>CM060413.1:178303876-178935881 GCA_030545235.1 Helianthus tuberosus
ATTTTCAATTAGAAGTGTTCGTTTTGACATGATTAAAAAGGTTTTCAAAATGACAGAAATCAATATTTCTGAAATTAAATATTTAAATCTTACTGGAAAACCTAAAAAATACACTTCAAGAGTTCAACAACGGTTAAACAAGAAAAAAGGTTACAATTCTGGTTCTGGTTTTCAAAAGAAACCACACCACAATCGTAGCTACAAAAAGAAAGGACTTGGTTTTATTCCACCTGAAAATTATAAAAATGAGAAAATTTCTAAAACAAATACAAAATATGTTGCAGGAACTAGCCATGAAGAAGAATCAAAAAGCTCATTCTGGAAGCAATCAAACACAGAATTTCTTGCATTGAAAGTGAAGAATGGAGCTTATCAGAAGAAAGAAACAAGAACCTGTTTCCGATGCAATGAAGCTGGTCACATTGCATGGAACTGTCCGAAAGCGACAAATACTAAACAGGGAGTTTCTGAAAAACTAAAAGAAGTTATTGTTGACAAAACTGAACCACCAACTGAAAAGTTCAAAGTGTTTAAAAATTCTACATATGAAGTTGGTGAATGTTCAAAAAGATTTTACAAGAAAAGGGGAAATCTTGACAACCAAGCTTGGGTTGTTAAGAAATCAGAGGTAAAATCTGGCGATGAATCTGATTCTGCAAAGTCAGAGGAGCCACAGGTTGAGCTAAAAAGTGAAAACTCAGTTCCTCCAATGGATGATGAGAACTTTCCATCATTGAGGACTGAATATTTTAAATCAAAAGTTGGGAAAGTTGAGATCTCAAATCAATTCTATTCTGAACAGAAAGAATTTGATGTTGAGAAAGCGTTTAATGGAAACATTAAAAAGATGATTGGTAAAATGATTGATGGGAAGGTTAAAGGGGTAAAGGAGTTTTATGCTACAAAGAAGGCAACTTATAGCCCAACTCCTAGTGAAGTTGAGAAGTTTACACCCAAGGCTGGTCAGGCTTGGGTGGATATTTTCTTTCATTGAAAAATCTGACTTGCCGGAGCTCCCAGGTTGGTAAGAGTGGAGCAGGAATCGGCATCATTCATTATTTACAAGTGGTTGAAAGAGGTTTTCAACGTCAAGTGGTAAATCAAGGACATTAAATTGTACTTGATTTTCTACAAATGATTGAGGAACGATATGACGAACCCCTAACTTTACAAGTGGTAAAATCAACAAAACTTATTTTCCGGAAAAATCATTTTGGTTAAAACAAACTTAAGTGTTTTGAAATCATAATGAGAAAATAGTTTTGTGATAGGGGGAGTTCTGATTGTTTATGCCTGGTGAATGGCGATTTGATGCGATTCGATATCAGTTGTCACTTTATTGTACAGTTTATTTTCAAATTTCCTTTCATGTGTTTGTATTTTAGGGGGAGTAAAAATTTTTAGAAAATCCAAAAACATTTGAAAATTTGAAAAAGTCAAAAACATGATAAAATTCAAAAATGAGTTTTGTTGTGAATAGAGGAAATGATAGTACATCAGTGGACTGTCACAACATGCTAAAGAATTGGAAAGTTAAATGTGATAAACGGTCTCACTGATGATGTGTCAGTAGGTTTTTGCACATTTAGTAAATTGTGACGAGATATAAACATAAAATTTACTTGCGTCTATGTGGGGAACACCTCCAGGATATATAGGTAACCCCTGAAATCTTGTTTGAAAGGTCTCATAATCTGATATACTAGGTCTTTATACTCAATGATGTCTGGGGTATTATTCCGGGACTTCTGCTGAACGGTGGTTCTGACCTAGTCCTTGGATAATACTTTCCGCAATGCTTGAAACATAGCATAAACCCTCAGCATGCTGATGAAACAATAAAATTGATAGTCGCTGCTGTTGTAGCTAAAAGATCCTCTAAAGGGGACATACCGAAAAGTCGAAGCCGATATCTCTCTGCGTATACGGAAGTATCGACCTGAGATCCCTTGGCCCTCGCATTACCTAATTTATATACAGATATCATTTGTGTCATAATTACCTGTAAGACTGATTATTGAGATCTGGATACGGGAGTATATTCTGAGGTGGGACCCGCGATTGGGTTTAAGTGCTTAATACATTAATATCGTATCTCAAAGCAGTTGAACTTTGTGTGAAAATTTAAGTGGACAGGTATACTGACAATCTAAGTGAATTGTTTAGAACTTAAAATGAAATGAAGCTTAACGGTGTTGATGATTTGTCTCAAAAACTGATATGATCCTCTTACACGAACTCACAAAATATTGTTTGTAAATATTTCTTTACTGCATTGCATTTCTGTCTTTCAGAAAATTCCAAAAAGATTTTGTGTGTGTTTTAGCATAAATTTTTGAAAAATCCAAAAAGATTTTCGGCAACTGATGTTGAAGAGCTGAATTTCAAAATTCCAAGTGCTAAACATGACGAACAGGTTTGGGAAAGTTTGTTTGAAGAGGTTTGAAATGAAAATGATCATTGTTAATGTTTGATTGTATATTGATTGGAGAAGGATCCGTGTTGATGCATGAAATTTGATAAATTGTTAAATATTTTTTGTGTGAATCTTATTTTTGGGTAGAGGATGTGCAGGATAGCAGATAGAGTGCCAGGTTCCGATACCTGAGGATTCTGATACTGTAAAAGTCAGACTATGATCCCAGCATGTTTTGAGGGGGAGTCTATTAGAGAGAGAGAATTGGAGATAGAATAGAGCCAGGTAGAGATCCTGAAGGAAGCTCAAAGACTGATAAAGACAGAAGATTGAGAAGACTCGACACTTAAGACTCGTCAACATCTGAGGGGGAGTCTGTTGGTGCACACATCTGTCGTCTTCGTCTTGTATCGAGTCTCGGGTTCGGTGCGGGTTCGGTGCGGATCTTATCAAGCATGATGTCATCATCTAGGATGATGACATCACACTTATGACATCATTGATTGCATCATCATCACAAAAAGACAAAATGCATGAAGATTCATGAATTCAGAATGTTACATTTCGCTTCAAGACAAATCAGGATTGCATGAATGATTTCGCTTCAAGCATGTTAGGTTCGCTTGAAGGGTGTCGCTTCAAGAGTCTTCAAGCGAAATCATTAGCACTATAAATAGATTGTCATAGGTTTCAGTTGTAACAGTTCCAACATTTGTCTACCGAAGTGCTGCCGGTATACCTCTTGATTGTAATCGTTGTTATATCAATATACAAGAGGAATTAAGTGTGAAACAAGCTGTTTATTGATCCGTTTCTTAGTTTCCGCCTCTGAAACGGACTAGAACTCTTCCAAACGACTCGTTTAGGTCGGAATACGATCCTACAGATAAGAGCCAAAGCTCTGATACCACTTGTAGGTCCCGAAATCTGAGGATCGATAACGAACCGAATCACTTGTTTATAGCAAACACGGTCACGTGTGCGGAATCCACGTAACTATGCCAAATCAAACATATAAAGCAATAACAACAAAGGATTAATCAATGAAACACACTCGATTGATTAAACGGGATGAGAACCGATTACAACTGATACAAACACAGTTCAGACAGAATTTGGACAGAGTTTTGTTACTGGTTATTATCTCATCTACCTTCAAATGAAAACAGATGTTGTTTATATAGTCCCTGGGCCCAAGTTTATGGCGAAACACAAAGTGTATCGGCGAAACAGAACATGGGCCAGTCATTGGGCTTGAAACAACCCATTACACGACGAATCAAGTGTGATTCGTCATGAACGTCGGCGAAACAGAAATAAAGGACATTGGTCTGTTTCGTTATGATGTGTTCGACGAAACAGACCTGTTTCGTCGAGGGCTGCATCAGCTGATCTATTTCCTGTATACAGACAGTAAACAGATAGAACATATAAACATAGTAATGACCATACTACCCTTTAATGCAACATGCATTGTTCTTAATACTTTACATAACAAAAGAGACAAATAAGTCGTACACAAGCAGATAGGAGGATATCCGACTTGGTCAACATAACATACAGACTCGATAATTAATAAAAGACAATACAAAATACATCGTTAAACAAGACTAGTCACAGACACTAAAAATGCATCAACAGTTAGCCAACGGAACCCCTAGTTCAACCCAGTTGACCATCCCGACTAGGAATCACCCTAGCCCGACTGGTTGCCGGTTTGAGGCAGTTGTTCTTGGTTAACCCGAAGTCGATAGTCTCGTGAGTAGAATCCGGATCTTGAACTAGTACAACACTAATAATCGAGTAGAAGACTAATCCAATGTCGGATCCTATCGATGTTGAGTACTTTGGAGTGCAAAAGAATTGAAAGAAGGTTAAAACCCTCTTTCCATCCTTTTTCTCCCTACTTGTGTCATAATCTTTAAAAGATCTACGTGGGAATCGACTAGATCTACGTTGTTCTTGGCGGGTTGAGGTCAAAGCATGAAGTTCTTGATGAACACATGATGACGTCACCTTAGAACACTCGAAATCTAGTGATTTCGTGGTTAAAAGTGAAGATTTAAAAGATAGAAAGGTGTAGGAGTGCGAGTTCGAGTTATATTCGAGTTAGAGTTCGAGTTCGATTATATTCGAGTTAGATTTCGAGTTCGATTGAGTTCGCTTGATTTCCACAACATAGATAAATAAGCATGCACAGGTAACACGTAAGGCACACACACACGTATGAACAATAAGTACAACCACGTAGTTTGAGTTACGATTTGATGTCGATTCGATTAACATAGTTTGATTATCAGTTGATTAACTTTATCGCATTGTTACTTCCTATAGTTCACAGTCGTAGATCGGTCGAATAACGATTAACACACTTCGATTATTGTAATGAACGACACTTACTCCACATAATACAAATAAAATAAAGAAATTTCTACAAGTCAAGTTGCGCGAAATCGGTCGTTGACTTTGACCTTGACTTTGACTTTCACTTATGAAAACACGGGATGTTACAGCCTCCCCTTGTTTAGGAAATTTCGTCCCGAAATTAAGCTGGAAACAGTTACAACGACGTGAATCACGTTTGAGAACTTTATCTTTCTAGACTTTCTCTTCGAATAACTGAGGGTACTTGGCCTTCATATCGCTTTCGAGTTCCCAAGTGAACTCTGCGCCTCGTTTGCCTTCCCATCGGACTTTCACAATAGGAATGCGTGAGCGCCTGAGCTGCTTGGTTTGGCGATCCATGATTTCGACAGGCTTTTCCACGAAGTGTAATGTTTCGTTCACCTGTAGATCGTCTAGAGAGACATGTAAATCGTGGTCGGCTATGCACTTTCGGAGGTTTGACACGTGGAAAGTCGGGTGGACGTTACTAAGTTCCTCCGGTAGTTCGAGTCTGTAGGCGACTTTTCCGATCTTTTCCAGAATCTTAAAAGGTCCAACATATCGAGGCGCGAGTTTCCCTTTCTTGCCGAATCGGACTACACCCTTCCAAGGTGATACCTTTAGGAGTACGTAGTCACCAACGCCAAATACTCGAGGCTTGCGCTTTTTATCAGCGTAACTTTTCTGTCGATCCCGAGCCTTTACCAGGTTGTCTCGGATTTGGAAAATTTTGTCTGTCGTTTCTTGTAGTAGCTCCGGACCGGTTAGTTGCGAGTGACCGATCTCGTGCCACACAATAGGCGATCGACATCTTCTTCCATATAATGCCTCGAATGGTGCCATTTGGATGCTAGACTGGTAGCTATTGTTGTACGAGAATTCGACTAACGGCAGGTGCTTATCCCAATTACCACTGAAGTCTAGAACACACGCACGGAGCATGTCTTCAAGAGTACGGATCGTTCTCTCAGTCTGACTGTCGGTTTGAGGGTGGAAAGTGGTACTTAGATTAAGCGTTGTACCGAGTGTTGTTTGAAACGTTTCCCACAATCGTGAAGTAAACCGAGCATCCCGGTCAGAGATGATGTCACGGGGCGTCCCATGATTGCAAATGATCTCGTCGGTGTAGATTTGGGCTAATCGTTCTACCTTGTAGTCTTCTCGTATAGGCAGAAAGTGAGCTGATTTAGTCAATCGGTCAACTATAACCCAAATGCTATCGTGACCTGATGACGTGGGTGGTAGCTTGGTTACGAAATCCATGGCTATGCTCTCCCACTTCCACATGGGAATTGGTGGTTGTTCGAGCAAGCCAGAAGGTCTTTGGTGTTCGGCCTTGATTCTAGCACAAGTTAGGCACTTTCCGACGTAGAGAGCGATATCTCTTTTCATGCCCGGCCACCAGTACGTATAACGAAGATCCTGGTACATTTTGTCATCACCGGGATGAATCGAGTAGCGGGATTTATGGGCTTCGTCCATGATAATCTGTCGCAAGTTGGTCTGCTTGGGAATCCAAATTCGGTCTAAATAGTGGAATATCCCATTCGATTTGCTCACAAGTTCGGCTCCATCGTGGTAGATTCTTTCTTTCTTCAGGGTGCGTTCGTTAAAACATGCATGCTGAGCGTCGCGGATGAGAGTTTCGAGGTTGTGCTGGGCTTGAACATTACGAGTGCTAAGCAGATAGCTCCGTCTGCTAAGTGCGTCAGCAACAACATTCGCCTTGCCTGGGTGATAACGAATCTCACAGTCGTAATCGTTGAGAAGTTCTACCCATCGGCGTTGACGCATATTAAGTTCCTTCTGATTAAAGATGTGCTGTAGGCTCCTATGATCAGTGAAGATCGTACACTTGGTACCATACAGGTAGTGTCGCCAAATCTTTAATGCAAAAACAACCGCGCCTAGCTCGAGATCATGGGTTGTGTAGTTCTTTTCGTGGATTTTGAGCTGACGAGATGCGTAAGCTATGACCTTGTCCCGTTGCATGAGGACACAACCGAGACCAAGGTTGGAAGCATCACAGTAGACAATGAAATCATTGTTTCCGCCGGGCAATGTGAGAACAGGAGCATTGCAAAGCATGCGCTTGAGGGTTTGAAAGGCAGACTCTTGTTTAGTTCCCCAAACAAAAGGCTTGTCTTTATGTGTAAGTGAGGTAAGTGGTACAGCGATCTTTAAGAATCCTTCAATAAATCGTCGATAATAGCCCGCTAGCCCGAGAAAAGAACGGACTTCAGACAGATTCTTAGGTGTAACCCAGCTCTTGACAGCTTCAATCTTCGCAGGATCGACGTGAATACCCTGATTATTAACAATGTGACCCAGAAATTGAACTTCCCCTAACCAAAATTCGCACTTGGAGAACTTGGCATAGAGTTGGTTCCCCTGGAGTAACTCGAGAACCAAACGTAGATGTTGCGCGTGTTCGGCTTTCGATTTGGAATAGATCAAGTCATCGTCGATGAATACGATGACGAAACGGTCGAGATAAGGTTTACACACGCGATTCATCAGATCCATGAAAACTGTTGGTGCGTTTGTTAGACTGAAAGGCATGACAACGAATTCGTAGTGGCCGTAACGAGTACGAAACGCGGTTTTGGGTATATCCTCCTCTTGAATACGTAGCTGATGGTAACCTGAATGTAGATCGATCTTCAAAAAACACGTAGCGCCTTGTAGTTGATCAAACAAATCGTCGATACGAGGTAGAGGATAGCGGTTCTTGATAGTCAACTTATTCAACTCCCGATAGTCGATGCACATCCTGAACGACCCATCCTTCTTTTTGACGAAAAGGACTGGCGCGCCCCAAGGAGAGGTGCTCGGGCGAATGAAGCCTTTCTCAAGTAATTCCTGGAGTTGGGTTGAGAGTTCATGCATTTCGGACGGCGCGAGTCGATAGGGTGCTTTGGCAATAGGATTGGCTCCAGGAATGAGGTCGATACGAAAGTCGGTATCACGAATTGGAGGTAACCCGGGAAGATCCTCTGGAAAAACATTTGGAAATTCCCGAACCACTGGAACGTCTTTCGCTTCCTTCTTCTCTTTCTTTTCCTTCTCCGTTATTACGATGTTAGCCAAGAAAGCCCTGTACTCCTTACGGAGATACTTGCTGGCTTGGATGCCTGACATAAGCTTGAGCCCCTTTGAAGTAGTATCGCCATATACACACAGTAAGTCACCATTCGCTAGCGAAAATCGGATCATCTTGTCGAAGCATACAACTTCAGCATGGTTTTCCCGAAAAAAGTCCATGCCTATTATGAAATCAAAGCTTCCGAGTTGCATCGGAATAAGGTCGATCGAAAAGATGTGATTGTTGAGCTCAAGAGTACAATCACGAAGAACAGAATTGACAGTGACGGTTCTTCCGGTAGCGACTTCAACATCGAATGTCGAGGATAGTTTGGAACGTTTACGACTAAGGAGTTTCTCAAATTCGAACGACACAAAGCAATTATCGGCTCCGGTATCAAACAAACATGAAGCATAAATACCATTCACAAGGAACGTACCATTGACCACGTTGTTGTCGGCCTGGGCTTGACGCACGTTGAGGTTGAAAGTTCTGGCACGTGCGGCCTGTTGTTGCTGCTGCTATTGTTGTTGCTGATGTGGTTGCTGCTGTTGGGGTTCTTGTTTCACTATCCTGTTCGGGCACACGTTGGCGAAATGGTTCGGGTCGCCACACGCGAAGCAGGCTCTGGCTTTGACTGCGGGTGCCGGAGGAGCTTGTTGACCCTGTGGGGCAGTGAGTAGAGCTTGATTGGCAGGAGCTTGACGAATACGGCAGTTGGCAGTAAAGTGGCCGTATACGTTGCAATGAGCACAGAAGCGGCATTGAATAGCAGTTGGGTGATGGTATGTGCAAGTAGGGCAGAGCAGATGTGGTCCAGTGTATGCACGCTTTGCAGGCGGTGCATTGGCCACAGGCGCCGCTACTTGACGCTGTTGGGCAGGTACAGCTTGAATTGGTGCAGCAGTGATCGCACAATTCTTGTTGCTGGAGCTGTTCTTCCTCTTGTTCTTCCTCTTGTTGCTTGATTGGGTGGGTTCAGCAGTTGGTGCGGTAGCAGTAGCTTGATGCAGATGTTTGGAAGTCTTATCCCATACTCCAGCCTTGACCGTTTGTCGTTGATTTCAGCGGCCAGCAGATAGGTCTCCTCGATCGTCGTAGTCTTAGCCGCTTGCACGAAATCAGCAACGCAGTCGGGCAAAGCTCGGATATACTTCTTGATGGTCATGTCGGGAGTCTTGACTTGATCGGGACAGATAATGCTGAGCTATTTGAAACGAGCAGTGAGACCAGCATTGTCTCCATCCTTTTGCTGTATGTGCCAAAATTCATCTTCCAGCTTTTGACGTTCGCGAGGAGGGCAGAATTCCTCTAGCATGACTTCCTTGAGCTCGTCCCACGACAGACCGTAGGCTGCATCGTTCCCTCGCTTGTTCCTCTCGGCTGTCCACCAGTCTAGTGCTCGAGACTGGAAAACGCCGGTAGCGTTCAGAGTTCGAAGGTCATCAGGGCAACCACTTTGTCGCAGAGTAACCTCAATGGAATCAAACCAGTGAAATAGTGCAGTAGGACCTCCTTCGCCAGTGAATTCTTTTGGCCCACACGACTTGAATTGCTTGAAACTGAAGGGTCTTGCGACAGCTTTAGGACCTTCAGTCCTCGACTCCTCAGATGACTTACTGGCGTTCTCGTAGACATCGCTCATGGCTTTTGCTACACTCTTAGCGATGATGGAAGCAAGGCGTTTGTCCCTCTTTTCCTGACGAGAGAGTGCATGACGGGATCCGGACGACATTTTCTGCAATAGACATCGCCACGGAACTCAACACATTGTATTCGAATCTCACCTCACACGTCTACTACTACTAAAGCTCAGTAACACGTACCATGTAAACACACAGACATATAACCATGCGAGTCACAGAACCATTTAGTCACATAACCACGTAAACACTTAGGGCACAAATCACGTAGGCACGTAGAGCACATAATCACACCATTCCTAAGTATGTAAAGCAAGGAAACTAAGGAACACTAGCGCACTTAATCGCCAGAGGCAATCAGAAAACAGAAACCTAGGTCTACTAGAGAGAGAAAGTGCAAAAGGTGATCAATAAGAACCACGGTAAATTGTACGTTCTTGTGTGTTCCGTCATGTTTGTGTACGGATTCCACACGTCGAACGTGTCGTTACGCGATCGTTTCGAGTCAAAATAAGCACATAATCACAAAATGCAGTGCGAGTCGCGTGTGTGTCGATCGAAGTAAAAACAAAAATCGAGTAAATCTCAGAGTTTAAACACGTAAACAGGAAAGCACATAAAATCGGCAAAACGTCAGAGTCGGCAGTTGCGGGCTCAAAATCGAAACGCATGAAATTCGAGAGATGGATTGTCTACGGCTAGTAGACTTCGACTAACCAAAGTGGTTCGACTATTCACAAGGACCTGTTGCTCACACCAACCTCCAGAACTGTGCCTTTGCCTCGATTCTTGGGCATTTGGCACGCATCCCGTTGGTCATACCGTGACTTTAGGTCGTTGGAGTCCATCGAGACTTTGGTGAGAGTTTTGTTATGAAAGGCGGAACAAGTCGTCAAGGTTAGGGTCACCCCTGGCTTAACAACTTCGTCCCTGTTTTGATAAAGTCGAGGAGATTATTCATCAAAATATGGATTTCACTCCTAATTTGGCATAATTCCCCTCGTTTGTAGTTAAAATGCAAGTTGATTAAGCAACTTTAGTCGAGAGTTTGCGGTTTTCACACCTATTCTCGACCTTACTGCTTGCTCATAGTTAGAATTTCGAGTGTGGTGATAGCGTGAAATAAGTGAGAGTAGCGAAGAATATAAGCTCGTACATAATCTCTACTGGTTATGCACAAGTCGGTCTGCTGGTTCTTAACTATAGTCTAGGTATCTAAGACTTCGACCCAGACTAGGTCGAGTCATGCCTAATTCCCTATAGTTATGGCTCTGATACCAATCTGTCACACCCCAACCGATGGCGGAATCATCGGGGCATGGCACTGAGCGAAACAGATTGTCCAGAAGTTTCCATAACAACTATCATTACCATTCAATTTAAATTAACATGTCCCATACCATGTCTCAAATAGTAAACAAATTATTACAGACAAACATCAAGACGAATATTATGTTCCGACAACTCAGATTTAAACATAGATAGTAGTTGTTCATCTGCTTCTAGAGACCCCTGATTCGTTATCTACAGACAACTATTTGTTGTGCTCTAAAGCTTTATTCTAGCTTCAATTTCCTACCACATGTGCGTCCTAAGCACCTGTCACATACGTTAAGAATAAAGTCAATACACGTAATGTAAAGGTGAGCATACAAGTTTGATAATAGCATATAGAGTTCGAATTCGTTTACGCATAACCAGCACGTACACATAGTGAAATGAAGCACGTTAGTTATCGACATAGATCCATCGATACCAATGACTGCGGGTTGACTGCCCGAGGCAGTTCGCAATACATGATTACCACCGTAATCCATGCAAGTAAAAGATGCTTAACAACCCCCATGTGAACGGGTGCTGAGTCCAAACTATAGTACTATCGTTGCTAAGGCAGGTAGACAGCATTCCATGTGTAAACATAACAAACAAGCATTCATAAGCCACGTATAACATGCATTAACGGTTAGCGTTCAAATAGTTTGAGTAGTGTGATAATTGTAGTTTGAATATTCGTAACGTATGTAACACCCAAAAGTGCTAAAAGCAAAAAGGGATCGAGTATACTCACAGTGATTATGGATTGAAGGGAGCGCTTAGCGAGTACGGTTAGCCTGAATAGATTCGATAGCATAACGATAAGGAAACGAAACAAGTGAAGATGGGTCGAATAGTAGTTCGATCGGATGGTAATCCGGTCGAACAGTAATCCGTGCGGATGGTAATCCGTTCGGGTGGTCATTCGTGCGGATGGCAATCCGTTCGGATGACGATTCGAGTGGATTGTTTCTTCCTACGCCAAGGATGTGTTTGTGTATGATGGCTTGTCCTTTGAAGTTTTCATTGTAGCATTTTGAAAACAATTAAGTATCTCTATCTTTCAAGTCGGTCGATCGGATGACTCGTCGTGCGAGTGGCAATTCGTTCGAATGGTCATCCGGTCGATTGGTGACTTAATGATGAGGTTACTTATTGAAACAAGTTCACTACATACGTGTCATTCGATCGAATGGAAATTCGATCGAATGTCAACTCGTGCTATGAACATGTTGAAAGTTGTTAAGTCTTTTAAAGTCTTAGTATCTCATGATCCGAAGAGTAATCCTTTCAAAGGGTCGTTCGATCGGATTGCAATTCGTTCAATACCCAAACTTTAATTAAGATTGTTTTTAAAGGTGGGACCCAAGTGTAGGTAATTCGTTCGAATGGTCAATCCGGTCGAATGGTCAATCCGGTCGAATGGCAATTCGTTCGAATGTTCGTTCTACACTTGGTTGTTTTGAAGGTTTTGTCATTATGTCGAGTCACTTTGACCACGCGTTAGCCAACGGAACCCCTAGTTCAACCCAGTTGACCATCCCGACTAGGAATCACCCTAGCCCGACTGGTTGCCGGTTTGAGGCAGTTGTTCTTGGTTAACCCGAAGTCGATAGTCTCGTGAGTAGAATCCGGATCTTGAACTAGTACAACACTAATAATCGAGTAGAAGACTAATCCAAGGTCGGATCCTATCGATGTTGAGTACTTTTGAGTGCAAAAGAATTGAAAGAAGGTTAAAACCCTCTTTCCATCCTTTTTCTCCCTACTTGTGTCAAGATCTTTAAAAGATCTACGTGGGAATCGACTAGATCTACGTTGTTCTTGGCGGTTTGAGGTCAAAGCATGAAGTTCTTGATGAACACATGATGACGTCACCTTAAAACACTCGAAATCTAGTGATTTCGTGGTTAAAAGTGAAGATTTAAAAGATAGAAAGGTGTAGGAGTGCGTGTAGATCAAGAAAGTACAAGGTTCAGGACGAGATCTTACCTGGATTGAGAGAAATCGGAGAAAAGGTTGAGTTAAGCGTGCTGGTCGAACAGGGATTTCCAAAAGTGGAAAGAATGACAATGACAGGGGTATTTATAGGATGCCAAAAGGGGAAAGGGCTGTTCGGTCGAATGGCATATCGCCTGGGTGACTGTCCGGTCGAATGGCGATTCGATCGGATTGCACCTGTCATCCTTCATCAAGTGGTTATCCGGTCGGATTGCTATTCGATCGGATGGCACTCCGGTCGAGTGGCAATCCGGACGGATGGCGCTTGCTTCGAGATTTTGACGCGAAGAGTTTTGGTGCTTTGATTCAGATTGTGAGCGGTCTGATTCGATAGGGTTTCCTAGTCAAATTACTTTTAGTCTCAACTACTTCGTATCTAGCGTGGTCTCTTCTCCACCATCTATCATGATCATGATTCGAGTTCGAGTTCGATTATATTCGAGTTAGATTTCGAGTTCGATTGAGTTCGCTTGATTTCCACAACATAGATAAATAAGCATGCACAGGTAACACGTAAGGCACACACACGTATGAACAATAAGTACAACCACGTAGTTTGAGTTACGATTTGATGTCGATTCGATTAACATAGTTTGATTATCAGTTGATTAACTTTATCGCATTGTTACTTCCTATAGTTCACAGTCGTAGATCGGTCGAATAACGATTAACACACTTCGATTATTGTAATGAACAACACTTACTCCACATAATACAAATAAAATAAAGAAATTTCTACAAGTCAAGTTGCGCGAAATCGGTCGTTGACTTTGACCTTGACTTTGACTTTCACTTATGAAAACACGGGGTGTTACAAAACGAGCCGAGCTCAAGCCTACCGAACATGTATACACAGTTGGTATCATACAATAGATCCATGAAGAAACTTACAAGAAGCTGATAGTATTCTGCTTCCTGCAAAAGCTCTAAACGCTCCAAATCAGACAATTTGGGAATGGGAGCTACACCATCTCTCAGCCAATTCAAAATATGCCGAAAATGCTTCCCATCCCTGTCAATAAACACATATCCCTGCAATAACACATGTTCAAAGGATGTTCCTTTTGAGCACAAAAATAATCTGCATGCTCATTGTTAATAAAGTTTGATGCTCTAAGAAATCAGTATTACTCGCATCCGACAAAACCAAAATATGAAATGCACATGATCTCGCAAACAAACATGGTGTGTCTACATTACATACTTGCCTTGTCATCCTTGCAAACAGTGTGGTGACCACCAAACATGGCAGCAAGCATTGAATTTTCATCCCTAAGAGTTAGGGTGTCAAGGGTTGTGCAGAATTTTCTTCCACCTGTTTCAGCAACAGTACTGAATATTACATGTTAAATATACTAAACAAAATTAAATAATTACTAGGCTCTTTTAGGCTCGTGAGCCAGCTCTAGCTCCACAAGTGAAGTTCAGGCCAAGGCTCGTTTATGTACAAGTTGATTTTAGGCTCAAGCTCATTTATGTTCAACTCTATTCATGCTTTTAGCGAGTCGATCCTAAGTACTCACAATTCATGCTTTTAGCGAGTCGATCTTAAGTAACTTACAAACGTCTTGACTTGTTGACACCCTTGCTTAAACCTCAATTTCCATGGGTCCAAATAGATTACTAGAACTTATAACAACTTAATCGTACGTAGCAACCAAACTTTATTAACAGAGAATTACGAGTGAAATATAGTAAAATGAAAAGCAAGAAATATGATACAGTAGAAACTCTATAAAATAATACACTTGGGACCACCAAAATTTATTAATTAAAAGAGTTATTAATTAATCGATAAATTAATAATTATTAATTTATATATTAATTTATATTTTATTAATTTATAGTAGAATACTTAGTTTACAAACACCTTTCAAGCTTTCACTTAATTATTGTATACAATGCATGTATATCAAATGAACGGCCCAATTTGAAAGAAACCTTCAATCTCCCACCTTATTATGCTTCTTGTGTTCAATGTATCACTTTATAGACATTAAAAATATTTTCTATATAAATACAAGATCAAAATAGGTTAACACAAACAAATCATACACACAACATGGCTTCCCATCTTAAAGGTGTGAAAAAAACAACAATGACAGACGAGATTCGAAGAGCATTATGCAAGCACAACAAGGATAATCCAAGTCTCACTCAAAAGCAATTGCAAGAATGGGTTCATAGTAACTATGGTTTGCAGGTGAGTCAAGCGACAATATCGAATACAGTTAAGCGGTCTTTAGAGTATCTCTCACTTGCTCCCGAAAGAGGCGATGTTAAGCGACACAAACCGGCAAAATTTCCTGACCTAGAAAAATCTCTCTATGAATGGATTCTTCAATATCAAGAACATGTGAATATGACAGGTGAACTAATCATCGAGAAGGCGAAAAAGTTCATGAAAGATATGTATCCAGTGGATACTCCAGACTTTACTTTTTCTATTGGTTGGCTTGGAAAGTTCAAAGCAATATATGGAATTAAAAATTTCTGGCGTTTTGGAGAGAGTGGATCTGTTGAAATGGAGGGCATGGAGGACAAATTAAAATCCAAAAGAGACAAAGTTTATCAGTTTGAAATGAAAGACATCTTTAATATGGATGAAACAGGTTTGTTTTTTATTATTTTATTTTATATTTTGTACTTTAGTGATGTAATTATTTACATGTTTTGATCTTAAACAGGTTTGTTTTTTAGACTTCAACCGGATCATTCCCTTGCAACAATGCAGCTTGAAGGGAAAAAACAAGACAAGGAAAGACTAACTGTTTCTATTTGCTGTAATGAGGACGGTTCGGAAAAACTTCCTTTATGGATTATTGGGAAATATGCTAAACCAAGGTGCTTCAAGAATGTAAACTTGAACAGTCTGAACTGTGAGTACCGTGCTAACAAACGAGCTTGGATGACTGGTGTGTTATTTGAAGAATATGTTCGCCAACTTGATAAAAAAATGGTTGGAAGAAAAATTCTCTTGATTGTGGATAATTGCCCTGCTCATCGAAAAATTATTGAAGGATTACGAAATGTTGAATTATTATTTTTTTTGCCACCAAACACAACTTCAAAAATTCAACCTTGTGACGCGGGGATCATACGAGCTTTTAAGATGCATTATCGTCGTCGATTTTATAGAAGTCTTTTGGAGGGTTATGAATTAGGGGTTCCAAATCCAGCAAAAATAAATGTATTAGATGCAATGAATCTTGCAATTTCAGCATGGACTATGGATGTTCGTGCAAATATAATTGCGAACTGCTTTCGTCATTGTAAACTTCGATCAACAGATAACATGACTTTTGAGAACTCAGATGAAGGTGGTGAAAGCACTCAAGAACTCCAGAATTTGATCAAAGAGTTGGGTTATCGCAATGCAATGGATGTCGAAAATGTTCTGACTCACCCAGAAGAAAATGTAGTTGCACAGTTGTTGACTGATGAAGAAATTATTGAAAGCGTTATTGGAATTAATAAAGATGATATCGATGAAGAAGATGATGAAAGTTCTACAATGGAGCCCCCTTCGCGAAACGAAGCTATTAAAGCGGCAATCACATTGAACAATTTCTTGTTGAGCTATGAGAAAACAATACCAGAAGTTCTTACCATGCTAAGGAAAATTAGAGACGAGATTCAAGGGGTGATTTCAACAAAAAACAAAAGACAATTGAGTCATTTTTCAAGAAACCTTCATAAATCATTCATGTAATATGCTATATATAAGGAATTATTAATTTATATTTTATATGGGGTCTAAAGAAATTATCAAAAATGTATTATCTTATAATTTTAGTGAATTATTAATTTAGCACCATATCCCCGAGTCGGGACCGGCAAAAAATATTATCATAGAGAGTTTATTAAATAATCGAGTATTAATTTATCGAGTTTTCATGGATCCAAATAGATTACTGGAACTTATAACAACTTAATCGTACGTAGCAACCAAACTTTATTAACAGAGAATTACGAGTGAAATATAGTAAAATGAAAAGCAAGAAATATGATACTGTATAAGTATTAATGTATTATGACCTATATTCAGACGAACAGGCGGAGAAGAGGCCATCCCCTCGTGAGATGTTCGCAGTGCAACCGATGAAATGGAAAGCAGACAAGAAAGATGAGGAGATAGAAGGTGAAAAGTTGGCTAGCCTGAAAACTGTTTTCTATAGGTAGCGTTGGAACTACAAAAGGGAATAAAAAATATTAACGAGATTTTAATTTTTTTTTTTGAACGGCTGATTTTATTAAAGAAGAAAAACAAGCTAACGAGATTTTAATTACTAACAAAAATAACAAATTAGCCTTCTAACCTTTAGTTTCACCAAAAATATAAAAACCCACACTTTTTAAAATGAGTAAATTACAAAAAAAAAAAAAAAAACATTCTTTATGTATACACGAGATTGCAAACTATGTCATTTACTTTCAAAAATTACAAAATACGTACTCTATGTATTCAAACACTCGCAAGTTATGTCTTTTAGCTTTAACTTAGTTAATTTTTATAGTTAAATTTTAACAAGTAGACCCCATATAAGGGTATTTTAGTCATTTTACCCTAAATATTAAAATAAATAAACATAAAAAATAATACATAAAATAATTTTGTTTAAATATATATATATATATATACACACACACACTAGCGTTGGTTGGGGCGGTGCCCCTTTGGCGTGGGGTGGGGGGCAGGGTGACTTGGCTGGCTTTGATTGGCTGGTTCAATATGGCTTCTTTTGGTTGGTTACTTTAATTAAAAAAATTCACATGGCTGGCCACGCCAAGCTAAGCCACACCCCTCATTTTTCATCATAAGCTTTTGGATCCCATCATCGCCACGTGTCGAGCAATGCCCCAAACCTAACCCCCTCCACCCTCCAATCTCATTTTTCATCATAAGATCGCGGGGTGTGGGCTTGGGTTTGGGGCGTTGGAAGCCAACCAACGTCGTTTTAGCCACACCGGGCCAGCTTAGGTAGCGACGTTACCCCTCTGGCGTGGCCATGAAGCCTGGTGTGGGGCGGGTTGGGGAGATGATGTGGATGACTGGGATTGTCTAGGAATAGTCAACCGTTTGGGGTAGTCGTTGGGTAACGGCTAGATAAAAAAAAAATCTTTTTCAAACTTATAAATACTCACCTATTTTTTTAAAACTTTTACCACTTCTCTACTTTTCACCTACTTCAATCTCTATATTTTTTTATAAATTCAACCCATCATCATCTACAATGCATCCATTTAACCGAAACCTCGACCCGAACAACTCCTTCGTTTTCCAAGAGAACCCGAATCCTAGCCCGCCACAAAACCACCAAACCCGACCAACATACCCCACGGCCAACCACAAGGTTATGTAGTTCTTTTAGTTAGTTTGTTAATTTAATTAAATGAAATTTTAATTAGTTTAAAAAATATAGCAAGTGCCATATTTTGGGGTGGCCTAGTGGAGCCCATCTCCGACACATGTCAACCCAATCCCCACTCCCAACAGTCTAGAGTTCATATCTATAGCTTATTACCAACAATAAATTAGTAGGTAGAGTAGTTGAATTTATAGATTAAGCTGCGAGTTAAATGCCATTTTAGGCCATGTGATTTGAGCCATTTTGCCAGTTTAGTCCAAATGTTTCATTTTTCTCCTGTGAATCCAAAAAGGTTTCACCGTTGCCATTTTAGTACACTGGGTTAACTTCATCCATTTTTTCTGTTAACCAGAAGGGGAATTCGGTCATTTTATATGTAATTCTGTTAACTAGAAAGACAATTCGGTCATATAAAATGACCGAATCGCCCTTCTCGTTAACAGAAATAATGGATGAAGTTAACCTAGTGGACTAAAATGACAACAGTGAAATCTTTTTGGACCCACAGGTAAAAAATGAAACATTTGAAGTAAACTAAGAAAATAACCCAAACCAAAAGGACTAAAATGACATTTAACTCTTAAGCTGCTTTAGAAAAGTTCTATTGTACTGTTTAATCTTTATGCTAAAAATGATAGGTGTCTATTGGAGATTTGTGAAATTAAAAGTAAAACAAAGTGATAAAGGTGGGTCAAGAAATAGGTTAAAACTTGTAACGATGAAAACTTGGTTAGTTGGTTATGTTAGTAATTCAGGGGCGGACCTACCTTGATGGGTAGATGGGGGGCTCACGCTTTGAAAAAAATTAGTGTATTTTTTAGACAAAAATCTCGATCGCACCCTTTAAAAATATGGTTGAACCCTTCATACACACTCTCAAAAAAAAAATTCTTAAGTCTGCCACGGGTTAGCATGATATCTTTTAAGCAACTATCTGTTTGCATGATGTTGTTTCAACTTTTAATAGCAGTCCAAAATGTGAATTCGATACTCCCATCCAAGGGATTAAATTTGTAAATTACAAGGTAGCTCAATGGTCATTTACTCCTTTATGAATTTTCTAGATTTTAAATTACACTCTAATACTTTATTGCTTCCTGCATGGCAAAAGAACAAAAAATAATATATAGTTTTACATTTTGTAAATCTTTTTTAAACAGTAAGTAGAGCAACTGGTTGTGCTTTTGTTTCAAACTTCAATATATATATATATTTTTTTTTGCTTTTAATATTATGAATAATTATAAGTTATATACAATGTAATCGAAGAATTTACATCGAGATAATTGGTAAACGGGCAACAAGTTGCGCCGCTACCCCTATTTAGGGCAATATCATCCGGCCCTTCAATCCACCCGATTGTCAAACGCGTACAGCAATGGATATCACGGCTCGTCCTAGTAGGAAACCACACAACTAATGGCTTTTGTAAGTGGTTAACTTTGGGTTAAGTTGTGAAGAAAAATGAAATAAAAAGAAAGTAAATCCGATTTTGTTAAATTGTAGAAATCTTTCACTCTTTGTCGAATCTTTTGAACACGGGCCTTCTTATTTATATTGTGGGCCTTCTGTTTGTCACTCTGGACTCTGGAGTCTGGCCTTGGAAGAAGCCCATTTTTATTATATACCTTTCAAAGTTCAAACTAAAAAAGAAAACTACTTAATTCTTAACAACAAATACACGAAGCTGGATAATATATAGTTAAGTAACGTATGAAATAAATTTAATATACGGGTGGTCTTAATGGATGTAACTGTCACACGTACACCCAATATGTGTCCAGCCACCCTAACCTATGTACAATATACTTTGCTTTCACAGTTTACTCACATGAGACCATCTCAAGAGCTTTGTTCGTTGGGCCGGATGGCTGGGCGTCACTGTTGAAGGAAACATTTGACGAGAGCGAATTTGGAATTCGTCTAAAAATTCGGATGGGGAAGAAACAGAAGGTGGGCTGCATGGTTGGTTCTTTTTTATATACATCTCCTTTTGTTTGTATTATGTGGGGTGGGTTAATGACTTGTATCATATGCATTAATGACTTGTACACTATTTGCACCCAGCAAACTAAGTAGCAAACATACGACACAGCACGGTCGTGCACCCAATTTGCAGTTTCCCTAACTTTCTACTGTCTAAAAAGTCGATAATCGGTAATCAGTATGTACATACAAGAAGTTCAGGAAGCTTGTTTTAAATCAAAAACCACTAAAATCATACAATGCACAGAACCATAGAGTAACAGAAGACTGAAATTCGGTAGAGGAAAATAAAAGAAAAGATTACCGCCAACTTTCTTGTGTCTTAAATATCATATATAGATTGCCTCCTTGCCCCACGTAAATTCGCGCCTTCCAAACACTACAAGATTGAAACAAAAGTCTTAATAATAATAATTTTAAAAATCTATGAGTGGTTATGCACCAATTTGTCACTATTAAAGAGCATTTTAGTCATTTGATTAATAGTCTCGTCTTTAAAAAACCTATTATCTCAATCTCAACTTTTATGGGATGTGTGTGACAGACTACTAGCTATCAAAGTTACTTACTGTATCCTTAAGATCAACATCTACAAGACAAGCACGTTGAAGATTTGCACCCTTCAAATTGGCCTTTCTCATTTTAGCGCCCTAAAAAGTACAACGAATAAAGAGAACCAATAATTAATCAGAATTTTCCCTAAACACTAAACCATAAACCTTAAATATTTAACAAACCGTTAAATTGGCTCCTTCGAGATTGGCGCCCTCCAAATTCGCATACGTGAGTCTAGCATTCTAAAAATATAGAAATTTTCCAAGAATTAGAACTAAGAATAATTTGTGTATTTAAGCCAGAGCAAAACATACCTCAAGACATGCAGATCTCAAGTCTGCATCACATAACTGAGAACCTATCACACACGCATATGCAAATATATAATTTTTTGAAAAATGATGTAACAACGAAATCTCCATCACATACTTGCCCAATTGCTTACAAGATCACGTGGCTTAGCTTCTTAATAAATACAATCCAAACATTCTACAAAGGAGCAATTTCAAGATAGTTCATATTTACAGATTCCATTAACTACATATTATAACAAATAATAAGACCATTATATCTTTCTCTTTTAAACTTCCACTCCAAACTATCATATCTTGATATAAGTTTTAAGAGAAGGCGATATAAGGCATAACATAGCAGTTGGGTATATTGAATATTTTTAATCTTATTTTACTTGGGTAAATAAGAGGAATATATAAAACTATCGCTATAAAATGAAGTAAAAAAAATTATAAAGAGAGATATTTACATTGTAAGTTTGCATTCCGAAGATTAGCCCCTGCCAGCAACGCTCCACGAAGATTAGCCTTTGTGAACTCACATCTTCCATTGGCAACAATAAATCAATTGAGTTGACAATGGAAGATAATTAAAACTTCATACCAAGAACATATAATAGGCTATGAAAATCTTACTCGGTCAATGTTGCATTTTGAAAATTGGTATTTTCAGCATCTGCTCCCTGGAATAAAAACAGAAAACATAATTGTAGATCAAATTATTAAGACAACCATAAACCACTATATTACAAAGTCGTGTACACAGCGCACCCAACAATAACATTAAATATATAATTAGTTAAGGTGGAAAAAGTTAAAAACCAAGTCACATAACTTACCTGAAATTGAGCATGATGAAGATTAGCACCTGAGAAGATAACTTTTTTCAGGCTTGCAAAGCTGAAGTCCACACCCTTCAAGCACTGCATTGGTTACAATCCGAAGAACTATTTTATTAGTGCGTGTTAAATCAGTATCAAGTACATATATCAAGCACCTTCCGAAACAAGATGTATTTGATCATACCAGTTTTGAAAGATCAAGCCCGGAGAGATTCACTCCTATTAAACTGACACGCCCGCCAACTGCATATTGTACAATCTTGATAATATCAGTGCGTGTTAAATCAGTATCCATTTGTTCATCCTTCTTATTCGAGACTTCATTTATCATGTCCACCAATCCCTGAAATAGTCAAAAGAAGGACTTAGAATAGTAGAAAAATAACTTACAAGAAGCTGATAATAATCTGCTAACAAAAATATAAAAAATGAGTTACAAGAAGCTGATAGTATTCTGCTTCCCGTAAAAGCTCTACACGCTCTAAATCAGACAGGTTGGGAATGGGAGCTACACCATCTCTCAACCAATTCAAAATATGCCGAAAATGCTTCCCATCCCTGTCAATAAACACATATCCCTGCAAAGAAACAAAATGTTCCTTTCAGTATGATTCGAGTGTTACTCATATAAAAACAAGAACTGGAAAAATGGTGTGTCTACATTACATACTTACCTTCTCAGAGTCCTTGCAAAGAGTGTGGCGACCACTGAACATGGCAGCAAGCATCGAACAGGGCTCCCTATGAGTTAGCGTTTCAACAGTTGTGCAAAACTTCTTTCCACCTGTTTCGGCAAAAGTTATAAATAGTTGATACTAAATGTACCACTTACTAAAGTAGAGAGATAATGTATTTGACTTAATAACACCATCCATTATGGGCTAACGCCACATGCCAGGTGAACCTTTTGGGCGTGTGTGAGTTTCTCATGAGCCGGGCTAACGGGTTGGGGGGGGTATGTAAATTTATGGTCCTCTTCAAGGGGTCCAAGAAAAAAAAAAAAAAAAAGCTTTCCATGCCATTATTCTATCGGGAATGGGGTGTATTTGCATATGAGAAACGATTTGCTTTTCAATCACAAGCAGGCATCTTTAGCTAGAGGCGTCGAAGAGACTAAAGCTTTAGCGTTCCTTTGGGTCAAACACTAGTCTAAGGAGCTGGCGCTTATGTGGGAACAATGGTGCAGCTTCAATGTCTATGGTGCTTAGTTTTTTGTTTGTTCTAGTTTGTTCCTTTTCCGTTTTTGATGTTTGTTTTCTTTTGTTGGCCGTGTCTGCTCGTTGCAGTCTAGGCGTCTAGCTTCTTGTTGGACTTCTTTTGGTGGTTTATATGATATTTTGTTGGCTGTTCGAAAAAGAAAAAGAAAGAGGTGCGTATACACGTATAGCAAAACCTCGTTAAATATGTCACTAATATTGTTTTATAACGACAAATTAACCTAATCCTAATTACTCATGTCCTTGGGCTATCCATGAGTTAAAATTTAGGAATGGCAACGGGGTGAGTTTGGGAGTTGGGACGGGTATAGGTAATCCCAACCCCAACCTCAATTAGATCGTCCTAAACCCGTCGCAAAATCCGGTGGGTTTCTATCGCATATACAATCGGGTAAATGGGTATATCACCAAATACCAAACCCGCGTAAAAAATGATAATTAATCCCAAACCCGGTCCCATACCCGATTACCTGTCCCAAATGTGTCGGGTTACGGGTTTATCCATCCGATTCGGGTTTGATTGTCGTCCCTTGTTAAAATCTAATCAGCGAAGCGGCTAAACCTAAATTTCAAATATCATGCACTAATAAATTATTTATAAACTTATGACAAACAAATAATCGTATATGGCAACCAACATAAACACACGTAATCTACGGTCAGGTAGCAAGAACGATAAAAATAAGAAACTTAACTGAAAACCTAATTATCGATGAACTCATAGCCAAATGACAGAGAATTATGAGTAAAATAGTAAAATGAAAAGCAAGATATATCATATTATTATGACCTATATTGAGACGAATATTCGAAGAACACGCATCGTAAGACGTCGTCATTGCCTACTCATCAGATGCTAGCAAACAAGAAAAATGGAAATAAGTTGGCAAAATTGTTAACTCAACAAGTAGTTCTATGTCCTGACAAGTTGGTCTAGTGGTTAGTCACTTGGTTTCTCTCCTTGAGGTCTCAAGTTCAACTCCCACTAGCATCACTTTGAAGGACATTGGTGGTGGCAATGAAGTTTAGAACTAGGCCTCTCTGGAGGTCGACAGTTCGAAACCGAGCCAAACCGGGTTTTACCGCAGTGGGCCTTCGGACGGCGGGTTTTCCCCGGAACTGGTGGCTTGGTGGCTCGGGTATGCATCCAACTCTGACCGTTATGGAGGAGGGGATGCATTTGCTCGATTGAGGGCATCCCAGGATGCTTATCCGGTGATTTAGTTGGCCGTTCAAAAAAAAAAAAACAAGTCGTTCTATAGACTATAGGCGGTGACGTCTTGGGAACTTGAACTACAAAAGTGGAAAAGAAATTTTTTTTTTTTTTTTGAATAATTAGTAATTGCGCCTAAATTTAATTATACACAACTAGGTTATAACCCCGTGTATTATACGGGTTGAAAAAATGTAATTTTATATAACAAATAATAAAAAAATATATCTTTAAAAATGTTGTTTATTACACTACATGGGTTGAATAAATGTAATTTTATATATTAAATAATAAAAAAATTGTATTTTTAAGAACCCCGTGTATTGTACGGGTTGAGTAAATTTAATTTTATATATTAAATAATGAAAAAAGATACATTTTTGTATAGTAAAAAATAAAAATGTTTTATCTTTAAAAAAATTCATTTATTACACAGATTGAATAAATCTAATAAAAATTTATATCTTAAAAAAAAAACTAACGGATATACACGATATATGATAGATGGGGTGATTGCGGTGATTGTTCTTATAAATGTCACGTAAACATAGTGATTACCATATTTGAGTTTAGAGTTGAACACGAAAATAAAAGTATAGAACTAATAAACATTGATTAATATTTTTGTTTATTCCTTATAAACATTTTTTAAATAGGTTCTACCTTTAACTACTTTAGTTTAATAAAATAAATAAATCATTTATATTATATTAATTTATATTAAACGTACATCTTTTGTTAATTTTAGGATAAATAATTTTAAAATCTGATAAATATTTTAAAATATTATATTATCTCCTATACGAATTGTTTAAATTTTTATTAAATTTAATTTTATAATCATTTTTTAATTGATATTAATTATCTATAAAAAAAAATAGAAGGTTTCAATGAATGACATGTCCTCTCATTGGTTTCTTTTATTATATAGTATAGATGTTAAATATGTTACTGAAGGATATTCTCTAAGTATGGGTTTAGTTTATTACGGTATTATCCATACACTCAGTATAGCAACTAAAATAGAAAAGCCAAAAAATAAAGTCGCCAAAAAGGATTTGACCACATATTTTAATTCGACTGAAAACTATAAAAACAATCACTTGTTTCAACTCATCTGAAACCTATTATGTATTGGTATGCTTCAAATTGTTTTTTTTTTAAATCGCTTATTCCAAATTATCAAACTTGAGTTCATATATTTAGCTCGATATTAGAAGAAACGAATGGAAAGGATTGTAGAATGGCTTATAAGATAAAATTGTTTGAACCGACAAACTTGGGTGTATAAAATATAAATACAATGTTCTTAGAACCGGATGGAAACCGACTACATAATCGGTCTTGCTAGTAGCTAAGTCCATTTACCACCCGGTTGCTAGCCAGATCGGTTAAACCAACAGACCAAACCTAGTGGTTGAAACGGTATCCATTTTAATTCAATCAAAATCTCATATACTACTCCATGTTTCATATTTTGTTTTTTCGGGTATTTTATTGAGCTAACATTGCAAATCCAAGATACATTAGTTTCACATATTGTTTTAAATTATTTATGAGATCGTCCCGTGTTTTAAATGTGGTCATGTCTATGGAGTGTAAGACGTCCGATTTGGCTATAAAAACATAGGTTAACTATCTATCAATGTGAGTACCACAACAAAGGACTTTCTGAATATAATCAGGCTAATATGTATTCATTGATTTCTGTATTTTTTTTGTGTTAATCTGAATCATACATCACACACCTCTATCTATATAAACAACTAACTAACTAACCACCAACAGTTGGCTTGACAGTCGGCATGAACTGACATGACTGTCATAACTTACTAAACTGCTATATACATATACACACTTTAATATGCCCCCTCAAGTTAAACAAGGAGCATAATTATATTATGCCATTATGGACCTTCTCTTTGTCACTCTGGGCTATGGCCCTGGAAGAAGCCCATTTGTGGTTTTTTTCCGTTTCAAACTAAGAAACAAACTATTTAATTTTCTTAACAAATATTCGAAAAGAAATTCGATAAACTGAAATATCATCTTTTTTTTTATTTTTTTGAAAAGTTAACTTCTTTAGAACAAACTGACCAGAAACCAAGCCGGTAACGGACAACACAAACAAACAATAATTATATCAAAACAAATTTACACCAACTATCTCAATCAACCTCTTTATGTTTCGATCTATTTGAAAACCACAAGAAACTTAACGCCTTTATCTCGCTGATAATGTTCTCCAATTTGACCGGTATATTTGAGAACTTCAACTCGTTCCTAGCCTTCCAAATGCTCCAGCAACCAATAATGATGATACCTTGGACCGCTTCATTCCTTATATCCGACAAGCCAGCCATGTTATGTTGATCTAGGAGGTCCCTAAACGAGAAAGCATAAATGTTTGGCAACTTACACCACGTGCTCACATGTTGCCACACCGTAGAAGCCACCAAACACGACGTAAAAAGATGTTCCACCGTTTCATCTCCGAAGCTACAGAGGGGACATGAAACATCTTCAATCGAGATGTTTCTTTTCCTCAAAGCGACCCCGTAGGGATTTTATTCATCTCATCTTTAATTCTTGTAATACAACATGATCCATAAATAATATAATCATTATGCATCCCTAACGTTCCAGCCGAGTCCATATGAACCGGGTGGTTGGACCGGATTTCAAATTCTTTTTAATCAAAATATCATTTAGTACTCCATGTTTCATATTTGTTTATTCGAGTATTATGTTTGTTAACATGCAAATCCATACTAAAAGATTCATTAACTTCATATTTTGCTTTAAACTAAAAGATTTGGTATAGTTTAACCTTAAAAGTATAGTTTAACTTTAGAAATTATGGTAGGTAGAGTAGTTAATTTTTAAATTAAGCTGATTAAAAAAGTTCTATTGTGCTATTTAATCTCAATGCTAAAAATGATAGGTGTTTATTGGAGATTTGTGAAATTGAAAGTCAAACAAAGTGACAAAGGTGGGATCAAGAAATAGGTTAAAACTTGGAGAAAAAAAAAACTTGGGTATGATGCTATGATATGTTTTACATTTTACACAACCGTTTTTATGCATCGTGTTGCTTCATCTTTTGATAGTAGTGCAAAATGTGAAGTCGATACTCCCATCCAAGAGACTACATTTGTAAACTACATGGCAAAAGGTGACAAAAATATCGTTTTACCTTTTGTAGATGAATGGTTAACTTTGGATAGAAAGTATTGTGAAGAACAAAGAAATGTATATTATGGACCTTCTCTTTGTCATTCTGACCTTCGAAAAGCCCATTTGTAGTTTTAAAAGTTTCAAACTAAAATGAGAACTATTTAATTTTCTTAGCAACAACAACAACAACAATAATAATAATATACCTTAGTTTATTTTGTACGTCATCAAAAATTTCATGTAATACAACATGATTCATTAACTTGTTTAGAAAAGTTAATGGATACATATCACTAAAAAAATAAAAATGTTGATCGAATCAAAATGTATTTATATAATTTTTCTCCTCTGTCGAGAAATAATCGGTACTTACATACAACTACCTACCGAAGCTTCTGTTAAACCAAAAATCACTTGAATCATATAGCGCATAGGACCATACAATAACAAAAGACTGAAGTTAGATGGAGCAAAAGAAAAGATCACCACCAACCTTCTTGTGTCTTTAATAATCAGTCCACCAAATTACTTCATTTAAATTCGCGCCTTCCAAACACTACAAGGTTAAAAAAATTACAATAAAAAAATGTTTTAGTTATACACAATTCTAAAGAGAATTTTAGTCATCTGACTAATGGTCTCGTGTTTAAGAAAGAAACCGATTATCTCAACTTTTATTAGATGTGTGTGGTAGACTACAAGCTATCAAAGTTACTTACTGTATCCTCAAGATTAACACCAATAAGGCGAGCACGTTGAAGATTTGCACCCTTCAAATTGGCCTTGCTCATTTTAGCGCCCTAAAAAGGTACAACGAATAAAGAGAACCAAGAATTAATTAGAATTTTTCTCAAACACTAAACACTAAACCTTAAATTTTTAACAAACCGTTAAATCGGCTCTTTCCAGATTGGCTTTTTCAAGATTGGCTCCCTCCAAATTCACATCTGTAAGTTTGGCCCACTGAACATATAGAAATACTCCAAATGTTAGAACTAAGAATAATTTGTGTTTAATCCTGAATTTAACATACCAGGAGATGTGCTGATCTCAGGTCTGCATCACATAAACGACAACCTACCATGCAACATAAGAGCAATTTAGATATACCAGAAACATACTAATATTATATTTACCCAAACAAAAAAACAACAAATACTAATTCAAAGGATTAGGATCAAATACAAAGGCTCTAAGTTTTGACGTATATTTTTTTCGCAACGCGCGGGACAATTTACTAGTTGTGATATAAGTTTTAAAAAAGGCCATCTATGGCATAAAATAGAAAATGAGTATTTTGAATATTATATTACAATTTTGTTGGGTATATATGATATGATACACGTTTTGAGAGGAATATATTAAATTATAGCTATAGAATAATTTTAAAAATAGAAAAAAAAAAAAATATATTTACCATGTAAGTTTGCACTCTCAAGATTAGCCCCTGCCAGCAAAGCTCCACGAAGATTAGCCCTTGTGAAATCACACCTTCCATAAGCAAGACGAAATCAATTGAGTTAACTAACAGTGGAAAAAATTGACTCTAGGATTCACAAAAGATACTAAAAAGTGTGCAAATTTACAAAAAAAAAAAAAAAATAAATAAATAAATGCGTACTTTGTGCTTCACAACAAGAACAAATAACAGGTTTGCAAAATCCTACCTGTCCATTGTTGCATCGTGAAAAATGGTATTTTCAGCATCTACCTCCTGGAATAATAACAGAAAACATAAATGTAGGTTCAAATTAATCAATAAAAAGGCGCTAACGTTATGTATATGTAAAATTAGTTAAGTTGGAATAAAAAATAAAAACCAAGTCACATATTGTACCTGAAATTTAGAACAACAAAGATTAGCACGTGAGAAGATAACATTTTTCAAGCATGCATAGCTGAAGTCCACACCAGACAATTTCTGCATAAGTTATAATGGGAAAAAACAGGTTTATATATTTAAGCACTCACAAATATCAGCATCTTTTGACTCTATATATGTCAAGTTCAGGATAGCCAAATATTGTTTTACCACAATAAGAGTCAAACATTGAAACAAAAACATGAATAAAAAATGCTATCATGTTTTAGCTTTGCTAATAAGTATTTCAACTTTAAATATATCAATGTTACATGGAAGCCTGCCCGAAATCATTTGTTAATTAGAGCTTATATAAATCTATAATATATGCCAATCATTTGTAACTTCATGTCCAAAAAATCTACTCATGATACAACATACATCAAGTATCTTCCAAAACAAGATGTATTTGATCATACCAGTTTTGAAAGATCAAGCCCAGAGAGATTTACTCCTATTAAATTGACACATCCGCCAACTGCATATTGTACAATCTTGATAATATCAGTGCGTGTTAAATCAGCATACGTTTGTTCATCTTCCTTTATATTTAAGACCTCATTTATGTTGTTCACCAATCCCTGTCATAGTCAAAAGAAAGACTATTTTAAGTACTATACAATAGAACTACAAGAATACTTGGAATGGTAAAAAATGAGTTACAAGAAGCTGATAGTATTCTGCTTCCCGCAAAAGCTCCACACGCTCTAAATCAGACAGGTTGGAAACAGGAGCTACACCATCTCTCAACCAATTCAATATATGCCGAAAGTGCTTCCCATCCCTGTCAATAAACACATATCCCTGCAATAATACATGTTCTTTTTTAGCACAAAAAAATCTGCATGCTCATTGTCAATATATGAAAATAACCCGAATATTACTCACATCAGACAAAACCAAGATATGAAAATAACAAGATCAACAAGAATATTAGACATATGAAATGCACATGATCTCCCAAACAAACATGTTGTGTCTACATTACATACTTACCTTGTCATCCTTGCAAACAGTGTGGTGACCACTGAACATGGCAGCAAGCATTGATTGGGGCTCCCTATGAGTTAGTGTATCAACAGTTGTTCGGAATTTCGTTCCACCTGAATCAACAACAATATTAAATAGGTGAGTCTAAACGTACCTCCATTGTATCCTAAACGCACCCCCTATAGTAAAAGTAGAAATATGATAGTAAGGAATGAGTACATTCGCCAAAAAATCAGAAGAAGTACAATATTTAGCACAACCCTCCCTCCTGAATGAACAATTAAAATGAACTACATCCCCAAGAAATATGATAGTTATTAATTATGACCTATATCAAGACAAACAGTGGAAGAACAGGCGTTGGAGTACATTCACATTGCCATCTCCTCTTGATATGTTCGCAGTGCCAACCAATTAAGATATATTACATGAACAAGCTAAAACGATATTATAATAGTAGAAAAGAACACCGAATATCAAAGGCATAGCAGATAGAAGATGAAAAGCATAGAAGATAGAAGGTGAAAAGTTGGCAAAAGTGAAAACGAAAGTCTTTAGACCCCCGTAGTGGGGCGTTTTTAAAAAAAAAAATTCAAAAATAACGCCGAAAAACGCCCAAATCCCATTACATAGGGGCGTTTTCGGGCGTTTTTTTCGAAAAAAATTGGGTCCGCGTTGTTTCAAGCACGCCGCGAGAACTTTGACCAACCAATCAAAAACTAGCAACGGCTACACATGGTCAATAATTTTAAGTTTTTAATTAAAAAAAATAATTGTTTAATGATTGGAAGGGGCGTTATTGGGCATTATCCCACTACGGCACTTTTGCAATAACCCCCAATAATGCCCCATGCTGACTGGACTGCCACGTGTCGCAAAACGCCCCATGGTGGGGGCATTATTGAGCTAAACCACTACGCATGGTCTTATAAAAGGTTAAAAAGAACTAGAAAAATAATATTTTTTTTGAACCTTACATGTAAAAAAGATCAAAACTTTGGAAGCTTATCTTTTAAATATTTATTAATACTAATATATAACTTTTAGCATATATTTATAGTACTACTGTATTTTACTATTATTTTTACTGCATTTTACTATTATTTTTTAGTATTTATCGATACCACTATTTGTTAAATAATTTTATAAAATGAAGTTGAAACTTTTCAGCGCAAGTGGTACAGGTCAAAGGCTACAAAATAAACGTGTAAATTATTATTTTTGTAAGTATGTTGGTTAAAGTGGTGGTCTGTGTTGGTTAAAGTGGTGGTTAGTTGATAATTTTCGAAAATTTTAAACTTCGAGGAAATTAACTAAATAACGTGGATATGTGGGGAAATTAAATCTCAACGTCGAGGTGGGGTCATTTGAGAGTGGCAAACTAAAAAATCAACCAATCAGAGTGCGCCACGTCAATCAGTGAAAAGTATTTAAACTTTGCTGAAAAGTGTTGGCAATGGTTAGACACTTGATGAAGTGGTAAATTTAAAAAAAAGGAAAAAGGTGTGATTGGTTGAGATTGAAATTGACCCCACCTCACACTACCCCCCTCTCTCTCATACACTCCCTTCACCGCACGGCAAGCACTCACCGAATTGGCAAATGTTTGATCGGTAAACTTAATTGGCATTGGTTTGCCACTCTTTGCCACTTCGGTAAAGTGCTTTACCGAATACCACTCCGGACAGCCTTAGTCAATATCGAGCAAGCTATATTTGGGTTATTTTAGAGCAAGATTTTTTCGAACAAGTTTAAGCTATTTATAAACATTAACCCAATCTCATGATTACTTGGGTCTCAATTTCACCAATTGATTCTTTCATATAAAACATTTTACTTCCTAGGTGTCGTCTTACACTCACTGATGAGACCGCTTTCAAAACGAGACTATGATATGAATAAATAATTTAATACAAAGTATGAAAACATAGGTTAACTATCCATCAATACGAGTACTACAAGGAAGAAATTTTTAGAGTTTAACCTTGAGTAAGTGAATTTTTAACTTAAGCTGTTAGAAAAAAATCTATTGCATTCTTATATCTTTTGTTGGCCCAAACTTCCAATCACAAATATACAAAACCAAACACAAACGATTTGGAGACTAACACATCTCATTCTCATTGTATTATTAAACTTAACTCGACAAATAAAACTGAATACATAACCCTATATTTATACTAAACATGAACTAATCCTAAACCTACTCAAACTCTATTTAAATAAGAGTGAATTGCAAGGATTGTCCTTTAACTTTATACCCATTTGCAGGCGCTGTCCTTTATGTTTTAAATTGACGAGTTTTGTACTTTATGTTTTCAAATCTTGCATGTTATGTCCTTTGAGCCTAACCCAGTTAGTTTTTTCTGTTTAATTTGATCATGTGCCGTGCACATAAGGGCAATTTTGTCATTTCATCTTTTCATGGACCAATTATGTAAAAACCAAAAATATAAAATAAATAACCCTCTACCACTCCACCACCACCACCCACCCCTTTACCACCAGCAACCACCACTCTATGCACCCACCTGCCAAACCACCAACTCCCTTTGCACCCACTGCCAAATCACCACCACCCAACCCTTTAACACAACATTTATCAAACTCTTCCTATCATCTATTAAACCAAATTCAACACCATAATTGATTCACCAAATCGTATCATCTCTTTATCTCCTTTGGCTATTTTTAGAACCCGAAAACATGGAATATTATGTACTTTTGGCGAATATATACTCAAGCTAAAAAGTTTGAAATTTAGTTAGAAAATTTGCGGATGAAAATGAAGAAAATTTGAGCGACCTTTACTACTCCCCTTACCTTGTGCCGCCACTTCATCCATGGCCGAACCGAAGGTTTCATAGGAGGCGCTGTGACTGAACCAGCTGAGCATCCTATTCAAGCCCAAATTGGTGTTGGATGTAGTGACTGAAGGTGCGACACTGTTTCTAGGGTGGAGATTCTGATCCGTCACATCCAATTTTGGGTTACGGTTGAAATTGAGGGGTTTTTTATTTGTGGGTTTTGAAATTAGGAAGAGGGTGTGGGTTGTGTTGTGCTGGTCGGCTGGTGATGTTGAACCGGTGGTGGTGGTGGTGATGGTCGAATGGTGGTGGCTGGTTGTAAGGTGTGGGTGGTGGTGGTGGTGGTGACAGGTCACATGTGGGAATGGTGGTTGAGCTGGGGAAGAAGAGAGGAATAAATGATATATAATATTTTTTGTTTTAAATGTATTTTAAAAGAATAGGGTGAAAAGACAATTTTACCCTCATGTGCATTGCACATGACCAGATTTAACAGAAAAAACTAACTGGGTTAGGGCTAAAGGACAAAACATGTATTATTTGAAAACATAAAGTACAAAACTCGTCAATTTTAAACATAAAGGACAGCGCCTGCAAATGGATATAAAGATAAAGAACAATCCTTGCAATTCACTCATTTAAATAATTAAATAAACTAACTAGATAAACCTATCTAATAAACAGATAATTCAAACTAATTTTATCTCTAACTAACTTGAATTATCTTTAACCCATATCAACTTTCTGGATTACCCTTCAAATTAGAATTATCTCTTCATTCACCCCCTTAATTCTGATTTGGACCCACTTCACATCCGGTCTTGTCTGAATATCTGATCGCAACTCACACAGGTTATGATTAAATCTGAGTCGAATGATCAATCTACACAAGTTGATCCGCTGTTCTTCGACTATGAACTCATCCTTAATGGTATAAACTGTTTGTGGTAGCCACTAGTGTCACACCCCGATATTTTCCACATATTACCGGTGGGTCCGGTGGGGAGTATCGTGACGTAGTTGATATCATCCTCGTCAATACACACAATATAATAGCACAGCGGAAGGCTTGGTGAATAAATACTATTACAAACCATAGTGTCCGAGTGTCCAAATAAAATAATATACAGACTTGGTTGTAATAGAGATCCACAGGCGGATCATAAAATAAAATACAACAAAACTGAAATAACAGACTCCATGTATATAGGGATTTGCAAGATCCTCTTATTTGACACCTAGTAGCTCCAGCCTATTTACGTGAGGTACCTGTCAATTAGTCTTTGGAAAATACGTCAGTTTACTCTGGTAAATACAATTAACCGACTCATTTGAAAAGCGTTTATAAAATTGATTTAAGTGCACAAGGCACAAATCATTATACTTGGGACAATTATTAAAGATAATCTTGTATACTGTTTTACATGTTTGTCATACATGTGGGGCCGGTTTGAAAGCCGGTCATGATTAACCGACTCACCACTATAAAACCCACAAAGGAGTTATTCCCAACATGTGGGTTATTTAGCATTTGCATCTGTCAGGTGTATGCCTACACCCCGTGCATAGGTCGTGGCCATTTTCAAATGAAATGAGCCGAGGATATCCAGGACACGGTCGTATTAACCCCCATTGTTTATGTTATCAAACAAAACAGATTAAAACGGGTTATGTAAATTTATTAATCACAATCCGATTAAATGATTTCATACCCGACCAAGCGGTATTGTTATAATACCGTATCCCAAGCCCGTATAACGGAAAATAAGTTAAAAGTATTTACCTGAGCTAGATGTGAAGAAGTAACTCAGCCGTATAATCCTAAAGCTTTAAGAAAATACCTTCGACTGAAGCTACTCAATCTATATGGAAGGTTTATAATCCTATTAGGATACTAACGGGTCTTTATTTGAGTCAAAGACTTAGACCGGTTAGCTTGAAAGATACTTAACGGTTCTAAACGCTAGATTAAGCGGAGACCGGAATAGAATGTGATTCAGACCCGACAAGTTTGGATACTTGTATAATATGGGTAAACTATACACATTCTGGAATTTGAGGATTTAATGATAAGGTTAAACCCGTTTCGACTATTTTATGTAAACTAGTCACATAAACCGATCCGAACACATAAATGCGTAACGGGTAACCAAATGAATTATATACAAGTCTCATATGTTATTATGCTTAAAATATGCTAATACATCAGTAGGATGTTAACATATATGCCAAAAAAAAATTAAAACCAATTTAAGTCCCGTATGGGCATTTTTGTCATTTTAATGATTATAAAAGAGATTCTATAATAAACTAAGGTTCTGGTCTTTTGTAATCAGTGAAAATATTTATTTTATCACATTACATCAGTAGGATATTATACATATGTGAGGTTTACCATTTATGGCCAAACTATGCCCCGAAAGGGCATTTTGGTCATTTCACATATGCTTTCAAGGATATTTTTGGAAGTCTGAGTTCATGACTTATACTTACTGTAATAATATTGAAATTTGTTTAAAACTTCGGTAGGTAAAAAAGTCTTATGTGTTAAATATGGTTTCAAACCATACTATGCGCCTAATTAGTGTAAAACTCGCTAATTGACGATAATTAAGATGTTTATGTAAATCTGAGATTTTGATCAGCTTTAATTGCGCAAAAAATTTATTTAATGTATGAAATCAGTAGGAAAAGGTTTGGCATTCAAATCATTTGTTCATCTCATTTTATGCATGAAAAGGTATTATCGTCATTTACCGAATTACACATGAACTCCATGATTTGATCAGTTTATAATCTGATCAAAAATTCCAAAAATCCCTAAAAATAATATCTTAACAGTAGGTAATGAGTTTTGGGTCAAAATCCAAGTTTAAACATGCCTTATGTTAGATATCGCAATTTAATTAATAAAAAGCTTCTATTTACGATATCGAGCATAACTTCTGTTTGAGACCAAGAACTGATGTCAAATTTTCGGGACAAGCTTATATATCAGTAACAAAGGTTTTTGTCCTCTCACATTTCTAAAAATCTTGTTTATATGTTAAAAGGGCAATTATGGCATTAATAAGCATAATAACAAACAAGAGCATATAATTCAAACTACTAAGGACCAAGTAATATAACTCCAGGGAGTTATACTACAGCATAAGGTGGTCCTAATGGAAGCTTAAAACATGGAAGAATTAAGCTCAGTCGGACAGAACTGAAAGTCAAAGCAAAAGTCAAGCTTTTACGACTTTCGGTTATGAACCGTCCTTAAACTGATAATTATCGGGTTGAACATGCTTAAACATGTTCTAATACTAATTACTAAGTTGTTTGAATGATAAAATATAACTTATAACCTCTGCATTGTTAATTATAATTGTTATTTAGAATTTTGGTCAGTTTGACTTTTTATGCAAATAGTTTGACCCGACAATTAACTAGAAAAAAGAAATAATTAGGAGATTCCCTTTTAAGGGTTAATCACCTACCCTAATATGGTCACATAACTACTTTTAATTCGGACAGTGGTTAGACCATTTGTGATTAAACCGAAGGTCAAAGTCAAACTACGATATCTTTGACTTTTGGTTTTGAAAACTAAAACTGAACTAAAGAAGGGAGCTAAGACACTTACAAAGGGTCCTAGCTATCTTTTCTACAAAAATAATCTTCCTCCTGATCCAAGAACCTCCAGAGATGTCCAGAACTCAAGCTTGGAGAGTTGGTAGTGAAAAATGAGTGAATGAGCACTTGAATTGTTAGACATAAGGTCCCTTATATAGATAATTCAAATTGGTTCTGATGATAACAGGTGTTTAGAGATGCTATCAGGGCTCTACATGTGTCTTGGTGGTTTCTAAAAACCATGTGCAAGTCCCTTGTATCGAATTTGTTTGTTTGGAACTCAAGAAATGGCATAAACCTGCACCTGGCAAGAGAAGGCTGTCAAATTAGTGCCGCCGCGCTGCGCGACGGCTGAGAGGCTCCAAGGTCGCACCACGCGACCACCCTAGTTACCAGTCAAACAAGTTTCATTTATGGCAAGTTTAGTCCCTGCACCTTTTTAAGCCTTGTATCTTTAATTTTAAGCACCTTTGGCCCTTGTAGTTAGTTTGTAGATGATCTAGGGAGTATAACCAAACTCCGTTAGGCCCGGTTTCGTTAATTGATCACCGAAAACATAAGTTTTGCCTCGTTGACGCTTTAAACCCTAATTCTTGGGAATTTGCGTAAACAACGTATAATGATCTCGAAATCTTGTGAAATTTATATCACTTATTCTTGAGAGTATATTTGAATATTTCGAAGCCTCGGGTTCGTTAAAAGGTCACTCAGAGGTAAAAATTTACATGTTGACACGTTTAACCCCTGTAGTTTAAAATCTTTCGATTATTTTCATAAATGGCTTCTCATATCCAATTAATCACTCGTTTAAGAATATATTCTTTGTGTGTGGTCATTCAGAGGCACAAGTTTGGCATGTTGACACTTTTAGTCCCTTTGCATACGTATTTTCACCGCTTGGCAACTTTAGTCCTTCAAATTCAATCTTTCACATATTTAGAGCTTAGGACACGTGTCTTCTCATAATAGGACACGTTTTTACATGGTGTTACAACTAGTTTCTATAACGGTAGAAACTATCCACAAAATACCAACTTATGTGTAACTGATATTGCCGGATTCGATTACTCCTTAATCGAATTACAAGATTTAACACCATCCTGATTTCGCGCACGGATCTAGTCACATTCGTTCACACCTTGATCGAATTACAAGATTTTGCGCCTCCTTCGATTTCTTGGCCCTGGTCTTGTCGGATCCGATCACAACTTCATCGGATATAAGATTGCTACACCTATTCTGATCACTTAAACGGAGTGATTTCTCTTCTGATCACTTAACAGAGTGATTAAACTTCTTCAATTTCGACGAGATTGGCTGCTTCCACACAACCTAAAATGGTCTCGTATTCTTTTTCTAATCTACATCAGATTTAGCTGGGATTCGATTCGTTTCTTCTTCACTGGGCTAGATCTTCATTCAGTTGATCTTCTCCTTGTCTTCACACAAATTTTCTATTCGGCTATTAACGGATTCAATCTTCTCCTTGATCAAATTATAGCTTCGCGTGGACACAACTTAGCTGGTTACGGATTCACCACTGAACCGTTGTTGCTCCGACTTTCATCGTGCCAAATTATTTCCACATATTGCATAATTCCTCTTTTGGAATTCGATTCCACCAATGAAAGTCTCAGGCCACTTTCTTTGGTTAGACCACAAGAAATCTAATTTAATGTAACTTCACCAACTTAAACTTCTCAATGTATTCATGAATTATTCCATCTCTTTTGAAATCAATTACCACAGACAAATTGATATTATCCAGTAATAATAACTTGCTTACCAATTTCAAGATCTCTACCAAAATAAATTTTCCAAACAATGCATAAAGCCAAACTTGCCATTCTGCCAACTCTTATTTATTTGCCTAAATCAAATCACTGGAATAGTTATGAAACATAACAACCAACGATTAATTTTAATAACCGGTTTGGTTAACCGGTTATATCGTTTAATTTGACTTTAACTGATTATTTTTTTAACTGGTACGATTAATTACTTTAACCAGTTCGGTTAATTAACTGGTTATTTTGCCTTTTTTTTGAATTTTTAGGTTTTTTTTTCGGTTAACCGGTCAATCGGTTAATAACCGGTTTCTACACTAAATACTTATAACCGGTTACTAACCTACGGTTAAAAATAACCACTAGCCGGTTATTCTTAAATTGGTTATTAACCGGTTACGGTTTCGATTAACAACCGGTTACAATTAATGAACCGGATATTTTATGCACCTCTAATTTACGGTTTCGATTAACAACCGGTTACAATTAATGAACCGGATATTTTATGCACCTCTAATAAGGAGACAAAAATACAGTTGAACACGGGCTCTTTTTTCCAATACAGCTCCCTATAGTTTTCGACTTTTCGTTACAGAGATATCTTTTTTTTTATTGTTCCCATGTATTTTTTTGGGTAATCTGCACTTGGGCCTTAAAATAAAGCCCATTGTAGTTTTATACGTTTCAAACTGAAAAACAAACTATTTAGTTTAACTATTTAGTTTTCTTAACAAATATAGATATGTGAAAATATATAAACACTAGATTACTTGAAAAAGTTTTACGTGTAGATAAAAAAGTAACATGTTTTCCCTGTTTGTATTTCTAAAAACATTTATAATACTACCTCTCACACTATAAGATTTTAATAAGCAAATAATTATAAATGATAATTTTTATAACAACTTACATTCTTACACCTTAAATTTTAACTAATTTATTAAGTGTCCACTCAACTTTTGTTACTATTTTTTAAACAACTTACATTTGTACCCCTTGAATTTCAACTAAATTTATTAAGTGTCCTCTGAACACTAATAAAGTTATAATATTCTTTTAGGTTTCAAATTAATTTCTTACACTTTAAATAATGTAGGCCTTTAATTCCTCTTATAACTTCCGTTCGTTATTTTTTACAACTAAATTCGTGATAAAATATTTATATAAAACATACCAATCCGGTACCCACCTAAAAAATTTATATACTTACTTTTGCGTTATCTAAAATTGATGTTTTAAATGGACAATATTAGTTAGAACAAATTGGTTTTGAATATATATTATAATGTAATATAACTGTTTTAAAAACTGATTTTTACCGTTTGGTTCGTACATGGATTTTCCGACGCAACATGCGGTGAGGAAATCCTAGCTACAATATAATAACCAACCTTTTGTGAATAGCACTTTGACATATTTTTTACCTTTCAATTTTCAGCATTTACACTTACAACCCCTTAACTTTCTAAAGACTTTGTAATAGAGCTCTACATGTTTGTCATGTACGTGTCAGTATAAATTCAAGTTGATTTACGTTTCGACGTAATTTTTTCCTGGAAATGAGTTAAGTCAAATATAATATGTTAATATAATATGTTCTTATGTTTTTTTATTATGTACGCTTTTTGTTATTCTACGTTTTGATGTAAATTTTATATTTTCCCCGGAAATGAATCGGGTCAAAATAAAGTACGTTTCCAAGCTTATTTTATGTACGTTTTCAGTTGATCTATATTTTGATATTTTTCCAGAAACCAGTAAAATTAGGTCGAATATGGTACATTTTCAAGGGTAAGGATAGTGTAAAAAGGGCCTAAAGTGTGAGAAGTGTGAGAAGTGTATTATAACACTATATATAATACTATATAACACCATATAAACACCGTATAACAATATGTAAGATCATATAATACCATATAACACTATGTAACACTATATAACAATATATAACATTATATAACAAATATAACACTATACATCTATCATAGACATGCTATCAGACAACCTATAGTGTTATATTTGTTATATAATGATATATAGTGTTACATAGTGTTATATGGTATTATATGGTCTTACATATTGTTATACGGTGTTTATATGTTGTTATATAGTATTATATTTAGTGTTATAATACACTTCTCACACTTTGAGCACTTTTTACAGGATCCTCTACCACGTTTTCAATATACAATATAAATTCAGTGTACCTTATGTTTCAACGTCGTAACAACGCATAAGGCAAGTTACTTGTTAAAGTATTAGAGCATTCACATCCAAAGCATCATATTCTGAGTGAGGTGTTTTTAAAATATAAAAAGTATAAAAAGTGGTTGTGAGTGGAGGAGAGAGAAAATGTTATTGTTCATCTGTATATTTGGGGGGACACTGTTCACCCCCTATAATTTTTTAATATATTTTGAAAATGGTTGTGAGTGGATGAGAGAGAAAAGATAATGATAAAAGTATAAAAAAAATATTATTTAATTGAAAAGGAGAGAGAAAATGTAGTGTTTTTTAGTGTAATTTAGAGCATTCACATCCAAGGAATCATATTATGTAGACTTGGTTGGTCCCTGTGGTTTGCAAAAATTGTAGACTTGGTCCTAGTGGTTTACTAATTACACGCGTGGTCCCAAAAGTTGTCAAAAATGCACTCGGTTGGTCCACTGACCTAACCTCTGTTAAATTTCTCAGTTAAATACGTATGAAATTACTTATTTACCCCCGGATAGTTAAAAAAATAAAAAATATAAAGACATCATCTTCTCTCTCTTATCTCTAAACATCTGAACATAGAACCCACCCTACGTCCCTCCCTCTTATCTCTCTCTAAACTTCTAAACATAGAATCCACCCTAAATCGTTACGATAATGGCAACCGAAACCCTAAACACTCCGGCGACTGAATCAGAATCCAACAGCCGACGACGGAAAACACCGCAACCCTAAACACTCCGGCGACTGAAACAGAATCCAACAGCCGACGACGGAAAACACCGCAACCCTAAACACTCCGACGACTGAATCACTCCGGCGTTTGAATCACTCCGGCGACTGAATCAGAACCATCAGCTGACCACGAACGGTACCGGCGCCGGTGAACCGAATCTGCCGGAAAACTCCGTAACTGATACCAAACCACCGGCTGATGACGAACACGGAGAGAAACGAAAGCGAACGGAAACCAAAGAAGATGAAGTTGGAGACATAAGGTAGAATAGAAGCTTCTGGAGAAAGAGATGATGAAGTTATGATGACAGATTCGGTATCGGATGAAGAATGATATGAATCTGCACTTGATAAGTGTTTTGTGAATTTTCGATGAAGTGGAGTAATGATAATTTAAAAAAGTTTCTTAATCGTCAGGTGAATTGTTGTTTCTTGTACTGCAATATGTTTAATTTGTTCAGGACGTGGTGGTTAATTTGTTTAATCGTTGTGGGTTTGGGTTTTTCTTAGAGAAAAAAAGAGAAGAAGGTTTATATATTTTTTTTAGAGTAAACTGCCATTTTGGTCCCTGTGATTTGGGCACTTTTGCCATTTTAGTCCAAATCTCAAACTTTTTACATCTGGGTCCCTGTGGTTTGCATTTTGTTGCCATTTTAGTCCAAAATCCAAAAACCCTCTATTTTGACTGTTGAAAACTGATCATTTTGTCCTTTAGTGCAGGGGCATGTTGGTCATTTTTTAAATCTTTTTCTATTTAATGTCACTAGATAGAAAAACCCTAACACACATTTCTCAAGTCCAGCAGCACACAAAGACCATGTTCTCTCTCAGATTCATCATCATCTATGTCCATCTCCGTCGTTCACTGTTCAACCATCCATTCACCACTGTTCATCACCGGTGACAAGCATCGTCTCTGATAATCACCAGAACCTGCAACACATCTTCAACCTCCGAAAAACCATCACAATCGCTCTCACGTCACTCAACTTCTCTGTTCGTCTCCGGCCACATCTCCGTTCATCTTCTTCATCTCCGGCGACCTCCACCTCCACCTTCATAATCTTCTCCGACACCCTGTGTTACAACCGCCGTTCACCGTCATCGTCCACCTCCATCTCCGGTAACCATCGCTACACCGGTCATCTTCACCGGCGGCCACCACTTCAACTGTCATCACCTACGTCGAACCACATTCATCTTCTTCGATTTCTTCGACCTACGTTCATTATCTCCGTTCATTATCAGGATAAGTTTTTTTTTTGGTGGCGGCCGTTTCGATTTAGGGTTTGGGTTTGGTTATACGTTGAAGACAAACCTTCACCACAACTAACAACCAACAACCACCACTCTCAACAACCTGAACTTCGAATGCAGAGGAGAGTCGAGAGCGCTTACGACTAAGGAGTTTCTCAAATTCGAGCGACACAAAGCAATTATCGGCTCCAGTATCAAACAAACATGAAGCATAAATACCATTCACAAGGAACGTACCATTGACCACGTTGTTGTCGGCCTGGGCTTGACGCACGTTGAGATTGAAAGTTCTGGCACGTGCGGCCTGTTGCGGTTGCTGTTGCTGTGGTTGCTGCTGTGGCTGCTGGGGTTCTTGTTTCACCACCCTGTTCGGGCACATGTTGGCGAAATGGTTCGGGTCGCCACATGTGAAGCATGCTCTGGCCTTGATTGCGGGTGCCGGAGGTGCTTGTTGACCCTGTGGGGCAGCGAGTAGGGCTTGATTGGCAGGAGTTTGACGAATACGGCAGTTGGCAGTAAAGTGGCCGTAGACGTTGCAATGAGCACAGAAGCGGCATTGAATAGCAGTTGGATGATGATAGGTGCAAGTAGGGCAGAGTGGGTGTGGTCCAGTATATGCACGCTTTGCAGGCGGTGCATTGGTCACAGGTGCCGCCACTTGTCGCTGTTGTGCAGGTACAGTCTGAACTGGTGCAGCAGTGATCGCACAGTTCTTGTTGGTGGAGTTGCTCTTTCTCTTGTTCTTTCTCTTGTTGCTTGATGACGTGGGTTCAACAGTTGGTGTAGCAGTAGTGGCTTGATGCAGATGCTTGGAGGTCTTATCCCACATCCTAGCTTTGACCCTTTTGTCATTGATCTCAGCGGCCAGCAGATAGGTTTCTTCGATCGTGGTAGTCTTAGCCGCCTGTACGAAATCAGCAACGCAGTCGGGTAGGGCTCGGATGTACTTCTTGATGGTGATCTCAGGAGTCTTGACTTGATCGGGACAAATAATGCTGAGCTGTTTGAAGCGAGCAGTGAGACCAGCATTGTCTCCATCCTTCTGATGTATGTGCCAGAATTCATCTTCAAGCTTTTGTCGTTCGTGAGGAGGGCAGAATTCCTCCAGCATGACTTCCTTAAGCTCATCCCACGACAACCCGTAAGCTGCATCATTCCCTCTCTTGTTCCTCTCGGCCGTCCACCAGTCCAAAGCACGGGACTGAAAGACGCCGGTAGCGTTCAGAGTTCGAAGGTCATCAGGGCAACCACTTTGTCGCAGGGTAACCTCGATAGAGTCAAACCAGTGGAATAGAGCAGTAGGACCTCCTTCGCCTGTGAATTCTTTCGGTCCACATGACTTGAATTGTTTGAAGCTGAAAGGTCTCGCGGTAGCTTTGGGACCCTCAGTCCTCGATTCCTCGGATGACTTGCTGGCATTCTCGCAGACATCGCTTACAGCCTTTGCGACTGCTTTCGCGACGATGGAAGCAAGGCGTCTGTCCCTCTTTTCCTGACGAGAGAGTTGATGACGGGATCCAGACGACATTGTCTGCAATAGACACCGCCATGGAACTCAACATATGTATTCGAATCTCACCTCACACGTCTAGGATTACTAAAGCTCAGTAACACGTACCATGTAACGCATATAGTCACAAATTTACAGAATTGCACAAAATCACATAGACATATAGAGCACATAATTACAGTATTCCTAATCATATGGGCACAATAAGCAAGAAACATATAAACTTAGTCTCTAAAAGCACCTATGAGCGTACAAGTATCCTAATTGTTCCTATTGTTGAGTTGCTAGCGAGGAGACTGTAAGTTTTTGTGTTTCAGCAGAAGCAATAGTGTTGGGTCGAAATCAATAATATCTCAAAACGTTAACAAATAACAGAATAAGCATAAAATTTTCATAAAGATCGAAAATCGAAGGTGGATTGTCTGCGGCTAATAGACTTCGACTTAACCAAAGTAGCTCGGCTATTCTCAAGGATCCTGTACAACGACCTCCAGGACTATGCCTTTGCCTCGATTCTTGGGCGCTGGCGCAATTCCTATTGGTTAAGTTGTGTCTTTAGACCGTTGGAGTCCATCGAACTTTGGTGGAGTTTTGTATAAAAGTGAGACGAGTCGTCAAGGTTAGGGTTTCACCCCCATCTTGCAACTTCCGTCCTTGTTTTTGATAAAAGTTGAGGAGATTATTCATCAAAATATGGATTTCACTCCTGATTTGGTATAATTCTCCTCGTTTGTAGCTAAAAACGCAAGCTGATTAGGCACTTTAGTCGAGAGTTTACGGTTTTCACACCCATTCTCGACCTCATGACCTGTTCACAACTTGAAAATTCGAGTGTGATGCCAGAAAAGAGTGAGTGATAGTGGTGAGTTTATGCATACGCGTGGGTTGGTCTGTTGGTTCTTAACTATAGCCTAGGTCTCTAAGACTTTGACCCGGACTAGGTCGAGTCTTGCCTAATTCCCTATAGTTATGGCTCTGATACCAATCTGTCACACCCCAACCGATGGCGGAATCATCGGGGCGCGGCACTGAGCGAAACAGATTGTCCAGGAGTTTCCATAACAACTATCATTACCATTCAATTTAAGTTAACATGTCCCATACCATGTCTCAAATAGCAAAACAAGTTATTACAGACAAAAACTAAACAAATATTCTGTTCCGACAACTCAGATTTAAACATAACTAATTTGTTTATTGGTTTCTAGGACTCCAGTTCCTAGCTTCGATTTCATCATAGCACAAAGAGCAAACATGCAACCTAGGCACCTGTCACATACGTTAAAATAAAGTCAATACATAAAATGTAAAGGTGAGCATACAAGTTTGATAATAGCATATAGAGTTCGAATTCGTTTACGCATAACCTGCACGTACACATAGTGAAATGAAGCACGTTAGTTATCGACATAGATCCATCGATACCAATGACTGCGGGTTGACTGCCCGAGGCAGTTCGCAATACATGATTACCACTGTAATCCATGCAAGTAAAAGATCCTTAACAACCCCCGTGTGAACGGGTGCTGAGTCCAAACTATAGTACTATCGTTGCTAAGGCAGGTAGACAGCATTCCATGTGTAAACATAACAAACAAGCATTCATAAGCCACGTATAGCATGCATTAATGGTTAAGCGTTAAAATAGCTTGGGTAGTGTGATAGTTGTTGTTTGAATAGTTGTAACGTATGTAACACCCAAAAGTGCTAAAGCAAAAAGGGTTCGAGTATACTCACAGTGGTATGGATTGAAGGGAGCGCTTTACAGCGAGTACGATTAGCCTGAATAGATTCGATAACGTAACGATAAGTGACGCGTGAAAACAGTACAAGCGAGAGTGGGTGGAATGACTGATCGTGCGGATCAGTTGTCCGTGAATAGAAGTCGTCCGTGCGCATGACCTATCCGTACGGATGGTGATGCGTGCGGATGGTGATGCGTGCGGACGGTGTTCCAGCCGAATAGGTCATCCGTGCGTGTGACTGTCCGTGCGGGTGGCAACCCGTGCGGACTAGTTATGCGTGCGGACGGCTTATCCGTACGGTTAGATTGCTTGTGTGGATAAATGTTCAAGTGGATTGTTTCTTCCTAAGATGTGTTTGTGTATGATGGCTTGTGCTTTGGAGTTTTCGTTGTAGCATTTAGAAAACACCAAAGTGTTTCTACCATTCAAGCCGGCCGCGCGGACGGCGGTCCGTGCGTATGGTAGTCCGTGCGGGCAGCCTGTGCGCGCGGGCAGAGACAACCCGTCCGGATAGCCTGTCCGTACGGCTTGGCCGTGCGGATGAAGATTGTTTGATTTTCATCTTAAGGCCTTAGTATCTCATGATCCGATGAGTAATCCATTTAGAGGTCGTCCGTCCGGATTGCTCGTTCGTCGATACTCAAACCTCGCTTGGAAAGTGGGTTCCAAGGGTAGTCCGTGCGGATGACAACCCGCGCGTATGACCTGTACGTGCGTACGGCTCGTCCGTGCGGACAGCTTGCCCATGCGGACAACTGGCCTGGTTGTTCCGTTCGTCTACACTTGGTTCCTGTTGTCGTTTATCGAGACGTTCTGATTACGTGGCAACCACTGGGAGTTGTGTTCTCACCCGCGTGACTAGACCGGTCAGGAACCACCCTAACTCGGCCTGCCGGCGACTCAGAACGGTCATCCCGGTTAACCCCGAAATCAGTTGTCTATGGTACAACTCCAGATCTGGAACTAGGGTATCACTATTGACGAGTAAAACACTAGGACTGATCGGATTTGTACCGGTTTTAAGGGTAAAAGAAGGAGAGAACATTAGATTTATTTCTTTCAACTCTTTTATCCTTAGGAAAGTTTAGATCTAGGTGAAATTATTGTAAAAACTTGTAGAAATCGTTTAGATCTGAGATGTTCTTGGTGGAATGAAGCCAAGCATGAAGTTCTTACGAACTTCATGATGACGTCACCCGTGAACACCTCAAGTCCGGATGATTTCGTGGTTAAAATTGATGATTCGAAAGATAGAAATGTGTAGAATGGTGTAGTGATTAAAGATGTACAAGAATTAGTGCAAGATCTTACCTGGATTGAGAGTAATCTGAGAAAAGGTGAAGAATGCGTGTGGTTCGGACGTCACTTGCCAAAAGTGGAAAAAGTGGAGAGTGACCCGTGTATTTATAGGATGCCAAAAAGGGAAAGGATGAGCCGTGCGCATGGCACGCACCCGGGCAGGTTACCCGCGCGGACTGGCCATCCGTGCGGACTGGCCATCCGTGCGGACTGGCCATCCGTGCGGATGCCACCACCTTGGGCGAGCTCGATGCGATGTTGATTCGGCTCGGATTTATGAGCGGTTTGATAGGGTTTCCTAATTCAAATTACTTTCAGTCCCAACTACTTCTTATATGGTTCGATTCGGGATTCGAGTTCGGGTTCGATCATATTCGAGTTAGACTTCGAGTTCGATTGAGTTCGCTTGATGTATACAACATGAAATAGCATAAAAAAAGTAACATGCACAGGTAACACGTAAGGCACACACACATATAACCACAAGTAAAAATACGTAGTTCGAGTTACGATTTGGTGTCGATTTGATTAGCTTGCTTGATTAACTTTATCGCATTGTTACTTCCTATCCTTCACGGTCGTAGGTCGATTGAGATACGGGGTGGTGCTTGCAATGTACGACACTTACTCCACATAATCTAAATATCATACAAACAATTCTACGAGTCACGTCGCGCGAAATCGGTCGTTGGCTTTGACCTTGACTTTGACTTTCACTCGTGGAAACACGGGGTGTTACAGCCTCCCCTTGTTTAGGAAATTTCGTCCCGAAATTAAGCCGGAAGCTGTAACTAATTCGTGAATCACGTGCGAGAGTCCTTCGTTTAGATCATTGAAAATCGTCAAATTAACCAGGATTGCGATCCGACTCGTACGACATTGTGGGTTCTAGTTTGAATTCGCTTTGATTGCGATCCGACTCGTACGACGTGCGGAATTCGTGCACGAGTGAGATCGATGCACAAGAATGTACTAATGACGTGATTTTATTTATAATATTCAATCTTCATTAGTTTCGGCCGTTTCTGTTGGCTTCCATACATATTGTCATATTTCAAATTCTTCGAAAAACTTTCTCTCGAATACTCACTGTTTTAGCTGGGCGTTGCTTCTTCGTTAAACAGCTGTGGATATTTTGCCTTCATGTCGCTTTCGAGTTCCCAAGTGAACTCCGCGCCTTGTTTGCCTTCCCACCGGACTTTCACAATGGGAATGAGTGAGCGCCTGAGTTCTTTGGTTTGGCGATCCATGATTTCGGCAGGCTTTTCCACGAAGTGCAATGTTTCGTTCACTCGTAAATCATCTAGAGGAACATGTACGGCTGGTTCGTAGATGGTCTTTCAGAGGTTTGACACGTGGAAGATCGGATGGACATTGCTAAGTTCTTCCGGTAATTCGAGTCTGTAGGCGACTTTTCCGATCCTTTCCAGAATCTTAAAAGGTCCCACATATCGAGGTGCAAGTTTCCCCTTTTTGCCGAATCGGACTATACCCTTCCAAGGTGATACCTTTAGGAGTACGTAGTCACCAACGCCATACTCACGGTGCTTGCGCTTTTTATCGGCGAGAAGCTTCTGTCTATCTCGAGCCTTCGCTAGATTGTCCCGAATTTGGAAGATTTTGTCTGTCGTTTCTTGTAGCAGTTCCGGACCGGTTAGTTGCGAGTGACCGATCTCGTGCCACACAATAGGCGATCGACATCTTCTCCCGTATAAGGCCTCGAAAGGTGCCATCTGGATGCTAGCCTGGTAGCTGTTGTTGTACGAGAATTCGACTAACGGAAGGTGTTTATCCCAATTGCCACCGAAGTCTAGAACACATGAACGAAGCATGTCTTCAAGCGTACGAATCGTTCTCTCGCTCTGACCGTCAGTTTGTGGGTGGAACGCAGTGCTTAGATTAAGCGTTGTACCTAGTGCCGTTTGAAACGTTCCCCACAATCGGGAAGTGAATCGAGCATCACGGTCAGAGATGATGTCACGAGGCGTCCCATGTCGACAAATGATCTCGTTAGTGTAGATTCGGGCTAATCGTTCCACCTTGTAGTCCTCTCGTATTGGCAGAAAGTGGGCTGATTTGGTCAAACGGTCAATGATAACCCAAATGCTGTCGTGACCCGATGACGTGGGTGGAAGCTTGGTTACGAAATCCATAGCTATGCTCTTCCACTTCCACATGGGGATTGGAGGTTGTTCGAGCAAGCCAGAGGGTCGTTGATGTTCGGCCTTGACCCTAGCACAGGTTAGGCATCTTCCAACGTAGAGGGCGATATCTCGTTTCATACCCGGCCACCAGTACCTATATCGAAGGTCATGGTACATTTTGTCAGCACCAGGATGAATAGAGTATCGGGATTTGTGGGCTTCGTCCATGATGATCTGTCGCAGGTTAGTTCTCCTGGGAATCCAGATTTTGTCTAGAAAGTGGAATATTCCGTTTGATTTGCTCACAAGCTGGGATCCATCGTGGTAGATCCTTTCTTTCTTCAAGGTGCGCTCGTTGAAACATGCATGCTGGGCGTCGCGGATAAGAGCTTCTAGATTGTGCTGGGCTTGAACATTACGAGTGCTAAGCAGATAACTCCGTCTGCTAAGTGTGTCGGCAACAACATTTGCTTTGCCTGGGTGGTAACGAATCTCGCAGTCGTAGTCGTTGAGAAGCTCTACCCATCGGCGTTGACGCATATTTAGTTCCCTCTGATTAAAGATGTGTTGTAGGCTCTTGTGATCGGTGAAGATCGTACACTTGGTACCATACAGGTAGTGTCGCCAAATCTTTAATGCAAAAACAACTGCGCCCAGCTCGAGATCGTGGGTCGTATAGTTCTTCTCGTGGATTTTGAGCTGACGGGATGCGTAAGCAATAACCTTGTCTCGTTGCATTAAGACACAACCGAGACCAAGGTTAGAAGCATCACAGTAGACAATGAAATTATCGTTTCCGTCGGGTAGCGTGAGAACAGGAGCATTGCAAAGCATGTATTTGAGGGTTCGAAAGGCAGACTCTTGTTTGGTTCCCCAGACAAAAGGCTGATCCTTATGAGTAAGGGAAGTAAGTGGTACAGCAATCTTCGAGAATCCGTTGATAAATCGTCGATAATAGCCCGCCAGCCCGAGAAAGGAACGGACTTCAGTCGGGTTCTTAGGCGTAACCCAGCTTTTAATAGCTTCAATCTTCGCAGGATCGACGTGAATGCCCTGACTATTTCCGATGTGACCCAGAAATTGGACCTCCCCCAACCAAAATTCACACTTGGAGAATTTGGCGTAGAGTTGATTTCCTTGGAGTAACTCGAGAACTAAACGTAGATGCTGCGCGTGTTCGGATCTTGTTTTGGAATAGATCAGGACATCGTCGATGAACACGATGACGAAACGGTCAAGATACGGTTTACACACTCGATTCATCAGATCCATGAAAACTGCTGGTGCATTGGTTAGGCCAAAAGGCATGACAACGAATTCATAATGGCCGTAACGAATGCGAAACGCTGTTTTGGGAATGTCCTCCTCCTGTATACGCAGCTGATGATATCCGGAACGCAGGTCGATCTTCGAGAAACACGTAGCGCCCTGTAGTTGATCAAACAAATCGTCGATTCGAGGCAGAGGATAGCGATTCTTGATAGTCAACTTATTCAATTCCCGGTAATCGATACACATCCGGAACGTCCCATCCTTCTTTTTGACGAAAAGGACTGGTGCGCCCCACGGAGAGGTGCTCGGGCGAATAAAGCCTTTTTCAAGCAATTCCTGGAGTTGGGTTGAGAGTTCGCGCATTTCGGACGGCGCAAGTCGGTAGGGAGCTCTGGCAATAGGATTTGCTCCAGGAATAAGATCAATGCGAAAATCGATATCACGCTTTGGAGGTAGTCCGGGAAGATCCTCGGGGAAGACTCGAGGAAATTCTCGAACCACTGGGACGTCCTTCACTTTCTTCTTCTCTTTCTTTTCCTTCTCCGCTGCTACGACATGAGCCAAGAAAGCCCTGTACTCCTTACGGAGATACTTGCTGGCTTGTAGGCATGATATAAGTTTGAGACCCTTCGAAGTAGTATCTCCATAGACGCACAGTGAATCCCCGTTGGCGAGCGAAAAACGAATCATTTTATCGAAGCACACAACTTCGGCATGGTTTTCGCGAAGAAAGTCCATGCCTACTATGACATTGAAACTTCCTAGTTGCATTGGAATAAGATCGATTGAGAAGATGTGATTGTTGAGCTCGAGTGTGCAATCACGAATAACAGAGTTTACAGCGACAGTTCTTCCGGTAGCGACCTCAACTTCGAATGCAGAGGAGAGTCGAGAGCGCTTACGACTAAGGAGTTTCTCAAATTCGAGCGACACAAAGCAATTATCGGCTCCAGTATCAAACAAACATGAAGCATAAATACCATTCACAAGGAACGTACCATTGACCACGTTGTTGTCGGCCTGGGCTTGACGCACGTTGAGATTGAAAGTTCTGGCACGTGCGGCCTGTTGCGGTTGCTGTTGCTGTGGTTGCTGCTGTGGCTGCTGGGGTTCTTGTTTCACCACCCTGTTCGGGCACATGTTGGCGAAATGGTTCGGGTCGCCACATGTGAAGCATGCTCTGGCCTTGATTGCGGGTGCCGGAGGTGCTTGTTGACCCTGTGGGGCAGCGAGTAGGGCTTGATTGGCAGGAGTTTGACGAATACGGCAGTTGGCAGTAAAGTGGCCGTAGACGTTGCAATGAGCACAGAAGCGGCATTGAATAGCAGTTGGATGATGATAGGTGCAAGTAGGGCAGAGTGGGTGTGGTCCAGTATATGCACGCTTTGCAGGCGGTGCATTGGTCACAGGTGCCGCCACTTGTCGCTGTTGTGCAGGTACAGTCTGAACTGGTGCAGCAGTGATCGCACAGTTCTTGTTGGTGGAGTTGCTCTTTCTCTTGTTCTTTCTCTTGTTGCTTGATGACGTGGGTTCAACAGTTGGTGTAGCAGTAGTGGCTTGATGCAGATGCTTGGAGGTCTTATCCCACATCCTAGCTTTGACCCTTTTGTCATTGATCTCAGCGGCCAGCAGATAGGTTTCTTCGATCGTGGTAGTCTTAGCCGCCTGTACGAAATCAGCAACGCAGTCGGGTAGGGCTCGGATGTACTTCTTGATGGTGATCTCAGGAGTCTTGACTTGATCGGGACAAATAATGCTGAGCTGTTTGAAGCGAGCAGTGAGACCAGCATTGTCTCCATCCTTCTGATGTATGTGCCAGAATTCATCTTCAAGCTTTTGTCGTTCGTGAGGAGGGCAGAATTCCTCCAGCATGACTTCCTTAAGCTCATCCCACGACAACCCGTAAGCTGCATCATTCCCTCTCTTGTTCCTCTCGGCCGTCCACCAGTCCAAAGCACGGGACTGAAAGACGCCGGTAGCGTTCAGAGTTCGAAGGTCATCAGGGCAACCACTTTGTCGCAGGGTAACCTCGATAGAGTCAAACCAGTGGAATAGAGCAGTAGGACCTCCTTCGCCTGTGAATTCTTTCGGTCCACATGACTTGAATTGTTTGAAGCTGAAAGGTCTCGCGGTAGCTTTGGGACCCTCAGTCCTCGATTCCTCGGATGACTTGCTGGCATTCTCGCAGACATCGCTTACAGCCTTTGCGACTGCTTTCGCGACGATGGAAGCAAGGCGTCTGTCCCTCTTTTCCTGACGAGAGAGTTGATGACGGGATCCAGACGACATTGTCTGCAATAGACACCGCCATGGAACTCAACATATGTATTCGAATCTCACCTCACACGTCTAGGATTACTAAAGCTCAGTAACACGTACCATGTAACGCATATAGTCACAAATTTACAGAATTGCACAAAATCACATAGACATATAGAGCACATAATTACAGTATTCCTAATCATATGGGCACAATAAGCAAGAAACATATAAACTTAGTCTCTAAAAGCACCTATGAGCGTACAAGTATCCTAATTGTTCCTATTGTTGAGTTGCTAGCGAGGAGACTGTAAGTTTTTGTGTTTCAGCAGAAGCAATAGTGTTGGGTCGAAATCAATAATATCTCAAAACGTTAACAAATAACAGAATAAGCATAAAATTTTCATAAAGATCGAAAATCGAAGGTGGATTGTCTGCGGCTAATAGACTTCGACTTAACCAAAGTAGCTCGGCTATTCTCAAGGATCCTGTACAACGACCTCCAGGACTATGCCTTTGCCTCGATTCTTGGGCGCTGGCGCAATTCCTATTGGTTAAGTTGTGTCTTTAGACCGTTGGAGTCCATCGAACTTTGGTGGAGTTTTGTATAAAAGTGAGACGAGTCGTCAAGGTTAGGGTTTCACCCCCATCTTGCAACTTCCGTCCTTGTTTTTGATAAAAGTTGAGGAGATTATTCATCAAAATATGGATTTCACTCCTGATTTGGTATAATTCTCCTCGTTTGTAGCTAAAAACGCAAGCTGATTAGGCACTTTAGTCGAGAGTTTACGGTTTTCACACCCATTCTCGACCTCATGACCTGTTCACAACTTGAAAATTCGAGTGTGATGCCAGAAAAGAGTGAGTGATAGTGGTGAGTTTATGCATACGCGTGGGTTGGTCTGTTGGTTCTTAACTATAGCCTAGGTCTCTAAGACTTTGACCCGGACTAGGTCGAGTCTTGCCTAATTCCCTATAGTTATGGCTCTGATACCAATCTGTCACACCCCAACCGATGGCGGAATCATCGGGGCGCGGCACTGAGCGAAACAGATTGTCCAGGAGTTTCCATAACAACTATCATTACCATTCAATTTAAGTTAACATGTCCCATACCATGTCTCAAATAGCAAAACAAGTTATTACAGACAAAAACTAAACAAATATTCTGTTCCGACAACTCAGATTTAAACATAACTAATTTGTTTATTGGTTTCTAGGACTCCAGTTCCTAGCTTCGATTTCATCATAGCACAAAGAGCAAACATGCAACCTAGGCACCTGTCACATACGTTAAAATAAAGTCAATACATAAAATGTAAAGGTGAGCATACAAGTTTGATAATAGCATATAGAGTTCGAATTCGTTTACGCATAACCTGCACGTACACATAGTGAAATGAAGCACGTTAGTTATCGACATAGATCCATCGATACCAATGACTGCGGGTTGACTGCCCGAGGCAGTTCGCAATACATGATTACCACTGTAATCCATGCAAGTAAAAGATCCTTAACAACCCCCGTGTGAACGGGTGCTGAGTCCAAACTATAGTACTATCGTTGCTAAGGCAGGTAGACAGCATTCCATGTGTAAACATAACAAACAAGCATTCATAAGCCACGTATAGCATGCATTAATGGTTAAGCGTTAAAATAGCTTGGGTAGTGTGATAGTTGTTGTTTGAATAGTTGTAACGTATGTAACACCCAAAAGTGCTAAAGCAAAAAGGGTTCGAGTATACTCACAGTGGTATGGATTGAAGGGAGCGCTTTACAGCGAGTACGATTAGCCTGAATAGATTCGATAACGTAACGATAAGTGACGCGTGAAAACAGTACAAGCGAGAGTGGGTGGAATGACTGATCGTGCGGATCAGTTGTCCGTGAATAGAAGTCGTCCGTGCGCATGACCTATCCGTACGGATGGTGATGCGTGCGGATGGTGATGCGTGCGGACGGTGTTCCATCCGAATAGGTCATCCGTGCGTGTGACTGTCCGTGCGGGTGGCAACCCGTGCGGACTAGTTATGCGTGCGGACGGCTTATCCGTACGGTTAGATTGCTTGTGTGGATAAATGTTCAAGTGGATTGTTTCTTCCTAAGATGTGTTTGTGTATGATGGCTTGTGCTTTGGAGTTTTCGTTGTAGCATTTAGAAAACACCAAAGTGTTTCTACCCTTCAAGCCGGCCGCGCGGACGGCGGTCCGTGCGTATGGTAGTCCGTGCGGGCAGCCTGTGCGCGCGGGCAGAGACAACCCGTTCGGATAGCCTGTCCGTACGGCTTGGCCGTGCGGATGAAGATTGTTTGAGTTTCATCTTAAGGCCTTAGTATCTCATGATCCGATGAGTAATCCATTTAGAGGTCGTCCGTCCGGATTGCTCGTTCGTCGATACTCAAACCTCGCTTGGAAAGTGGGTTCCAAGGGTAGTCCGTGCGGATGACAACCCGCGCGTATGACCTGTACGTGCGTACGGCTCGTCCGTGCGGACAGCTTGCCCGTGCGGACAACTGGCCTGGTTGTTCCGTTCGTCTACACTTGGTTCCTGTTGTCGTTTATCGAGACGTTCTGATTACGTGGCAACCACTGGGAGTTGTGTTCTCACCCGCGTGACTAGACCGGTCAGGAACCACCCTAACTCGGCCTGCCGGCGACTCAGAACGGTCATCCCGGTTAACCCCGAAATCAGTTGTCTATGGTACAACTCCAGATCTGGAACTAGGGTATCACTATTGACGAGTAAAACACTAGGACTGATCGGATTTGTACCGGTTTTAAGGGTAAAAGAAGGAGAGAACATTAGATTTATTTCTTTCAACTCTTTTATCCTTAGAAAAGTTTAGATCTAGGTGAAATTATTGTAAAAACTTGTAGAAATCGTTTAGATCTGAGATGTTCTTGGTGGAATGAAGCCAAGCATGAAGTTCTTACGAACTTCATGATGACGTCACCCGTGAACACCTCAAGTCCGGATGATTTCGTGGTTAAAATTGATGATTCGAAAGATAGAAATGTGTAGAATGGTGTAGTGATTAAAGATGTACAAGAATTAGTGCAAGATCTTACCTGGATTGAGAGTAATCTGAGAAAAGGTGAAGAATGCGTGTGGTTCGGACGTCACTTGCCAAAAGTGGAAAAAGTGGAGAGTGACCCGTGTATTTATAGGATGCCAAAAAGGGAAAGGATGAGCCGTGCGCATGGCACGCACCCGGGCAGGTTACCCGCGCGGACTGGCCATCCGTGCGGACTGGCCATCCGTGCGGACTGGCCATCCGTGCGGATGCCACCACCTTGGGCGAGCTCGATGCGATGTTGATTCGGCTCGGATTTACGAGCGGTTTGATAGGGTTTCCTAATTCAAATTACTTTCAGTCCCAACTACTTCTTATATGGTTCGATTCGGGATTCGAGTTCGGGTTCGATCATATTCGAGTTAGACTTCGAGTTCGATTGAGTTCGCTTGATGTATACAACATGAAATAGCATAAAAAAAAGTAACATGCACAGGTAACACGTAAGGCACACACACATATAACCACAAGTAAAAATACGTAGTTCGAGTTACGATTTGGTGTCGATTTGATTAGCTTGCTTGATTAACTTTATCGCATTGTTACTTCCTATCCTTCACGGTCGTAGGTCGATTGAGATACGGGGTGGTGCTTGCAATGTACGACACTTACTCCACATAATCTAAATATCATACAAACAATTCTACGAGTCACGTCGCGCGAAATCGGTCGTTGGCTTTGACCTTGACTTTGACTTTCACTCGTGGAAACACGGGGTGTTACATGGGGTTTCAATCAGATTGGGGGTTTTGAATGGTTCCTTCTAGTGCATATTCTTGTTCAGCCATGATTGGGGGTTTTGAATGGATACAGGTTAAATCAGGGGTTTTTGAATGGATACAGGTTAAATCAGGTTGAAAATGATGAGGTTGAAGATGATGATGATCAGGGGGTTTTTATATTAGGGGGTTTTTTAATAAATGAATTGGTTTAATGAAAATTAAATGACCAAACTACCCATTCAGATAAAGACAAAAAAGAGACATTAAAACAGTCAAAAATCAGAGATTTTGAGTTTTGGACTAAAATGGCAACAAAATGCAAACCACAGGGACCTAGATGTAAAAAGTTTGAGATTTGGACTAAAATGGCAAAAGTGCCCAAACCATAGGGACCAAAATGGCAGTTTACTCTTTTTTTATTTCTTTTAATTGTTTAGGGATAATATGTCATTTCACACATAGTTAACTGAGAAATTTAACAGAGGTTAGCTCAGGGGACCAACCGAATGCATTTTTGACAACTTTTGGAACCACGCATGTAATTAGTAAACCACTAGGACCAAGTCTGCAATTTTTGCAAACCACAGGGACCAACCAGGCATTTAACTCGTGTGGTGTTTTTAAAATATGAAGAGTATAAAAAATGGTTGTGAGTGGAGGAGAGATAAAATGTTACTGTTCATCTATATAGTTGAGAGGAAACTGTTCCCCTATAATTTTTTAATATATTTTAAAAGTGGTTGTGAGTGGATGTGAGAGAAAAGGTAACGTTAAAGGTATAAAAAAATATTATTTAATTAAAAATAGGAGAGAAAATATAGTGTTTTTTAGTGTAATTTAGGATGAAAATATAGGGGTATGATGTAAATGCTCTTAGACCACCCGTAGTGGGGCGTGATTTGTAAAATTTTTCAAAAAAAAACGCCTTATAACGCCCCGGCCGCCATTACACAGGGCGTTACCAGGCGTTATTTTTCAAAAAAAAAATGAATGTAGCGTTATTTTTAAAACGCCATTTTGCACTTGTTGGATGTTTGACTTGGGTTGACCCACCAATGAGAAATCACTTTGTTTTTTTTTTTTTTTTCAAGGATTGAAAGGGGCATTATCCCCACTACACCACTTTATGCTATAATGCCCCATGCTGACTGGGTTGCCACGTGTCGGATAATGCCCCATGGTGGGGCATTATAACAAGTTACCACTACACATGGTCTTAGGGTGAAAATATAGTTGTTTGGATGTGAATGCTCTTAAACCAACAGAGTAACAGTAAAATATTAATAATTCTTCATTCACTAGTTTTAGTAGCAATTACACCCATTAATTACGAATTAAGTACCAATCCATAACTCTTTTTTTTTCTTTTCTTTTTTTCATTACATTACAATTTATTTCAACAGAAAAAGCACACTCATGATAACTCCAGCTTCACGTAAATCACTCATCCCCTGTGCATAAACAAAGCACACAATAACAACAATTAATCATACGAAAACTCAAATAAAAATTCTGCATCTCATAAATCACACTCTAAAAACACATAAATAAAATCCGTTCCCGATTTCCGTTACATGAATGATGAATCCACACAGTGATTATCAAACATGTATCATCGTTTCAACGCTCGATCATGTAAAGTCTACGTATGTGACAAGTGTATACACAGATACGTCGTCGTTTCAACGCTCGTTCGTGCAAACCTTACGTCTACGAATACTAAAAACTGAATATGAGTGAGAGGAACTGAGGAACAGATCTGAAAATATACGAATCGACACAGTGATATCATCAACGATGCGTCGTCGTTTCAACGCTCGTTCGTATGAAAATCGAAAAGTGAACTAGTGTAAGAAGTAACTAACAGATCTGAAAATAATCAAAACATACACATACCGATCGGAGATCTAATCGCTGTCGCTGCTGCTGCTACCGCCGTCGTGATGATCGCCTTCCTTCTTCTTCTTCTTCTCCTTCTTCTTCTTCTTCTCACCTTCACCGCAGTGTTCCTTACTTGCTCCATCTCCTCCGGGGAATTTATCCTTTATCTTATCAATTATCCCTACCTTGGGTTCAGACTTCGATTGGTCACCTTCGTGCTTCTTGACATCGGATTTGTAGTCAGATTCGTGCTTCTTGTCGTCGGATTTGTCGCCTCCTCCGGGGATTTTAGCCTTTATCTTATCAATTATCCCTTCCTTGGGTTCAGACTTCGATTGATCACCTTCGTGCTTCTTGACATCGGATTTGTAGTCAGATTCGTGCTTCTTGTCGTCGGATTTGTCGCCGCCGATGTGGAGTGCGTCTCCGATCTTGTTCATGATTCCGGCCATTTTGATCGCTTCTGTATTGGAAAGTATTACTGAAATTAATGAGGTTTTGATTTGGTGTGGTGAATTGGTGTACAAGTGGAGTTGGATTTATAGGGGGGATGAGGAGGACACGTGGCGAGTTGTCTCTAAAAATATCTATTTGTGAGTGAGAGGAGTGTTTGAATTATTATTTTAGCATTATCCGTTTTTAATACTTTTGAAACCGACCAATTGACCAAATATTTTGTGGTGCATCTTTTCTATGGTTAAAATATAATTCTTTTATCTTCACACCTATACTTTCTTAGGGTGTAAGGGGCACTCACCTAAGGTCATCCGTAGTCATAACGCCCCTTTGTGGGCGTTATGCGACACGTGGCGCGCCACGTCAGCGTGTGGACGTTATGGGGCCTTATGCATTTAAGCCCGTAGTCATAACGCCCCTACCTCATCATTACCCAATTAATTAATAAACCCTTAAATTATAGATATATATGTATATATATATGTCTGTGTGAGTGGAGGGAAAACAAACAACAAGCATGGCACCGCGCTATACAGATCGCGCCTCCCCCATTTTTCCGACTGATGGCGCCCTCCGTGGCAGTGTGCCCGGCGCTATGCCGGCGCTATGGTTGGGCATACCGCCCCACTACACATAACCTAAGAGGTGAGTCCCCTCTCTTACGCCCAACCAATCCTCTTGTGCCACGTCAACTCCCCTCTTAAATTCCCCTCTCACCCTAATTTGATGGCGCCACTCCCCTCTTAGGTAGGTGACTAGTTTTTTTATTAAAAAAAAAAGTTTTCATTGGTTGATTGAATAGGGCCCACCTTCTCTCTCCTCCCCTCTCATCGGTGCCTATCCCACGAATTTAGTCCCCGATTTTGGTCCCCGAGTGATTGGCGCCACCTCCCCTATCGGCACATTCGGTCCCCGCAAGGGGTCACCGAACTGTGCCCCGCACACCCTTATTATTTTCACAGCTCTTTACGGGTCGTATAACGTTATATGACTCATATAAAATTTTGTTGTACATATATAGCTACAGAGAATGTTTTTTTTTGTTTTACATGTATACTAGTCGTATAACATTACACGAGCAATATAATGTTATACGGCCTGATGTATATTTTTTGTGAGGTTTTAATCAGTTTTTTGGGTGTTTTTAATACCTGTATACGGGTCGTATATAGTAAATAATATATATATATATATATATATAGAGAGAGAGAGAGAGACCGGTTAATGTACAAAATGTCTTAACGTACATTACGTACGCGAGGCATTATCAACATGCGATTTTGGTTTATAACATGCGACTTTCATTTCTATATATAACATGCAACTTTTAGAAATGTATATACATGTGATTTACATGAGACTTTTAATAATATAACATGCGATTTACATGCCACTTTCAGTAAATATAACATGAGACTTTTAGAATGTATATACATGTGATTCAAGAAATGTAATATAACATGCGAAACTTATAGCATTAGTTTTTTATAACATACGAACTTGCCTCGCGTACGCAGCGTACGTTAACGCATATTGTACGATATACTTTATACATATATTGGGTAAAGATAGTGTAAAAATGGCCTAAAGTGTGAGAATAAGTGTTTTAAACCATTAGATCTTTGATCTAATGGTTGAGATCGATAGGGAACAAATTGTAAATTGTAGGGGTAGTGGTGTCTTTTTATATGTTTCAAAAAAGGTAACATCTCCTAAATTCCAGCAATCCATTTTTAATACTAACACTACAAATCCGGACATTCTAAAAATCCGGAAACATGTAACAGCTACCAGATATATATATATATATATATATATATATATATATATATATATATATATATATATATAACAATATATAACACTATGCAACACTATATAACACAGTACATGTCACACCCCAACCGATGACGGAAACATCGGGGCATGGCACTGAGCGAAACAGATTGTCCAGGAGAATCCATAACAACTATTCATTATAATATATTAAGGTTCATGTCTCATACCACAAACATATAAAATAAAAACAGTTATTACAGACATTGTTCTCAAAGATAAATACCCATTCCAACAACTCAGATTTTATTTAGTTTGTTTCTAGACTTCATCCTAGCTTGGTTCATCAAACAGCAAGCAAACATCCTAAGCACCTGTCACATACGTTAAAATAGAGGTCAATACACATAGTGTAAAGGTGAGCATACAAGTTTGCTAATAGTAATAGAGTTCGAAAGCGTTTACGCATAACCAGCATGTGCAACGTATAATGTGAAGCATGTAAGTTATCGACAAAGATCCTATCAATACCAATGACTGCGATTTGACTGTGAGTAGCGAGTGCGCATCACATGTTCACCACTGCGAACACGTGAAGTATTGTCCTTAACAACCCCTGAGTGAACAGGTGTTGAGTCCAAACTATAGTACTATCGTTGCTAAGGCAGGTAGACAACAATCAATATGTAAACATAACAAACAGGCATTCATCGAGTCACGTATAACTTGCATTAACGGTCAGCGTATAAATAGTGTTTGCGTCGTGTGTTTGATGTGATTTAGAATAGGTAACTTATGTAACACCCAAAAGTGCATAAAGCAAAAGGGGATCGAGTATACTCACAGCGATGGAAGTTAATGGATTGAAGGGAGCGCTAGAATGATTAGCCTGAACTGTTAACGATAGCATAAGCGAAAAGCGGTGCATAAAACGGTGAAAAGTGACCAAGTATCGGATGGCAATCCGATCAGATGGCCAGTCGACCGGATGTCAATCCGTTCGGATGGTCATCCGATCGGATGGCCATTCGATTGGACTGACAATCGTTGGTAAGGATGTGTTTGTGTATGATGGCTTTGAAGTTTTCGTTGTAGTATTTTAAAAATAGAGAAGTATCTCTACCCTTCAGGTCGATCGATCGAACGGTCGTTCGATCGGATAGCAATCCGATTGGCAGGACACTTAGTGAGAACAAGTTCACAGCAGGATTGTCAATAGATCGGATGGCAATCCGATCGGATAGCAATTCGTTGGAACTACTGTTCTTTGAAATTGATCAAGTACCTAAGTCCCAAACGTCACACGATCGGATGGTCGTTCGATCGGATGGCAATCCGATAGGACGGCAATCCGTTCGACGTCCAGTCCTTTGAAACTTGGAAAAATGTTTAAGTGTGGAACCAAGTGCAAGCCGATCGGATGGCTGTCCGATCGGATGGCAATCCGATCAGACGGCAATTCGTCCCAACGACCAGATCGTCTTGGTACTTGATTATTTTAAAAGGTTTTGCAGTTCTGATCGAGACGGTGTGATAACGTTCTAGACAACAGAAACCCATCTCGACCCAAGTGATCCGATCGATCAGGAACCACCCTAGTCCAACCAGTTCACGGTTCGAGACGTCTGTTCATGTTTAACCCGACTAGGGATGGCAATGGGTCGGGTTTGGGACGGGTTTAGGTAATCCCAAACCCAAAACCGATTAGATAAGCTTGTCCCAAACCCGTCCCAAAACCCGTCGGGTTTCTAACGGGTAAATACCCATCGGGTATCGGGTATACCCACGGGTTTCGTGTAAACCCGTTAATCTAAAAATATTACTCGTTGGGTATATTCATCTCAAAACCCATTGGGTATCTATCGGGTAACTACTAACCGGTTACATTTTGTACTGTTATTATAAAAATATATATGAAATAACTACAATGTATACGGAATAGAATATCTATATGTGTAAAAAATGGATGTATCACATATATATACATATTAATAATATAAAAGAAATTATATCGGGTATACAATCGGGTAAACGGGTACACTTTATCGGGTAAACGGGTATATCACTAAATCCTAAACCCGTCCCAACCCCGCGAAAAAAATAAAAACTATTCGCAAACCCGATTAACCGACCCCAAACCCGTCTCAAATGTGTCAGGTTTCGGGTTTACCCATCGGGTTCGGGTTTGATTGCCATCCCTAAACCCGACATCAGTTGTCTCTTGGATAGAATTCAGATCTTGAACTAACCCATCACTAAGAAAGAGTAGAAGATCAGAACGAGCTCCGATTCTATCAGTTTTGAGTGCATTGAGTATAAAAGAGTTGAAAGAAAGTTGAAAAACCTTCTTTCAATCCTTTTAACCATGAATATGTGTAGATCTATGCGAAAGCATTGATTAATCTTGTGTAAATCCTTCATATTGAAGTTGTTCTTGGTGGAATGAAGCCAAACCCTTGAAGTTCATAAGAACTCCATGTTAGTGCATACATCTGTCGTCTTCGTCTTATGTCGAGTTTTGGACTGAAAGTTTGAAGAGTGCCTGAAAGTTTGAACATGGCTGCTAGTTTGAAGATGTCAAGTTTGAAGATGTCTAGTTTGAAGGGGTTTAGTTTGAAGGTGGCCTGTCACTTTCAAACTAGAGGGTTTAGTCATGACTGTTTGAAACTGGTCATGTCAGTTTCAAACTAGAGGGTGTCAGTTTCAAACGGGAGGGTCCTAGTCTATAAATAGGCTTCAAACTTTCACCATTTGTAACTTTCCAGCTAGAGCAACGAAGTGCTGCCGAAGTGTTGTCAGGTTGTAAAACGTTATAGAATCAATAATACAACAGTTTTAAGTGTGAATCTTGCTGAATTGAACTCTACACGTCTGTTTCCGCCTTTCGTTTAGAGATAAACTCTTCTGATCGACTCGTTCGGGTTCGAAAACGATCCTACAAGTGGTATCAGAGCTCAGGAGGAAGAGTTCTATACGATTCAGCTTGAATATTTCTGTTCTTCTACATCTTCTTTCAAAATTTCAAGTTTTCACGGTTAAAATTGGATCAATTTTTCACAGAATGTGTAAAAGTGAATTTTAACAAACCCTTGAAAGTTTCAGCTTAAAATTCGAAGTATAAGTGGTAAAAATGACTTGAAAACTGCTGACCGTTTGAAACTGCCAGCACCCTACCGTTTGAAACTGTCACCCTATTGTTTGAAATTGACCCTTTTGTTTGAAACTGAACCTTCCGTTTGAAAAGGGGATCTAGTTTGAAAGGGTTTTGTTTGAAAAGGGGATCTAGTTTGAAAGGGTTCTGTTTGAAAAGGGGATCTAGTTTGAAAGGGTTTTGTTTGAAAAGGGGATCTAGTTTGAAAGGGTTTTGTTTGAAAAGGGGATCTAGTTTGAAAGGGTTCTGTTTGAAAGGGGATCTTGTTTGAAAGGGGATCTAGTTTGAACTTGGTATTTTGTTTGAACAATTTGTTGTTTGAAAATAGTCAAGTCTCAAAGGTTATCCAGGTTCACTCAAGTTGGTGTTCGAGTTTCGCGTGATTTGATTCTTGGTTGTTGTCAGTTCTCACCAAAGTTACATCCTAGTTCGCATAAGGTTTGGAATTTGTTTGGTTCGCACAGTTCAGTCAGATTGTTTTGTGTGGATAAATCGCGTGATAAAGTCCAGTTCGTATAGTATTGGAGTTCAAAGGTTTCAAAGGGTTTTTTTTTATTGGATCCGAGTCCTAGAAGTCTGCACAGTTGGTCAACGTTCAGTCCGCACTGAAAATTCACCAGTTCGAGTACCAGTCTTATTCAATTAATTGAAAAGCGTTTAAACTGATTGTGTTTTGTTGGTGTGTTGTCAGTTTGTCAGGTACTCGTCAGGTTTCATCAGGAGATTCCAGTTGTTACAGAAAAATGGATTCTGAGTTCTACAACGCATTTGCTACAACCCCGACTACTCCGGCTACAATTGCTCAAAACATGAATGCAGAAAATGAAACAGGAACAATGCAAAAACCTCCGAAGCTTATGGGTATTGAAGAGTATCATGGATGGAAGAATCGTTTCGAGAACTGGGTTCAGGCAAATCATCTTAGAGCTTGGGAAAGCAATGAAACAGCATACATCCGACCACAGACTGCTATGAATGTTGATAAAATTATCTCGGAGTTTTCAGAACAAGAAAGAGAGAGTTATAAAGGAGAGAAAATGATGATAAGTCTGTTGCAGCAAGCTATTAAAGAGGATATATTTGTTTTACTTCAGCATGATGGAAATGCATTTTCAATCTGGAAAGCTCTTGAGAAGAAGTTTGAAGGAAGTACAGAGATGCTCCAGAGTAAAGCAGCGTTACTGAAGAAGGAGTTTGAGTTGTTTACAAGCATGCCTGGTGAGACTACAAAGACTCTCATTGAGAGATACTGTCATCTTGTACGCACCATGTCCCAGTTGAAGATTACTAAAACCCCAGCAGAATGGGTTGAAAAGCTTGCTGACGCTTTACCTCAAAAGGAATGGGGTACATATCTTATGATTCTGAAGAATTCTGGACAGTTTAGTAGATTGTCGATTGGTCAGTTTATTGAAAAACTGGAGGCACAGGATCTTGAACAGCAGAAAATTGCAAGAATGAACAGTTCAAGCCATCAACAAGACATCAAACTGTATTACAAAGGAAATGTTCAAACTGTTGAAGCTAGCCCAAAGATCCAAACAGCATTTAGTGCAGGAAATCAATTTGGAACAAGCAATCAAAATTCAGTCAACACTAGTGGGTTTTCAACGGTGAATCCTCCAAGTGTTCAAAGTTCATCTGCTGGAAATGATCATTTAATTCAGTGTAATGTAGCTCTACATCTTCAAAATGGTCAAAATTATTCTGAAGAAGTTGTAAAGCATCATATGGGATTATTGGTCACTGCATTAGAGTCTTATGAAGGGTTGATTGCCAGAAAAATTGGCAATCCGATGCTCACAAAGGAAGATTATGACCAGATCGATGCAGAGGAGCTGGAACTGATGGATATTAAATGGGCTTTAGCTAGTGTTTTGAGGAGAGCATAAAAATTTAGATTGGTTACAGGAAGAAATGATTTCTTGGATGCGAATCTTTCTAATCTTGGATTTGATAAATCTAAAGTTGTCTGTTTTCGTTGCAGGGAGAAAGGCCACTTTAAAAGGGAGTGCAAGAATCAGGAACCGAGAGGAGCAAAGGAGTCTGCTGGGAAAGATGATTATTATCGGAAGACCATTTATCAGCAAATTACTCACCAACCGCATCAACAAAAGGGACCTCAAACGGCTCATGGAAGAATGATCGAGGATGCAAACAGGAAAGCTTATCATGGCATTATTGATCAAGATGATGAGAAAGTGGCTAATGGTTTTAGCTGGGACAAGTACATTCCAGATGATCCCAATGTTAAAGCTTTTATTGCTCAGATTGTGCAAAAGCCAGAGTTGATGAAGGAATGGATGGAGGTGTTATCTGATGAAGAGAAAAGTGAAGATGAAGGATCTGTTTCATCTGAAAACAGTTCATCAGAAACAAGTGATAGTGATGAAGAGATGGAACAGATAAATTTGGGTAAAACTCATTTATCTTCTGACACATTTGAATTTTATTTTGCAGAAAAATTGAAGAAACTAAAAGAGAAGAAAGCAGCAAAAGATTTGAAAAAGGTCAAAGTGGTTGAGAAGATTGTGGAAGTTGAAAAGATAGTTGAAGTTGAGAAGATCATTGAAATCACAAAACCTTGTCTTAAATGTTCAGAGTCATATAAACAATGTATAGAAAAAGATGAGAGATTTAGTGAGTTAGAAAAGTTGAAAGAAAAGTTGTTGTTTGATGTAAAAAATTTGAAACAGTCATATGATGTATTGAACAGAACTGTGAATAGTCTGGAGAAGACTAACTCTGAAAGAGAAAAGCTTTGAAGATGATGAATGCTACCATGATGACAAAGCAAAAAGAGATCAATATGTACATAGAAGAATGTGCAAAGTGGAAAAAAGAATTGGATAGTGAAGCAGCTGAGAATGAAAGAATCAGAAGATTGCTGCAAAGTTACAAAGGTTGTGACTACATAATCGATAGAATTTATCCAACAGTTGAAGGATTTGAAGCATTTAAAGGTGAAGAAACAAAGCCAAAGAAGAAAAAGGATACTGGTAAGAAACAGGGTGTCTGTTATAATAAGTGTCCGCCTCCGATTTGGGAAGGGTATTCGTCTAGAAAACCAAATGAGGAGCAATTAAAAAAGGCAGTCAATATAAAGTTGGAGTCCGAGATAACCGATGTTTTACCGGATAATATTGATGTCACGTTCACAGCGTCCGACACAGATCATGAGTCAGAACTGATAAAACGAGTGGTCGATCAGGTGTTGGATAAGGATGAAGAGTCAGAGTCAAAGTCCGAATTCCAAAGTTCGTGTCAGTCAGTCAGAAGTTCGAGTTCGTCTGTCAAGAATTCAAAATCGTCAGAAAAACGGGTTTATAGTAAAGAATTTTTATTGTCAAAATCTAATTTGAATGATGAAACATTTGAAGTTGTATATACTTTGAATGATTCTGACAAATTATATTTTGATAAAGAGTTTCCAATAAGAGGTGTTAAACCAGAAATGATCAAAAAGGTTTTCAAACTAACAGAAATTAATATTTCTGAAATAAAAGATGAAAATCTTACAAGAAAAGCAAGACCTTACACCTCAAGAGTACAACAACGTTTGAACAAGAAAAAGGGTTACAATTCTGGTTCTGGTTTTCAAAAGAAACCAAACCACAATCGTAGCTACAAAAAGAAAGGAATTGGTTTTATTCCACCTGAAAACTATAAAAATGAAAAATATGTTCGAGATTATAAATCAAAAATGACATATGTTGCAGGAACTAGCCATGAAGAAGAAGCAAAGAGCTCATTCTGGAAACAGTCAAACCAGGAGTTTCTTGCTGAAAAGATGAAGAATGGAGCTTATCAAAGGAAAGAAACAAGAACCTGTTACAGATGCAATGAAGTTGGTCATATTGCATGGAATTGCCCAAAAGCAACCAATACAAAACACGAAGTTTCTGGAAAACTGAAAGAAGTTGTTGTTGATAAAAACGAACCACCAACAGAAAAATTTAAAGTGTTTAAAAATTCTACATATGAAGTTGGTGAGTGTTCGAAAAGGTTTTACAAGAAGAGGGGAAATCTTGACAAACAAGCTTGGGTTGTTAAGAAATCAGAGGTAAAATCTGGTGATGAATCTGATTCCACAAAGTCAGAGGAGCCACAGGTTGAGGTAAAAAGAGAAAACTCAGTGCCTCTAATGGATGATGTTCATTTTCCACCATTGAGAGCTGAGAATTTTAAATCAAAGGTTGGAAAGGTTGAAATCTCGAATCAATTCTATTCTGATAAGAAAGAATTTGACGTCGAGAAAGCATTTAATGGGAATGTTAAGAAAATTTTTGGAAAAATGATCGATGGAAAAGTTAAAGGGGTAAAGGAGTTTTATGCTACAAAGAAAGCAACTTACACCCCAACTGCTTCTGAATTGAAAACACCCAAGGCTGGTCAGGCTTGGGTGGATATTTTCTTTCATTAAAAAAACCTGACTTGCCGGAGATCCCAAGTTTGTAATCGTGGATCAGGAATCGGCATCTTTCTTAAAAATTGATTGTGTAAATGAATCTTAAAGTTTGTTAAATTTTACAGATTGTGAATTGCCGGAGCTTCCAGGTTGGTAAGTGCTAAGCACGAATCGGCATCTTGATTAGTAAAATGGTTTGTGTAGATGATTTATTCCTACATGTGTTTTTAAATGTTGGATATTCTTACAAGTGGTAAGAGGTTGGATATGACAAAGTGATTCGTCAAGGTCATTAGTTTGAACTTGATGCAATCATGATACAAGAGATTGAATGGACAATATGATGAATCAAACCCCTAACTTTACAAGTGGTAAATTTAACAAAACTTATTTTCCGGAAAAATCATTTTGATTAAAACAAACTTAAGTGTTTTGAAATCATAATGAGAAAATAGTTTTGTGAAAGGGGGAGTTCTGATTGTTTATGCCAAGTGGATGGCGATTTGAAGCGATTCGATATCGGTTGTCAAGTTTTTGTACAGTTTATTTTCAAATTTCCTTGAAATGTGTTTGCATTTTAGGGGGAGTATAAAATTTCAGAAAATCCAAAAACATTAGAAAATTTGAAAAAGGCAAAAACATGATAAAATGAAAATGAGTTTTTGTGTCAAAGAAGAGGAAATGATAGTACATCAGTAGACAGTCACAGTATGCTAAAGAATTGTATTGTTTAAATAGCATTAAACAGTCTCACTGATGATATGCCGATAGGTTTTTACACATTTAGTAAACTTTTTCGGGATATAAACTTAAAATCAAACTTGCTTATTTCGTGGGGAACACTACTTGGATATATAGGTAACCCCTGAAATCTTGTTTGAAAGGTCTCATAATCTGATATACTAGGTCTTTATACTCAATGATGTCTGGGGTATTATTCCGGGACTTCTGCTGAACGGTAGTTCTGACCTAGTCCTTGGATAATACTTTCTGTAAATGCTTGAAACATAGCATAAACCCTCAGCATGCCGATGAAACAATAAAATTGATAGTCGCTGCTGTTGTAGCTAAAAGATCCTCTAAAGGGGACATTCCGAAAAGTCGAAGCTGATATCTCTCTGCGTATACGGAAGTATCGATCTGAGATCCCTCGACCCTCGCATACCTAATTTATGTACAGATATCATTGTAGTATACTCACCTGTAAGACTGATTATTGGGATTCTGGATACGGGAGTATATTCAAGAGGTGGGACACATGAATAAGTTTAAGTTCTTAAAACACTTAATTCATATCCTGAATTAGTTGAAATATGTGTGAAAATTTAAGTGGATCAGTATATTGACAATCTAAGTGAATTGTTTAATTCTTAATGTGTAACTAAGCTCAACGGTACTCGTGACTTGTCAAAATCTGATATGATACTCTTACACAAAACTCTCAAAAATATTGTTTGTAAATATTTCTTTACTGCATTTATTAATTTCTAAAAATTCAAAAAGATTTTAGTGTGTTTTAGCATAAATTTTTGAAAAATTCAAAAAGATTTTCGACAACTGATGTTGGAGAGCTGATTTTCAAAATTCCAAGTGTTAGACATGATGAATAAATGGTTTGGGAGAATGTGTTTTGAAACGAAAAATGATTAATTTTTGCAAATGGTTCATCAGAATTTATCATTGATAAATCATTCTGGTTTAATTTGAGAGAGAATTTGGATTGATAAATTTGTTAAATGTTAAATTTGTGAAATTTATTTCTGGGTTAAGAATGTGCAGGTGTAGCCAGGTTTCGATTTTGAACCTGAAGATAGAGTGCCAGGTTCTGATACCTGAGGACTATGTGATTTCAACATGCCAGACTGCGATCCCAGCATATCGAAAGGGGGAGTCTGAAGACATCCAAGAAGAGATTGATCGTGAGGAGTCTGTTGATGCTGAAGAGAAAAAAGAGATAAAGATTTGAGGATTCTTACAACGTCAGACACTTCAAAGAGTTTGAGAGGACTGATAAAGACTGAAGATGCGAAGACTCGACACTTAAGACTCGTCAACATCTGAGGGGGAGTCTGTTAGTGCATACATCTGTCGTCTTCGTCTTATGTCGAGTTTTGGACTGAAAGTTTGAAGAGTGCCTGAAAGTTTGAACATGGCTGCTAGTTTGAAGATGTCAAGTTTGAAGATGTCTAGTTTAAAGGGGTTTAGTTTGAAGGTGGCCTGTCACTTTCAAACTAGAGGGTTTAGTCATGACTGTTTGAAACTGGTCATGTCAGTTTCAAACTAGAGGGTGTCAGTTTCAAACGGGAGGGTCCTAGTCTATAAATAGGCTTCAAACTTTCAGCATTTGTAACTTTCCGGCTAGAGCAACGAAGTGCTGCCGAAGTGTTGTCAGGTTGTAAAACGTTATAGAATCAATAATACAACAGTTTTAAGTGTGAATCTTGCTGAATTGAACTCTACACGTCTGTTTCCGCCTTTCGTTTAGAGATAAACTCTTCTGATCGACTCGTTCGGGTTCGAAAACGATCCTACACTCCATGATGACATCACCCTAGAACACCTCAAATTCGGTGATTTCACGGTTAAAACTTAAGATTCAAAGGTGAAAATGATAAAGAAGTGTGTGTAGATCATAGAAGTACAAGATTTAGGTTGGAAACTTACAAGAATCACGAGAAATCGAGAGAAAATAGGGCTTGAGTGTGGCTGGTCGAACAAGGAGTTGTCACATCACAAATGATGTGACAGGTAGGTATTTATAGGGTTTCCAAGAGAGGAAGGTGTCAAAGTGTCAGGTGTCAAAGTGTCGGATTGGTCACCGATGGGATGGCAGTCCGATCATATGGCAACTCGATCGGATGACAATCCGATCGGATGGCAATCCGATCGGATGGCCACTCAATCCAGGTGTCCGGCGCGTTGAGTTTTGTCGTTTCGTTTAGCGTGTTGAGCGTTGCGATGCGATTCTAGTGAGCGATGCGATAATATTACCCATTAGTTACACAAATAACCTAACTACTATATCTAACATACAATCACTATAAATAACTTGTGTTTAGCGTTTGCGATTTGATTTCGATGAGATAGATTTGCGATTGCGATTAACACCTCAACATAAACATAACATGCACAAGTAACACATAAATAGCACACACACGTAAAACAATATCCAGAACACGTAATTCGAGTTGCGATGCGATAGCGATAAGTCGATTAGCGATAAACATGCGATTAAAACTCGATTATTAATAGATACTCCACATAATACAACTAAAGCATATAAATAAAGATTGGATTACAAGTCAAAGAAGTCAAAACAGTAGTTGAACAAGGAGTGACAGGTCGCAATTAGCAATCTTTTCTTCCTTTGACTTCAATCTTGACTTTGACTTTGACTTTCGAAACACGGGGTGTTACAATACATCCATCATAGACCTGCTACCAGAAAATATAACACTATATAACACTATAGATCATCATAGACTGGTACCAGAAAATATAACACTATAACACTGTATAAAACCTTCATTCTGTATCCATCACTATATAACACTTTATAAAACCTTCATTCTGCGATCTTCGGAAAGTTATAATTGATGAACGATAAAAAAAATACAAATTCGTAAATTAATTTGTATTCCTAAAATAAAGGGTGACGGCTATGGAAGGATATCAATTAATTGAATCAATGAGAAAATTACTTGTTTACCCTTTTGAATTAATTTAGATTAAGGACACATGTCATCTCCACAATATTTTTTATGCTTCTCACACTTTTGAATTAATGTACAGGATCTTAATATATATATATATATATATATATAAGAAAAACCATTTAATAAATTTTAGTAATTGTTTAGATATCGTTTGCCGTATTATTTAAATATATCGGATTATGTTACGAGTTGAATAATTGTCCACTTTATTATGTGAAACGTCTATGTTACAATAGTATTTTCCGTATTGTTTTTTATATATATCGGATTGTGTTACGAGCTTGTAATACTGCGAGTTTCAAATAATTAAAACATTTATTAACAACAAAACTTGTGCATAGGATAAACAATACGATAATAATTATCATAAAAACAAGATAAAATATAAACATAAGATTAATATTTACAATGTTTTACATCTAAAACAATAATAGATAAATGTTTACAATGTTTCAAAAGTAAAACAACAAAACCAAAAATACAATAAGCAGTTATGGCAATGGTGGTGGTGGTGGTGGTGGTGCAGTGTCAGCTCGTGGAGGTAGAGGCATGCCAGAATACATAGCAATAATCGACTCCACCATCCACTGTATGTCGCTCTGCATACACGATACATCCACCCGTATAGCAGCTACATCTAACTCGACATGAGCCAGTCTCTCCTCCAAACCCCAAGGATCCTGACTTGCATCAGACGCAAGATTGAGACCGAACGAAACATTTAGATCAAACTAACTGGGATTGTTATTTTGATTGATTTCATAACTCCTCTGATTCGACTCGCTAGCCGAGTCATCACCGAAAAAGTTACTGTCACCCCAAAACGACATTGATAGCGTAATATAATTTGAATACAGAGAAATATAGAAGAAATGAATAGAATTTGAATGAAAATGAATAAGATTAGTGTCGTTTATATAGAAGTTTTTTATGGAATATTACATCGTTTCAAATGATTAACACGCGAATCGAGTAATCTAACGTCAAATTAAATAACTCGCATGAATATCGAGAAATCTAGCGTCTAATCACATAACTCGCACGAGAATCGAGAAATATAATATCGAACCGAGCAATCTTATGTCTAGTCGCACGCGTATCGAGGATTAATACGTCGAGTCAAATAAAAAAAATATAAATCCAAAGTATACGGGTCGTATAACATTATACGGCCCGTATAATGGTCGTATAACATTATGCTGGCACAACCTTTGTCAGTTCATTTTATTCTGTACGTGCCGTATAACCATATACACCATATAAGAATAAGATTTTACCATTTGCGATTATTAGAACCCTTAAAAAAATTATTTTATTTCAACTTTAAAAGGATGTTAGATCCTTTTCATGGAATTTTCTATTTCATATCCAACATTTAATTACACTACTATACCAATATGCCAGCTTAACTAACTGAGGTCGTCTGGTATACAGTAACGCCTGTAGGAGTTAATACTAGTTGGCATTTGTTAACGCGCGTTATATCCTTAGTGGTGTATTAAGAGACATTAAAAGCTTCACGTTTAAGGAGTTAACTAGGAGTTTTCTTATACTTTATTGTTTTTCATTAGGGTGAGAGGGGCACTCCTCTCTTAGACCATGTGTAGTGGTAGTGGGTTATAATGCCCCCACCATGGGGCATTATCCGCCACGTGGCGTCCTAGTCAGCGATGGGGCATTATAGCAAAAGTGGCGTAGTGGGGCATTATGCCTAGGGGTGTTCACGATCCGATCCGATCCGATCCGATCGAGGGTATGCTCATGCTCGGATTGAATTACAACCGATCCGATCCGAGCGGATCAAATTTGTAAAACCGATCGCAAAAGTGATGCTCATGCTCGGATTGAATTTTTCGAGCGATTGTCGAGCGATCTTCGATCGATCTTCGAGGCGACGAGGCCTGAAACAAGTCCGACGAGGCGACGAATAAAGACATACCGATTGAAGCCTGAAACAAGTCCGACGATTAATTAACAAAAAAACATACATTGAAGCCTGAAACGATTAATTAACAAAAAAACATACCGATTGAAGCCTGAAACAAGTCCGACGAGGCGACGAATAAAGACTGGAGCGAACAGAAACAGATATTTAACGATTATTGAAGAATGAACGGATACATATATTTAACGATATGTTGCAGGAACTGAAACAGGAGCGACTAACCTTTTAGGAGACACTTGAGCCGATGATTGTCCGATGAATTGAGTCGGAGACACTTGAGCCGATGATGAATTGAGTTGGAAAGGGAGACTGAGAGTCGACGGAGACACTGAGCAGTTGAGACTTGAGAGCGGCGACTGAATGGGTGAATTGTTATAGGAAATAGATTTAGGGTTAGATTTTTATACTAAATATGGGCTAATATTATTTGGGCTTTTAATTATTTTGGGCTATTATATTTTTTGGGTTTTTAATCTATAAAATAATATATATATATATATATGTGTGTGTGTGTGTGTGTATATATATATATATTAATTATTAATAAAAATAATTCGAGCGAAACCGAGCGATCGTCGAGCGAGCGGAGCCTTGCTCATGCTCGGATTGAATTTGAATCGAACCGATCCGATCGGCTCATTTACAAACTGAGCGGGAATCGAACGAGCATTTTTCGATCATTTTTCGAGCGATCGTCGAGCGATCTTCGATCGTCGAGCAGTTTGGACAGCCCTAATTATGCCAATAACGCCCATGCAATCATTTCTCAATTATTATTTTTTTAAATTAATTCATTAAATTTCACATGATCTCCTCGGCACTAGTAATTCATTAAAATAATTGACCAATTGTATTTCATGCAACTTTAAAGTTGTTGGCCACCATCTATATTGAAAAAAGAAAAAAGAAACTGAACCATTTGTCAGTCAAATTGGACCCACTTGGACCACTAAAGTCTCTTCCCATTGGTCAGTCAATTTGAGCCCCATGTATGTTGAGCGTTTTAATTTAAACGCCGGAAAGAATTTTTTTCAAAAATTTTTAAAAATAACGCCCCATGTAATGGGGGTGGCGGCGTTTTGGGGCGTTATTTTGCAATTTTTTTTTAAATCACGCCCCACTACGGATGGTCTTAGGGGAGTCCCCTCTTTTACGCACGGCCAATCAGCACGCGCCACGTCAACTTCCCTCTTAACTCCTCTCACACCTTCAAATTGATGGCGGCACTCCTCTCTTGGGGGACTTGTTTTTTTCTTTTTTTTTATATAAATATTTTTATAAAAGTAAAACATAATTTAAATAAATTAAAACTAAATAAAAATAAAAAATAGAACATTTCATTTAATTAAAAACAAGTTTGAGGGGTATTTTTAAAAGTAATAAAAAAAATCACAAGGAAAAAATCACAAGAAAAAAAACAAAAAAACAAAAAAAAAAACAAAAAAGAAAATGGCATCTCTTATCCTCCTACATCTCATTCATCCTCCTACATCTCCTTCTTCATTACCTGCAATTGTTCTTCATCCTCCTTCATTACCTCACAAGAAAAAAAAATGGCATCTCTCAAGCGGTGAACACCCACCGATCCACCTCCCCGCTTACGCTCCCCGCGGTGATGGCGGCGTTGTTCCCGCTCGGGGACTTGGGTCACCGCATGGGGTCACCGAGAGTGCCCCGTATACCCTTACTTTTACCCTCTTATTAAGTGGTATAATGTATTACATTGGGAGTTTTATTATACTTTATTGTTTTGTTTTAATGTGATTTAGAAAACAGTTTAGGCATTCATATGTCCCCCATTCTTTTCAGTTTTAAGATATATCAGTTTTAATGTGTATCATTCGCCACGTTCGCCAAATTTATTTGTGTTCGTGAACCGTTCGCGAACATGCTCATTTCCTTAATGAACGAACACGAACACAATATCTCGTTCGGTAAGTGTTCATGAACCGTTCGTGAACACATTTATTTCCTTAACGAACGAACACGAACAAGGCCTTGTTCGTGTTCGTTCGGTTCGTTTACAGCCCTATATATAAGTATTACACAGAAAGACGTTCTTCTTCGATACTCACAATCCTATACATAAAAATTGTTCGGTTTTGAACATTTCTCTAAAGCTATAACTATTAGAAAAAATGTACATACTAATTTTGTTATGATATGCCTATATTATATAGTTTGTCCTTAGTACACAAATTATAAGTTTTCGCATATGCTCTACACATAAAGTGTAAATTGTCTTTTTCTCTATTAGATGTTAAATATCATTATAACCTCCTGATTGCGTTTTTTTCATTTTGGATGTTAAAAATCTATATAATCTCCAACGCGAGCCCCACAACCCAAGTTAGTCCCCCTGTAACATCCCGTGTTTCGAAAGTCAAAGTCAAGATTGAAGTCAAAGGAAAAAAATATTGTTAGTTGCGATCTGTCACTCCTTGCTCAACTACTGTTTTGACTTCTTTGACTTGTAATCGAATTCTTTATTTTTATTTGCTTTAGTTGTATTATGTGGTGTATCTATTAATAATCGAGATTTAATCGCTAATTAATCACATGTTTAATCGCTAATAGACTTATCGCTATCGCATTCGCAACTCGAAATTATGTGTTATGGATATTGTTTTACGTGTGTGTGTTATTTATGTGTTACTTGTGCGTGTTTATTTATGTTTATGTTTTGAGGTGCTTAATCGCAATCGCAATTCTGTCGCAATCGCAATCTAATCGCAAACGCTAAACACAAGATATTTATAGTGATTGTATGTTAGATAAAGTTGTTAGGTTATTTGTGTAACTAATGGGTAATACTATCGCATCACTCGCTCGAATCGCATCGTAACGCTCAACACGCGAATCGAAACGACAAAACTCAACGCGCCGGACACCTAGATCGAGTGGCCAACCGATCGAGTGGCCATCCGATCGGGTTGCCATCCGATTGGGTTGCCATCCGATCGGTGACCAATCCGAGACTTCAGCACTTTCCCTTTATTGAAACCCTATAAATACCCTCCTGTTACATCATTTGTGATGTGACAGCCCTCTCACTCGACCAACCGCTCTCAAGCCCTCATTTCTCTCGATTTCTCGCGATTCTTGTAAGTTTTCAACCTAAATCTTGTACTTCTATGATCTACACACACTTCTTCATCTTTTTCACCTTTGAATCTCAACTTTTAACCGTGAAATCACCGGATTTGAGGTGTTCTAGGGTGAGGTCATCATGGAGTTCTTATGAACTTCAAGTTTTGGCTTCATTCCACCAAAAACAACTTAGATCTGAAGGATTTCCACACGAGTAATCAATGTTTTCACAAAGATCTACACATATTCATGTTTAGAAGGATTGAAAGATGGTTTTCTAACTTTCTTTCAACTCTTTTACACTTAATGCACTCAAAACCGATAGAATCGGAGCTCGTTCTGATCTTCTACTCTTTTTTAGTGATGTGTTAGTTCAATATCTGAATTCTATCCGAGAGACAACTGATTTCGGGTTAAACATGAACAACCGTCTCGAACAGTTGACTGATCGGACTAGGGTGATTCCTGTTCGATCGGATCACTCTGGTCGAGATGGGGTTTCTACTGTTTAGCACGTTGTCAAACCGTCTCGATCAAAGCTGCAAAACTTTCAAATAATCAAGTGCCAAGACGATCAGACCGTTGGGACGGATTTCCGTTCGATCGGATTGCTATCCGATCGAATTGCCATCTGATCGAACAACCATCCGATCGGCTTGCACTTGGTTTCACGCTTAAACTTTTCATTCAAACTTTCAAAGTTCTGAACGTCGAACGGATTACCGTCCGATCGAACGACCATCCGATCGAACGACCATCCGATCATGTGACTTTGGAACTTCGACACTTAATCATTTTTATAATTTTCAAAGATCACCAGTCATTAACGGATTACCAACCGATCGGATTGCAATCCGATCGAGTGACAATCCTGCTGTGAAGTTGTTCTCTCTAAGTGTCCTGCCAAGGGGATCACTGTCCGATCGAACGACCGTTCGATCGATCGATCTGAAGGGTAGAGATACTTCTCTGTTTTCAAAATTCTACAACGAAAACTTCAAAGCCAACATACACAAACACATCCTTACCAAACGAATGCCAATCCAATCGAATGGCCACCCGATCGGATGACCATCCGAACGGATTGACATTCGATCGACTGGCCATCCGATTGGATTACCATCCGACACTTGGTACTTTTGCATCGTTATACGCGCCGTTTTTCGCTTATGCTATCGTTAACAGTTCAGGCTAATCTCTTTCAGCGCTCCCTTCAATCCAAGAGAGTGTTTACTTGTTAAACACAATCTGTGAGTATACTCGATCCCTTTTTGCTTTGCGCACTTTTGGGTGTTACATACGTTACTTATTCTAAATCACATCTATCACACAACGCAAACACTATTTATACGCTGACCGTTACTGCATGATACGTGTTACTCGATGAATGCTTGTATGTTATGTTAACACAGTGATTATCGCCTGACGCCTTAGCAACGATAGTGCTATTTGTTTGGACTCAGCACCTGTCGTGGACAGGGGTTGTTAAGGTTACCTCTCACATGTCGCAATGGTGATATGTGTTGTGCATTCTACAACTCGTAGTCTAGTCTGTGCATATTTCATCGTCGATAACCTACTAGCTTCGCATTATACATGTTTCATGCTGGTTATGCGTAAACTATTTCGAACTCTATTATGCTATATTAAACTTGTATGCTCACCTTTACACTATGTGTATTGACCTTTATTTTAACATATGTGACAGGTGTTTAGGATGCCTTGCTTGTTAGTTGCTGGAATCAAGTTAGGATGGAGTCTTAGAAACAAACAATTAAATGAAATCTGAGTTGTCGGAATGGATAATTTGTCTTTGAGAATAACATCTATAATAACTGTTTTTATTTTATGTGTTTATGGTATGATACATGAACCTTTAATATATTATAACTAATAGTTGTTATGGATTCTCCTAGACAATTTGTTTCGCTCAGTGTCGCGTCCCGATGATTCCGCCATCGGTTGGGGTGTGACACCCCCCCCCCCAAACACACACCCCACTCTCTATGTAATTCCGAACACCAATTTCATCATCACCATAGACCACCACCACCACTAAGACCGTCCGTAGTGGGCGTGTTTTTTTTTTTCAAAAAAAGCCCCTAAACACGCCTGAAAACGCCAATTCCCCACCCCCCTTGTGCGTGTTTCGACTTTATTTTCCAAAAAAAAAACCCCAAAGCGTGTTTTGAATCACGCCAAATTTGCACATTTTTTTAGTTTTGACCGTTGTAAAACGGTAACAAACATTAAATATTTTTTTAATTCCCATTTAAATCTATATATACCCCACTTTTCATCCAACTTTTTATAAAAAAAATCCAACTTTCTATCTACCTTTCCCTCTACTTCTTCCAAGTTTTATAAACTTATTTACCATGCATCCATTCCGACCCCCGTTTGGTGTTCCGTCAAGACCCGGGAACCCAAATACCACCCAAACCGCAACAAAACTTTAACTTTCATGACATGGACCCGAATGTGTTTTCGTACGCGCCTTACTTGAGCGGCTCTAATCCCTTCATTCCAACCACTTACGGCTTTGCCCTACCGGGCGCTTCGCAACCATCCCAAGAACAAGACGAACCCGATGTGGATAACGTGCCGGAGACGTAACCCGAACCCGATCGTGAGACATCCAAACGCGTTAGAAGGTCACATAAAAAATGACGCGAACGCTCCTTGACGTAAGCATAGTTACGTTGTTTGGACGAAGGACGAGGAATACGCGTTGGTTCGGGCGTGGGTCAATGTTTCGGAGGACCCCGAAGTGGGTAAGTGTTATAAAACTACGCGTCGAATTTATTATTTTTTAACGTATCACTTTTTATTTTTATTTTTTCTGTAGCAAATTTTCAAACCGGTCCAGAATTTTGGAACAGAATTCGTGAGCTTTTTTTTAATGCGATGGGAAAAATGTGAACATCGTAACAAAGATTCCATCTCTAGCAAATGGTCCGATATCAACAACAAATGTCACCAATCCAAGAAGTTTATCAACGAAACAAAGATAATCGGCCGAGCGGAAGAGGTGACGTCGATGTTTTAACGAGGGCAGAGGAGTTTTTACGTACTATAGATGTTGGGAGCTTCTAAGAGATAGTCCAAAGTGGGCTAGCGTACCGACCATGACGTCTAGTAGTAGGCGTAAAGCTAAACGGTTGAAAACATCATCGTCGGTTGACCCGGAAACACCAACTTTCGATGCGCGCACCGTTGACTCAAATGTTATTGTGGACAATGACAAGGAAGATGAAGAGTTGTCCCGACCGCCCGGTAGAAGAAAAGAAAAAAAACCGGGAAAAAACCGGTAGAGTCGTCTTCCGATAATCTCGAGTTGAAGGGAGATTTCGAGGAGATGAATCGACGTCTCCAATACATTCGAGACCTCGGTCACAAGTGTTGGGAGACTATGCAAGAACGAGTCGCCGAAAACAAAAAGTGTAACGAGATACAAGTGGCAAGACAAACGGAAAAGGACATAGAGTTTTTGTCCAAACCGATCGATCACCTCCAAGGCGACGCGTTGATCGTTCCGCAAATGCACCGCCAAAATCTTCGGGAAAAATACGGCCTTTAGATTATCATCTTTTTTATTTTTTTAGTAATATTCCTTTTTTCCGGTTTTTTTATTATTTTAATTTGTTTTTTTAGTTTAGTCGGTTTTTATTTTTTTTATTTTTAGTATTGCAATTTTTTTATTTAATGAAGTATTTTAACTTTTTAATTTAAAAAAAATAATATTTGTGTCATGATGGGTTGGAGCATTATTCCACTACGCCCCTTTTATAAAAACGCCAAATAATGCCCTCTTGCTGACTGTACTGCCACATGGCGAAAAACGTACAAAGGTAGGGGCATTATTCACTAAACCACTACACATGGTCTAACGACAATGAGATGGCGGAACTATAGTATTAGTGGTCGTAGCACGGGCTACGGCTCAACCCCGTATTTATAGTGTTATTTTTTATTTTATTTTTTTGGTTTTATACAAAGGATACTCTTAAAAAATACGAGTATACCCCTAACAAAAAAATAGGATACTTGATTTTAGTAAAATCCAATTTTTCTTATAAGCCCAAACATTTTACAACATGAAAACTTGTAGAATAATTAAGCCCGAATGATAAAATAAGCCCAAATTAAAGAATTGAAAGGATGCCCAAAATATAATTGATAAAGTTAGCCCAAGACCCAAATTAGAAAAAATATTTTCGGACTACCCCAAAATTAATAGGCTAGTTCCGCCACTGTTGTCACACATATATTTGTAGCCTTTGGATCATTGTAGATGCAAACGTTGGTAGCGTATTATAAATTCAACTAAAACTTAATTAATTATGAAGAAAAGTAAACTTTCTAACTTTTTTATCAAACTTTTTCATGTATATATAGGTGTTTTTGTTGCATAATTATCTTTCTATAATATAATGAATTGTAAGAGCTATATAATAACATATAATTAATGATTTAATGAGTTAAAGGTGAGCCATTGGTTACAGTACCACAAATAAAGTAATAGAAGTTAAAAGTTGATTTGTGATTTTTGTTATATAACTTACTTCGAAGTCTGATTTGCAACTTTATCTTTTGTTATTTTATTTCGAATTTTATATAAAGAACGCGTACGTGACGCGGCCAACACAAAAAATAAATAAATAAAGAAATCAAGTGTCGGTAAGGAAGGAGGGTGGGCTCCGTGTGGCACGTGACCGACTCTGTTACCACAGGCTGATACATTGGGTGGGACCCATGAAATGATATCTTTCTATCTATAGCCTTTTCTTTATCATGGCCATCTTTCAAAAAGAAAAAAATCCTTCTTTAGACTAAAGGGTATGGTTTGGCCCATCCCACGGGGATGAGCATTCACGTAAGCGTCACGTAGGCGGCTCGTGGGGGATGAGCCTCCATGATAATTAAGGGGAATGGAGGATGGGGCCCCACCTCGTTATTTTATAATTTCCTAAGTTTTAATTTAATAAGTTAATAAAAACTTTATAAAAATTAAAAAAATACAACATAAATAATTTCATTTCATAACATAAAAAAAATTACATTTCCTAAAAAAAAAAATTACCGAAAAAAAAAAATACATTTCCTAAAAATGAAAAAAAAACCTACGACGTCCACTTTTTCTTCACCTCTTCCTTCATCCTTCGATACACCTCTCGTTCCTCCTCCGGAACCGAGTCGAGATCCAACCTCATTATCCTAAAATCCTCCGCTCGAGCATAGTCGGCCGACACGTTTTTCTTGTGACTATATTTTTCGGCCGCAAATTCTTGGAACGAACGGAATTCGGAAATTAAGTCGTCCATTTTCGAAGACGCCTTCGAGCCGCCACCTCCACCCGAGCCGCCCCCTCCACTCGAGCCGGCCCCTTTGCGCTTTGCGGCCGCCTCTTTTTTTGCTTTGTCCCTTCCGGTGGGACGTTCCGGTTCGTCATATTCCGGTTCGTCGTTTATGTCGATTTGACAACGAGCGGTGGAGCCTCCCGCGCTATAACTTCCGGACTCGGAAGTTTTAGTCCGTTTGGCGGTTGCGACCTCATTTGGAATCGGCGCCCATTTAGGGTCTTTCTTTAAAACGTTCCATGCTCGGAGGTGCGGGAAAGGCGGATTTTTTGTTTCCCATCTAGCAATCGCAAGGTTAAGAACGTCCTCGTCGCTACTCCCACTAGGACGATGGATGTAAAGTGGGTTATAAACCCCGATAAAATCATTCACGCACTTGTTCATTTTCCGCCACTTGCCCGATACGGATTCGAGATCACGGTAGGGGCCTTCCCCCATAAGGTTATTAAATCTTTCCGTACGTTTTTTCCAAAAACCACTACCCGTTTGATTGTTCCCTAAAATTAAAAAAAATGGATTAGTAAAACTAAGAAATAATTCTTTTAAAATTTATATAAAAAAATTAACTTTGGTTCATACCGACAATCGGGCAATCTGAGACCTTAAGAAACGCAATAGCTAGCGCCTCCTCCTCTACTTTTGTCCACGTTCTCCCCTTTGCTCTCGAACCGCTTTTTTTTTTCGGTGTCGGGTTCGGTTTCAACCGCCTTCCCCTTCCCCCTGTTTTTTTGCGCTTGAGTTCTTTAGGTGGCGATTCGGGGACGACTTCATCATCATCGTCAAGGTGAACCGAGGGTTGTGGTTGGGAAGTTGGCGGTTGCGATTGGAATTGATCAAGTTGAAGCGAGCCGCGTTGCATGAATTGTTGGAATGCTTGGTATTGTTGCATTTGTTGAAGTTGGGACATTTGATTGAAGGCGTTAGGTGATTGTTGGAAACCCGAGAACGTAAATGGTGGAGACCCCCACGAAGAATCCATAGTCGGAGTGTAAGCGGGACTAGAAAAAAAGTTTGGATTGTTCGGGTTGGGATTGTTCGGGTTGGGGTCGTTTGGGTTGAATGGATTCATGATGGTAAAAAAAAATGAGAGTGTTTTTTTTTAAAAATGGATGATAGAAGGAGAAGATTAGGAGAAATGGATGTGAAATGGTATAAAAAGATGAAAGAGGTTGATAAATATTTAAAGGGGAAAAGGAATTTTTTTTTTATTAATCTATCCGTTGTTAACGGATATATATTTGAAATGGAAGCGGCAAGATCGGCGAGGAGTTGCTGCTGAGGCCGGGGTGGGATGGAGGGGGGCGGTGTGGGGGACCGGCGCCGGTCCTTGCCGGGCCTAGCCGGCCCCCATACCTTCTAGTCTTACTCCTCTTTAATTAATTGTTTTTTAATTTTTGAGTAGCATATCATTATATCATTGTGTCACCGACGAAACCATCTGATTATATTCATTACCACTAGACAATAATGTATATACATAAATTTAGGAGGAAAACAAACATATTTTGGAAAAACCTCCTTGTGTGAATTAAACTTGGAACCTAATTGTCTTTGAGCCTTATCACAACCATAAAATGCCATTAGCTATAATGCCATGGTTTAATTGTGTTGTTTTTTAATATTTATAAGGTTGTGGGGTGTATGGATGGTGGTTTGGGACATTTATTACCAAATGGATCATGATTCGCATGGTATACCACACTCGTTCATGAATTAATTGAGAAAATCTAATTGGTGGAAGATGGTGAGGGTTATAGACCATACCATATAGGATGGTGGATTATGTAATACTGACGTGAAGGGTGATGATTGTGATTTGGAACATCACCACACCACACAGCCTAATCCGAATTCCAAAAAGTTTAAGCTTCTAAATATTATATCTTTTAAACGCATAAATTTATTTTTAAACAACTATCTTTTAACACATTAATTTCACATTTACCTTGTACTTGCAAAGATTTGAATTTTGAACATGTAATCTCACATTTGTAAGCGGGAACCGTAGGAATCCGTTCGCATATAAATAAATAAAAACACTTTTATCGAACAATTACAATATAGAAGCAGAGAAAGCAGTAAATTAGAGAACAATTTGGGTTTGCAATTCAGAAAGGGGTGGTGGCGTAGCTTGTTGCCCGTCTACCTTCTGTTTTAATGTAACTTGGTAAGTATTAATGAAATACAAAGAGCCTTTGTTTAAAAAAATACTTTAAAAAATTACAGCTTAAATTCAAGAACATAATTTAAATAGAAAATGTGTTTTTGGCTGACACGACCCTTAAAACAAATTTTAAGTCTCCCGGGATAACTCGTTTGTTTCCAGGATACAACAGCCTAAGCAGTTGCACTGCCGAAGAAAACTAAAACCCGAAAGTTTACCTCATAGATGATGATCAAAAAGGATTCAGAAAGTTGGAGAGTGTATACTACGTGTTTCAGTGTATCTGCAAACCAAGGCCTTTCATAGATGATGAACATCCTAACCAAATTAAAGTTGAAAAAAAGTGGCATTAAACGTCTTCAATTTGATTTCGTAACTGTATGATTGATTAGTTACGAACTGACTTAAAACAAATCTGGTGCTGAACACTGGAATCTGATGTGAATCGCCCACGCCACATGCGTGTGAATGTTAGGAAGCGAATTCACGAGTGTGAGGTGGTGCTTTGAAAACAAGAAGATAAGAAGACTTCCATATATAAGTCACTCCAATTTCTTTCTTTCCTCCTATGCGGGACAAGTTGCATTTTTCCCACTCTTATTCCTTTGGCTTTTTCTCGCTTTCCTTAGTATAGGTCCCAACTTTAAGCATCTATATCCCATTTATCGTAGCTCTGGTTTGGACACGGTTTAACTCGTTGTAAATCTCTTACAACATAGATAACAAACCCACAAAATAATAATTATACTAAGGGAAGTATAATATAAATATATTTGTTCAAAGTTTGGAAAAAATACACATATACATTATATAAAAATATACATATTTTTATATATTTTTCCAAGAGGAACACGGTACCAAAAGTTTGGGAAAAATACACATATACATTAGATGAAAATACACATATTTTCATCAATTTTTCCAACAAAAATACAATACCACTAGATCAATAAGTCTTTGAAACGTATAAATGTTAACATTATATACATACAATTTCAGGGTTTTAAAAACCAAATCAATTACTTAATAATCAATATAGACTGGTTCATCGATCATACCGGTTGAATAAGAATGGAAACTTCGATTATGTCATAATTATTCAAAAGATACTTATATATCATTCAAGGTATATATTATATTCAAATAATAAAATAAATATTATTATTTTTAAAGAAAACTAGAAGTGATTCCTCTCGTTGTAGGGTCAGTTTTTTTTAATGTGACTTGAGCCTATTAAATGTTTTTGCAATTGTTTATCGATCATAATGTAAACAATTTGAACTTATACCGACTCGTATATGAAAATAAACACATAAAACTCGAATATGTCAAAATAACATTTTACAAACTTTTTAAAACTTAAAGGGGTGTAAATGTTAATGTTTAAAGTTAAAAGGGTAATTTTCAAAACCAAAAAATAAAATAAACATAAAAGAGATAGTCAATTCTAGTGTAGCTAAGTGGTCAACCTTTTATATATATATAATAAGAATAAAATAAATATATTATTTTAAAAGAAAATTAAAATAGTGAAGGGATTTTTTGGAAAGTAAAAGATTGAATTTAGCTAACTAGAAATATAGGGCTACAAATGAATCGAACAAATACGAATAAGTCATTGTTTGTGTTCGTTTGTTAAAAAATATATGTGTTCACGAACTGTTCATGAACGCTTACTGAATAAGATTTTATGTTCGTGTTTGTTTATTAAGGAAATGGACTTGTTCGTGTCCTTTTGTGTTTTCTTTGTTAATTTTAGGCCACGAATGAAAACGAGCGATGATGAACACAAACTAATGTTCATGAACACAAATGGTAACAAACAAACACAAACAAATGTTCTTGAACAAAATATATAATACATTGACCCTTATTAAATATTTTATTTGTCGGAATTTTGAAGTATTTAAACAAAATATAAAACCTAAAAAAACTAATGAACTATCAAACACAAACGAACACGTTCACAAACATAAATGAACGAACACGCACTGTGTTCATGTTTGTTTATTTAACTAAACGGACGAAATTTCTTGTTTGTGTTCGTTTATTTAATAAACAAACGAACACAAACGAACTTCCCGTCGAACAATTCACGAACTGTTCGCCGAACGTTTGGTTCCTATAGACATATTGTAACAATCCTAGCTAAACTGACACCCTCGATTATTTTCCCGACACCTAATATATTTTAAAATATTCATATATGTCTTTAAATACACCCCGTATGTGAAAACCGAGCCCGAAATACAATATAGTATTAAAAATAACTTAAAAACAAGTTTAATTAAGTTGAGGCGGGCCACGTAGAACCCAGCTCAACACTCACACGGGCAGTATGAAGGTCAAGACCTGATTTCGTTGATTTCGTTAGTTTAGGCGGGCCGCGTAAGCTTAAGCTTACCCTTACGCGGGCCGCGTGAGATCAAAATGGTGGCAAAACCCGGTGCTGCCACGTGGCCCAACACCCGGCAGACCTATGTGATGACCCAGCTAAGCTACGCGTTGACCGAGGTTTGACGCGGGCCGCGTAAGCCTGAGCTTACCTTTACGCGGGCCACGTGAAAGTCGAATTCAGCCCCTATAAATAGATGGCCTCGGATCTCAATCGAAATCGTTCAAAATTTCTTTCTCAATCTAAATTTCTGATAGTAGGCTTATTATACGCGGGTATTATACCCCCCCTAAATAGCGAAGTTCTGCTCCGTTGTAAGTATTATAACCCCTGGATACGTATTAGATACTCTGCCCGATTGATCTAGGGTTCCGTAACGGCTGTCGTGGTTCTGCCCGACGTAGTCGTTGGAATGCCGTCTCGGGGAGGGTATTACTAATGTTAAAATGGGTTATTATACTAACACACGTGCATTTGTGTAATTTATAGATTATTCCTAGGAAATCCTTACTGAAAACCCTAAAACAGCAATGTGAGTAATCCTCTTTTTGTTAACTGTTTTTACAAAACCTTGAATACTTTTCCATGCGAATAGCAGTTATTGAGTATTTGTAAGAATACAATTACAGTCGGTAAATTTGGGGTTTTGTATACAAAATTTGTTACCACCTGGTAAAGGAGTAACATGACCATAAGTCGGAACAACATTACCGTGTGGTGGTAATTGATATAACTTGGAAACAAATGTAATTGCGGATGCGCCCTCAATACTGTTCACTGTGACTTTTTATTTAAACTTGATTAAACTGGGATTCACTCACCAGTATTTCCCACTGACAAAATGTTTTTAAAACGCGTTTCAGGTAACAAAATGTGAAAGCCAAATAGAAGCCAGCTGGACAGCACTGAAGGCTTGGAAAAAGTGGCAATAAAGTTACCTAAAAGAAATAGATGTTTTTCTTAAATAAAAATAGGATGTATTCCTATGAAAAGTGTGTACTGAAAACTTGGGTTTTACCCATGTGTTTAATATTATGGAAATGTGGTATTTTACTCTGATTAAATATTTCCTAACTACGGTCCTGATGAAAAATTTCCGCTGCCAAATTTGATAATAACCAGATACCACCAGAACTGGCTCACGGCCGCCCGCTCCCGGGAATTTGGGATCGGGGGCTGTGACAGAAGGTGGTATCAGAGCTATGCCACTGATTCAGCCACATAAGTGTTCTGCTGACATCAAAATTCAAAGTGTTAGGAAATAAATTACGGAAATACGTGCATAATTGTATTTTCTTGTTATGTGTTATCTGACTATCTGTTAGTTTACAGTATGAGCGACCAAGGACCATCTGACGCGTACCGTCAATTGTCTGGTTCGCCTAGAAGCGAAGGTGCCTCTTCTCAGCCTGCCCTCTCGGGGTACTCTGCTGATACGGAAGAAGGAATATTCGTGTTTAAGGCTCAGTCTGAAGAGCCATTTCCTCAGAAAAAGAGGGGATGGTTCGGTAGGGGAGCACACGAGCGTATAAAGCGTATGAAAAAGTTACAGGATCAGCGAGTGTTAGCCGCAGCCAAAAGAGAAACCGATGCTTATGCCCAGGATATGCTTAATAGGGGTATAGCCAATATCCATATCTTAGCAACCACTGCAGCTGACCCAAACCTGGAGCAAATGTTAGCACCCCAACCACAACCACCAATCCCCGACCAACCAATGGAAATAGAAAACCCTGAAAATCAAATAGAAATGCATGATTTTAACCCGGAGGAGATACCTAGGGTACCTGCACCAAATCCCCTAGACCCAAACAATTATGACCCCTGGTGGGATGATGTTAGGGACTATGTGCAACGCTACCCGATACAGGAAAATGTGCCAATGCCCAACCTAGGAGCCTACCCAGGGTTAGATCCTCAAGATCCCTATTACGATAATGATGCATACATTAGGGAGATCTTAGAAAATCCTTACCCATACCAGGCCCCATACCAGGAACCTGCACCCCAGATTCCGAACCCAGTCCTAGAACCTGCACCCCCAATGAGTGCAGAAAACGTCCAAGAACTTAGGACTTTCGGTGAGGAAATTCTAGAAAGTAGTGAGCGAATGCGACAAGTGGGAGAGCGTCTCGTCTGGAAGTATGACGAACGCAATATGGATTTCTGGATGAATCCATATCAGTGAATGTGAAGGAGGAAATGGTAGTAGTAATAATAATAATATAATAATATCATAAAATAAAATAAAAATAAAAGATGTGTGTACTGATGCCTACTACTACTAGTGTAATTTTCTTTCAGTCGGTATTGTAATTTTTATTTCAGTACTAGTGTGTAATAAACGCATAGTATATGAATAGAGTAAGTCGCAATGATCGACGCTTTTGGCTAAATTGCGTATCATGTGATTGACTATATTAAACATTATTTGGTGATATTAATACGGGGTAAATGTTTAAAATTCAGATGGCCGACGAAGGAAATCCAGATAATCTGAATAACGATAACCAGAGTAACATTAACGTGGTCAATGAGAATCCAAGCGACAATAACCATGGAAACCAAATGGATAATAGTGTCGTCCAACACATAGTGGCACAAGGAATTATAGATGCAATGCCATTTATTATTCAAACGGTTCAAGAAGCGAATAATAAAAGTAAACATAGCAGTAAGCGACCAATTGAACCAGAACACAGCGTAAACAATGGACCCATACTTCAAGTGCTCATTCCCCAAAGAAGAAGAACAGTGCCTTATGGTTGTTCTTACAAAGAATTCTGGTCCTGTAAACCAATAGAATTCTCGGGCAATGAGGAACCTATTGCAGCCCTACGCTGGATAGAAAAGACTGAGGCTGTTCTGAAAATAAGCAAATGTGCTGAAGAGGATAAGATAATGTTTGCTTCGAATCTGTTTAAGAACTCAGCCCTAGAATGGTGGAACACTATCCTCCAGTCAAGAGGAAGTGATAGAGTATACAACATGGAATGGGAGGAATTTAAAAATATGGTAGAAAGGAAATTCTGCCCTCCCAATGAAAAGGAACAGATAGCAAATAAGTTTCTGAACCTTAGAATGACCGGGGTAGATAGTAAGGGTTATACTACCACATTCTTTGAATATGCTAGAATAGTGCCGACCCTTGCATCACCTGAACCGGTATTAATCTCCCGTTATATCTGGGGATTAATAGGAGAAATTAGGCATGTAGTCAAGGCAGCTAGACCCCAAACCATAGAAGAAGCTGTAGAACTAGCCAATACCTTGACTGATGAACTGGTACGAACTAGAGAAGAAGACCATAGGAGAAACCTAACCCAAAGGCTTACTCAAGAATTCCGTTCTGGGAATTCCAACCGTAGGAATATAGGTTCTACCTCTGCACCATACTGTAAAACCTGCAGAAAGAAGCATTCTGGAAGATGCTCCACTTACTGCAATTTCTGCAAAGCACCAGGACATAAGGAAGAAACCTGCAGAAGGAAACCAACCAATGGATTGTGCTTCAACTGTGGAGAAAAAGGTCATATCAAGCCAGACTGTCCGAAATTGGCTCCAGCTGCAAACAACAAGAACCCTAAAAATGCTAGAGCATTTGTTCTAACAGCAGATGAAGCCAAGATGATTCCGGACGTCATAGCTGGTACGTTTTTAGTTAATGATATTTTTGCTAAAGTATTATTTGACTCTGGTGCAAACCAAAGTTTTATTAATACTTCGTTTTGCAAACATCTAAATCAATCATTAACTAAACTACCATAAGAATGTCTAGTAGAGACCGCTAATGGAGAAACCGTTAGGATTTCTGAATTCTTGCAGGGAGCAAGAATAGAAATTTTTAATCAAAAATTTATTGCAAACCTTTACCCAATGAATCTGGCAGGATTTGATGTTATGTTAGGAATGGATTGGCTAATAGCCAATAAAGCCAGTATTTTGTGTGATCAAAAGTCGATTCAAGTAAATTCACCAAAGGGTGAAAAGATCATAATTAAAGGAGATAAACCATCTAGATCTACGAAATTCATCTCTGTGATGAAAACTGCAAGTTATATAAGAAAAGGATCTATAGTGTATTTGATTTCTATAATCACTAACACTAAAGGAAAAGAATTAAAAGACATTCCAGTAGTATCTCAGTTTTCAGATGTATTTCCAGAAGAATTGCCAGGACTGCCGCCAGACAGAGAAGTTGAATTAAGAATCCATCTGCTACCAGGGACAGCACCGATTGCCAAAGCACCTTACCGTTTGGCACCCGCTGAAATGCAAGAACTGAAGAAATAGTTTGTCACACCCCCAAAATCCACACGCGGAGTATCACCGCTTGGAGGCGTGACTGACCAGGATCAAGCCACCAATCATATTGAACATATTGGTAATAAGTAAAAATAAATGTAATCCATCACAATACAATTGGTGTTTCATCAAAACATAGTATAAGTAGCGGAAGCATAGTATGAAAATCCAACACAAGTCTTAAGTTTAAAGAGTCATAAAGTTTTCATCAAAACATCCACAATCCGTGCCCACAACGACCGCGCCTCCCGTGCAAGCTCCATGTGTACCTAAGGTCCTGCAAGGCATGTAACAGAAAGTCAACAACAAAGTTGAGCGAGTTCACAGTTGGTTGTTCAGTTATAGTAATCGTATTGTAAACCGTATGTTCATTTAGTGAACCATGTTTCGTATTTATTTGTATCGCGGCCCTCTAGGCATGTTGGCGAAGATTAGTGGGGGTTTCCCATGTTTTCTAGACTAGGTATATTTGTATCGCGGCCCTCCAGGCATGTGTGCGAAGTTTAGTATTCGTATCGCGGCCATTCCAGGCATGTGTGCGAAGTTAAGTATTAGTGTTAGTATCGCGGCCATTCCAGACGTGTGTGCGAAGAGTAGTATTTGTATCACTAGTCTAGCAGTATCTACAAGTAACCTGCCTCTCCCGAGGTCAGTGGTACGTAATTCCAGTATCAATGTGTGTACAAGTAATCATCCAAACCCATTCCCAACCCCGGGAATCCCATGCCTTGGTAAGAGTGTGAACTCACCTTGGTTTGCTCGGTATGCTAAGTTAAGTGCTCAAAAGAAATCAGTCAAGTCCTATAGTGCACGTATACTCAATCAGTTCACGTTCGTAATGTTTCACATGTAACTAGCATCACAGTAATATCACAGAGTGTGTTTGGCAGTTAATCATCATGCAACACAAACAGTTAATTGCATCCATACAGTTCATGCACCACATCAATGTCTTTTGCAGTTTATTCTAACATAATTGTCCAATAACACTCTTAACCGAGTTAGTGACGTAACATAGTTAACGAGTTTAACAGGGTACATAAACTAACCAGAGTTAATAGATTTAACTGAGTTTACATTCTTAACATGCATAACAGAGTTAACAAGTAAATAGCTTAACTGTGTCACTGACTTAATAAAGTTAACAACTAACAGTATTCAACAAACTAACAGGGTTTAAGTAATTAACAAAGTTAACTAGCTAACAATCGTTACTGAGCAGAAAGCTAGGCGAAATCCCATAGTGGCGAAATCACTAGTGCCGAAATCCCCATTGTGGCGAAAACACTAGTGCCGAAATCACTAGTGTTTTCGTTGTTGTAGTGTTTTCGTCGGCCCATCATCATCATCACTAATAACAGTCACAAGTTACAGAAACCCTAATGGTCATCTGATCGTTACATTGCCCGCATCAAACCATCACTCAACAAAACAACCCAAAGACTAAACCACAACCCCCTAGATTAACAGCTTAACAACCATACGATCCGAATCATCATCTAGTTCAACCATTAAGCATATATACGTATATCATCCAGTCAATTAACATAATCATATCAAATAATCAACACTATCGGTATGTTAATCTGTTTTCGATATGTTAATATGTTTTCGAATCCTGACCACATTCATATCATCAAAACAAGGTCATCATTACAGACATGGCACAACTAATCATAACAACAGATTATCATTAACAGCATCCAAATCATTTACTACGATTAAACACCACATAACAGATTTTTACATCGGATACATGTTAACTGCTCATTCATGATATCAAATAAACAGGTGATTCCAACAAGATAATCATAAGTAGTCGATTACTAACCTAAGCAGAAAGGTGGTACTTCAATCGATGTATTGGACTCGGATGTTCAAAACTGCCGTAGGGTTTCACAAGATAGCGAGAGAGAGAGAGAGAGAGAGAGAGAGAGAGAGAGAGAGAGAGAGAGAGAGAGAGAGAGAGAGTGATGTGATTAGGGTTATTTCAGTTATCGCATTCGTGTGCACATAATAAACAGATTCTATGTTCAAACACTTCTGGGCCGAAGCCCATGGTTGTTTTCGGCAGTAGCAGTGGACGAAAACACTTTAAGTGTTTTCATCACTTGTGTTTTCGTTGGGGTAGGGGTTTTCACCAAGGGGTGTTTTCGGCTATTACTCCCATTAGTTGATAGTAAGCATGTTATTAACACAGTCATATATATATATATATACAAGCACACTTATGAAGCACACCAAATATAAATATAATCACAATACGATATAACGTATTACAAATGTGCACAGTTGCGAAACAAACAAGCCGTAAAACAAACAACTTAAACAATTAACGTGCAATAAATGCGAAGGTGGAAATCTTGGAAACTCGAGTTGTCACATAGTTAGACGAATTGTTGGAGAAAGGATTCATACAACCAAGCTCATCACCATGGGGAGCGCCGATTTTGTTCGTTAAAAAGAAGGACGGATCAATGCGTATATGCATTGACTACCGTGAATTGAACAAGGTCACGATTAAGAATCGGTATCCATTACCAAGGATCGATGATCTGTTCGATCAACTTCAAGGAGCTCGATTTTTCTCTAAAATCGATTTAAGATCAGGATATCATCAATTAAAGGTACAGGAATAGGATATTCCTAAAACCGCATTCAGAACAAGGTATGGTCATTATGAATTTACTGTCATGCCATTTGGTTTAACCAATGCCCCAGCTGCATTTATGGACATGATGAACCGAATATGTAAGCCATATTTGGATAAATTCATAATTGTCTTCATAGATGATATTCTAATTTACTCTAAAAGTAAAGAGGAGCATGCAAAGCACTTGCACTTACTTTTAAGTTTATTAAGAAAGGAAAAGCTTTACGCTAAATTTTCAAAGTGCGAGTTTTGGTTAGAGCAGGTACAGTTTCTTGGACATTTAGTTAATCATGAAGGAATTCATGTGGATCCAACAAAGATCGAGGCGATTACCAAATGGAAAACCCCTGAGTCACCAACCAAGATTAGAAGTTTCTTAGGATTGGCCGGTTATTATAGAAGATTTATTCGAGATTTTTCTAGAATAGCCATTCCTTTAACTAAGTTAACCAGTAAATCCATTAAGTTTGAATGGGGACCAAAACAAGAAGAAGCATTTAGAGTTCTTAAGCAAAGATTAACCCATACACCCATACTAGCATTACCAGAAGGAACTGAAGATTTTGTAGTCTACTGTGACGCTTCTAAATTAGGTTATGGATGTGTATTAATGCAACGTCAAAAAGTTTAGCTTATGCATCCAGACAACTTAAGAATCATGAAGAGAATTATTCAACCCATGATCTAGAACTAGGAGCTATAATTTTTGCCCTTAAGATTTGGAGACATTAGCTTTATGGTAGTAAGTTTACCATATTCACTGATCACAAAAGTTTAAGGTATGTTTTCGGGCAAAAAGAGTTGAATATGAGACAAAGACATTGGATGGAATTTCTTAGTGATTATGATTGTGATATCCAATATCATGAAGGAAAAGCAAATGTAGTGGCAGATGCTTTAAGTCGAAAGTATCATGAAAAGCCAAGAAGGATACGTTCCCTTAAATTAAATCTACAAGTAAATTTAAATGAACAAATTAGAAAAGCTCAAGAATCAGTAATCAAGGAAGATACTGAAAAATTAAAAGGAATGATTAAGGAATTAGAACAAGTGACAGATGGAATTTGAAGATTCCATAAAAAGAGAATGTGGATACCTAAATTATGGAACCTACGTCACCGTATATTAGAAGAAGCTCATAAGTCTAAATATACGATGCATCCAGGAAGTGATAAAATGTACCAGGATTTAAGGAAAAATTTCTGGTGGATAGGCATGAAAAAGGATATAGCGGTTTACGTTTCTAAATGTTTAACTTGCTCACAAGTTAAAGCTGAACATCAGAAACCCTCAGGATTGCTACAACAGTTAGAAATGCCAGTTTGGAAATAGGAATTGATAACAATAGATTTTGTTACCAAATTACCCAAAACAAGAAAAGGTAATGATACAATTTGGGTGATTGTAGACAGGCTAACTAAGTCAGCTCATTTCCTACCAATGAAGGAAACTTTTAGTATGGAACAATTAGCTAAATTGTATGTAAATGAAATCGTTTCTTTACATGGAATACCTTTATCAATTGTTTTTGATAGGGATAGCCGATTTACCTCTCATTTTTGGTCAAGTTTCCAAAAAGCAATGGGAACCAAGTTGAATCTAAGCACAACTTATCATCCTCAAACGGACGGACAAAGTGAAAGAACAATTCAGACAATGGAAGACATGCTTAGAGCTTGTGTAATTGATTTCAGAGGTAATTGGGATGATCACTTACCTTTAATAGAATTTTCTTACAATAACAGTTATCACACAAGTATCAATGCTGCACCATTCGAAGCACTTTATGGACGAAAGTGCAGAACCCCAGTCTGTTGGGCAGAAATTGGGGAAAAGCAACTATCTGGACCTGAGATAGTGCAAGAAACAACAGATAAAATCATTCAAGTCAAGGAACGACTGAAAGCAACACGTGATCGACAGAAGAGCTATGCTAATGACAGACGTAAGCCGTTAGAATTCCAGATAGGTGATAAGGTATTGTTAAAAGTCTCTCCTTGGAAAGGAGTGGTAAGATTCATCAAAAGAGGAAAGCTAAGTCCTAGGTATATTGGACCTTTTGAAATTATTAGAAGAATAGGACCTGTAGCCTATCAACTACGACTGCCAGAGGAAATGGCAGGATTACATGATGTATTTCATGTGTCTAATCTCAAGAAATGCCTAGCTGATAAATCACTTGTAGTGCCTCTTAAGGATATAGAGGTAAATGAACAACTTAAATTTGTAGAAAGACCTCTACAGATTGAAGACAGAAAAGTTAAAAATCTCAAGCATAAGAGATTAGTTATGGTCAAAGTAAAATGGGACTCCAAAAGAGGACCTGAATATACATGTGAGCTTGAATCAGAAATGCAAAGGAAATATCCACACCTATTCCAGTAGATCTCGAGGACGAGCTCTAAAATAAGGTGGGGAGGATGTAACAATCCTAGCTAAACTGACACCCTCGATTATTTTCCCGACACCTAATATATTTTAAAATATTCATATATGTCTTTAAATACACCCCGTATGTGAAAACCGAGCCCGAAATACAATATAGTATTAAAAATAACTTAAAAACAAGTTTAATTAAGTTGAGGTGGGCCGCGTAGAACCCACCTCAACACTCACGCGGGCAGTATGAAGGTCAAGACCTGATTTCGTTGATTTCTTTAGTTTAGGCGGGCCGGTTAAGCTTAAGCTTACCCTTACGCGGGCCGCGTGAGATCAAAATGGTGGCAAAACCCGGTGCGGCCACGTGGCCCAACACCCGGCAGACCTATGTGATGACCCAGCTAAGCTACGTGTTGACCGAGGTTTGACGCGGGCCGCGTAAGCCTGAGCTTACCTTTACGCGGGCCGCGTGAAAGTCGAATTCAGCCTCTATAAATAGATGGCCTCGGATCTCAATCGAAATCGTTCAAAATTTCTTTCTCAATCTAAATTTCTGATAGTAGGCTTATTATACGCGGGTATTATACCCCCTAAATAGCGAAGTTCTGCTCCGTTGTAAGTATTATAACCCTTGGATACGTATTAGATACTCTGCCCGATTGATCTAGGGTTCCGTAACGGCTGTCGTGGTTCTGCCCGACGTAGTCGTTGGAATGTCGTCTCGGGGAGGGTATTACTAATGTTAAAATGGGTTATTATACTAACACACGTGCATTTGTGTAATTTATAGATTATTCCTAGGAAATCCTTACTGAAAACCCTAAAACAGCAATGTGAGTAATCCTCTTTTTGTTAACTGTTTTTACAAAACCTTGAATACTTTTCCATGCGAATAGCAGTTATTAAGTATTTGTAAGAATACAATTACAGTCGGTAAATTTGGGGTTTTGTATACAAAATTTGTTACCACCTGGTAAAGAAGTAACATGACCATAAGTCGGAACGACATTACCGTGTGGTGGTAATTGATATAACTTGGAAACAAATGTAATTGCGGATGCGCCCTCAATACTGTTCACTGTGACTTTTTATTTAAACTTGATTAAACTGGGATTCACTCACCAGTATTTCCCACTGACAAAATGTTTTTAAAACGCGTTTCAGGTAACAAAATGTGAAAGCCAAATAGAAGCCAGCTGGACAACACTGAAGGCTTGGAAAAAGTGGCAATAAAGTTACCTAAAAGAAATAGATGTTTTTCTTAAATAAAAATAGGATGTATTCATATGAAATGTGTGTATAGAAAACTTGGGATTTACCCATGTGTTTAATATTATGGAAATGTGGTATTTTACTCTGATTAAATATTTCCTAACTACGGTCCTGATGAAAATTTTCGCTGCCAAATTTGATAATAACCAGATACCACCAGAACTGGCTCACGGCCGCCCGCTCCCGGAAATTTGGGATCGGGGGCTGTGACACATATGTTCATATTTATATATACAACCATACAATTCATATGGAGGGGAATAGTGTCAGGTTCTCCATTAGTCCGGATAAATTACGATTTTGGCCCTTTTAAATTTATTGTTTTGTTATTAGTTTTGTTTTTTTCTTCTTCTAACCAAATTACAGTTTTGCCCTCAATTCAAATTTACAATTTTGCCATCCTTGTTTTCCCTATCAAATTATGATTTCCCCTAGTGTAAAATTATAGTCATACGATCATTTTAGTGTTTTTTTTACAAAACTATGGTAGTGTTTTGTTTTAATTGGTTGACTCGATATAATTTTTATTCGTGTTAGACGGCTGTCTAGCGCACGGCGCACGCTCATTTGTCCTGAAAATTTCCAATTTTGCACCCAGTTTACAATTATAGTTTTTCCAATTTGTTTTAGTTTTTTTTAACAAAAGTATGGTAGCCTTTTGTTTTTAATTGGTTGACTCGATGTAATTTTTTTTTTGAGATCGTGTTACGAGTAGTATGTATAAGTAACCGAAACACAAACGTAAATATTATGTCAGAAAAATATTCGGCTTAATGTCTCACAACACGAGCGGGGCAAAATCTAGTATACATACAAATGAATACATACGATGATATGTCTAAAATTCAAATTTTATAATTCAGAAAAGTACCCAATCAATTAAACCATTGAATTGGTTAGACCGCCACTTCTATAAAAATGTTGGTCCAACTATTGTCCGTTCAACATATACCAATGGAATCAATAATTTGATTTTAACAATGCTTTTAAAATAATTCAAGTGGTAATATATAAAAATACCCTAAAAAATATCACTAACACAACATTTCAAATTATTTTATGCTAATTTATTTACATGAAAGTAGCACTGTAAATGACTCAAACGAAAGTGAATAAGGTTTAGTGGTGTTCATTTAACTCTAATTGAACAAATATAAACATTTAAGAGAATTTTTTTTGTTTATGTTTGTTTGTTAAGAAATTGAGCAGGTTTGTAACAAACATCTTTTGTTTATGTTCGTTTGTTAAGAAAATGAGTAGGTTTGTAACAAACATCAACAAATGTAAATGATGAACATAAATGAACGTTGATGACGGGGGTAGCCCAAATCTCAATAAAATGACTAATATACATAACATCTTAAAATGTTAAAAGGTTGAGAGGTTCAATACGCGCAAACTCAGGTGAACAGTAAAAAGGACAAGCACAGTGTCCGGTCACATCAGCACTTAACGTGTGAACCATTTCTGCACAGACAGAACATGTGCACAGAGAACACCCTTTTGTCCGCATGTCCAAACCGTTCAACCCTTAAAAGGGTAAGTCCCTCACTGCAAGCCAGGTTCATTAGTTAAAGATTTCTCCTTTGAGAAACCTCTTCCCCTATAAATTGCAGCCCATGCCAAACATATGGGACACTCCGGAATCAGCTGAAAACTATCTTAACTCTCTGATTCTCCTTCTCCCTCTCAAGAACAAGCTTCATGCTTGCTTCTCTTCTTCTTCTCCCATGAGAACTATGTTTATGCTTCTCTTCTTCACACCAAATAATTCATCTTCTCCAACGATTACGTTCTGGGCTGGTTTCATATCAGTCTAGAATTCAAGAAGAACAACAATAACACTAATGAACCTCTCTCCACGTCTTGCAAACGTGGGGGGACCCCACGACCTGCGTTAGGCTAATCGAAACCCTTGAACCCTTTTACCCGGAGATATCGCTACAGGCCTTGGTCTATTATTTGTTGCATCAACAAGTTGGCGCCCACCGTGGGGCTACGCCGCTTACTTTATCTTAAAGACCAGTTGTGTAGCTCCGTTTTCTCTTTACATCATGTCTGAAAGCGAGTCTCTCGGTCAGGTAAATCAAGTGCCTAACAACACCGATTTAACACCAAATTCGGGTCGGATCTCACCGGTCTTATCTACACCTCTTTCTACTCCCGGAAGTACTCCACCGGGATATGTTCCCGGAGTTCACTTCTTTTCAAACACAAACCCATCTCGGTCAGGGGTTGCACCTACTCAAATCGATGTAATGCATACACCGAAACGCATAGATCTAACACCCGAGTGACTAGCTAGAAATTTCTTACAACTGAGATTTCTTCTCAACTAGCATGTGAGCTTAGAAAGGGAAAAAAGGGTGAGAATAAGACTAAATTATGAGGAGTCTGAACCCTCATTATCACATGGCCCTCCATCTCTTCCTTTTAGCAGCTCACGTTCAGCCACATCTTACCTTGAAGCTGGTCCTAGTGTGACAGACCAACCACTCAAGCCCTTTAGCTTTTGGGGAGGCCAAGTCCAACCGTTTTTCCCTTATTTACCTCCCAACCCGTTACAACCGGTGCACCTATTGGGCATAAAATCACTCTTGATCAATTATGGCAGTCACCAGCTTCAAGTGTTCCCCCTCCCATTGCTACTTCGTGAAAACAAGCCATGGTCACCCTGCCTTTGGCTCGAGGTGCGGTCATGAGCACATCCATGGGAATGCCTTATACAGTAGGCCTTTAAGGCTTTAACATTGTGACACAGATAATGGCATCTTTTATTAGTACCATCAGAAAGCCTTTAAGGATTTAACCTTATGCCCTAGCTGATGACACAAATGATGGCACAATTTCCTTTGCAGCACGTGAAAGTTGGTTGATGACACAGAAAGCCTTCAAGGCTTTAACCTTAATTTCATCAACCAAGTGCCAACCACTCACCAGGGTACCTCAAGCGGTAACCCAGCTTCAAGGGTAGTAAAATACCTCTCAAAACCTTACAAGCCCAACAACTTGTCTTGCTTCTCCCAAACAAATTGTTGAGTACGAGTTTCAAACCCAGATAAAGATACTATTACGGTGCCGAAAACCACCTCCAAATCTTCGTTGGGGCAACAAGAATTGAAAAATGGCCCAACCCCGGATGTTGTCTCGTGTTCATATGAACCCTTGAAGGGTCTCCACGCATATGGTTTAATGACCTTCCTGGACAAAGCATTCAGACCTTTTACGATTTTAGCAAAGGTTTCCCATAACAACATGACGATGAAAGTCTTAGAGACTTCACCGAAAGGTACCAGAAGGAAGGTTTAACTTACGCCAATGAAAAGATTAGGGTTACAGGGTTCATGAATGCTATAAATTTCAAATGTCTCACAAGAGACTTTAATAAATGCCTGTCCAAAACCCTTGAAGAAACACTCAAAAGGGCTGAGGCACACATTCGAGGAGAATAAGCTGTAGACATCAAAGAACAAAAATAAATAAAAAAATAAATAAACTCTTAACCGGAGCTTCCAGTATGGCTCTTATGACAAACGGTTCAAAGGATCGGATTCCAGAAGGCCTTAAGGCCAGAACCCTCCAAGCCGAGAAAAAACCATAAACTTTACAGCCTTAACTAATACTCCGCAAGAGATCTTGGCAACCGAAGAGGTAAAACACAGCTTCTACCCTCCTCAACCTTTTCCAAAAAACAAAAGATAGAAAAAATCAAGCCAATATAGTGAGTTTCACGAATAGAAAGGTCACCATACCAATGATTTCTTCCAACCCAAAAATAGGATCGAAGAAGCCGTCAAGTCCGAACTGGCTCACTTGGTTAAAGGGGTCAAGGACAAGATGGTTTAAAAAAAAAATAATAATAGTGAACATGGTCGACCTTGAAAACAAAGCTTCCCACAAACGCCATCATTTCGAGGCATGGGAACATCAACATAAGGAGAGTTGTTTTCAAACCCTCTGGTGATGGAATCCAACATAGGAACCATCAAGACACAAAAGGCTTACATTGACACCGGTGCAACCACCATAATCATGTTTGAGAAATGCTTTAACCCTCTCAGCGACGATGAACGTTCAAAGTTTCAACAGTCTGAATCCTCCATCGAAGGTATCGCAGACATAATAACCCATAATGTTTGTTCAACGAGAGAACAAAGGGACGAACCGAACAACTCACTTTTGCGGTGATCAATATCCCTTCCAACTATGATATCATCACAGGAAGGCCAGGTCAAAGTGTGTTCGGAATGGCAGTTTCAGTTGGTCAAGGTACTGTGAAGTTTCCCACTGAAAAAGGGATAGCAACCCTTCAACCTACCCAAGATGCATTTGTGGTTGAAGGGGAAAGCTCAAGAAAGGACGAAGACGATGAACAAGGGTTGGACATAAACCCAAAATATCCTCAACAGGGGATAAGGGTAAACACTAACCTTTCCAAAGAAACCATCTCATACCTTAAAAAGCTGCTCTTGCACTATGCCTTTGCTTGGTGCCCGGAAGATATGACCGGCATCCCTCGTAGCATTGTTGAAACATGAAGTTATGGATCCCACCTAATGTTAAGCCCATTATACAAAAGAAACGAAGTCAAGCCCCTAATAGAAGCCTTGTATAACGCCAAGAGATGGAAAAGCTTGTTCTAGCCAGAATCCTTCGAGAGGTCAAGTATCAATCATGGGTAACCAATCCGGTAATGGTTCAAAAACCCGACAAGTCTGGGAGAATGTGTATCGATTTTAAAGACTTGAACAAAGCACACCCAAAGGATTGCTACCCGCTACCCGAAATAGACCTCAAGGGTAACTCGCTCACAGACTTCCCATTCAAGTGCTTTCTTGACGCCTAAAAGGGTTACCATCAGATCCTAATAATAAAAAAAAGATGAATAAATCCGCATTTCACACTGATAAAGGTATATCTTGCTATCAAAAAATGCCTTTTGGTTTAATAAATGCATGTGCCACTTAACAACGTCTGGTTGACAAAGCGTTTGCCAGACAAATCGGCAAAAACATTAAAGCTTATTTTGACGATTTGGTGATCAAGAGCAAAACGGAATACCAAATGCTCGATAACATACAAGAAACCTTCCAAAACTCGAGAAAGATCAACATGAGGCTTAATCCAATCAAGTGCTCGTTTGTAGGGCATATCATTGGGAAACAAAGCATAAAAGCTAACCCTCAAGGGATATGATAACAAGAAAGGCTTTCGATGGAAAGCTTACAGCTTTGAAGCGTTTTACCTCAAAAGGAAGCCTTCAACCAAATGAAGCAACACTTGGCTTCACTCCCAACCATTTCAGCTCCGGAAATAGGAGGAACGATCTCTGTCCACCTTTCGATTACTGAAAAAACCATAAGTACGACTCTAATCATTGAACGAAATAAACTTCAGATACCCATTGACTTTTTCAAAACTTCAAAATTAGCAGAAATCAAATATTCTTCTTCGAAAAAACTTGCTCTAGCCCTAGTCCAAACGGCTAGAAGGCTTCGAAGGTACTTTCAGTCACACCCGATACAAGTGGTCACTGACTAACCTATTAAGAATGTGCTTAAAAAATCACCTATGTCCTGAAAAAAGCTGTCAAAGCCCAAGTCTCAGCTGACTTCATCATAGAAGTCCCTAAAAAAGTCACAACGGAAGTCAATACAACCTCCACTGAACCCTCTGACCCCCATACCTGGAAGCTCTTTACCGACGAAGCTTCAACCATTGAAGGGTCAGGAGCAGGGCTAGTTCTAATTGATCCTAATGAATTGGAATTCACGTATGCCCTTCGTCTTGAATTTCAGACTACAAACAACAAAGCTGAGTATGAAGCGTTGATTGCTGGGCTCAAGCTTGCAAAAATATGGGTGTCAAAAGGCTTCAAGTCTTCACAGACTCGTTGCTTGTTTCAAACCAAATAAGTGACAACTACACAACCAAAGAAATGGGGGTTCAAAAGCTTCAAGTCCTCACAGACTCTCTCAAGCTAAGACAATAACAGCTACATAGCAAAAGAACCCAACATGTATTAGTACCGAGAGAAATCAAAGGAATTGATGAACACATTTCAAACATTTTCCATCAAAAAAGTTCCAAGATCTCAAAACAAGAGAACTAATGCACTAAGCAAACTTGTATCTCCTACGTTTTGCCTACCTCACCAAGAAGGTACTAATTGAGGTGTTAAAAACCTCATCCATCCAAAGACTTGAGGTTCAAGATGTGATCACTAAAAAGGGCCAAATTGGATGACTCCCATTGAAAGGTTCCTCAAAATGGTAAATTACCTAATGACCAGACTGAGGCTAAAAGGGTTCGTATCAAGTCAAGGCAATATGTGTTACAAGGAGATATCCTTTACAAAAAGGATACCTTGCACCACTACTTCAATGCGTTGGCCCAGAACAAAGTCAATATCTGATCAAAGAGGTTCACGAAGGGATATGTGGAGCTCATTGTGGCCCAAAATCGGTAGTGTCAAAGTTGATGAACCTCGAACACTTTTGGCCTTCCATGCATCGAGATACCTCCAAACAACTGCGAAAGTATGAAGCTTGTCAGTTACATGCTCCGGTACCCAAAAGCCTCAAACATGACCCCGTTCCCATCTCCTCGGCTTGGCTATTTCACAAGTGGGGAATAAACATCGTTGGTCCATCCCCACTAGCCAAATGAGGAGTCAAGCTCTTATTGGTAGCCGTGAACTACTTCACCAAGTGGCTAAAAGTAAAACTATTGGCAAAAATCTCAGGGAAACAGGTCATTGATTTCGTTTACGAAAACATAATCTGTCGTTTTGGGCTCCAGGGGTACTAGTCACGGATAACGGGAAGTAGTTTGCCGAGAAGCCTTCTAGCTCCTGGTGTAAGGAGTTCAGAATAACCCAAGTATTCAGCTCGGTAGTCACCCACAATCCAACGGCCAAGTTAATAGGATAAACAACAACATTGTTGAAAGGATTAAATCTCGATTGGAAAGATACGACAACAACTGGCTCGAATAGCTTCCCAATGTGCTATTGGAAATTCGAACGACCAAGAAAACGAGCCACAAGAAAACACCCTACAACCTAGTGTTTGGATCAGAGGCTGTAATCCTAGCTGAAATCGGAGTAACAACACAAAGAGCATTTAACATCGACCTCGAGCCAAATAAGAAAGAGACGATGTTGAATTTGGAACAACTCGAATAGGCTCGTGATTAAGCAGCCATACAAAAAGCAAGGTACAAGCAAAACATGGAATTTCATTACAATACACGGGTGAAGCATGAACACTTCAAGCCTGGGGACCTTGTGCTTCGAAATAATGAGGCCTGCAAGAAAGAAAGCCAAGGAAAGCTCGGCCCTAAGTAGGAAGGGCCATACACTATCCTTAAAGCCCACAAAGGGGGATCATACAAGCTGGCAGGTCCGCAAGGCAAAAAGCTTCCCCGCCATTGGAATGGCAAAAACCTTAAAAGGTTCCATGTTTAACCAAAACGTATTACAAATAGTTCCCAAAAGTTGTTCTATTCCCCTAGTAATCAAAATACTTTGAAATGAATGAACGATGAATCAAAATTTGTCTTTCTATCCTATAATCAGGTTGAGAACCTAGCAAGAAACTCCATGGCAAGGGCCATGTAAGGGGATGAGCTCCCAGGCCACATCGCTCAATAGGTTCAAGGGTTGAATGGACCTATATAAGGGGTGAGTTCCTAAATCAATACAACTCCATGAGACTCATAGAAATCTTGAAAAACATGTCTCATAGACGGGTTTGAACAACCTACACCAAATGTTCCTTAAGCCCCAACATTGGCTTACGAACCAAAAAGACTCTAAGTGAATGTCATACATAGGATAGAGGTTGTATCTTCTTGTTAAAAATATCCTAAGGCTAAGTGACTGCAGCACTGAACCCTTTAAGGTAAGTAACATAAGATGCACCACCCAAAACAAAGACAACATACAAAACCAATAAAAACACAAGGGAGTAAACAGAACAACACAATAGACATAACAAGATAAGTTAAAGATAGCAAGGGCCATACTGGCCATCAAACATAAAACATTGTCCACAAGCCTGCCAGGCTTTAACCACCAAGGGACCTAAACGGTTCCCTTAAAATAAAAGGATGTTCAAACAAACAATCCATATCATTGTTCGACATGCTAAGAATACTACAAATCAAAGTTTCTTCTTCACTTGTCAGCATCAGAGATGGTAGATGTTGATGCAACAAATACAAGACCAACGATGGTAGCTTGGCTGGCTAGGCAGAAGGGTTGAAGGGTTCAACCTTGCCTAACGCAGGTCATGGGGTCCCCCCACGTTTGCGAGACGTGGAAGGAGGTTTACTAGTTTGTTATTATTCTTTGCTATAGATCCTCCTCTGATTTGTGCTCAGATTCGGAAGTGAAAGCAAAGGGAATGTGTGTGTTGGATGTGAAAGGGAATGACTTGTGCGAGACAAGCATTCGATGTGAATGACCAGAGATAGAAGAATCAGAGCTGGTCCAGATGTCTCCCTGAAGTGGAATGGATTTGACTAGCAACCTCGCTTGCAGTGGAGGGTTTCCCCTTTTGGGGGTTGAAGGCTTTAGTCCCCCGGATAATAGCGTGCACCGTGCAGACCTGCAATGCCTTTGCGGCTGTGGGTTGGTGAAGCAATCTTCAGATGTGACTTGGCTACTGTTACCGTGCTGCTTTTTCCTTCCACAGCTTTTTAAGCCTTGAACCATTTAACCATTTAAGCGTTTACGTAATTAGTCATTTTATTTAGTCTTGGGCTACCCCCGTCATCAGCCCCCCAAGTCAGAGGTTTTTGGGAGATGAGCTCAAAGACTTCTGACTTTATACGCGTGTTTTATTGCCTAAAAGTTTCAATGGTTCCATGCTTGAAGGCTTGAAAGGTTAACGGCAGTTAATGTTTTGAATTTGAATTTCAAATAACTGACACTTGATTTGATTGATGTATGGCAGTTGATAGGGTGGCGGTTTTCGCAGAAGTTACTGTGTTGCCATTATTACCCCTATTGTAGACTTATATTTATTTTATATTTCCATACTTATCCATTTGTCTCATAATCTTCTCCAAGTTTTCTGCCATTTTCTCTCCTTCTAAGGTTAGTTCCGGTTTCCTTTTCATCTTGTATTCTTCATTTTCCGTTCAAAAAAAATGGGTGCTCGTAAGGACTTAGCAAAATCTTTTTCCCGGTTAACACAAGAGGAGATAGATTTATTTTGTATGGAATATGGTATTGATAGGAAATTTAACCCCACTGCCCCTGCTTGTGATCTTCCCGTTGATAAACCGCCTTCTGGTTCGATTGCCCTCTATTGTAGTCATTTTGAGTTCTCAAACCTTCGTTATCCTTTTTCGTTTTTTGTTTTGAACTTGTTGGAGTATTATCGGGTTTCTTTTGGGCAAGTTCATCCAAAGGGGATGGCTAGGGTTTTGCATTTTGAGGTTTTGTGTCGTGCTCTAGGGTATGATCCTTCCCTTTTACTCTTTCGCCGGTTTTTTCGCTTGGCGAAGAATGGCGATTGGTTTACATTTGAAACAACCAAAGTTGATACCTGCCTTATTGCATCGATGGTTACCACACTTGGGGCTTGGAAAGACCGCTTTTTCTGGGTTTCCGATACTATCATCCCTTTCAAAATGGTGTGGAGGAATCCGGATGCTGTTCTCAATGCTCCGGAACCTTCTGAGTCTGAATTGAATGATGTTTTTCTCAATGCCATCCGGGGGTGCCCTTCGAGGGTTCGCCCCTTTCCTGAACACTTACTTGTTCTATTAGGGGTTAGTAAAATTTGGGGAAATGTTGATCGGGATCCGGTTCTTATGAGGAGTGGAATTGGTATGTCTTTTCCTTTTTTGTCCTCTTTATGTTTTTCTTAGTCTATGACTTATGTGTTGTTGTTTTTTGCAGTCATGTCTGCCTTGGATTTTATTAAGAGCGACGATACTTCTGATGTTGTTTTTGGGGATGCTCCGTCTGTTCCTGGTGAGAATGTTGTGGTTAGGACTGTTGATCAAAGGTTTGAGGGTTCAGGTTATGTTAGTGCTGCTACTGCCAAGGGTTTTTCTAAGTCTAATGCTCCTAAATCTTCAACTCGCCGATCTTCTCGTCGGTTGTTGAAGGCTGGTCCTCAATCCACTTCTACTGAACCGGTGGAGTTGAGTGATGACATTGAAGTTTCGGAGGATCAAGGTGTTGAAGCGGGTGCGGAGAAAGATAAAGAATTGGTTGTTCACGGTAAAAAGGTTTCAAGCAAGAAGGTTGTTGTTACTCCTGTTCAGGAGTCCTCAAGCAAGAACGTTGAAGGGTTGGATCCGGAAGGGATTTATGTGCCTGCTTGGTCAGTGAAGAATGATGACAGTTTCAAAGATGTTACTGTTTGTGAGGATGCTCTGAGTCACATTGCTCCTCCCTCAGTACACGAGACTATTGCTGGGATGGATGATGACCTGATGCTGTCCCGAATGATTTTGAGTACCTGCAACCTAGCTTCTATGCTTCCTCAAGGCATTGCCCGTTTTCGTCAAAGAATGCGGGAATATGAAGAATTCTCCAAGAAGAAGGATAAAATGAAATCCTCCATGGCTGGGATGAAGAAGGAGATAGCTGGTTTTGCCGAGAAGGAAGTAGCATGGGAGAAGAAGGTTAGTGATCTGAAAAAGACACATGAGATTGAGATGGATGATTTGAAAAAGAGCTTCGAGGCATCTAGGCTGAAACTTAGGGCTGACCGGGAAGCTTTGTTTGTTCAGCAGCAGGCTTTTGTTAAGGAGAAAGAAGGGTTGAAAGCTTCAGTTGCTCAGGCTACTGGGGATAACCAATGGCTCATAGAGCAAGGTTTTCATCAAGTGGTTACTTATCTATTGCACTCCAAAGAGTTTAACTCTGCTCTTGGTGACGTTTACACTAAGCTTCTTAACCTGGGGAAACACCAAGGCCTCATTGCTGGGTATAAACTTCATGAATCCGGTCATCCTTTGGAGAAGTCACCTCTGTTTCGTCCCGAGGCTTCTGACGTTTTTAAAGGCTCCGTTGAGCAAATGGAGAAACTGACCTACCCCTACATCCATCAGGTTTCCACTTGTTTTGGTAAACCTCTTTCTGTATTGCAGGAATTGAAACCGGAGGGCCTAAATGAGAAGGTTTGTGCTGAGGTTTTGGGCTCTCTTTCAAGGAAGAGGTCCTATTCGGGGGATAGCGATGATACCCTTTCAGGTCAGCCGGATGTTCCTAAGGATGCAAGCTTGGAGGCTTCGGTGGTTGGTGGTGATGGAGGTGTGAAGACTAAAAAGTTGAAGAAAACAAAGAAGGCCAAGGGCGAAGGTTCTGGAGTTTCCAAATCTGTTGATGCTTGATTCGTAGCTTTCTTAGCACTGAAAACAACTTATGTTTGTAATGTTAACTTGAACAATGTTAGGTTTGGTAGGAACCCCTAAGGTTCCTTTTGGTTATGTTGAAGGCCTGTATGGCCGTTGGACAATGATTAGATTTGCAAGTTACTAGGACTTGCCTTAACTTATGTTTGGAAGTCTTTTTAGGACTTTTTATGATGTGATGTTTTAATTATTTTTCTTTTTGTTATGGTTTTATGCTTGTGCCTTTTTTGGACAAGGTAGTTTATTTGGAGTTTGCCTATTGAAGCCTTTTGGCTGTCGTTTAAAAGGTTGAAACCTTAAAGGCTTCGAGGTATTGCCCGAGTGGCTTGAAGCCTTGAAGGCCTTTTGGTTTTGCGTCCTGGCTTGGTTTGTACCTTTGTGATTTTTTCCAATTGACTTTGTTCTTTTTGTAACTTTGTCTTTGTCGGGTTTGTGTTGCCCTTATGTTTTTTATACCTAAAAGGGTTCAGTGCTGCAGACACTTAGCCTTGGCATTTTTAACAAGAAGAGATAACACCTATCCTTTTCATTATTTCTTTTGGTTTTTCTAGCCTCTTTGTAGACTATATTTCTAAAACTTCGTGAACATTTGGTGTAGGCTGCTTATACCCGTCTATGAGACAATTTTATTTTTTCTTGACAAGTCTCATGGAGTTGTATTGATTTAGGAACTCACCCCTTATATAGGCTCGTTCAACCCTTGAACCTATTGAGCGATGTGGCCTGGGAGCTCATCCCCTTACATGGCACTTGCCATGGAGTTTTTTGCTAGGTTCTCAACCTGATTTTAGGATAGAAAGACAAGTTTGATAGAAACAACTTCATTCATTAGAGCAATACTTGCGTTTTACAAAAGGTATTCTTAGTTCTGCTTGAAATACTTTTTGATACAAACCAAACTTTCCGTTTACACATGGAACCTTTTCAATGTTTTGCCGTTCCAATGCCTTGGAAGCCTTTTGCCTTCTGAATCAGCCAGCTTGTAGGATCCACCTTTGTGTGCTTCAAGGATGGTGTATGGGCCTTCCCACTTTGGGCCAAGCTTTCCTTGATTTTCTTTCTTACTGGCCTCGTTGTTTCTGAGGACTAAGTCCCCTGGCTTGAAACGTTCGTTTTTGACTTTTTTGTTGTAGTAAGCTTCCATCTGTTGCTTGTATTTGGCTTCTTGAATTGCGGCTTGATCTCTTGCTTCTTCTAGGAGTTGTAAATTCAACATGGTCTCTTTTTGGTTTGCTTCGGGATCCATGTTGACAATTCTTTGGGTTACAACTCCTATTTCGGCAGGGATCACAGCTTCGGATCCAAATACCAAGCTGTAAGGTGTTTTCTTATGGCTTGTTTTTTCCGTTGTTCTAATTGCCCATAGAACACTAGGCAATTCTTCAAGCCAGTTGCTTTCATATCTTCCCAATCTTGTCTTGATTCCTTCCACTATGCTTCTATTTGTTCTCTCAACCTGCCCGTTTGATTGTGGATAAGCCACTGAGCTGAAAACCTGATCGATTTTGTATTCTTTGCACCAAACGCTAAAAGGCTTCTCAGCAAATTGTCTTCCGTTGTCGGTAACAAGTACTCCTGGCAACCCATAACGGCAAATGATGTTTTCCCAGACAAAGTCAATGACTTGCTTTCCTGTTATCTTGGCAAGTGGTTTGACCTCGGGCCACTTGGTGAAATAGTCCACCGCCACCAATAGGAATTTTACTCCTCCTTTGCTTGGGGGAAATGGACCAACAATGTCCATTCCCCACTTGTGAAATGGCCAAGCGGGGGTTATTGGGACTAAGTCGTGCTTGGGACTTTTTGGGATTGGTGCATGGATCTGACAGGCATCACATTTCTTCAATTCTTCGGCTGTGTCACGATGCATTGAAGGCCAGAAATATCCGAGGTTCATGAGTTTTGCAACTACCGATCTAGCTCCAAAGTGGGCTCCACACACTCCTTCATGAATTTCCTTGATCAAATACTTGCTTTGCTCGGGGCCGACACACCTTAGCAAGGGAGCAAGGTAACCCTTTTTGTAAAGGGTTTCTCCTTGCAGCATGTATTGTCTTGCCTTGATTTCAACCCTTTTAGCTTCCACTTGATCATTGGGTAATTCACCATTTTTGAGGAACTTTCTTATGGGAGTCATCCAGTTTGGTTCTTCTTCGGTAACCACATCTTGAACCTCTAATTCGTTAATGGATGGGGCCTTCAACACTTCTACCAGTACCTTCTTGGTGAGGTGGGCAAAGGTGAGAGATGCAAGCTTACTTAAGGCATCGGCCTTTTTGTTTTGAGATCTGGGGATCTGTTTGATGTTGCATGCTTGGAAGGTATTCATTAGTTCCTTTGATTTTTCTCTGTATTTTTTCATGTTGGGCTCTTTAGCTATGTAGCTATCATTCACTTGGCTTGAGACCAGCAACGAATCCGTGAACACTTCAAGCTTTTCAACCTTCATTTCCTTGGCCAGCCTTAAGCCGGCTATTAGTGCTTCGTATTCAGCCTCGTTATTGGTGGTCTGAAAATCAAATCGAAGAGCATATGTGAACTCCAAACCTTTTGGGTTAATCAAAATTAATCCGGCCCCTGACCCTTCAACGCTTGAAGCCCCATCGGTAAAAAGCTTCCAGGCTTCAGGGTTAGAAGGTTCAGTGGTGGCTGTGTTTACTTCAGTAAGTGTTTGGTTTGGGACTTCCAGAATGAAATCGGCCAAGACTTGAGCCTTGATAGCTTTTCTTGGAACATAGGTGATGTTATGTTCACCCAGTTCTATAGCCCATTTGGCTAATCGCCCCGAGTTTTCAGGTTTTTCAAGCACACTCTTAATTGGTTGGTCGGTGACTACTTGTATGGGGTGTGCTTGGAAATACCTTCGAAGCCTTCTAGCTGTTTGAACTAAAGCTAGGGCAAGTTTTTCAAGAGGAGGATATTTTGTTTCAGCTAGTTTTAAAGTTTTGCTGAAAAAATAAACGGGTACCTGGGCCTTGTCTCGCTCAATGGTGAGGACTGCGCTGATGGCCTCGTCCGTGATTGAGAGGTACACCGATATTAACTCCCCGGTTTTTGGTGCTGCTATGTCTGGTAGGGAAGCTAAGTGTTGCTTCATCTGGTTGAAAGCTTCCTCAGCTTCTTCAGTCCATTTGAAATCCTTCTTATCTGAGCAGTTCTTGAGCGTTTTGTAGAAGGGCATAGATCTTTCGGCTAACTTGGAGGTAAAACGCTTCAAGGCTGCAAGCTTCCCATTCAAGCTTTCAACCTCCTTCTTGGTCTTTGGTGGCTTGGTTTCAAGGACGGCTTTTACTTTGTTAGGGTTGGCTTTGATGCTTTGTTTTCCAACAATGTGGCCCAAAAATTTTCCTTCCTCGAATCCAAATGAATTCTTTTCTGGATTAAGCTTCATGTTAACCTTTCTGAGGTTCTTGAAAGTTTCTTGAATATCATCGAGCATTTGGTATTCCGTTTTGCTTTTAATAACCAGGTCATCGACATATGCCTCCATGTTTTTGCCAATTTGGCTTTCGAAGGCTTTGTCAACGAGCCGTTGATAGGTTGCTCCTGCGTTTTTGAGGCCGAAAGGCATCTTTTGATAGCAAAAGATTCCTTTGTCCGTGTGAAAGGCTGTTTTTTCCTCATCTTCTTCCTTCATGAGGATTTGGTGGTAACCTTTGTATGCATCGAGAAAGCATTTGAACGAGTACCCGGTGAGGGAGTCAACTTTGAGGTCAATCTCTGGTAGTGGATAGCAATCCTTAGGACAAGCTTTGTTAAGATCCTTGAAGTCTATGCACATCCTCCAAGAGTTGTCTGGTTTTTTGACCATAACTGGGTTTGCAACCCATGATTGGTACTTGACTTCTCGGAGGATGCCGGCTGACACAAGCTTTTCAACCTCTTGGCAGGCTGCCAGACTTCTTTCAGGTGCCAAGCTTCTTTTCTTTTGAACCACCGGCTTGACCTCTGGTGGTATTCTCAACTCGTGCTCGGCAATATCCCGAGGGATCCCGGTCATATCTTCAGGGCACCAAGCGAATACATCACTGTAGTGTGTTAGCAATTTTTCAAGATATGAAAGGGTCTCTTGAGAAAGGTCAGGGTTGACCCTTATCCTTTGTTCCGGGTATTTATGGTTTATGACCAATCTTTGCCTGTTTTCTTCACTGTTTGAACTTTCGCCTTCAACCATGTAGGCTTCCTGGGAGGGTTGAAGGGTTGCTATGCCCCTTTCGGTGGGGAATTTGACTATGCCATGACCAACAGACACGGCCATGTAAAATGCACACTGTCCTGGTCTTCCAATGATCACATCATAGCTTGAGGGGATGTTGATAACCACAAAGGTGAGTGGTTGGGTTCGTTCTTTTGAACCTTCACTAAAACGAACATTAAGTGTTAGTTGCCCTAAAGGCTTGAGGGGTATGTCAGCGATACCCTTTATAGAGGTTCCAGAAGGTTGAAGCCTTGAACGTTCTTCATTGCTCAATTGGTTGAAGAATTTTTCGAACATGATTTCAGTGGCTGCACCCGTGTCTATGTATGCCTTGCATGTTTGCAACGTTCCTACGGTAGCCTCTACCACGAGTGGGCTAGAGAGAGGGTCATTCTTCGTAGGGGGGAAACAGACACATTGAAGCTCCCAAGCTTCCAACCTTTGTCTTTTATGAGGAACCTTTCCATGGAAATCTACCATATTGACTTCCTTACCCTTTCCTTCAGCCATTTTGTCTCGGACTCCCTTTACCAAATGAGCGAGTTCTCCGGATTTAACAGCCTCTTCTATTCTTTTCTTGAGTTGGAAGCAATCATTGGTGTGGTGACCCTTTTCTTCATGAAACTCGCAGTATTGGGTGGAGTTCTCATTTTTCCTGCTTTTGGGGAGAGGTCTAGGAGGCCGAAAGTTTTGTTTAACTTCCTCTGTTGCAAGGATTTCTTGAGGGGTCTTTGTGAGGGGCGTGAAGCTTATGCCTTTTTCCCTGCTTGAAAGGTTCCGACCTTCAGACCTTCGAGGATCTGAACCCTTTGGCCGCCTGTCGTAGGGGTTGAAGTTCCCTCTTTTTCTGGCTGGACTGTTGCTCCTCCAGCCGGACCCTCTTTTTCTTTGTTCCTTAATGTCTACTGCCTCCTCTCCCCGGATGTGGGCTTCGGCCCTTTCGAGAGCTTCTTCTAAGGTCTTGGGTAGAGATTTGTTGAAATCCCTTGTAAGGTACTTAGAGGTGATGGCATTCATGAAGCCAGCCACCCTCATTTTCTCGTCGGCCCCTACATAAGTTAGACCTTCCTTCTTGTATCGTTCAATGAAAGCACGGAGACTTTCATCATCACGTTGCTTTATCTGAAAGATCACTGTTGCGTCTTTGACATATCGTCTTTGTTGAGAGAAATTGGCCAGGAAACCTTTGCTGAGATCGTCAAAGCTTCGAACGCTTTGAGCAGGTAAATCGTTGAACCAGATCCTGGCGGATCCAACAAGAGTTTGCATGAACATTAGGCAACACTCCGCGTTGGACCACTTCTCTATTCGAGCTGCACCGGTGAAGATCTGAAGATGGTCCTCAGGATCTTCAGTCCCATCATATGTCCTGATGTGGGCCGGCATTTTGATCTTTGACTGGAAGTCATAATCGGCTATTTGTCTTGAGAAACATGAAAGGTTACTTGGCTTGTACGGTTTAGCCAAGTCTTCTTCAGTCCTTGCATCCACATTGCTGCCATTGCCATTGTTTCCTTGAGTGGCGAGCACTTGATTGATGAAGTGCTGCCACGGGAAGGTGGCCATCATCTGGGTCATCATGTTGGGCATAGGGTTGAAGCCTTGAAGGCTTCCTGGGCCAGTGGAGCAGTTCATCCCGAGGGGAGTGCTCATAACAGCACTCCGTGCTAAAGGGAGCACGGCCAGAGCTTGCTCCCATGTAGTTGTAGTGGATGCTGGATAGCTTGTCACCGGGGATTGTAGGAGCTGGTCAAGAGTCAGCTCATGCCCCAAAGGAGCACCACTAGTAATTGGTTGGGAAGAGAAGATAGGATGCACCGTAGGATTTGTCATAGAGGACAGATAAGGGTGAGGGTTTGAAGGGTTACTGGGACCAGCCTCACTTCTTGTTGCAAAAAGAGGAGGAGGTGGTCCAGGAGACAATGTTGGCTCAGGTTCGTCATAGTCTAAACGAATCCTCACTCCCTTTTCTCTTTCTTTACTCACGTGCTGGTTGAGAAGAGACCTTAGCACAAGGAAATTGTTAGCAACCCCTTCAGGGGTGAGTTCAACACATGATGGAGCATCAGAGACACCGATATTAGGAGATGGAACTCCGGATCGGGACGGGGTTGGTGTGTTGAAGTTAAGGAACTCGGGTGTGCTCCCCGGAGTTGAGAAAGAAGTTGGTATAGCCACGTGAGCTTGACTACTACCCGGAGTAGAAGTGTTTGGAATCTGATTCACTTCTTCCGGGGATCCACTTTCAGACATGATGATTTTAAGTGAATAGAGCTACACTACTAGGTCTTTTTGAGAAGAAATAGTGGCGTAGCCCCACGGTGGGCGCCAACTTGTTGATGCAACAAATACAAGACCAACGATGGTAGCTTGGCTGGCTAGGCAGAAGGGTTGAAGGGTTCAACCTTGCCTAACGCAGGTCGTGGGGTCCCCCCACGTTTGCGAGACGTGGAAGGAGGTTTACTAGTTTGTTATTATTCTTTGCTATAGATCCTCCTCTGATTTGTGCTCAGATTCGGAAGTGAAAGCAAAGGGAATGTGTGTGTTGGATGTGAAAGGGAATGACTTGTGCGAGACAAGCATTCGATGTGAATGACCAGAGATCTCTGTTGCAGAAATCGGCCTAGGCGGCCGATTAATCGCCGCCTAGGCGCTAGGCGGTCACCAACTGATTAATTATAAGCTAGTCGGTCAATTAATCGGTAATCGGTCAAAGTAGGTTTCGTAGGCGGTCCTAGGCGGTCCTAGTCGGTCCTAGTCGGTCCTAGTCGGTCAATTAATCGGATTAATCGGACGACATTAATCGGACAAAATCGGTCCTAGGCGGTCCTAGGCGGTCCTAGTCGGTCAAAATTTTTCAAAATCGGTCAAAATCGAACCATACTATCTGAAACTTGAAGTATTTATGTGAATTTTGAAGTATTATTTTTATATTATTGGGTATATATATATAATTTTGAAAAAATACATATAAAAATCCCATTCCGATTAATCCCGATTAATCCCGGTTAATCCCGATTAATCCCTAGGCTGTACCTCACCGCCCGACTAGCGCCTAGCGCCTTCTACAACATTGCCAGAGATAGAAGAATCAGAGCTGGTCCAGATGTCTCCCTGAAGTAAATGAAGTGTCATTTTATAAGGGAAGGCATCTCCCGAAGTGGAATGGATTTGACTAGCAACCTCGCTTGCAGTGGAGGGTTTCCCCTTTTGGGGGTTGAAGGCTTTAGTCCCCCGGATAATAGCGTGCACCGTGCAGACCTGCAATGCCTTTGCGGCTGTGGGTTGGTGAAGCAATCTTCAGATGTGACTTGGCTACTGTTACCGTGCTGCTTTTTCCTTCCACAACTTTTTAAGCCTTGAACCATTTAACCATTTAAGCGTTTACGTAATTAGTCATTTTATTTAGTCTTGGGCTACCCCCGTCATCAGTAGACTTTGCTGCATCATCCTTATTCGAAACCCCATCATCTGGGGTGTTTTTACCCATCCTCTTTTTCCTCCCTACGACACCCATTGTCTCGGAGGCTTCAAGGCTTGAACCCTTTGAGCCCTCACCACCTTCAGAACACATTTCCTCGCTATCTCCGGAGCAAGGATGTTTCTTCGAGGGGGACTTCAACACTTCGTTACAAACAGCCTCATTAAGGCCCTTGGGTTTTAGCTCCTGCAAGACAAGCAAAGGTTTACCAAAACACTTGGAGACTTCACCCACATAAGGGTAAATAATATGCCCTACCTTCAAAACAGTTTCCTTGAAGGCTTCGAAGGCTTTGGGTTGAAAAAGAGAAGACTTTTCCTGAGGCTCCCCAGGCTCACAAAGCTTTGTAACCAGCAAACAAACCTTGGTGTCTCCCATGAGCAAGAAGCTCGGTGTACACATCACCCAAGACCTTTTTGAACTCCGATGAATGGAGAAGATACTTAACCACTTGCTGGAATCCATACTCAATGAGCCATTTATTATCACTAGTTGCCTGGGAAAGTGAAGCCTTTAACCCTTCTTTCTCCTCTAATAAGGCCTTTTTCTGAACCTCCAAGGCAGCCTTATCGATCCTGACTTAAACCCTGTCAGCTTCCAAGCGTTTTTCCAATTCAACCACCTCAATCTTGCACTGGGAAAAAAGCTCATCAATACACAACATCAGCTTTTCTCCCTCCCAGCATAACCCTCTGCCTCCTTCTTTAGAGTAGCTAATGAAGCCTTCATCTCATCCTTCTTCTTCGAGAAGACATCATATTCTCGCATCCTCTTGCGAAATCGGGATACACCCCCTGGAAGCAAGGCAACAAGGTTACAAGCACCCATTACCATTTTTCGAAATCATGAGGTCATCACCCATAGATGAGCAAGAACCTCGAACAACAGGAGAATCAAAGTGGGTAAGAACATCCTCACAAACGGATGAAGGCTTGAAGCTGTCACCAACTGTGGCCTTCCAATCTGGCACATAAACCTCCCCTGGATTAACATTGGTGGAACCTTCACCACCCTTCCCCGAACCCTTCAAGCTCACAACCTTTTAACCCGCCAAACCACCAAGGGCCGTCCCTTGTCCTTTTTTGATTTTCCCCAACCCCAATTTCTAAATCATCTGAAGCCTCTATGTCATTACTTAGTTCCACCGGCTCAGAAGCCGATGGTTGGTCAGTAGTCTTTATCAAACAACAGCTCGAACGACGAGTAGAGACTTTGGAAGCAACAACTTTGGTGAAACCCTTGACATTGGGAACGTTCACATAGCCTGAACCCTCGAACCTATGTTCAGTGCCCCTAACAACAACATCTTCGCCGGATGTAGCCTCGACATCTCCAAACACAACATCAGATGTGTCATCGCTCTTGATAAAGTCTAAGGCAAACATAACTGCAACAAATAAAATATAACATAAGCAGAAAATACAAAATATCATACCTTGATCATCTCTCACGAGCACAGAGTCACGATCCGGCTTGTCCCACAACCTGCTAACATCCATCAGCACTAAAAGATGTTCGGGAAAGGGACAAAGCCTAGAAGGACACCTCCTAATAAACTTCAACAACCATCTATCTCGTGTTTGAAAGGTTCAAGCTCATTCAAAACAACATAAGGGTGCCTCCAAACAAGCCTGAAAGGAACAATGGACTTAGAAATCTAGGAAAATCGGTCCTTCCAAGAACCAAGGGTAGTAACCATAGACGAAATTAAACACACATTAACCTGAGATGTTTCAAAGGTAAAACAATCGCATTTCTTGGCTAACTGGAAGAAACAGCGGAACAACAACAACAACGATGGGTCATACCCTATCGCTGGACACAAAACATCAAAGTGTAAAACCCTAGCAAGACCTTAAGGGTGTAACTGACCAAACGACACATGATAATACTCTAAAACATTCAGAATAAAGACCGAAAACGGATGACGCAAGTTGGAAAACTCAGCAATAAAGAGCAATCGAACCAACGGGACACTAACCGATCGATTTGCCAAAACCCAGAGCCACCGGATTAAACTTTAGGTCGATCCTCAACTACCTCTTGAGTGAGAGAGTTGAAGCCTTTAAGCCTTGAAACCTTGAAGCCTACTATTATTCCGAAATTCAAATCTCAAAACTCAAACGCCTTAAAGCCCTGAAGCCTTTAAGCAATAAAAAATAATGTGTAAAAGGCAGAAGCATTTGAGCTTACATCCCAAACACCTCTGACTTGGGGGGCTAATGACGGGGGTAGCCCAAATCTCAATAAAATGACTAATATACATAACAGCTTAAAAGGTTGAGAGGTTCAATACGCGCAAACTCAGGTGAACAGTAAAAAGGACAAGCACAGTGTCCGGTCACATCAGCACTTAATGTGTGAACCATTTCTGCACAGACAGAACATGTGCACAGAGAACACCCTTTTGTCCGCAGGTCCAAACCGTTCAACCCCTAAAAGGGTAAGTCCCTCACTGCAAGCCAGGTTCATTAGTTAAAGATTTCTCCTTTGAGAAACCTCTTCCCCTATAAATTGCAGCCCATGCCAAACATATGGGACACCCCAGAATCAGCTGAAAACTATCTTAACTCTCTGATTCTCCTTCTCCCTCTCAAGAACAAGCTTCATGCTTGCTTCTCTTCTTCTTCTCCCATGAGAACTAGCTTTATGCTTCTCTTCTTCACACCAAATAATTCATCTTCTCCAACGATTATGTTCTAGGCTGGTTTCATATCAGTCTAGAATTCAAGAAGAACAACAATAACACTAATGAACCTCTCTCCACGTCTTGCAAACGTGGGGGGACCCCACGACCTGCGTTAGGCTAATCGAAACCCTTGAACCCTTTTACCCGGAGATATCGCTACAGGCCTTGGTCTATTATTTGTTGCATCAACAAACGTAAATGAAAGAACATAAACATACGTAACCAAAATTAAGTGGACAAAGAAAATGAACGTTTCACAGTGGCGGAGCTTGAACGAAACAACCGTGGGGACCGGACTCTTAAAAATCCAATATTTTACACTACAACAGAAAATTTCGGAAATTTTCAGTAAAATTAACACTACAAGCGAAAAATCAGGTGAGGCCAGGGCGCCCCCCCCACCAACAAGAAGCTTCGCCACTGCGTGCTCGTTTGTACAATTCGTTAGCCTATTACCCAAAGTTTGGTTTTGAAATTGATTTGGGTGATGGGTTGATGCATGATGGGCAATTGCTAACGATTAATAAATAATGTTAAATGACTATATAAACGAACATAATCGAATGAACGTAAATGAACCTACGTAAACAAACGTTCATGAGCGTAAATGAACGAGCAACATGTATTCATGTTCCCTTATTTAATAAAAAATCTTTTAGTTAATGTCCGTTCATTTATTAAATAAACGAAAATAAACATACTTTTCATCAAATGATACACTAAACATTCAGTTCATTTACATGCAAATCTGATAGTAATTAGGAAATAACTTGTATTATTAATAGTTTTTTTTTTAAGACGAATTTCAAATTCTTTGTGAGACTTAAACCCAAATCTGATAGTAATTAGGAAATAACTTGTATTATTAATAGTTATTTTATAAAGACGAGTTTCATATTCCTTGTGAGACTTAAACCCAAAATCTCACACTTAACGTATTAAAAAAGGCTTGTATGATTAATAACTGATTATCAAATATTAAAGCGTATTAAATTGTTTTTTTTTATTAAATTCGACACATACATTTTTGGAATGATAAGACTACCCGTAGTGGGCCGTGATCCGGCGTTTTCTCCCCCAAACACGCCATCCCCCCCACCCCCTTCGGCGTGATCCGGCGTGTTTTGAATAACGCTAAAATGGTATTATATGAAGGTTTTTTAGCCAATAGCATTTTTTGAAGGTTTTTTTATTTAATTATATTTATACCCCCTTTTAACATAATGCTCAATAACCCGCATTCCTACTACACCCCTTTTAACTAACATAATGTCCATTTGCTAACTGGACCGCCAAAAAATACAAAATATCATAGGATTGAGCATTATCTTCCTTACACTAGATATGATCTAAGACTAGAGGGTATGGTGAGGCCCATCCCCATGAGGATGGGCCGCCACGTAGGCGCCACATCACCGGCTTATGGGGGATGGGCCTCCTTAACTTTTGAGGGGGTGGAGGATGGGGCTACCCCACCTTAGTATTTTATAATTTTCTAAGTATTTTTTTATCAACTTAATAACAACTTTATAAAAACTAAAAAATACAACATAAAACAACATAAATAAATTCATTTCATAACATAAAAAAAATTACATTTCCTAAAAACATTTCCGAAAAAAAATTTTACATTTCTTAAAAATAAAAAATTACACAACTCGTCTTCGTCTTCGTCACCGTCCCCGACGTTTACGTTGTTCCATATATGTTCCATCAAATCCTGTTGAAGGTTTGCATGCGTGTAGTCGTTGGTTAGCGCGAACGAGTTTAAATCCTGTTGCGTCGGATCTACCGGGACAGTATTCCCGTAAGATGCATTCTCATCATACTCACAAATCGCCCGACCTTCGTCTTCAATAATCATGTTATGGAGCAAAATGCAAGCTTACATACAAAGGCGCAACCTCTTCGGTGTGAACGCACGTGCCGGTTGTTCAAGGATGGCCCATTTTTTTTGTAAAACACCAAAAGCACGTTCGATGTCTTTTCTTGCAGCTTCTTGACGCTTGGCGAATTTTTTCCTTTTTTCGTACTCGGGAAATGAAATAGTCTTGACAATTGTAGACCAAGACGGATATATTCCGTCAGCAAGATAATACCCGCGCCTATACTCAACCCCTGAAACTGTAAAACGGGTGTCCGGACCAATTCCATTAACGACATCGCTAAAGATCGTCGATTGGTATAGCACGTTGAGGTCGTTGAGTGAACCAGGGAGCCCAAAAAAAGAATGCCAGATCCACAAATCTTGTGACGCCGCGGCCTCAAGTATTAAGGTTGGATGGCCGTGATCACCTCGCGTGTATTGGCCTCGCCACGCAGTCGGGCAGTTATGCCACGCCCAATGCATACAATCAATGCTACCAAGCATTCCCGGAAACCCGTGCCTTGCTTCATGAGCTTGGTACAACTGTTGAACATCATACGCGTTTGGTTTCCGCAAATATTGTTTGCTATACAGTTTCACCACATTATGGCAAAACCGATACAAACATTCCCGCGAAGTTCTTGCCGACATCTGTAAGTACTCGTCCAAAGCGTCGGCCACTGTCCCGTACGCCAGTTGGCGAATGGCCGCAGTACACTTTTGTAACGTGGTGAACCCTTCATAATTTCGAGCATCGGGTCGTTGCGTGAAAAACGGGTCTAGCCCCGCCAAATCATCAGCAATCCGTGTGAATAACCGGCGACTCATTCGGAACCTTCGTTTGAAAATGTCGGCATTGTAAAGGGGTGAATCCGAAAAATAATCGTTCACCAATTTCTCGTGCGCTCCTGTCGTAAAAAATATATAAATACGAGGAAATATATAAATATATAAAATTTATTAATGACAAACCTTCGCGGTCTCTGTTAATCCGTATTCGTCTGGTAATAACGTTTTCAGACGAGCCATCTTCCTCTTCCTCTTCCTCCTCCAAAAGAATCTGCGCCGCCTTTACCATAGCGTTTGCGAAAAACATCTCCTCTTCGTCCGAAGAAGACGAGGACCACCAAGAATTAGATGCCATTGTGGATGAAAATATATTTTTTTTATAAAAGATTGGTATAAAAATGGGAGTGTTTTTTTATAAAAATGGATGAGAATGGGAGAAGAATGGGTGAAATATTGAGAAAATGGTATAAAAAATGAAAGAAGAATGGGTATATATTTAAAGTGAAAAAGATTTTTTTTTTTAATAATTTTAGCCGTTACATAACGGCTATTTGTTTGAAAGTGGCACGTCGACTTCGTCTGTGGGGAGCCGAGGACGACGGAACAGAACCAGGGGGCGGTGTGGGGGACCGGCGCCGGGCCTAAGCCGGCCCCCATACCGCTTAGTCTAATAAAGATGACATAACAAAACACTATCGTTGATTTATTGGAGTGACTTTGTTTCTTTGTTTCTTTTGATGGGCCAAGTGTACGGTTGATCAATCGCAATCGTTGATTTGTCCGGTCATGATAACAGTTTAGGTTATATATATAACTAGGGTGTTACACCCGCGCTTCGCGGCGGGACGACCTGATTTTTGATCCGATACAAAAGTATGTCGACACATGTCTTACATGAAGTGGGAAACTCGATTAGAAAAGTATTTACAAAGTAAAAAGGTTATCAGTGTGAATACTAATCAACTTAAGTTTATAGCGACATGTAAATAAAAATAAAGACGTCAAAGTTGATTAAAAAGTATTTAGAAACTTAGGAGGTTGTAAGAGTCAATGCTGAAAATTAAAGGTTATAAGTAAAAAAACAAAACCACAAAAAAGAAAGAAAAAAATTGTGCAAGGGGTAAAAGCGTAAAGTTTAAACGTTGACGAAAACTGTAAATTACAAAAGAACTTGGGATTTAAGAAACAACAAACAAAGCATAAGGGCCGAAAACGTATATTACAAGAGATGAGAAAAAATACGTAAGTGCAAGGGGTAAAAACATAAAGTTAAAAAGTTGACGAAAAATGTAAATTGCAAAAAGAGTTGGTATTTAAGAAACAATACACAAAGCATAAGGGCCAAAAACGTAAATTAAGAAAAAAAAGAAAAGTCAAAGGTTGCTAGGAAAAGAAAAAAAAAGAAAAAAAATTAAAAAAAAGTTTCCCACCGACATAGCCTTTTTATAGTTACTAGGGTGTTACACCCGCGCTTCGCGGCGGGGCGACCCGGTTTTTGATCCGATACAAAAGTATGTCGACACATATCTTACATCAAGTGAGAAACTCGATTAGAAAAGTATTTACAAAGTAAAAAGGTTGTCAGTGTGAATGCTAATCAACTTAAGTTTATAGTCACACGCAAAAAAAAAAAATTAATAAAGAGGTAAAAGTTGATTAAAAAGTATTTAGAAAGTTAGGAGGTTGTAAGAGTCAATGCTGAAAATTAAAGGTTATAAGTAAAAAAACAAAACCATAAAAAAGATAGAAAAAAATTGTGCAAGGGGTAAAAGCGTAAACTTTAAACGTTGACAAAAACTGTAAATTACAAAAGAACTTGGTATTTAAGAAATAACAAACAAAGCATAAGGGCCGAAAACGTACATTACAAGAGATGGGAAAAATACGTAAAAAAACAGAACCAAAAAAAATAAGGCAAGGGGTAAAAACGTAAAGTTAAAAAGTTAATGTAAACTGTAAGTTGCAAAAGAAATTGGTATTTAAGAAACAACACACAAAGCATAAGGGCCGAAAACGTAAATGAATAAAAAAAGAAAAAAAAAAAAGAAAAGTCAAATGTTCCTACGAAAAGACAAAAAAATAAAAAAAATAAAAAAAAATACCCATCACCGACATAGCCTTTTTATAGTATACTAATATCATTTTATATAATATCAATTTGTAACATTTTGGTTTGTACTTTGTAGATGTATTTTATACCCATAGCTTAATTAATTAACAAGCTATTTATGCATTGATGTGAATAATATTTTTTATTAATTTAATTTTTAATTGTTGTATTTTTTATCTTTTATAATTTAACTTAACGCTTTTAACTTTCAACTTTGACCCTATAGTTTTCATTTTTATAAACTTTTCATTTTACATTTCGGCCTAAGTTTTACAGTTAACACGCCGCAACGTGCGTGTGTGTTTCAATATTTTTACGTTTATCGGCCCTGTTGTACCGCACGAGTCTTCTAGATCGACTTAATTATTTTTTATGTTTTATGTTTCGCATTAACACGCCGCAATAGCCGTGCGTGGTTCAACGTTTTTCGTCTACTTTTCGTTAGTTTTTTTGTTTTAAGAGTTTTTTCGGTGTTGGTGGTTACTGACGAGAGTATGACATTGATGTTATTTGGCATGGTTTTACCCCACCGCAACGCGGGGTGCTTAATACTAGTTAATTTACATTTACAATCAAAGTTGAATAGTGTACAACAAAAATATTTGTAATTTATTCACATACTAACGAATGAGGGGCACCTCTCGGGTACCCCTTTCGGGTACTTAACCAAGGAAGGTAAATGGCCGTCATCCATTCGGGTAAGGTGTGCGGCTTGTGATCACAAGCTCACAGGTATCCTTCACCACATTGGGAAGGTATCAATATATGATATGTGGGTTTTTTTTCTTAAAATCTCAACAATAAAAGGAAAGTGAGTAACTGAATGGAGTGCGAGTGTTCTTAGTAATTTTGTAGTAATAGGTTAGTTGATGGTAAAAATCAAGTGGTAACGCGGGATTGATGGGTTCTAGTGTAAAGGAAATGAGTGCCCCTTCTTCACTAAAAGGAGATTAGAAAAGTATTTGTAATGTTTGTAATTTATCAATCTTCAAACGGTTTTAAACAAATATAACAAAGAGTAAAATGCAATTTGCGTCCCTGTGGTATGTTCCAAACATCAGGTTGAGCCCCTAAAAACAATTATTTGCATTCTGAGCCCCTGTGGTATTCATTTCATAACAGTATGAGTCCCTGCCGTCAGTCTTCCGTCAGTTTGACCGTTTGCCAGTTGTGAAAAGTCCATAATACCCCCACCCTTTAATATTTACACTTAAATGTTCACCAGTTTCATTATCATCATCAACAGTCTCGACAAAGTTCTCCCAACTCCCAATATCATCATCATCAAGAGCTCTCCCAACTCCCAAGATCATCATCGTCATCGAAGAGATCAACATATCATCTTCATCACCTTCATCGAACATCGAACAGATTATCTTCATCGAACAAATCAGGTTCATCTTCATCCTCATTTTGGGTTACATTCGATGAAAAACAGAGGGTGAAAAAAAGATTTTGGGTTTGATTTTGGGTTGATTTAGGGTTTGATTTTGGGTTGATTCTGGGTTTGATTTTGAATGTGTTTATATTTGTGAAAAACAGAGGGTGATTCTGGGTTTGATTCTCGGTTTGATTCTGGGTTTGATTCTGGGTTACATTCGATGAAAAACAGAGGGTGAAAAACAGATTTTGGGTTTGATTTTGGGTTTGATTTTGAATGTGTTTATATTGTGAAAAACAGAGGGTGAAAAACAGAGGGGTTAGGGTTTAGGGTTGGGTTTTGAATGTGTTTATATTCGGTGAAAAACAGTTATTTGGGTATTTTGGTTTTGATTTGATGATTTAAATGGATTTTGAATGGATTTTTGGTTTGATTATTTAGGGTTTGGTTTTGATTTGATGATTTGAATGTGTTATTGATTTTCGGTTTCATTCGAATGTGTTCCTCATTCGAATGTGTTTTGGTTTGAATGTGTTTAGGGTTTATGGTATCAACTGAGTATTAAGAACTGATCGGATGTACAGAATGTGTTTTGGTTTGAATGTGTTTTGGGTTTAGGGTATCAACAGAATGTGTTTTGGTTTGGTTTGTACAGATTCTTGTGGGTTTAGGGTTGAATGGATTTTTGGTTTGATTTTTGTTGTGATTTTTGTTGTACAGAATGTGTTTTGGTTTGAATGTGTTTTGTTGTACAGAATGGCCGCGGATGTAAAGATACGCAAAACACCAACTACGAAGCCGAGAACACTTGACAACCTCCTAGAAGATGCGGTGCACATAAGGAAGTGATTGATATGAATGAATATAACCCTAGTGGAGCTCTTCGATTTTCCTTGAAATTCCAAAGCTCGCTAATTACATATCTACCACTGGGGTTATATTCATTCATATGAATGAATATAACCCAAGTGGCAGATATGTAATTAGATACACTGGGGTTATATTCATTCATATCTGGATCAGCTTCCCGAAGTTCACCCGTCAGTAAAAATCCACAATTGCTTGTGGTCGTATGACGTTGTGGTCATATGTCGTTTTGTCTCTGTATTGTATGTTACGGTCTTTTGTTATCGAGTCTGTAAGTTCCGTCAACTCTACGAAGTTGGTATGACGTTTTGTCTCTGTATTGTATGTATAAAAAGTTTACATTTAATATACAATTTAGGCTTTAATAATTTGTTAAATATAGTATAAATTTAATTATTAGATTTCTTAACAAAAAACCAAGAAAAGAATTTAGGGGCTCAGGTTGATATTTCACTCATACCATAGGGACGCAAAGTGTTATTAATATATGCAAAAAGACGGTCTTACCCCTGCCTCTAACAGTCAACCTGACGGCAGGGACTCAAAGTGTTATGAAATGAATACCACAGGGGCTCAGAATGCAAAAAATTGTTTTTAGGGGCTCAACCTGATGTTTGGGACATACCACAGGGACGCAAATTGCATTTTACTCTATAACAAATAAGAAAAGTAAAACTAACCGGCCAGTACTGACGGAGCTTGAACAAATTCTTGGTGGGCTGGACTCTCAAAATCCAAATCGGTAAGGGACAGACTCTTAAAAATTCAATATTTTACACTATAAAAAAATCAGAACTTTTTGGTAAAATTAACATTACAAGCAAAAAGATTGGTGGAGACTGGAGCATCTCCAAGCCACCATTAACCTCCGCACCAGTTGGACACATGAAAAAATATATAGAAATAAAATTATACTTAAGTAAATACATCCATCCACTAACTAACAAATTGTAAAATCAGTTTATATAATACAAAGATAATAAAATATATTGACAAAAATTACATATATTGACCGTTGATATTAATAGTAATCCGTTTTTTTTTTTTCTTCATAAAAGTTAACTGAAGTTTTAAATATGTTAGTGGAAAGAACGAATCATCAAAGTAAAGGACAATTCGTATAATTGATGACTGAGCATGCAGTTTTCTTTATAAGTAAGGGTATGTTTGGTAAAAAAAGCTGATGGCTGGAAGCTAATAGCTGGTGGCTGGAAGCTGGTAGTTGTAGCTGATAGCTATTAGCTGTAGCTTTTTAGATATTTTTGATGTTTGGCAGAGTAGCTGGAGCTTTTAATAAAATGTATAAAATGACCAAAATGGACATAACTAAAAAATTAAAAAGTTTGTGCATTAAAAAGTTCATTATCTTTAGAGGTTAAAATAGTCATTTTTCCCTAAAAGCTTGTAGCTACTTCTAAACGCTACTAGTTGGAGCGTTCAACCAAAAGCTTCAAGCTTCTAACCTAAAAGCTTCAAGCTCCTCCAAACAAAACAAGACTTTTTATTGAGTAGAAACTTTTTCTTAAAAGCTTAAAGCTAGAAGCTTTTAAAAGCTCCATGCCAAACGCCCAAACATACCCTAAATAAAAGACGCAAGATATAATTTTGTATATTAAATAATTTAAATTAAATTTGTCCACCCAATATTACAACCTGAAGTTAAAGTTATCTTCAAATACTCAATAAATATTATTCAAACGATCGAGATACTACAATATAAATTATTCAAACGATCGAGATAAAAAAAAAAACAATAAAAAAACCCATAATCAATTGAAATACAACTTTTTATATAAAAGTTATCAATGGAGTCATGTGCTTTTGGAGGGTTCCTTCACAAAACCCGTGGTTCTCCTTCAAAGGCACCGTCCACACACTTTACAATGGAATCATGTTAATAATCTAAACAAATGCATGTATCTATACTTAAATGTATCGATCGACGGATTGGGTATGCATGTGAAGAGCACTTAAGTATACAATTTGATTAAACCAACACATAATAGGACAGTACTCTTTAACATAAAAAAATACCAAAATATTGAAGAACTAAAGAAAATACCTTCGTTCTTCAATTGAATCATTGGTGTTTGATATAATGATACAAAGTATTTTTCCCAAATTTTTAGTAGCGTTTTAACCTAAGCAAGTTTTTTTATACAATAGTGGTAAAAGAAACTTTTTGACCCCAAAAGGACATCCTGGTAGTTAAATGACGTACTACTGTGCTCTACTACCAAAATCATAAACATTGGCGGATTCAGGAAGTTTTCCAGTGAGTTCACTACTTCTAGATGATCCATTTCATAGGACCAAACTTTGAAATTTTCGGATCGGTTTGACTGTTCGGGTCGGGTAAGATTCATCACATAATAAATATACGGTATAATAATTAAAAAAAAAACATGGTCATTAGACTAATACTGTCTTACAGACCAATCAAACATATTAATGAAACCCCTATATATACATGTATGGTCTTTATACATAATAAAAAAAACTTTCATTCATTATCAAGGAAACATAACAATGGAATAAAACCATTCCATTCCTTTAATACTTTACCAATTTTAGCCAAGCAAAAATACCCTAAAATCAATCTTTAAATCAAATAAAACAGAGATTGTTCGTGTAGGTAAATGTCTCTTTGGGTGTAATTTTGTTTTGGCTTGGCTTAGTCTTTGGCTAAGCTTTGTTGGTGTAGAATGATTTTGACTGTTGTTGGTTAAAAAAATAAAAATAAAACAGAGATAATATGATGCTAAACTCATAAATTGGCTGTTATTGGTTAAAAAAATAAAAATAAAACAGACAATATGATGCTCAACTCTATTGGGGTTTGTTTGGGTGTAGCAGAAGAAGGGGCATCAAGGGATACCTAATAAAGTAACTCGCAAATCTTGTTTTTAAAAAAATACGGATTGAACTTGGAGCCATATATTTACAAACCAAAGCCTTCACAAGTGGTCTGCCTCATCATTTTTGTTATGGGTTCATCCCATATTTCATTTATGGGTTCACTCCATAATTTTATATAGCCACTCTACTAAAAATTCAAAACCTAAGTGTCGGATGAACCCGGAACCTTGTATATGGATCCGCCCCTGATCATAAAGTTGGGAGTTAATATCGTACATCGTGCAGGTATCCATCACACGAGCACCACTCCGCCACCGTAACTTGAGTGCCGAATCCAACTCTTGGATTGTTATCTCTTATATGATTCTTTTTCTACTTAATATTTCATAGGTAACAAAAAGTTTAGCAAGCTAGTTTTAAACCATAAATCACCCGAGTCAAGATATGCACAAAACCATAGAGTAACAAAACCAGGCGGTAACAAAGAGACTAAGATTAGGTAGAGAAAAATTAACAAAAAATAATAGGCGAGAATGCAACGACCTTCTTGTCTAGGGTTAGTTTATAGTCACCTAATCGCCTCAAATAAACTCGCCCCGTCTAGGTTCGCGCCTTCCAAATCCTACAAAAAGGTATTATAAACATTTGTCAATAACTCAATAATAATCAAATCTCTAGGAGGTTTTGACACCCGACTTTGTCACTATTGAAGGACATTTTAGACATTAAACCAGTGGTCTCATGTAATGAAGTACAAGATATCAGTGGTACTCACTGCATTACGAAGATTTGCATAACTCAAATCGGCATTATTCAATTTGGCACCCTACAAACGTAGACCAAATATAAGCAAACAAGAATAATCCAAAATAAACTCTGAATATTTAAAAAAAAACCTTTAAATTGGCTCCTTCCAGATTGGCTTTCACCAAATTCGCATGTGTGAGATCAGCGGTCTATATTTATAAGAATGCTCAAAGGATTTAGAACTGATTGAGTAACAAATTGTGGATTTAAAGATATAATTCGGGGTCAGACTTACCTGGAGATGTGCATATCGCAGGTCTGCACCATAGAATCTACACTTTCTCAACCAAGCATCTACAAATATTCTAAAAAGGTATTATTTTAAAAACTAATAATGAACTAATAATAATCCCCAGTGGCGTCCATACAGTGTAAGTAGGGGCAACCTCCGCTACGGCTTGGCGCTCCGACGGTAGTGTAAATTTTGGAAAAATTTGACGTTTTTTCGATTTCGTTACCGCTTATTTATAAAACGTTACGGCTTGGCGGATTTTCTAGATCCGCCACTGATAATCCCCACCACATATCTACACATATTTTTAAAAAGAATTATTTTAAAGATCACTTGGTTTAGCTTATTAATAAATACAACTTAGCACTGCATGTTTATAGCTTATTAGTTATTAGTATACAAACCAGACGTTTAGTAAAGAGGCAATTTCCAACACGCATAATCTCATAATTACCCAACAAAAAATAAATCATATCAACCATAGGTAGAGGTGCACAAAAAACCCGTACCCGGAACCGGACCCGATAAAAAAACCGAAACCGGTTATTTTTGTACCCGGGTATTGTATACCCGTAACCGAACCCGACCCTACCCGTAGGGTATGGATAGGGTATACATTTTGAGCTCAATACCCGTAACCAAAACTGTACCCGATTTATACCCGAAAATACCCGGAACCGGTCATACCTTATACCCGAACCCGGTTATACCCTATACCCGATACCGGTTTTTTTTAATACCCGATAGAATACCCAAATTTTTAAGGTGTATTTTTATGTTTACTTTGCAACTTTTATATTTAAGTTTTGGGTAAATTACTTTTTGAGTCCCTGTGTTATATGTGTTTTAACTAGTTGAGTCCAAAATCAAAAAGTTTAACGACCTGAGTCCTTATAAGCAATTTCTTTAACCATTTGAGTCCAAATTTCAACCTCAGTTAGATAATCTCAGTTAACTTTTTTTAAAATGACCAAAACACCCTTTTATATTAAAAAACCCATTTTATTATTAATATATATATATATATATATATATATATATATATATATATATATTTTAGATCAGGTAGACAAACTCAGTCTCTTTCTCTCTCAAAATACCCACCACCATAACCATCATACATTACCGCCACCGTACAACACCTCCTCACCCGCAACCATACACCACCATCACATCAGAGCACCGTCGGACAACCATCAAAGCCCCACCTGCAACTGCCTAAAATCATATCATTTCGATTTACCGGAAAACAACAACCACCTCCGATCATCTCCACCACCAGCCATGGGCGGTTCTCTCCGATTCCAACGATTACGAAGAAGAACACTCACAATCTGAATCAGAAGATGACAACAAGTACGAAGACGCACCGGAAGATCACAAAACAGTTCCGAATAAAGCCGTAGATGATCTCTATTTGAAGCTCAAAGCACTCAAGCTGAAATATTCCTCAACACAAAACAGTTCCGGTCAAAGCCGTAGCCCTAATTTGATGATGATGAGAGTAGTGTGTTCTTCTCCGGCTGATGATACCCTTGTGCACCGGGAACAGATCTTATGTGTTCTTTTCCGGCTGATGATACACGTGTGCACCGGGAACAGATCTCATGTGTTCTTCTCCGGCTGATGATACCCGTGTGCACCGGGAACTGAGATCCGGTGAGCCAGAGATGCATCTGGAGATTTTAGGAGAGAGAAAGTCGAAGGCGAGCGAGGTGATGATGGAGTCGATGACCACTGGAACAACTTAGGACTGTTACTGGTCTTGCAATGAAGCTTTGGACTCACCGGAACAGATGCTGATTTCTTGATGCTATTTTTTTCTAATTTGATTTGGTACGGTGTCGTTGAGTTTGAAGAAATGAGTTTTTGATGGTGAATTTTTTTATAGGTTGAATTGGGTCAAAGTTTGGGATGATGGGTGTTTGCTGATGTGTGTTTTTTTACAGGTTGAATTGGGTCAAAGTTTGGGATGAGGGGTGTTCAGAGGAAGAATTGGATTTGGGCAGTATTTGTTGTCTGTTGGGGTTGGGTTTTGTAGGGTGTTTATTGTCTGAGTTTTTGGGTGTGTATGGGTTCTGTTAGGTTGTTGGTGGCTGGGGCAGTTGTTGGTGGCTGGGGATGGTTGTTGATGGTGGCTGGAGAAAGGTAGAGAGAGAGACGGTGGCGATGGCCGGATAAAGTTAGATAATTTATTTTTATATATATTATATATTAAAAGTAAAAGTTAATGCATTAAAGACTTGTTCCTTCTACTCATGTGCATACAAGACTTGTACTTTTTGTGTAAATGACCAAATTACCCTCATAGTTAACAGACTTGGTGGATGGAGTTAGAAATTTGGACTCAAATGGTTAAAGAAAATGCTTATGGGGACTCAGGTCGTTAAACTTTTTGCTTTTGGACTCAACTAGTTAAAACCAATAAAACACAGGGACTCAAAAAGTAATTTACCCTTAAGTTTTTAAAAAATGCATATTATAAAACAAATAATTTGGATTTGAGTGAATTTATGTTATTGTAATTTGTTTTTAATTACTTTTACAAATTACAAACCAAATTTAATTTCTACACGCATTTATTAATACCCGGATCCATACCCGGTTCCAATATCCGGTTATACCCGAACCCGATTATACCCTACCCGGGTAGGGTACATAGGGTATGACTTTTCTCTTCAATACCCGTACCCGAACCCTACCTGGTTTCTCTTAATACCCGAACATACTTCATACCAGGAACCGGTTCCATACCCGGTACCGGGTATTAACAAAAACCCGATTTTTGCACCTCTAACCATAGAGGCGGCAATTCTTGACACGACCCGTCAACCAACCCGAACCCAACATGAAAAAAACAGGTTTGGGTCAACTAACACGACCCGCATAAAAAAACAGGTCGGGTTCAGGTTGACATGTATCAAAAATAGGTCGGGTTCGAGCTGACCCGTATATAAACAGGTTGACCCGTTTAACTATTTTACATGCTTAGTCACAATAATGTTAGTTTTGACTTTTCGTTTCTATTTTACATGCTTAGTCACAATAATGTTAGTTTTGACTTTTCGTTTCTATTTTACATGCTTAGTCATAATATTAATAATGTTAGTTTTGACACACTATATTATTTAGAGTTAATTGCCATTTTAGTCCCTGTGGTTTGGCCCATTTTGCCAGTATAGTCCTAAGGTTTCATTTTTAACATCTGGATCCAAAAAGGTTTCATCGTTGCCATTTTGGTCCAACTGACTTAACTCCATCCATTCACCTCTGTTAAGTCAGGGGCAATTTGGTCTTTTCCTAATTTTATAATAGATTATTTATTAACCTCCCCCATTTAAGCAGTTATATATATATACTTATATATGTTATTTTCATAAAAAAATCATCTCTCTTCCTCTCTCTCACACACCTCCAGCCACACCACCATTCTAGTTACCACGATGACAACCGCCTGTCAGGGACTGTGGTGGCTCGTGACCACACCTGCTTCTTTATGTGGGGGATTTTAACAAAGATCAAGCGACAATGGTGGTTAGATCCGGTGACCCACCGTCATCCTGCGAGCTCCGGCGAAAGTCAAGTGGCTTAATTTACCTCTCCAAGTTTCGTTATGTAACACCCCGTGTTTTCGCAAGTGAAAGTCAAGGTCAACGACCGACCTCGCGCGACGTGACTCGTAGAATTGTTTCTATTATATTTAGATTATGAGGAGTAAATGTTGTACATTACAATGATCAAGCCTCACCAATCTTATTTCAATCGACCTACGACTGTGAACGATAGGAAGTAACAATGCGATAAAGTTAATCAAGCAAGCTAATCAAATCGACACCAAATCGTAACTCGAACTACGTATTTTTACTTGTGGTTATATGTGTGTGTGCCTTACGTGTTACTTGTGCATGTTTATTTTATGATTGTGTGGTGATAATCAAGCGAACTCAATCGAACTCGAAGTCTAACTCGAATATGATCGAACCCGAACTCGAATTCCGAATCGAACCGTATAAGAAGTAGTTGGGACTGAAAGTAATTTGGATTAGGAAGCCCTATCAAACCGCTCGAAAATCCGAGCCGAATCAACATCGCATCGAGCTCGCCCAAGGTGGTGGCATCCGCACGGATGGCCCATCCGCACGGATGGCCAGTCCGCACGGATTGCCAGTCCGCACGGATGGCCAGTCCGCGCGGATGGCCAGTCCGCGCGGATGGCCAGTCCGCGCGGATAACCTACCCGGGTGCGTGCCATGCGCACGGCTCATCCTTTCCCTTTTTGGCATCCTATAAATACACGAGTCACTTTCCACTTTTTCCACTTTTGGCAAGTGACGTCCGAACCACACGCATTCCTCACCTTTTCTCAGATTTCTCTCAATCCAGGTAAGATCTTGCACTAATTCTTGTACATCTTTAGTCACTACACCATTCTACACATTTCCATCTTTCAAATCTTCACTTTCAACCATGAAATCATCCGGATTTGAGGTATTCACGGGTGACGTCATCATGAAGTTCATAAGAACTTCATGCTTGGCTCCATTCCATCAAGAATATCTCAGATCTAAACGATTTATACAAGTTTTTACAATAATTTCACCTAGATCTAAACTTTTCTAAGGATAAAAGAGTTGAAAGAAATAAACCTAAGTTCTCTCTTTCTTTTACCCTTAAAACCGGTACGAATTCGATCAGTCCTAGTGTTTTGCTCGTCAATAGTGATACCCTAGTTCCAGATCTGGAGTTGTACCCTAGACAACTGATTTCGGGGCTAACCGGGACGACCGTTCAGAGTCGCCGGCAGGCCGAGTTAGGGTGGTTCCTAACCGGTCTAGTCACGCGGGTGAGAACACAACTCCAAGTGGTTGCCACGTAATCAGAACGTCTCGACAAACGACAACAGAAACCAAGTGTAGACGAACGGAACAACCAGAGCAGTTGTCCGCACGGACAGGCTACCCGCACGGACAAGCTGTGCGCACGGGTTACCATCCGCACGCACAGGTCATACGCACGGGTTGCTAACCGCACGGACTACCCTTGGGACCCACATTCCAAGCGAGGTTTGAGTATCGACGAACGAGCAATCCGGACAGACGACCTCTGAATGGATTACTCATCGGATCATGAGATACTAAGGCCTTAAAATGAAAATCGAGCAGACCCCACCCGCACGGCCAAGCCGTGCGCACGGACGGGCTATCCGGACGGATTGACTCTGCCCGCGCGCACAGGCTGTCCGCACGGACTACCATACGCACGGACCACCGTCCGCGCGGCCGGCTTGAAAGGTAGAAACACTTTGGTGTTTTCTGAATGCTACAACGAAAACTCCAAAGCACAAGCCATCATACACAAACACATCTTAGGAAGAAACAATCCACTTGAACATTTAACCACACAAGCAATCTAACCGTACGGATAAGTCGCCCGCACGTATAACTAGTCCGCACGGGTCGCCACCCGCACGGACAGTCACACGCACGGATGACCTATCCGGATGGAACACCATCCGCACGCATCACCATCCGCACGCATCACCATCCGTACGGATAGGTCATGCGCACGGATGACTACTATTCACGGATAACTGATCCGCACGATTAGTCATCCTACCCACCCTCACTTGTACTGTTTTACGCATCACTTATCGTTATGTTATCAAATCTATTCAGGCTAACCGAACTCGCTGTAAAGCGCTCCCTTCAATCCATATCGCTGTGAGTATACTCGAACCCTTTTTGCTTTAACACTTTTGGGTGTTACATACGTTACAACTATTCAAACTACAACTATCACACTACTCAAGCTATTTTAACGCTTAACCATTATCGCATGTTATACGTGGCTTATGAATGCTTGTTTGTTATGTTTACACATGGAATGCTGTCTACCTGCCTTAGCAACGATAGTACTATAGTTTGGACTCAGCACCCGTTCGCACGGGGGTTGTTAAGGATCTTTTACTTGCATGTATTACAGAGGTAATCATGTATTGCGAACTGCCTCGGGCAGTCAACCCGCAGTCATTGGTATCGATGGGTCTATGTCGATAACTAACGTGCTTCATTTCTCTGTGTGTACGTGCTGGTTATGCGTAAACAAATTCGAACTCTTTATGCTATTATCAAACTTGTATGCTCACCTTTACATTTTATGTATTGACCTTATTTTAACGTATGTGACAGGTGCTTAGGTTGCATGTTTGCTCTTTGTGCTGTGATGAAATCGAAGCTAGGAACTGGAGTCCTAGAAACCAACGAATAAATTAGTTATGTTCAAATCTGAGTTGTCGGAACATAATATTTGTTTAGCTTTTGTCTGTAATAACTTGTTTTGCTATTTGAGACATGGTATGGGACATGTTAACTTAAATTGAATGGTAATGATAGTTGTTATGGAAACTTCTGGACAATCTGTTTCGCTCAGTGCCGCGCCCCGATGATTCCGCCATCGGTTGGGGTGTGACAGATTGGTATCAGAGCCATAACTATAGGGAATTAGGCAAGACTTGACCTAGTCCGGGTCGAAGTCTCAGAGACCTAGACTATAGTTAAGAACCAACAGACCAACTCACGCGTATGCGTAAACTCACCACTATCACTCACTCTTTTCTACCATTGCACTCGAATTTTCAAGTTGTGAACAGGCCTCATTTCCGAGAATAGGTGTGAAAACCGCAAACTCTCGACTAAGTTGCCTAGTCAGCTTGCGTTTATAGCTACAAACGAGGAGAATTATACCAAATCAGGAGTGAAATCCATATTTTGATGAATAATCTCCTCAATTTTTATCAGAAACGAGGACGGGGGTTGCAAGATAGGGGTGAATCCCTAACCTTGACGACTCGTCCCGCCTTTATACAAAACTCCACCAAAGTTCGATGGACTCCAACGATCTAAAGACACAATATAACCGATGGGAATTGCGCCAACGCCCAAGAATCGAGGCAAAGGCATAGTCCTGGAGGTAATTGTGCAGGATCCTTGCGAATAGTCGAGCCACTTTGGTTAGTCGAAGTCTATTAGCCACAGACAATCTACCTTCGATTTATCGATCTTTATGAAATTTTTATGCATTTTCTGTTATTGTTAACATTTTGAGGTACTATTGGTTGCGACCCAACTAAATTGCTTCTGCTAAAACACAAAACTCGCTCGACACAACATTTGCAGATCACTCGCGTTACACTGCTTTCGAACACTCGCAAACTCTGAATACTAGTTTTCTGTTTTCTGACTGCCTTAGTGACTAGGAATATATGTGTTTCTTGCTATTGTGCTTACACGTTAGGAATATTGTGATTATGTGCTCTATGTGTTTATGTGATTTTGTGCAAATTCTGTTACTTTGTGACTAAATGTGGTTACATGGTACGTGTTACTGAGCTTTAGTAATAGTAGACGTGTGAGGTGAGAATTCGAATACATATGTTGAGTTCCATGGCGATGACTATTGCAGACAATGTCGTCTGGATCCCGTCATCAACTCTCTCGTCAGGAAAAGAGAGACAAACGTCTTGCCTCTATCATCGCGAAAAGTGTAGCCAAGGCTGTAAGTGATGTCTACGAGAATGCCAGCAAATCATCTGAGGAATCAAGGACTGAGGGTCCTAAAGCTGCCGCAAGGCCTTTCAGCTTCAAACAGTTCAAATCGTGTGGGCCGAAAGAATTCACAGGCGAAGGAGGTCCTACTGCTCTATTCCACTGGTTTGACTCTATCGAGGTTACCCTGCGACAAAGTGGTTGCCCTGATGACCTTCGAACTCTGAACGCTACCGGCGTTTTTCAGTCCCGTGCTTTGGACTGGTGGACGGCCGAGAGGAACAAGAGAGGGAATGATGCAGCTTACGGGTTGTCGTGGGATGAGCTCAAGGAAGTCATGCTGGAGGAATTCTGCCCTCCTCACGAACGACAAAAGCTTGAAGATGAATTCTGGCACATACATCAGAAGGATGGAGACAATGCTGGTCTCACCGCTCGCTTCAAACAGCTCAGCATTATCTGTCCCGATCAAGTCAAGACTCCTGAGATCACCATCAAAAAGTACATTCGAGCTTTGCCCGACTGCGTTGCTGATTTCGTGCAAGCGGCTAAGACTACCACGATCGAAGAAACCTATCTGCTGGCCGCTGAGATCAATGACAAAAGGGTCAAAGCTGGGATGTGGGATAAGACCGCCAAGCATCTGCATCAAGCCACTACTGCTACACCAACCGCTGAACCTACGTCGTCAAGCAACAAGAGAAGGAACAAGAGAAAGAGCAACTCCACCAACAAGAACTGTGCGATCACTGCTGCACCAGTTCAGGCTGTACCTGCCCAACAGCGTCAAGTGGCGGCACCTGTGACCCATGCACCGCCTGCAAAGTGTGCATATACTGGGCCACACCCACTCTGCCCTACTTGCACCTATCATCACCCGACTGCTATTCAATGCCGCTTCTGTGCTCATTGCAACGTCTACGGCCACTTCACTGCCAACTGCCGTATTCGTCAAGCTCCTGCCAATCAAGCCCTACTCGCTGCCCCACAGGGTCAACAAGCTCCTCCGGCACCCGCAGTCAAAGCCAGAGCATGCTTCACATGTGGCGACCCGAACCATTTCGCCAACATGTGCCCAAACAGGGTGGTGAAACAAGAACCCCAGCAGCCGCAACAGCAACCACAGCAGCAACAGCCGCAGCAGCAACAGGCCGCACGTGCCAGAACTTTCAATCTCAACGTTCGTCAAGCCCAGGCCGACAACAACGTGGTCAATGGTACGTTCCTTGTGAATGGTATTTATGCTTCATGTTTGTTTGATACTGGAGCCGATAATTGCTTTGTGTCACTCGAATTTGAGAAACTCCTTAGTCGTAAGCGCTCTCGACTCTCCTCTGCATTCGAAGTCGAGGTCGCTACCGGAAGAACCGTCGCTGTAAACTCTGTCATTCGTGATTGCACACTCGAGCTCAATAATCACGTCTTCTCGATCGATCTCATTCCAATGCAACTAGGAAGTTTTGACGTCATAATAGGCATGGACTTTCTTCGCGAAAACCATGCCGAAGTTGTGTGCTTCGATAAAATGATTCGTTTTTCACTCGCCAACGGGGATTCACTGTGCGTCTATGGAGATACTACTTCGAAGGGTCTCAAACTTATATCATGCCTACAAGCCAGCAAGTATCTCCGTAAGGAGTACAGGGCTTTCTTGGCTCATGTCGTAGCAGCAGAGAAGGAAAAGAAAGAGAAGAAGAAAGTGAATGACGTCCCAGTGGTTCGAGAATTTCCTCGAGTCTTTCCCGAGGATCTTCCCGGACTACCTCCAAAGCGTGATATCGATTTTCGCATTGATCTTATTCCTGGAGCAAATCCTATTGCCAGAGCTCCCTACCGACTTGCGCCGTCCGAAATGCGCGAACTCTCAACTCAACTCCAGGAATTGCTTGAAAAAGGCTTTATTCGCCCGAGCACCTCTCCGTGGGGCGCACCAGTCCTTTTCGTCAAAAAGAAGGATGGGACGTTCCGGATGTGCATCGACTACCGGGAATTGAATAAGTTGACTATCAAGAATCGCTATCCCCTGCCTCGAATCGACGATTTGTTTGATCAACTACAAGGCGCTACGTGTTTTTCGAAGATCGATCTACGTTCCGGATATCATCAGCTGCGTATACAGGAGGAGGATATACCCAAAACAGCGTTTCGCACACGTTACGGCCATTATGAATTCGTTGTCATGCCTTTTGGCCTAACCAATGCCCCAGCAGTTTTCATGGATCTGATGAATCGAGTGTGTAAACCGTATCTTGACCGTTTCGTCATCGTGTTCATCGACGATGTCTTAATCTATTCCAAAACGAGATCCGAACACGCGCAACATCTACGTTTGGTTCTCGAGTTACTCCAGGGAAATCAACTCTACGCCAAATTCTCCAAGTGCGAGTTTTGGTTGGGGGAGGTTCAATTCCTGGGTCACATCGTAAATAGTCAAGGCATTCACGTCGATCCTGCAAAGATTGAAGCTGTTAAGAGCTGGGTTGCGCCTAAGAACCCGACTGAAGTCCGTTCCTTTCTCGGACTGGCGGGCTATTATCGACGATTTATCAACGGGTTCTCGAAGATTGCTGTACCACTCACTTCTCTTACTCATAAGGATCAGCCTTTTGTCTGGGGAACCAAACAAGAGTCTGCCTTTCAAACCCTCAAATACATGCTTTGCAATGCTCCTGTTCTCACGCTACCCGACGGAAACGATAATTTCATTGTCTACTGTGATGCTTCTAACCTTGGTCTCGGTTGTGTCTTAATGCAGCGAGACAAGGTTATTGCTTACGCATCCCGTCAGCTCAAAATCCACGAGAAGAACTATACAACCCACGATCTCGAGCTAGGCGCAGTTGTTTTTGCATTAAAGATTTGGCGACACTACCTGTATGGTACTAAGTGTACGATCTTCACCGATCATAGGAGCCTACAACATATCTTTAATCAGAGGGAACTAAATATGCGTCAACGCCGATGGGTAGAGCTTCTCAACGACTACGACTGCGAGATTCGTTATCACCCAGGCAAAGCAAATGTTGTTGCCGACGCACTTAGCAGACGGAGTTATCTGCTTAGCACTCGAAACGTTCAAACCCAGCACAACCTCGAAGCTCTTATTCGCGACGCCCAGCATGCATGTTTCAACGAGCGCACCTTGAAGAAAGAAAGAATCTACCACGACGGAGCCCAACTTGTGAGCAAATCAAACGGGATATTCCACTTTCTAGACAAAATCTGGATTCCCAAGCAAACCAACCTGCGACAAATCATCATGGACGAAGCCCACAAATCCAGATACTCTATTCATCCCGGTGCTGACAAAATGTACCATGACCTTCGATATAGGTACTGGTGGCCGGGTATGAAACGGGATATCGCCCTCTACGTCGGAAGATGCCTAACCTGTGCTAGGGTCAAGGCCGAACATCAACGACCCTCTGGCTTGCTCGAACAACCTCCAATCCCCATGTGGAAGTGGGAGAGCATAGCCATGGATTTCGTAACCAAGCTTCCAACCACGTCATCAGGTCACGACAGCATTTGGGTTATCATTGACCGTTTGACCAAATCAGCCCACTTTCTGCCAATACGAGAGGACTACAAGGTGGAACGATTAGCCCGAATCTACACTAACGAGATCATCTGTCGACATGGGACGCCTCGTGACATCATCTCTGACCGTGATGCTCGATTCACCTCGCGATTGTGGGGAACGTTTCAAACGGCACTAGGTACAACGCTTAATCTAAGCACTGCGTTCTACCCACAAACCGACGGTCAGAGCGAGAGAACGATTCGTACGCTTGAAGACATGCTCCGTTCATGTGTTCTAGACTTCGGTGGCAATTGGGATAAACACCTTCCGTTAGTCGAATTCTCGTACAACAACAGCTACCAGGCTAGCATCCAGATGGCACCTTTCGAGGCCTTATACGGAAGAAGATGTCGATCGCCTATTGTGTGGCACGAGATCGGTCACTCGCAACTAACCGGTCCGGAACTGCTACAAGAAACGACAGACAAAATCTTCCAAATTCGGGACAACCTAGCGAAGGCTCGAGATAGACAAAAGCTCCTCGCCGATAAAAAGCGCAAGCACCGTGAGTATGGCATTGGTGACTACGTACTCCTAAAGGTATCACCTTGGAGGGGTGTAGTCCGATTTGGCAAAAAGGGGAAACTTGCGCCTCGGTATGTGGGACCTTTTAAGATTCTGGAAAGGATCGGAAAAGTCGCCTACAAACTCGAATTACCGGAAGAACTTAGCAATGTCCATCCGATCTTCCACGTGTCAAACCTCCGAAAGACCATCTACGAACCAGCCGTACATGTTCCTCTAGATGATTTACGAGTGAACGAAACATTGCACTTCGTGGAAAAGCCTGTCGAAATCATGGATCGCCAAACCAAAGAACTCAGGCGCTCACGCATTCCTATTGTGAAAGTCCGGTGGGAAGGCAAACAAGGCGCGGAGTTCACCTGGGAACTCGAAAGCGACATGAAGGCAAAATATCCACAAATGTTTAACGAAGAAGTAACGTCCAGCTAAGCAAAGCAAGATGGCAATATTGTAAAAAGAGAGTATTCGAGAGAGATTTCAGAGAATTTGAAATATGATAATATGTATGTAAATAAGAGATGGTGACACCGTGATTCAGGTGTTGTACGATTTCATATCAACCCAATAGAATCACCAATCGAGAAAGTCTAGATAGAGTAAGTCCCTCCCGTGATTCTCGTGCATCGACCTCACTTGTGCACGGTTTCCGCGCGATGCACGGTCAGTTACGCAATCGGGTCGGTCGGGTCGGTTCCACCGACCCTGCAAAGATGAAGAAATTGCTCAAATCTGAGCATGTTTGATCAGCGCAATCGAGCACCTGCTCAGATACCACGTGTAGGATCGATTCGACACCATTACGATTGTGTTTAGTCCACACACGTTCGCGGATTCCGCACGTTGAACGTGTTGTTACGCAATCGAATCGGAGACAAATCCGGACCTACAATAATTCGAACTTCCTCCAAACGACTTCAAATTCAAACTAAGGACTCTCACCCGTGGTTCACGAATTAGTTACAGTTTCGGCTTAATTTCGGGACGAAATTTCCTAAACAAGGGGAGGCTGTAACACCCCGTGTTTTCGCAAGTGAAAGTCAAGGTCAACGACCGACCTCGCGCGACGTGACTCGTAGAATTGTTTCTATTATATTTAGATTATGAGGAGTAAATGTTGTACATTACAATGATCAAGCCTCACCAATCTTATTTCAATCGACCTACGACTGTGAACGATAGGAAGTAACAATGCGATAAAGTTAATCAAGCAAGCTAATCAAATCGACACCAAATCGTAACTCGAACTACGTATTTTTACTTGTGGTTATATGTGTGTGTGCCTTACGTGTTACTTGTGCATGTTTATTTTATGATTGTGTGGTGATAATCAAGCGAACTCAATCGAACTCGAAGTCTAACTCGAATATGATCGAACCCGAACTCGAATTCCGAATCGAACCATATAAGAAGTAGTTGGGACTGAAAGTAATTTGGATTAGGAAGCCCTATCAAACCGCTCGAAAATCCGAGCCGAATCAACATCGCATCGAGCTCGCCCAAGGTGGTGGCATCCGCACGGATGGCCCATCCGCACGGATGGCCAGTCCGCACGGATTGCCAGTCCGCACGGATGGCCAGTCCGCGCGGATGGCCAGTCCGCGCGGATAACCTACCCGGGTGCGTGCCATGCGCACGGCTCATCCTTTCCCTTTTTGGCATCCTATAAATACACGAGTCACTTTCCACTTTTTCCACTTTTGGCAAGTGACGTCCGAACCACACGCATTCCTCACCTTTTCTCAGATTTCTCTCAATCCAGGTAAGATCTTGCACTAATTCTTGTACATCTTTAGTCACTACACCATTCTACACATTTCCATCTTTCAAATCTTCACTTTCAACCATGAAATCATCCGGATTTGAGGTATTCACGGGTGACGTCATCATGAAGTTCATAAGAACTTCATGCTTGGCTCCATTCCATCAAGAATATCTCAGATCTAAACGATTTATACAAGTTTTTACAATAATTTCACCTAGATCTAAACTTTTCTAAGGATAAAAGAGTTGAAAGAAATAAACCTAAGTTCTCTCTTTCTTTTACCCTTAAAACCGGTACGAATTCGATCAGTCCTAGTGTTTTGCTCGTCAATAGTGATACCCTAGTTCCAGATCTGGAGTTGTACCCTAGACAACTGATTTCGGGGCTAACCGGGACGACCGTTCAGAGTCGCCGGCAGGCCGAGTTAGGGTGGTTCCTAACCGGTCTAGTCACGCGGGTGAGAACACAACTCCAAGTGGTTGCCACGTAATCAGAACGTCTCGACAAACGACAACAGAAACCAAGTGTAGACGAACGGAACAACCAGAGCAGTTGTCCGCACGGACAGGCTACCCGCACGGACAAGCTGTGCGCACGGGTTACCATCCGCACGCACAGGTCATACGCACGGGTTGCTAACCGCACGGACTACCCTTGGGACCCACATTCCAAGCGAGGTTTGAGTATCGACGAACGAGCAATCCGGACAGACGACCTCTGAATGGATTACTCATCGGATCATGAGATACTAAGGCCTTAAAATGAAAATCGAGCAGACCCCACCCGCACGGCCAAGCCGTGCGCACGGACGGGCTATCCGGACGGATTGACTCTGCCCGCGCGCACAGGCTGTCCGCACGGACTACCATACGCACGGACCACCGTCCGCGCGGCCGGCTTGAAAGGTAGAAACACTTTGGTGTTTTCTGAATGCTACAACGAAAACTCCAAAGCACAAGCCATCATACACAAACACATCTTAGGAAGAAACAATCCACTTGAACATTTAACCACACAAGCAATCTAACCGTACGGATAAGTCGCCCGCACGTATAACTAGTCCGCACGGGTCGCCACCCGCACGGACAGTCACACGCACGGATGACCTATCCGGATGGAACACCATCCGCACGCATCACCATCCGCACGCATCACCATCCGTACGGATAGGTCATGCGCACGGATGACTACTATTCACGGATAACTGATCCGCACGATTAGTCATCCTACCCACCCTCACTTGTACTGTTTTACGCATCACTTATCGTTACGTTATCAAATCTATTCAGGCTAACCGAACTCGCTGTAAAGCGCTCCCTTCAATCCATATCGCTGTGAGTATACTCGAACCCTTTTTGCTTTAACACTTTTGGGTGTTACATACGTTACAACTATTCAAACTACAACTATCACACTACTCAAGCTATTTTAACGCTTAACCATTATCGCATGTTATACGTGGCTTATGAATGCTTGTTTGTTATGTTTACACATGGAATGCTGTCTACCTGCCTTAGCAACGATAGTACTATAGTTTGGACTCAGCACCCGTTCGCACGGGGGTTGTTAAGGATCTTTTACTTGCATGTATTACAGAGGTAATCATGTATTGCGAACTGCCTCGGGCAGTCAACCCGCAGTCATTGGTATCGATGGGTCTATGTCGATAACTAACGTGCTTCATTTCTCTGTGTGTACGTGCTGGTTATGCGTAAACAAATTCGAACTCTTTATGCTATTATCAAACTTGTATGCTCACCTTTACATTTTATGTATTGACCTTATTTTAACGTATGTGACAGGTGCTTAGGTTGCATGTTTGCTCTTTGTGCTGTGATGAAATCGAAGCTAGGAACTGGAGTCCTAGAAACCAACGAATAAATTAGTTATGTTCAAATCTGAGTTGTCGGAACAGAATATTTGTTTAGCTTTTGTCTGTAATAACTTGTTTTGCTATTTGAGACATGGTATGGGACATGTTAACTTAAATTGAATGGTAATGATAGTTGTTATGGAAACTTCTGGACAATCTGTTTCGCTCAGTGCCGCGCCCCGATGATTCCGCCATCGGTTGGGGTGTGACACGTTAGGGCATAAATCGGCTACCCACGAGGTTTAGAGACAGAGAGAGAGAGAGAAAGGTGACTCAGATCTACGATGGTGTTGGGGGGAGGGGTTAGAGAGAGATGATTCAGATCGGTTATGATGATTCAGATCTGCGATGGTGGTTATTGGTGGAGTTTGGTGGCCGACAGATGAAAGGAACCATCTAGAGATATAAATGCTCTTGTTTTTAGTACTATGTGAAACAGAGGTATAAATGCTCCTCTCAAACCTATATTTAATGTAATTTTGTTGAAAATTTTGTGTTTACTTGAGGAATTCCATCTGTTTTTTACCTGATTTGAATTTACACTGTCCAAATTTTCGGTTTGATGTTCAGTGAAATTGGAATTGAGCCCCTGTTTTAGTAGTACGTGAAACAGAGGTAGGATTACTCTTCTCAAACCTAACTTTGATGTAATTTCAATACAATTTTTTTGTTAATTGGAGGAAATTTAACTATTTTAGAGGATGCGATATACAACAATATATAAAAGCGGTGGTGGTTGTGGCTCTCATCGAAGTATCGCCGGAAAAACGATTCCGGTTACTGGAATTAAGATGAAGAAGACATGAGAAGTGGGGTGGTGGGGCCCACTTGAGTTTTAATTTTATTTATAACAGTAAGGTTAAAAATAAAACTGAAATGACAAAAATGCCCTTGGCAGCTTTAACATATATGGATGGAGTTAAGTCAGTTGGACCAAAATGGCAACGATGAAACCTTTTTGGATCCAGATGTTAAAAATGAAACCTTTGGACTATACTGGCAAAATGGGCCAAACCACAGGGACTAAAATGGCAATTAACTCTATTATTTATTTATCACACTCATATTCATTTTTCTTGAACGGCCACCTAAATCAAAGGATAAGCATCCTGGGATGCCCTCAAACGAGCAAATGCATCCCCTCCTCCATAACGATCAGAGTTGGATGAATACCCAAGCCACCAGTTCCGGGGAAAACCCGCCGCCCGAAGGCCCAATGCGGTAAAACCCGGTTCGGCTCGGTTTCGAACTGGCAAAACTTCATTGCCACCACCAATGTCCTTCAAAGTGATGCTAGTGGGAGTTGAACTTGAGACCTCAAGGAGAGAAACCAAGTGACTAACCACTAGACCAACTTGTCAGGACCCGCTTAAAACCCAACAAGAACAACTCGCTTATAAATCGTCAACTTGTATGACTCATTTAAAAATACGGGTTAAACGGGTCGGGGTTGGGTTGACCCGCATTTATATGTGTGCGGGTTAGGATTGAAAATTTTAACCCGAATAATAATATGGGTCGGGTTCGGGTTGAACATTTCAACCCACCAACCTGCAACTGTCAACCCATTAACCCGACACGATTGACACCCATTCAAAATAAGTTTTATATTTACCCATTTCAGTAAATACCTATAATAATATGACCATAATACCCTTCCCTTTTTCTTACAATCTAAACTCTGGTAATGGAAGTTTTAACGGAAAGCCATAGATGTCATGTAAACGGAAAGTCTATAATTGATGTTTTGTTAAGTAAAAATTATATTATACCAAATTTTGAGGGGGTGGACAAAATTATACCTAAAATGATAATAAACTGAAAGAAGAGATTTTTGCCTTGTAAGTTTGCACTCTGAAGATTGGCCCTCACAAAAAAGGCTTCACTAAGATTAGCATCGGAAAATAAAGCGTTTTTGAGGCATGCATAGCTCAATTCTGCACCCGACAAGTCCTGCATAAGTTAAAACGGAAAAACAAGTTTAGCAAAACATTCACTAGGCCTGTAAACGAACTGTTCGTAAACTTGTTCGGCGGGAACAACCATACCCAGTAAATCCCACAAATAGCAAAGCTACTTATAGGGTCTGGGGAGGGTGGGATGTAGACAGACCTTGCCTCTATCCATAGGGATAGAGAGGCTGCTTCCAGAAGAGACCCTCGGCTCCAAAACGAACAGCATACCAACACATCAAGTCAAAGAATATAGAAAAATAGAATATAGAAAAAAAAGAAGTCACCTATACCAAGAAAGTAATCAGAGTGACACAGTATAATGTATATCATGTATAATAGCATACAACATCATTCGGGCATAAACACAAGAAGTCAATCACCGGTAAAGTCACTTAAAGAATAAGAAAAACCTACGTCCCTAAAATACACCTAAGACCTTACTGCAATATCCTCTGGAAGTCCTTAATCCTAATCCTACGCCTCCACGAAGTCCTATCTTGGACCATGTCCTCAGAAAGATGCAACTCTAGTAAATCATGCCTAATCTGCTCTTCCCATGTCAGTTTGGGTCTGCCTCTTCCTCTCCTCCCTCCACGGTAAGAGTTTCCACTACTCTAACTGGTGTCGTCGTTTGCCTCCGCTTCACGTGCCCAAACCATCTCAATCTCCCCTCCTTAATCTTATCCGATATACTAGCCACTCCTAATCTTTCCCTAAAAACCTCATTTCTTATCCGATCCAACCTCGTGTGTCCACACATCCACCTCAACATCCTCATCTCTGCTACCTCCATCTAGCGTGCTTGTGTCTTCTTGATAGCCCAACAGTCTGTTCCATATGGCATAGCTGGCCTAACTTCTACCCTGTAAAATTTCCCCTTTAGTTTAGTTGGAAACCTCCTATCGCACAATACTCCACTGGCACAGGCTGCCCTCCATCTACACCAGCCAGCCTGTATGCGATGGGTTACATTACTATCTATGTCACAATCCATTTGTACAAACGACCCCAAATATTTAAATTTAGTTCCCTGCAGGACCAATTGATCCTCAATGGTGATTTGGGTGTCATCATCATCGGCTACACCACTGAAATCACAGTGTAGATACTCAGTCTTAGATCGACTAATCCTTAGGCCCTTGCCCTCTAGAGCGACTCGCCACTCCTCTACCTTCGCGTTCAAGCACTGTTTAGTTTTTGCAATCAACACAATATCGTCTGCAAAAAGCATGCACCACGGAACTGTCTCCTGGATCAACTTGGACAACTCATCCAAGACCACCGCAAAAAGAAAAGGGCTCAACGCAGACCCTTGGTCTCCTACCTCCACAAGAAAGAAGTTTGTATCCCCTACAGGCGCGCGTACACTAGTTTCCGTTTTATCATATGTATCCTTAATTATGTCTATATACTTCCCAGGTAGCCCTCGACCCTCCAAACTATCCCAAATTAGTTGCCGTGGGACAGTGTCATATGCCTTTTCAAGGTCAATGAACGCCATATGTAAATCTTGCTTCTTCACTCTATATTTTCCATCAATCTCCTTAGAACATGTATCGCTTCTGTAGTTGACCTCCCTTTCGTCAGGAAGTTCGTTTATTTAATAAATGAACAAACATGAACACATTTTTTTGTGTTAATTCAATTAAACGAACTAACATGAACACACATTCTGTTTATGTTCGTTTATTCACATTTGTTTATGTTTGTTCGTTTCACTTTAAATACACAAGTAATTATATTTATATATTAAACATAAAAGGAACTTTCTAACTATTTATATAAATACAACTAATTGATAATTGGCTTTCTAGTAATAACAATGGGGTTTCCAACGGAATTTATCGTAATTAATCAGTAATTTATATAGAAATTACTTTACGTTCGTTTATGTTTAGTTAATTATGTTCATTTATGTTTGTTCAATTACGGTCAATTGTGTGGTTTATTGTTTGTTAAATTATGTTCGTTTAAATTTGTTTTTTTATGTTCGTTTAGGTTCTAAACGAACAATCATAAATGAACACGAACATGCCCATTTTCTTAATAAACGAACACGAACAAAAATGTGTTCGATTATATTTTCATGTTAGGTTAAAGTTAAATGAACGAACACGAACATGCCTCTGTTCGTATTCGTTCGGTTCATTTACAGGCCTAACATTCGCTATTATTGGCATATTTTGACTATCTATTTGTCTAGTTCATGATAGCCAAATATTTTCTTTATCTATATGTCCCTTTAGAGCAGAACAAATTATGCGCTTTCAGACTATATTTGTATAAATTCATGTCAATATCTCATGCAATTGTACTCATGATATGACATACATCAACCATTTTCCAATTTAATAAGATACATACGTTGACGATTAATCTTGAGTTACATGACAAAATGTATATGAACATACCAGTCTGGAAAGATCAAGCCCAGAGAGATTCACTCCTCTTAATTTGACATATGTAGATGTAGATTGTATAGATTTGATAATATCAGTGCGTGTTAAGTCGGTGTCCATTCGTTCATCCTTTTTCTTATTCAAGACCTCATTTATCCTCTCCACCAGTCCCTGAAATAAGCAACAGAACTATTTTATGAAGTACTTAATTAAATTAAGTTAATTTTACGTAGAATCGGTTCTTTATACAAAATAATATCACCTTAAGTGAGTGAAATGAAGATCAGAAAGTAATGTAACCACGGTAATAACACTCCCTGGAAAATTCTTAAAGTGTAATCATTACTTTAGGGGCGGCAATTTTGGCACGACCCGAGACATGACCCGTACCCAACACGAAAATACGCAGGTTTTGGTTGTTTAATACATCCCGTTTTATCAAACAGGTCAACCGAACACGACGCGTTTAATAAACATGTCAACCCAACAGGAAGCGTTAATAAATGGGTTAACCTTTTAACCTTTCTATTTGCTTCTTCTAATCTCGAGCTAAATATATAAAACCTAATTTGTTAATTAGGAATGACATATAAAGAAACAAAAACAATTAGGACACCAATTACAGATGATGTTTCATTTGAACGGGAGTAATTGATTGTTTTTATTGTTACTAATATTCACATATGAACATCATCAAGTGAGTTGACCCAAACTCGACACGATTTTAAGTGGGTCCGATATGACAAATAAATATAAGGGTGGGTTCAGGTTGAAAATCCTGACACAATTGACAACCCATAGAAATTACATTTTGTTAAGACCAGTCCTAAGATTGGGGTTGGTTATTTTGAGATAAAATTTGTAATTTTCTTGAGGTTGTGCTATCTTTTGAGAATTCAAGGAGAAAGGGTTCAATCAATCAACGTACAGCTGAACGCAACAACAAAAAGGACTTACAAGAAGCTGATAGTATTCTGCTTCCCGCAACAGCTGTATACGCTCTAAATCAGACAGGTTAAGAATGGGAGTTACACCATCTCTCAACCAATTCAAAATATGCCCGAAGTGCTTCCCATCCCTGTCAATAAACACATATCCCTGCAATAGCACAAAATGTGCACTGTTAATAAAGTTTGATGCCCGAGGAAATTCAATATTATCCGAGCATTGCCCATCAAAGAAACCCAAGAATTAATCATCATCATCATCATACTCAGTATATCCCACCAATAGCAAAGCTAAGGTAGGGTCTGAGGAGGGTGAGATGTAGACAGCCTTACCTCTACCCCGTAGGAATAGAGAGGCTGCTTCCAATGAGACCCCCGGCTCGATTGTGGTTTTGCATCAAGCCTTGGACATAAGGCACATAACACTCAGCAATTGAGACAAACGCCGATTAGTGCATGCACCCCCTTGTCTTTTGGCTATCAACGCCACCACATGATGCATGATTAACCGTCCCCCTCTTTTAACGTTATTTTCACGAAATTAGTAAAATAATGTTAAAATTAGTGCACTTTCACTTTTGCCCCCCGAGCGCCCACGCATATATACATTATATGAGCATACCGCAAGCGGGGCGTTAAACCCAAGAATTAATAAAAAAGGTAAATATGCTTATCAACTATCAAGAATAGACATATGCAATGCACCTAATCTTGCAACCATAGATGTTGTGTCTACATTACATACTCACCTTCTCAGGGTCCTTGTAAACAGTGTGGCGACCACTGAACATGGCCGCAAGCATCGAATGAGGCTCCCTATGAGTTAGCGTACCAACAGTAGTGAGATACTCATATCCACCTGTTTCGGCAGCAATATTAAATTACAAAAATTAGAGCATTCACATTGGAATCTCTAAAACCACATTTTCTATTTTCTATAAATTATAGAGAAAACTATATGGTTTTGTGTATTTTATGTTCTACATTGGAGTCTCAAAATGAAGAAAACATTTAGAGAGTTGATAGTACATCTCTAAATATAGAGATTACTATTCATCTCTAAATATAATTTTGTGAGTGTATTAAACCAGGAAAAGACAATAAAACAAATGTTTGTGAGTAAGATAGAGACAGAGAATCGGATGTGAGAGGTTTCTAAGACATAAACAAAGTTTGCAGAAAAAAATGTGTATTTTAGTTGAATTACATAAATACAAATATAGATTTTTTTTTTTTGGGTAAAGTAAATACAAATAGAGATTGTGATGTGAATACTCTAACCTAATCACCTAATCATTTCCACATGTTTCAGCAGCAATATTAATCTAAACAATAGATAACCTAATCAACCAATCATTTCCAGCAGTTTTGGCAGAAATATTAACTTATGCAACTGATAACCTAATCGATCGATCGATCATTTATAACTGTTTCAATAGCAATATTATATTAAACAACTGATAATATAATCAATCGATTATTTCCAACACTTTCGGCAGCAATATTATATCAAAACACAGATACTCTAATCAATCGATTATTTCCAACAGTTTCGGTAGCAACATTATATGTAACAACTTATAATCTAATCAACCGATCATTTCCAACAGTTTCAGCAGCAATATTATAATAAACAAATGATAAGCCAATCAACTGATCATATACTCATTTTCGGCAGCAATATCAAACTAAAAAAATTAATAACCTATTAAAATCAATCATATACACATATTTCGGCAGTAATATCAAACAAATAAAATCATTAACCTAATAAATCGATCATATACACATGTTTTCGGCAGCAATATCAATATCAAACTAAAAAATTAATAACCTATCAAAATCGATCATATACACATAATTCGGCAGTAATATCAAACAAAAAAATTATTAACCTAATAAATCGATCATATACACATATTTCTGCAGCAATATTAAATTAAAAAAATGATAACCTAATCAATCGATCATATACTCGTGTTTCTACAGCAATATTAACTTAGAAAAACTCATAACCTAATCAATTGATCATTTATACTTGTTTCAGCAGCAATATTAAGTTAAATAACTGATAACCTAATCACTGTTCAAGTTTTAATCGATCAATTTCACTTGTTTTGGCAGCAATATTAAACTAAAAACGGTGAAATAATGAAACTAAACTGAAAACCTAATCAATGGAACAATGCAGAGCAAAATTACAAGTGAAATTCAAAAGTGAAAAAGAAATAAATGTGATGTATAATGACCTATATTGAGACGAACAATCGAAGAAGTAGCGTTGGAGTCCATTGTCATGGTGATGTCACCAGTGCAACCGATGAAGATGAAGAAGACGCATATTGTAACGGCTAAAACCCTGAAGAGTGTTCAACAAGTTATCTATATGATCCCTTTTACTTTTGTTTATTTCTCCAAATGCCCCCTGTACTTTTCTTTCTTGCACATTCCACTGTGACTAAAAAATACAAGCCGTTATAACTGTTTTTAGAGTAAATTACAACCGGTGTCATTTACGTTTGCATCAAATTACAACCGGTGTCTTTTAACTAAAGAAATTACAGGCTCTATCCTTTATGTTATTGGATTTTAACACGTTATGTCCTTTAGGCCTAACCTAGTTAAGTTTTTTTTTTGTTAAGTCTTACTATGTGACTCTCACATGAGGGCAACATTGTCTTTTCATTTTTATATTAAAAAATGAAATAAATAAATCTCTTTTGTCCCCTCCATTTTTTCAGTCGATCGCTCTTTTTTTTTTCAGTTAATCGAAACAAAATTATAATGCATGGTTTGGAATTGGAATTATAATCAAAGTAAAACATTTAAATAATTAGTAGTCTTAATCTTTGTTTTTTTATTAAAATGGAGCAATATTTTGGAATTAATCTTGTTTTCTTATCAAACCAATCAAAAGAACTGACCATTAGAATGGTCGGCTCATATGCAAACAACTTCTTATGAAAGCTATGATGGAATTAATAGATAATGCTATGATGTTGGAAGCTTACCATAAATTTTAAAGACGTCGTTTTGTTATAGTGCTTGTCGTAGAAGGCACCCATTGCAAGGTTTGATTCACATTCTTTTTTTTTTCTGTAGGTTTTTTTTATCAAAATTTTGAGAGACATAGATAATAGCGATGGTTTTTTAGATGAATTAGAACAATAAGATGTAATAAGATGCAAGGGGAAAATCGAAATTCATGTTACATTGAGAAGAAAAGACCATATTTCCCTCGTGTGAGAGACACATGGTAAGACTTAATTAAAAAAATTAACTAGGTTAGAGCTAAAGGACATAACATGCTAAAAACTGGTAACATAAATGACATAGCCTGTAATTTCTTTAGTTAAAGGACATCGAATGTAATTTGATACAAACGTAAAGGACACCGGTTGTAATTTACTCTTGTTTTTATAACAAACTTAAATCAATAAAAAAAGAGTTAAATGCCATTTTAGTCCCCGTGGTTTGGGCTATTTTGTTAGTTTAGTCCAAAGGTTTCATTTTTCACCTGTGGGTCCAAAAATGTTTCATTGTTGCCATTGTAGTCCACTGAGATAACTTCATCCATTTTTTATGTTAACGAGAAGGCCAATTCGGTCATTTTATACGTAATTCTGTTAACTAGAAGGGCAGTTCGGCAATATAAAATGACCGAATTGGCCTTCTCGTTAACAGAAAAAATGGATGAAGTTAACCCAGTGGACTAAAATGGCAACAGAGAAACCTTTTTGGACCCACAGGTGAAAAATGAAACTTTTGGACTAAACTGACAAAATGACCCAAACCACAGGGACTAAAATGGCATTTAACTCTAAAAAAATAATCCAACAATTGTTATATACTTATATTTAATAACCTGATTATTTGAAATGGTTTATGTTTTGGTCAAAAATCAAGCAAAGATAATGCAACCAAATCTTTTGTTGTGAGGTGTGATGCTTGAATCAATGAACAATATTAAGGATCACTCAGAAATGTAATGAACAAGTGACACAATGATTTATACGAGGAAAAAACCCTTGATCAAGAGTTGATCTCTAGTATAAAAAACCTCGGGTGATGGAAACTACCGATCACCAACTCAGATTAAACAGAAAATGTATTACAACTTTGGATGATAGCGAGCTTGTTACAAGGATCATTAGAGTGTAATGTGCAAAAAAGTGTGTATTCGCCGAGCAAACTGTCGAGAGCTGATGAGAGCAGTTACGAGTGTGTGTGTTTAGCCAAAAATAGCCAAGTGTTCTAATCTAGCTCGCTATCCCTTTTAAATTTGGAAAATATCTAAGCTAACTAACTATCCGCATTTCGTGCAAGTCTTCCACGACCTCCATAACGTCCATATTAGTCAAGCACGTGCGGAATAAAAAGGGAATATGCTCCAGGAATATCGCCAAGACCAAGTCCAAGCACGTACTCCTGCAAAACAACTTCATATTCAAAGCAGACAATCGTTAGTGTAAGGATCACTATAATGATCCTGGATCCTGATCCTACAATACTCTCTGAGGATCACTAATTCAAATAGAATTGAGGATCCCTAAACCCGACAGTAATTGAGGATCACTAATCTTTGGAAAATCCTCCCCTAACAATTGCCCCCAAAATATAAGGAGTAAAGTGTAAGTAAACGAGTTATATTTTCTCGTTCTTATCTGTAACAAACCAACGGATATATAGCCGTTACATTCTGACTAGTCGTTGCCAATCTGACGTCATTGAAGTGACTATCCTGCAAAATCATGATTATAAATTGAAGTTAGAGATAAGGGTTAGGAAGCATTTAAATTCGTGCGTTTCATCCGTTAAATCCTCATTCGAAGATCTGATCAGGTACTTCTCTTTCCTTTCTCTCTTCATATTCTCATTCTGTTTCTTCTTCTTCACCCTCATCATGACCAAGATGATGCTAAGATCTTCACCGGCTAAGGATCACAAAAAGGACAGTCCTTTGAAGAGCCAAGGGATCATCGAAGGCTCTGCGAAGGAACGATGTTGCTTTACTGATCCGCAGATAGACAGGATTCGCCATTGTTTTCCGGCGAACACCGTTTTTAAAGCTTTTGACCCCACCGTCCTAAGTGACTTTGTTTCTGAAACCTGGGTAGCTTTTCCGGTCACCCCATTTACGATAGGATACTCGTATCCTTTTCCTGATTTCACCCAATCTTTCTTCTCTCTCACCGGCATCTCCTACATCCAAGCGATGCCAATGATGTGGAGGGTCTTGTATACCCTTGAAAGAATCATTGAGCATGAAGGTATTGATCTGGGAATGTCGGAGTTAGCAGAAATGTACAACCTTGTGAGCCATGGATCTCATCGATATCTATTCAAACACAAACCCGGTGAAGAACAGCCCATCCTCAAAACCACTAAGAATGACACCAACTGGAAAAGGCGATTCTTCTTTGTCAGAAGGGATTCCATCCCTGATGGGAAGGATCTGCCAAGAAAGTGGGCCATCCACGGTAGGATAGAGGACCCTTAGAAGGATCACAGGATAACCTTGTTTCTGCTGAGGATCACTAACATCCTTTTGTTTCTTTTGTGCAGCTGTCTCTGTTTAGCATATTATTCCATCGCCTGCCACCGAGGAGAGGCTCGCTGCTTTCCGAAAACTTGATCCTGCAATAAGATCATTTCAAGCAAATACCCAGGATTCTCAAGAAGTATCCTCAGGCTCTGTTACGATGTCAAGTAAGTATCCCATTTTGTGCATAACTAAATGTTTAAATTAAAATGAAATAAGGATACTTATCTGTTATGGATGTGTAGGTGCTGGAAAATCATCGAAGTCTGCTACTCGTTTCAGTGTCACTGACCTCGATGCTGTTCGATCCGCAAAGAAGAAGCCTGCTGCTAGTCCATCCGTCACGGTCCCCAAGGCAACCACTTCTAAGGGAAAGGGCGGAAAGAAAAGGAAGACTGCTGATACCCTTGAAGGTCTGCCTCTGATCCAACATCAGTTCGAGGAATACGTTGCTGAGGTGAGAATAACTGATCCTTAAATGTGATTCTTGTACATGATCCTTCCATACTGAGGGTAAGGGATCCTGAATTGTATCCTTTCTTTTGCAGAAATTTGCTGAAATCCAAGATTACGTAGGGAGTCTTGAAGAGGTTGAGCTAAAGTGTTTGGACCTCCAAAAGATCATGCTGGCCAAGGATCAGAAGATTGCCTTTCTCGAAAACGATGTCAATCTGGTGAAGAAGGAACTTGTCCTGGCTCATATCATTGCTGATCAGGAGAAGTTTGAAATCACAAATGATGCTAAAGTCTCCGCTGCCATTGCTATGTACAAAACCAAGTTGCAAATGGCCCAAGAAGCTCAGAATCCTAACTTTGACAAGAGCAACTGGGACATAGAGGGCTGGAAGGCTAGGTTGGCTGAGCTGGATGATGAAGAAGAGGCTGGTGAGGTCTTAGCAATCGAGGCTGGCAGCAGTGGGGTTAAGGATCATGTGGGTGATGCCGGAGCTGGAGGAGTTGGTGAAGGTGATGGTGATGGTGATGCAGCAAAGGTGTAATCTGCAGGAATGGGCAATGATGGACATTTCTAGACGCGACCGGAGCCCATTTTTTAGGACTTGGTAGTAGTTTTATTTTGGTTATGGTTATTTGAAACAATGTTGGTTTGTACTTTGAACAATAGTTTCTAGGGTTATGGATCAAGGATCCTTAGACAATAGGTAGGATAATAGGTGGTGGAGGGATCCTCTGTTTGGGGGATGAAGCCACTTGTTATCCTGCCATCTTTTATTTCCTGCACTCTTAAGACCCGTTAACAATGGACACCCTTTGCCAACCCATGTGGACGGGCAACGTTTTGCTGGTAGAAACGTGGGTTGGCAATTTCGACAACCTTGAAGGGTTTAACGTTTTGTGAATAAATAAAACCTTAACTTTTTGGCTATTTCCCGTGTTGTTATCCTTGTGAATACTTTACTTTTCAATTGTTGTGATATACATTTTGTCTGAATTTATTAAGTAAAGAAATTTTTTTTAATAAATATCCTCAAAAAGTTTAGGATATGATCAAGGATCACATATCCTATAGCCGACAAGTTCTGAAAAGTAGTGTAGTTTAAGGATCATAAGTTCAGTTGTCAAAGGATAAGGGTCACTCATGTAAATAATAAATAAGATCAAAGTAATTAAGGATCATACCTGAGAATCCAAGTTAGGATCTTAACCTTTAACACTTATAATCAGGATAACCAAAAGACAAACCTTAGTAGAAGGTAAGGATCAAGGATCCTTGGTCGTTTAGCTTCAAAAACCTGAAATAGGATACAACTTGGGACTAAGCCAATATAAGATAAAAGTTAGTAACTGGGGACAAGCCCAACAATTTTGGGGACAAGCCCAATATACTGGGGACAAGCCCAAAGGATAACTGGGGACAAGCCCAAAGGATAACTGGGGACAAGTCCAAAGGATAACTGGGGACAAGCCCAAAGGATAACTGGGGACAAGCCCAAAGGATCGTGTGTAAACTGGAGTATGGCCCTCACTGGCGACTATCCAAACTTAGTGACATGAAAATGCCAAAACCTTAGCTAACGTGAAAACGTTAGAAACCTTAGGAACGGATGTATGGTACGTCTACCATTATACGTAGGATCCCGGATACAGCCAGTACAATGAAATTGTCAGCCCCTAAAGCGAGTACTGGTCCCATTGCCATGAACTGTACCAGGATCATCGTGCGCTGCTGGCGATACTGGGGACAGGCCCAAAACCGGGGACAAGCCCAAATAACTGGGGTCAAGCCCAAATAACTGGGGTCAAGCCCAAATAACTGGATACTTCTGTGGATACTCAATCCTTTGTTAAGGATACCTAAACCTTCTGCAAAACTCAGATTCAAGTGAAAGGAGGATAAAGGATCCAGGATCCTTATCCTTATATATAGGATAATTAAAAAGTGAAATAGTTTAAGATCAGATCATTACCAAAATGAGGATCTTCTGTCTTGTAAGGATCCTTCAAGGATACTTGTTAGCTAAGGATCATGGATCCTTATTACATGAAATATTTCTTCAAGTGGACAGCATTCCAAACTCTTGGTAGCAAATCACCTTCCATTGTTAGCAATCGATATGCCCCCTTTCCTGCCTCAGCTTCGATCAAGTAAGGGCCTTCCCACTTTGGTGCCAACTTTCCATCAGCAGGATTGGTGGTATTCTGAAATGCTTTCCTTAACACCATATCACCAACTTAGAATTTCCTGATCCTGACATTTTTGTTGTAAGCTCCAGCCATCCTCTGTTGATAACTGGCCATCCTTATCCTTGCCAAATCCCTGAGCTCTTCTATAGTATCCAAGTCTTGAACCAAGTTTTCAGCATTTTCTTCAGGATCACGAATGCTTGTTCTTGCAGTAGGAACCACCATCTCTGTAGGGATCACTGATTCTGCTCCAAATACCAAAGAGAATGGAGTCTGGCCAGTAGCATTCTTGGGAGTTGTTCTATCAGCCCAAAGCACATAAGGTAGTTCTTCTGCCCATTTTCCTTTCTTGGATCCAAGCTTCTTCTTCAAGTTGTTGATGATGATCTTGTTGGATGATTCTGCCTGGCCATTGGCTTGTGGGTGGACTGGTGTTGATGTTATCATCTTAATCCCCCAGCTGTCACAAAAGTTAGTAGTTCTACTCCCAATAAATTGGGATCCATTATCACAAACAATTTCAGAAGGGATACCAAATCTAGTAATAATGTTTCTTTTAATAAAGGATATCACTTCTTTTTCTCTGACTTGAGCAAAGGCTTCAGCCTCTATCCACTTGGAGAAGTAATCAGTCATAGCAAGCATGAATACTTTTCCACCAGGTGCCTTAGGAAGCTTACCAACTATATCCATTCCCCATCTCATAAATGGCCAAGAAGAGGATATAGGATGCAAAAGTTCTGCTGGTTGGTGAAGGATATTACTATGTCTCTGACAAGGATCACACTTCTTGGCATACTCCACAGCATCCTTCTTCATAGTAGGCCAATAGTATCCTGTCCTTAGGATCCTGGAGAATAATGCCCTGCCCCCAGTGTGGTTTCCACAATCTCCTTCATGGAAATCCTTTAGGACTTCTTGGATTTCAGGATCCTCAATGCATCTTAGATATGGTCCTGCAAGAGATCGTTTATACAACATATTATTCAATATTGTAAATTGAGATACCTTGATTTTGAAAGCCCTAGGGTTTTTTCCTGTAGGAATCTCTCCGTGTTGTATGTATCTCATGATTGGAAGGATCCATGATCCTGAATGAGGTTGAGTATCATCACTAGGGATGATTGCAGAATCCTCTCCTATCTCCATGGCTACATGATCCTCGATAGCAGGGGTCAGGATGTGGATAATAGGGATCTTGATATCCCCCGGGATCTTCAAGGATGATCCTAGATTGGCTAATGCATCAGCCTCTGCATTCTCTTCCCTTGGTACCTGTGTCAAACTAAAGGAAACAAAAGAGAGTGCCAATTCTTTGACTATCTCTAAATATTTGATTAGTTTTTCACCTTTAACAGCATAGGATCCATTAAAGTGATTAGTAATTAACAACGAATCTACATGTACCTCAAGATACCTGATCCTCATATGCTTAGCAATTTGCAAACCAGCTATCAAGGCTTCATACTCAGCCTCATTATTAGTAGTTTGGAACTCACAAGCTATGGAGTGGGGTATTATGTCCCCTTGTGGCGATTTTAGTAGTATTCCAAGCCCTGTTCCTTTGACATTAGAAGCACCATCAGTGAAGAGTATCCAAGGATCCTTAGTTTCTTCTAGCTGTTGGACTTCCAACTCAGCTTCCTTTTGCAGGTCACTACTAAAATCTGCCACAAAGTCAGCTAAGGCTTGGGATTTGATGGCAGTCCTTGGTTCATATCTTATATCATATGCACTAAGCTTTACTGCCCACTTAGCCATCCTTCCTGACATTTCAGGTTTCCTGAGAACATTCTTAATTGGAAAATTAGTCTTAACAATAATGGCATGAGTCTCAAAATAATGTCTTAATTTAGTAGATGCCATAATTAATGCAAGGATAAGTTTCTCTAAGTGTGAATACCTGGATTCAGCATCAAGTAAACTCTTACTTACATAATAAACAGGATGTTGTGTACCTTGGTGATCCTTAACAAGGACTGCACTTACTGCTTTTGAGGATACTACTAGGTATAAGGATAATATATCCCCCTTTTCTGGTTTCATCAAGGCGGGGGCTGAGGATAGGTAATCCTTAAGAGCTTTGAGGGCACTTTCATGCTTCTCAGTCCATTCAAATTTCTTGTTCTTCCTCAGGATGTCATAGAATTCCTTGCACTTTTATGAGGATTTGGATATGAACCTGTTCAAGGCTGCGATCCTGCCTGTCAACCTTTGCACATCCTTGGCATTGGCAGGAGATTTGATATTCACAATAGCCTTAATCTGCTCTGGACTTGCTTCAATGCCCCTCTTTGTCACCATATAGCCTAGGAATTTCCCTGCTTTAACACCAAAATGACACTTGGAAGGATTCAGTTTCATATTAAATTTATCAAGGATATTGAATGCTTCCTCCAAATCTTTAAGGTGATCCTCAGCTTTCTTGGACTTAACCACCATGTCATCTATATAGACTTCCATAGTGTGTCCAATTTGTTCCTTGAACATCATATTGACTAGCCTTTGATAAGTAGCACCTGCATTCCTTAGTCCAAATGGCATAGCAATATAACAATATATACCAGTTGGGGTCATAAAGGCTGTATCCTCTTGATCAGATGGTTCCATCTGAATTTGTTGAAATCCAGATGAAGCATCCATAAAAGTCAACAACTCATGACCCACGGTAGCATCCACCATGGAGTCAATGTGGGGTAATGGGAAAGGATCCTTGGGACATGCCTTGTTTAAATGAGTAAAATCGACACATACCCTCCACTTTCCATTTTTCTTTTGAACATCAACCACATTGGCTAGCCACCTTGGATACTTAACCTCTCTTATCATACCTGCTCGAAGTAGTTTATCTACCTCCTCCTGGATAATAGCATTCCTTTCAGGTGCAAACTTCCTTCTTTTTTGATGAATTGGCTAGAATGACCTGTCAATGCCGAGTTTATGAGTAATTATATCTTTAGATATACCTGTCATGTCTTCATGCTTCCAGGAAAAGGTAGTTTTCCTTCTTTTAAGGAAGGATACTATATCCTGTTCAATGTCGCTAAGGATCCCTGATCCTATGAAGATCTTGGATTCAGGATCATGAGGATCCATGAGGATTTCTTTTACATCCTGCTCTCTTGCTTCCAAGACATCTCTTGAAGGATACTTTAATTGCTATTTCTCCCTTGGTCTTGAGGCTGGCTTCATTGATGAGGTATAGCAATTCTTAGCTTCTTGTTGATCACTCTCAATTTTCACCACTCCCCATGGACTAGGAAGCTTCACACATTGATGATAGGTAGACGGGACTGCCTTCATGTCATGTATCCATGGCCTGCCAAGGATAACATTACAATAGGATAAGCAATCTATAACACAATTTTTTTTTATAAGAATGAAGTCCTTCAATATAGATGGGAAGTTTGATGTCCCCCAATGTGTTCTTGGTTTCTCCACTGAATCCCACAAGGACTGAGGATCTTGGGACAATATCAGACTCCGGGATATTCATTCTCTTGAGGACATCAAGCTGAATGATGTTCACAGAGCTTCCTCCATCGATTAGGATCCTGCGAACAAAGTGGTTAGATATAAATAAGGTAATAACAAGACCATCATGATGAGGATCCTGGACATCAACACGATCATCCTCATCAAAGGTTATGACTTTATCCTGGGTAACGATGGAGGTCCGGATGGGTCTGTCTCCATTATCCATCTTGGTTTCCTTGGCATGTCTTTTGGCTGCTGAAAAGGATGTACCACAAATGTCTGATCCACCGGATATGAAGTTTATAACTTGTGCATCTGCTGGGGGAGCAGGATCCTTTTCTGGGATCCTTTCAGGATCCTGGATCCTTGACTTCTTTCTGCCCAAAAGCTCCTTCAAGTGCCCCTTGCTTAACAAGTAACCAATTTCTTTTCTAAGTTCAATACACTCTTCAGTGAGATGCCCAAAATCCTCATGATATGCACACCACTTGGACTTGTCCTTTGTAGCAGCTGGTTTATCACTTTTCCTTGGCCACCTAGCTTTCTCACCTAGATTCTGCATTGCAAGAATTAGTTCATTGTTATCAACAGAAAAACAGTATTCAGAAATGGGAGGATAATCCTCATCATCCTCTTCCTGTTCCACTGCATGCACGTTCTGGTTATCAGATTTGTTGTAGGACTTGAACTTGTTATTCTTAAAGTAGGATCCTTGCTTTTCCTATTTTGAGGATCCTGTCAGTCTTTCCTGGATCCTTTTATTTCTCCTCTAATCGGATGAATCTAAGGGCCCTGGTTCTTACTTCATCAAGATTCCTGCAAGGGGTCATGACAAGATCATCATAGAATAATGAATCCCTAAGCAATCCCATTTTAAAGGCTTCTACAGCCGTAGCAATATCCAGGTTAGGAATGTCTAAGGATTCTTTACTAAACTTAGTGATGTAATCTCTAAGTGATTCATTTTGACCTTGTGTTACCCTATAACGATCACTAGTTAAACGTTCAAATTTTCTACTACAAGAGAATTGACTATTAAACAGATTAACTAGATTAGCAAATGAAGTAATAGAGTAAGGGGGAAGACTTAGCAGCCATTTAAGAGCAGATCCTGTGAGTGTGGACCCAAATCCCTTGCATAGACATGCTTCTTTTAACCTCTCAGGAATTGGATTGATCTCCATCCTCTCCCTGTATTGAGCTACATGCTCCTCTGGATCCGTTGAACCATCATACAGCTTCATGGAGGGAATCTGGAATCTTTTGGGTATCTCAGCATCACATAAGGGTGGTGCAAAACGAGATATCCTATGGCTACCGTCTGCGATCTCAGGAATGGGCTTGACCACTCCTGGAACACTGGATATCATATCCTTAAGCTTGTGTAATTCCCTAGCCATAGCTTGATTGATACCTGTATCCTGCATGGAGCCATGGTTAGTGTTATAAGAATTATTGAAAGTGTTACCTCCCAGAGGATTCATGTTTGGAATTCCAGATGCGAACCCATATTAACGGGACTCCGGTATGATCGAAGGACCAGATGAAGCAATGGTCTGCATTGGAATGAAGTCTCCTTGATGAACATCTGAGCTTGGAGGTTGCATGCTTCTTAAGAATCCTTGATCCTGAAAGATGTTGGATCCTTGAAGCTGAGAGGATCCTTGAACCTGAAAAGATCCTTGGGGCAGAGAGGATCCTAGAACCCGGGAGGATCCTGGAACCATGGAGGATCCTTGAACCTGGGAGGATCCTTGAACCTGGGAGGATCCTTGGACCTGGGAGGATCCTTGGACCGTGTGCATTCCCAAATATCCTCCTGAGCTGACGAAGGATCCCTGATGCTGAAAAGAGGATCCCGATGGTTGAAAACAGGATCCTTGAGGCTGGAAGTGAGAGCCAAATGCTTGACTCATAGTTGCTGTTCCATAACGCCTTCCTGATGGTCCACTCTGATACTGGATGTCCGGGACTACAGTTTGCAAGGCTGTTATAGCTGGAGTATCGAAATCCAATGACCTTGGTATCAGAGGAGAGTGATCCTCCACTGATTTCTTCTGTTTCTTGATATCACCAATCTCCTGGAGGATCCTTTCATTGGTTTTGTCCTGCTCTTGCATGCGATCTCTCATCTGCAAAATCAGAGCAAAAAGATCATTAGTAGTAGGATTAGAGGAAACAGAAAAAGTTGGTGGTTTTGGGAAAATGGGGGTTTGTCTCTTCGTAGCATTTTCAGCATTCTTCTGGGATCCAGAAGGTGCTGGAGGCAAAGGTGGAACGCCTTGTGAAGAACTGATTGCCGGCATAGAGCTTGACGTGTTCTTTGCTGAGGAAGCCATCTGCTTGGTTGTAACGAACCGAAATGACCACAAAAATATGAATCTTCTTAGGAATGAAGCACCAATTGCCCCACGGTTGGCGCCAAACTGTTTTGGTAAAAAATCAAGCAAAGATAATGCAACCAAATATTTTGTTTTGAGGTGTGATGCTTGAATCAATGAACAATATTAAGGATCACTCAGAAATGTAATGAACAAGTGACACAATGATTTATACGAGGAAAAAACCCTTGATCAAGAGTTGATCTCCGGCATAAAAAACCTCGGGTGTTGGAAACTACCGATCACCAACTCAGATTAAACAGAAAATGTATTACAACTTTGGATGATAGCGAGCTTGTTACAAGGATCACTAGAGTGTAATGTGCAAAAAAGTGTGTATTCGCCGAGCAAACTGTCGAGAGCTGATGAGAGCAGTTACGAGTGTGTGTGTTTAGCCAAAAATAGCCAAGTGTTCTAATCTAGCTCGCTATCCCTTTTAAATTTGGAAAATATCTAAGCTAACTAACTATCCGCATTTCGTGCAAGTCTTCCACGACCTCCATAACGTCCATATTAGTCAAGCACGTGCGGAATAAAAAGGGAATATGCTCCAGGAATATCGCCAAGACCAAGTCCAAGCACGTACTCCTGCAAAACAACTTCATATTCAAAGCAGACAATCGTTAGTGTAAGGATCACTATAATGATCCTGGATCCTGATCCTACAATACTCTCTGAGGATCACTAATTCAAACAGAATTGAGGATCCCTAAACCCGACAGTAATTGAGGATCACTGATCTTTGGAAAATCCTCCCCTAACACTTTCAAAGTCATCGTATATGGTTTGGCTTATACATTCAAAGTCTACACCAGTTGTTTAACGTATTTAGTATGTATATGTAAAGGGGCGGAACGAGAGGGAGCCACGACCGCTGACACAAAAACTTGTTGGATTTTTATTTAATAAAATCAGGAACTTTATGTGATAAAACATATCACATGACCCCTTTAGTTGCAACTAATAGAGAAGAGAACCTTATTTGAAGCATTGGCGAGATGCTTGAGATCGCCACATTTGAGGCATGCTCGCACAGGAGCAGCTTGGGGTTGAACCTGGTTAGGAGCAGGGTTTGCAATGATAGCTTGATTCTGGTTGTTTTGGGGTTGAGGGATGTTGCGGCATCGGTCGGCAAAATGACCATACCTATGACAGATGTCGCACTTGCGGCATGGTGTGTTGGTAGGATGATGGTACAAACAGGTAGTACACTGGTGTTAGGAGAGGATTTTTGAATGATCAGTGATCCTCAATTACTGTTGGGCTTAGTGATCCTCAATTCTGTCTGAATTAGTGATCCTTAGAAAGTATTGTAGGATCAGGATCATGGATCATCATAAGGATCCTTATACTAATGGTTGTCTGCTTTGAATATGATGTTGTTTTGCAGGAGTACGAGCTTGGACTTGGTCTTGGCGATATTCCTGGAGCATATTCCCTTTTTATTCCGCACGTGCTTGATCAATATGGACGTTATGGAGTTCGTGGGGGACTTGCATGAAATGCGGATAGTTAGTTACTTTAGATATTTTTCCATTTTTAAAAGGGGATAGCGAGCTTTATTAGAACACTTGGCTATTTTTAGCTTAACACACACACTCGTAACTGCTCTCATCAACTCTTGAGATTTTACTTGGCGATTACACACTTATTTGCACATTACACTATAGTGATCCTTGTAACTAGCTCGCTATCATCCAAAGTTGTAATAACTTGTTTGTTTAATCTGAGTTGGTAATCGGTAGTTTCCATCACCCGAGGTTTTTTATGCCGGAGATCAACTCTTGATCAAGGGCTTTTTCCTCGTATAAATCTTTGTGTCACTTGTTCATTACATTTCTGAGTGATCCTTAGCATTGTTCATTGATTCAAGCATCACACCTCACAACAGAAAGTTTGGTTGCATTATCATTGCTTGATTTTTGACCAAAACAGTTTGGCGCCCACTGTGGGGCAATTGGTGCTTCATTCCTAAGAAGATTCATATTTTTGTGGTCATTTCGGTTCGTTACAACCAAGCAGATGGCTTCCTCAACAAAGAACACTTCAAGTTCAATGCCGGCAATGAGTTCTTCACAAGGCGTTCCACCTTTGCCTCCACCACCTTCTGGATCCCAGAAGAATGCTGAAAATGCTGCGAAGAGACAAACCCCCATTTTCCAAAAACCACCAACTTCTTCTGTTTCCACTAATCCTACTACTAATGATCTTTTTAATCTGATTTTGTAGATGAGGGATCGCATGCAAGAGCATGACAAAACCAACGAACGGATCCTCCAAGAGATTGGTGATATCAAGAAACAGAAGAAATCAGTGGAGGATCACTCTCCTCTGATACCAAGGTCATTGAATTTTGACACTCCAGTTGTAACTACCCTGCAATCGGCAGTTCCGGGCATCCAGTATCAAAGTGGTCCATCAGAAAGGCGTTATGGAACAACAACTATGAGTCAAGCATTTGGCTCTCACTCCCAGCCTCAGGGATCCTATTTTCAGCCATCGGGATCCTCTTGTCAGCATCAGGGATCCTTCGTCAGCTCAGGAGGATATTTGGGAATGCACACAGTTAAAGGATCCTCCCAGGTTCAAGGATCCTCCCAGGTCCAAGGATCCTTTATGGTTCCAGGATCCTTTCAGGTTCAAGGATCATCTCAGCCTCAAGGATCCAACATCTTTCAGGACCAAGGATTCTTAAAAAGTATGCAGCCTCCAAGCACGGATGTTCATCAAGGAGACTTCATACCAATGCAGACCATTGCTTCCTCTGATCCTTCAATCATACCCGAGTCCCGTCAATATGGATTCACATCTGGAATTCCAAACATGAATCCTCTGGGAGGTAACACTTTTAATAATTCATATAACACTAACCATGGCTCTATGCAGGATACAGGTATCAATCAGGCTATGGCCAGGGAGTTACAGAAGCTTAAGGATATGATATCCAGCGTACCAGGAGTGGTTAAACCCATTCCTAAAATTGCAGATGGTAGCCATAGGATATCTCGTTTTGCACCACCTATTTGTGATGCTGAGATACCCAAGAGATTCCAAATACCCACTATGAAGCTATATGATGGTTCAACGGATCCAGAGGAACATGTAGCTCAATACAGGGAGAGGATGGAGATCAATCCAATTCTAGAGAGGTTAAAAGAAGCATGTCTATGCAAGGGATTTGGATCCACACTTACAGGATCTGCTCTTAAATGGCTGCTAAGTCTTCCCCCTTATTCTATTACTTCATTTGCTAATCTAGTTAATTTGTTTAATAGTCAATTCTCTTGTAGTAGAAAATTTGAACGATTAACTAGTGATCTGTATAGGGTAACACAAGGTCAAAATGAATCACTTAGAGATTACATCACTAAATTTAGTAAAGAATCTTTAGATATCCCTAACCTGGATATAGCTACGGCTGTAGAAGCCTTTAAAATGGGTTTGCTTAGGGATTCATTGTTCTATGATGATCTTGTTATGACCCCATGCAGGAATCTTGATGAAGTAAGAACCCGGGCCCTTAGGTTCATCCGTCTAGAGGATGACAAAAGGATCCAGGAGAGATTGACAGGATCCTCAAAACAGGAAAAGCAAGGATCCTACTACAGGAACAACAAGTCAAAGTCCTACAACAAGTCTGATAACCAGAATGTGCATGCAGTGGAACAGGAAGAGGATGATGAGGATTATCCTCCCATTTCTGAATACTGTTTTTCTGTTGATAACAATGAACTAATTCTTGCAATGTAGAATTTAGGTGAGAATGCTAGGTGGCCGAGAAAAAGTGATAAACCAGCTGCTACAAAAGATAAGTCCAAGTGGTGTGCATATCATGAGGATTTCGGGCATCTCACTGAAGAGTGTATTGCACTTAGAAAGGAAATTGGTTACTTGTTAAGCAAGGGGCATTTAAAAGAGCTTTTGGGACGAAAGAAGTCAAGGATCCAGGATCCTGAAAGGATCCCGGAAAAGGCTCCTGCCCCTCCAGCAGATGCACAAGTTATAAACTTTATATCCGGTGGATCAGACATTTGTGGTACTTCCTTTTCAGCAGCCAAAAGACATGCCAAGGAAACCAATATGGATAATGGAGACAGACCCATCCGGACGTCCACTGTTACCGAGGATAAGATCATAACTTTTGATGAGGATGATCGTCTTGATGTTCAGGATCCTCATCATGATGGCCTTGTTATTACACAATTTATTTCTAATCATTTTGTTCGCAGGATCCTTATAGATGGAGGAAGCTCTGTGAACATCATTCAGCTTGATGTCCTCAAGAAGATGAATATCCCGGAGTCTGATATTGTCCCAAGATCCTCAGTACTTGTGGGATTTAGCGGAGAAACCAAAAACACATTGGGGGACATCAAACTCCCTATCTATATTGAAGGACTCCATTCTTATCAGAAATTTTGTGTTATAGATTGCTTATCCTGTTGTAATGTTATCCTTGGCAGGCCATGGATACATGACATGAAGGCAGTCCCATCTACTTATCATCAGTGCGTGAAGCTTCCTAGTCCATGGGGAGTGGTGAAAATTGAGAGTGATCAACAAGAGGCTAAGAATTGCTATACCTCATCAATGAAGCCATCCTCAAGACCAAGGGAGCAATAGCAATTAAAGTATTCTTCAAGAGATGTCTTGGAGGCAAGAGAGCAGGATGTAAAAGAAATCCTCATGGATCCCCATGATCCTGAATCCAGGATCTTCATAGGATCAGGGATCCTTAGTGACATTGAACAAGATTTAGTATCCTTCCTTAAAAGAAGGAAAACTACCTTTGCCTGGAAGCATGAAGACATGACAGGTATATCTAAGGATATAATCACTCATAAACTCGGCATTGACAGGTCATTCAAGCCAATTCATCAAAAAAGAAGAAAGTTTGCACCTGAAAGGAATGCTATTATCCAGGAGGAGGTAGATAAGCTACTTCGGGCAGGTATGATAAGAGAGGTTAAGTATCCAAGATGGTTAGCCAATGTGGTTGTTGTTCAAAAGAAAAATGTAAAGTGGAGGGTATGTGTCGATTTTACTGATTTAAACAAGGCATGTCCCAAGGATCCTTTCCCATTACCCCACATTGACTCCATGGTGGATGCTACCGCGGGTCATGAGTTGTTGACTTTTATGGATGCTTCATCTGGATTCCAACAAATTCAGATGGAACCATCTGATCAAGAGGATACAGCCTTTATGACCCCAACTGGTATATATTGTTATATTGCTATGCCATTTGGACTAAGGAATGCAGGTGCTACTTATCAAAGGCTAGTCAATATGATGTTCAAGGAACAAATTGGACACACTATGGAAGTCTATATAGATGACATGGTGGTTAAGTCCAAGAAAGCTGAGGATCACCTTAAAGACTTGGAGGAAGCATTCAATATCCTTGATAAATTTAATATGAAACTAAATCCTTCCAAGTGTCATTTTGGTGTTAAAGCAGGTAAATTCTTAGGCTATATGGTGACAAAGAGGGGCATTGAAGCAAGTCCAGAGCAAATCAAGGCTATTGTGAATATCAAATCTCCTGCCAATGCTAAGGATGTTCAAAGATTGACAGGCAGGATCGCAGCCTTGAACAGGTTCATATCCAAATCCTCAGAAAAGTGCAAGGAATTCTATGACATCCTGAGGAAGAACAAGAAATTTGAATGGACTGAGAAACATGAAAGTGCCCACAAAGCTCTCAAGGATTACCTATCCTCTGCCCCCGCCTTGATGAAACCAGAAAAGGGTGATATATTATCCTTATACTTAGCGGTATCCTCAAAAGCAGTAAGTGCGGTACTTGTTAAGGATCACCAAGGTACACAACATCCTGTTTATTATGTAAGTAAGAGTTTACTTGATGCTGAATCCAGGTATTCACACTTAGAGAAACTTATCCTTGCATTAATTATGGCATCTACTAAATTAAGACATTATTTTGAGACTCATGCCATTGTTGTTAAGACTAATTTTCCAATTAAGAATTGTTAGGGGAGGATTTCTCAATGACCCGTGATCCTCAATTACTGTTAGGTTTGCTGATCCTCACTTCTGTTTGAGTTAGTGATCCTCAGAAGTATTACAGGATCAGGATCATGGATCATCGTAAGGATCCTTATACTAACGATTGTCTACTTTGAATATGGTATTGTTTTGCAGGAGTACGAGCTTGGACTTGGTCTTGGCGATATTCCTGGAGCTTATTCCATGACTTATTCCGCACGTGCTTACCTGAAGTGGACGTTATGGAGTTCGTGGGGGACTTGCATGAATTGCGGAATGTTTGTTAGCTTAGATATTTTCCATTTTTAAAAGGGGTAGCGAGCTAAATAGAAAACACTTGGCTATTTTTGGCTAACACACACACTCTTACAACTGCTCTCACCAGCTCTTGTTAATTCACTTGGCGATTACACACTTTTTTACACAATACACTATAGTGATCCTTGTACTTGGCTCGCTACCATCCGAAGTTGTAATACATTTCTTGTTTAATTTGAGTTGGTGATCGGTAGTTTCCATCACCCGAGGTTTTTTATGCCGGAGATCATTCATTGATCAAGGGCTTTTTCCTCGTATAAATCTTTGTGTCACTTGTTCATTACATTTCAGAGTGATCCTTATTGTTGTTCATCAATTCAAGCATCATACTTCACAACAGAAAGTTTGGTTGCATTATCATTGCTTGATTTTTGACCAAAACAGTTTGGCGCCCACCGTGGGGCACTTGGTGCTTCATTCCTAAGAAGATTCATACCTTTGTGGTCATTTCGGTTCATAACAACCAGGCAGATGGCTTCTTCAGTGAAGAACACTTCAAACTTAATGCCGTCATTCAGTTCTTCACAAGGCGTTCCTCCTTTGCCTGCACCACCTTCTGGATCCTAGAAGAATGCTGAGAATGCTGCGAAGAAACAAACCCCCATTTTCTCAAAACCACCAACTTCTTCTGTTTCAACCAATCCTACTACTAATGATCTTTATGCTCTGATTTTGCAGATGAGGAATCATGCACAAGAGCAGGACAAAACCAACGAAAGGATCCTCCGGGAGATCGATGAGATCAAGAAACAGAAGAAATCAGTGGAGGATCACTCCCCTCTGATGCCAAGATCGCTGAACTTCGACACTCCAGTCATAACTTCCCAACACTCAGCAGTTCCGGACGTGCAATACTTGGGTGAATTACCAGGAAGGCGTTATGGAACAGCAACTATGAGTCAGGCATTTGGCTCTCACTTCCAGCCTCAAGGATCCTCTTCTCAGCATCAGGGATACTTCACGTCAGGAGGATATGTGGGAATGCATGCAGTCCAAGGATCCTCCCAGGTCCAAGGATCCTCCCAGGTCCAAGGATCCTCCCAGGTCCAAGGATCCTTCCCGGTCCAAGGATCCTCCCTTGTCCCAGGATCCTCTCTAGTTCCAGGATCCTTTCAGGTTCAAGGATCATCTCAACTTCAAGGATCCAACGTCCTTCAGGATCAAGGATTTTTGAGAAGTATGCAGCCTCAGAGCTTGGACGTTCATCAAGGAGACTTCATACCAATGCAGACCATTGCTCCCTCTGGTCCTTCAATCATGCCAGAATCTCGTCAATATGGATTCACATCTGCAATTCCAAACACGAATCCTGTGGGAGGTAACACTTTTAATAATTCATATAACACTAACCATGGCTTAATGCAGGATACAGGTATTAATCAGGCTATGACTAGAGAGCTACAGAAGCTTAAGGATATGATATCCAGTGTACCAGGAGTGGTTAAACCCATTCCTGAAATTGCAGATGGTAGCCATAGGATATCTCGTTTTGCACCAGCCTTATGTGATGCTGAGATACCTAAAAGATTCCAGATACCATCTATGAAGCTGTATGATGGTTCGACGGATCCAGAGGAGCATGTAGCTCAATACAGGGAGAGGATGGAGATCAATCCAATTCCTGAAAGGTTAAAAGAAGTGTGTCTATGGAAGGGATTTGGATCCACACTTATAGGATCTGCTCTTAAATGGCTGCTAAGTCTTCCCCCTTACTCTATTACTTCATTTGCTAATCTAGTTAATTTGTTTAATAGTCAATTCTCTTATAGTAGAAGATTTGAACAATTAACTAGTGATCTATATAGGGTAACACAAGGTCAAAATGAATCACTTAGAGATTACATCACTAAGTTTAGTAAAGAATCCTTAGATATTCCTAATTTGGATAGTGCTACGGCTATAGAAGCCTTTAAAATGGGATTGCTTAGGGATTCATTATTCTATGATGATCTTGTCATGACACCTTGCAGGAATCTTGATGAAGTAAGAACCAGGGCCCTTAGGTTCATTCGCCTAGAGGATGACAGAAGGATCCAGGATAGATTGGCAGGATCCTCAAAACAGGAGAAACAAGGATCCTATTTCAGGAACAACAAATCCAAGTTCTACAATAAGTCTGATAACCAGAATGTGCATTCAGTGGAACAAGAAGAGGATGATGAGGATTATCCTCCTATTTCTGAATACTGTTTTTCTGTTGATAACAATGAACTAATCCTTGCAATGCAGAATCTAGGTGAGAAAGCTAGGTGGCCAAGGAAAAGTGATAAACCAGCTGCTACAAAGGATAAGTCCAAGTGGTGTGCATATCATGAGGATTTTGGGCATCTCACTGAAGAGTGTATTGCACTAAGAAAGGAAATTGGTTACTTGTTGAGCAAGGGGCATTTGAAGGAACTCTTGGGACGGAAGAAGTCAAGGATCCAGGATCCTGAAAGGATCCCGGAAAAGGCTCCTGCTCCTCCAGCAGATGCACAAGTTATAAACTTCATATCCGGTGGATCAGACATTTGTGGTACTTCCTTTTCAGCGGCCAAGAGACATGCTAAGGAAACCAAGATGGATAATGGAGACAGACCCGTCCGGACCTCCGTTGTCACCCAGGATAAAGTCATAACCTTTGATGAGGATGATCGTGTTGATGTCCAGGATCCTCATCATGATGGTCTTGTAATTACATTGTTTATTTCTAACCACTTTGTTCGCAGGATCCTTATAGATGGAGGAAGCTCTGTGAACATCATTCAGCTTGATGTCCTCAAGAAGATGAATATCCCAGAGTCTGATATTATCCCAAGATCCTCAGTACTTGTGGGATTCAGTGGAGAAACTAAGAATACATTGGGGGACATCAAACTCCCAATCTATATTGAAGGATTGCATTCTTATCAAAAGTTTTGTGTTATAGATTGCTTATCATGTTGTAATGTTATCCTTAGCAGGCCATGGATACATGACATGAAGGCAGTCCCATCCACCTATCATCAATGTGTAAAGCTTCCAAGTCCTTGGTGTTAGGGCATGAATTTTATGCTAAGGATCATCTATCCTGAGTCTGGGCATGGATCACGGATCCTTAATGGATGATGCAGACAGTCTGAGGATCCAGAGTCTGAGGATCCAGAGTCTGAGGATCACGAGTCTGAGGTTCACGTGTCTGAGGATCAGGATCCTTAACAGAACTTATGTTTTGCACGTTTTTAATGTGTAAATGCAGGTAATGGACGTAGTGGACCACTTCTCTGCTGGAATCTCGTGGAATATGCTTTTAGGCACGTGCATATTGAGGAGATAACCGTTAGTGGTGGTCATGGGTGACTTCCACCTTTTTCGGGAAGTTAGTTAGTTGTTTTTTCTTATCTTTTTAAGGGGAAACAAGCTCATTAGAGATATAAGTCGTGCACACCACAGAAAATACACACAATACACGAATTCTCTGCAAACACTTAGCAAAAAACACACACTTTCACTAGAAATTCATTGTATCGAGCTTGTTTTCTTCCGAAGTTGTACAAGGATCACTATTGTTTCAGCAATATATTTGGTGATCGGTAGTTTCCATCACCCGAGGTTTTTTATGCCGGAGATCTTCTAAAGATCAAGGGCTTTTTCCTCGTATAAATCTCGGTGTTCATCGTTGATTTCATACACTTGTCGTTCATTCAATTAATCAAGCATCATTCCTCACAAAATCAGATTTGGTTGCATTATCCTTGTGTGATTTTTGACCAAAACAGTTTGGCGCCCACCGTGGGGCAATTGGTGCTTCAATTCTGAGAAATTTTGTTCATTACATTCGTTTCGGTTCATTACCTTCAAGCACATGGCTTCTCAGGGAGAACTTCTCCAAGTTCTATGTCGGCGGTCACTTTTTCACAGGGCATTCCGCCTTTGCATCATCTCCCCCTTGCATTCCAGAAGAATGCTGAGAATTCTCCGAAAAAGACAACCCCCGTTTTCACAAAACCAACTGTTGTTTCTTCCTCTACACTTACTAACAGTGATTTTTATGCTTTGATTGTGCAGATGAAGGATCACATGCAGCAGGTCAAAACTAATGGCAGGATCCTTCGTGAAATTGATAAAATCAGCAGAGGATCACTCCCCTTTGATGTCGAGGTCGCTGAATTTCGACACTCCGGTCATAACTTCCCAGCACTTTGCAGCTCCATATGTCCAATACCAGGGTGCATCAATAGGAATGCGTTCTGGATCATCGGTAATGTCTCAGGCTCGAGGAACCTCTTTCCGGCCTTCAGGATCCTCATTTCAGCATCAGGGATTCTTCACCAGTTTAGGAGGATGCATGGGGACGCAGCCAATTCAGGAATCCTCCTCTCAGGTTCAAGGATCCTCTCAGGTTCAAGGATCCTCTCAGGTTCAAGGATCCTCACAGGTTCAAGGATCCTCTCAGGTTCAAGGATCCTCTCCGGTTCAAGGATCCTCTCAGGTTCAAGGATCCTCTCAGGTTCAAGAATCCTCCTCTCAGGTTCAAGGATCCTCTCAGGTTCAAGGATCCTCTCAGATTCAAGGTTTCTCCTCTCAGGTTCAAGGATCCTCTCAGGTTCAAGGATCCTCTCAGGTTCAAGGATCCTCTCCGGTTCAAGGATCCTCTCAGGTTCAAGGATCCTCTCAGGTTCAAGGTTCCTCCTTCCAGGTTCAAGGATCTTCATCTCAGGTTTCTGGATCCATGGATTATCCTCCAAGACCTACATTCACAACACTTCAAGGATCCCACATCTTCCAGGATCAAGGATACTTAAGGAGTGTGCAACCCAGAAGTTCAGATGTTTATCTAGGGGACTTCATACCAATGCAGACCATTGCTTCCTCTGGTCCCTCGGTTATGCCAGAATCCCGCCAACATGGATTCACATCTGGAATTCCAAACTTGAATCATTCAGGAGAGATACCGAAGAGGTTTCAGACACCAAATCTGGTTGCTTGTGCAAGGGCTTTGGATCCACACTTACCGGATCAACATTAAAATGGCTGCTAAGTCTTCCTCCTTACTCTATTACTTCATTTGCTAATCTAGTTAATTTGTTTAATAGCCAATTTTCATGTAGTAGAAAATTTGAACGATTAACTAGTGATTTATATAGGGTAACTCAAGGTCATAATGAATCACTTAGAGATTACATCACTAAGTTTAGTAAAGAATCCTTAGATATCCCTAATCTGGATATAGCTACGACTGTAGAAGCCTTTAAAATGGGTTTACTTAGGGATTCAATGTTCTATGATGATCTTGTCATGACCCCTTGCAGGAACTTAGATGAGGAAAGGAACAGGGCCCTTAGGTTCATCCGTTTAGAGGATGACAAAAGGATCCACGAGAGATTGTCAGGATCCTCAAAGCAAGACAAATAAGGATCCTATCTCAAGGATAACTGATCCAAGCAATACCCCAAGCATGATAACCAGAATGTGCATGCTGTGGAACAAGAGGAAGATGATGAGGATTATCCTCCTATTTCTTGAATATTGTTTTTCTGCTGATAATAATGAACTAATCTTTTCTATGCAGAGTTTAGGTGACAAGGTTAGGCAGCCAAGGAAGAATGTCAAACCGCCCGCCACCAAAGACGAATCGAAATGGTGTGCTTACCATGGGGATTCTGGTCATCTCACAGATGAGTGCATAGCATTAAGGAAGGAGATAGGTTATCTTTTGAGCAAAGGATACTTGAAGAAATTGCTCGGAAGGAAAAAGCCAAGGATCAAGTATCCTGAGAAAGTTCCTGAAAAAGCTCCTCCTCCACCATCCGATGCTCAAATCATCCATTTCATCTCCGGAGGTTCTCAGCAGCTAAGAGACGTGCAAAGGAAACAAAGATGGAGAATGGGGGCAAACCTGTTCGGACCTCTATCCTTACCCAGCAGAAAGTGATATCATATGATGAGGATAACTGTGCGGACATTCAGGATCCTCATCACGACGGTGTAGTTATTACATTATTTATATCTAACCATTTTGTTCGCAGGATTCTCATTGATGGGAAAAGCTCAGTGAACATAATCCAGTTGGATGTCCTCAATAGAATGGACATCCTTGAATCCGATATTGTCCAAAGATCATCTGTCCTTGTGGGATTCAGTGGAGAGACAAAGATTACATTGGGGGACACCAAACTTCCTATCTACATAGAGGGAGTGAATTATGTTAAAAAAAAATTCTATGTTATTGATTGCTTATCATGCTGTATTGTTATCTTTGGCAGGCCATGGATACACGATATGAAGGCAATCCTTCTCAACATATCATCAATGTGTCAAGGTCCCAACTCTATGAGATATGGTAAAGATAGAAAGTGATCAGCAGGAGGCAAAGAACTGTTACACTTCTTCAATGAAGCCAGCCTCCAAGGAGCAAGACATCATGGAGGCAAGAGAGCAAGACGTCAAGGATATTATGTTGAACCCAGAGGACCCTGAATCCAAAATTTTTATAGGATCCGGGATCCTAGATAGTATTGAGCAGGATTTAGTATCCTTCTTGGAAAGAAGAAAATCTACCTCGGAAACATGAAGATATGACAGGAGAAAGTTTGCACTCGAAAGAATGCCATTATCCAAGAAGAGCACCAGCCCTGATGAAACCAGAAAATGGAGAATCGTTATCCTTATACTTAGCTATTTCAGCTAAAGCAGTAAGTGTGATCCTAGTTAAGGATCATGAAGGCTCTCAACATCCGGTATACTATGTAAGTAATATTCTACTTGATGCTGAGGCCAGGTACTCTCATTTAGAGAAATTAATTCTTGATTTAATTATGGCTTCTGCTAAATATAGACATTATTTAGAAACTCATACCATTATTGTGAAAACTAACCTTGCTATCAAGAATGTTCTCAGGAAACTTCAAATGTCAGGTAGAATGGCAAAATGGGCAATCAAGTCCCAAGCTTTACTTGACTTTGTGGCTGATTTCAGTAGTGATCTACAAAGGGAAGCTGAATTAAAAGTTCAACAACTTGAGAAGACCAAGGATCCTTAGACACTCTTCACGGATGGAGCTTCAAATGTTAAAGGAACTAGACAAAGCACACTACTAAAGGCCTACCACGAAGAAGGATGTTGTGGATTATGCAAAGAAGTGTGATGCTTGTCAAAGATACAGTAATATTCTACACCAACCAACATAACATCTGCATCCTAAGAAGAAGCTTTTGCTCAAAGTCAGAAAAAAGGAAATGGCCAGTTATCAACAAAGAATGGCTGGAGCATACAACAAGAATGTCAGGATTAGAAGATTTCAAGTTGGTGATTTTGTGCTAAGAAAAGCATTCCAGAACACTACAAATCCTTCTGATGGCAAGCTAGCACCAAAGTGGGAAGACCCCTATCTAATTGAAGCTGAATCAGAAAAGGGGGCATATCATTTGTTAACAATGGATGGTGATCTCCTACCAAGAGCTTGGAATGCTGTTCATCTCAAAAAATACTAAGTAAGAAGGATCAGGGATCCTTAGCGATACCGGTATTCTGATTAAGGATCCAGGATCCTCAAAGGATATATGATTCTACATTTGGTAACACATTACTTTCATTTTCATTTTCATTCATTTTATACTTATTACTTATCATAAGTTAAAGATGTTAATCAGTTAACATCTATTTTCACAAAGTTTAAGCTTTTGCAGAGTTGTTATCATTTTACAGAAGATCAAAGTGGTTGGCCAACTCTCCAAAGTTTATGGGCTTGTCCCCAGTTATTTGGGTTTGTCCCCAGTTTCGCCTGTAGCGCATGATGATCCTGGTATAGTTCAAGGCAGTGGGACCAGTACTCGCTTTAGGGGCTGATAATTCCATTGTACTGGCTATGCCTAGGATCCTACGTATAATGGTAGACGTACCATACATCCGTTCTTAAGGTTTCTAACGTTTTCACGTTAGCTAAGGTTTCGGCATTTTCATGTCGCTCAAGTTTGGATAGTCGCCAGTGAGGGCCATACTCCAGTTTACATCCGTTTATATGGGCTTGACCCCAGTTTACATCCGTTTATATGGGCTTAACCCCAGTTTACATCCGTTTATATGGGCTTGACCCCAGTTTACATCCGTCTATATGGGCTTGACCCCAGTTTACATCCGTTTATATGGGCTTGACCCCAGTTTACATCCGTTTATATGGGCTTGACCCCAGTTTACATCCGTCTATATGGGCTTGACCCCAGTTTACATCCGTTTATATGGGCTTGACCCCAGTTTACATCCGTTTATTTGGGCTTGTCCCCAGTTTATTTGGGCTTGTCCCCAGTTTGTTGGGCTTGTCCCCAGTTACTAACTCTTATCTTATATTGGCTTAGTCCCAAGGTGTATCCTATTTCAGGTTTTTGGAGACAAACGACCAAGGATCCTTGATCCTTACCTTCCATTAAGGTTTGTCTTATGGTTATCCTGTTTATAATGATAAAGGTTAGGATCCTAACTTGGATTCTCAGGTATGATCCTTAACTATTTTGATTTTATTCATTATTCATTTGAATAACCCTTATACTTGACAACTGAACTTGTGATTCTTAAACTATATCACTTTTTAGAACTTATCGGTTATGGGATATGTGATCCTTGATCATATCCTAAACTTTTTGGATATCTTTTTTAATTTTTCAAGGCTTGATAAGTATAAACAGAATGAACATTACAACAGTTGGAAAGTAAGATATTAACAAGGATATCAACACAAAATAAGCCAAAAAGTTCAAGTTATTTTATTCACAAAAGGTTAAACCATTTACGGTTGTCAAAATTGCCAACCCACGTTTCTACCAGCAAAACGTGGCCCGTCCACATGGGTTGGCAAAGGGTGTCCATTGTTTATGGGTCTTTGTAGTGCAGAAAATAAAAGACGGAAGGATAACGAGTGGCTTCATCCCCCAAACAGAGGATCCATCCACCACCCATTATCCTGCCTATTATTCAAGGATCCATGATTCTTCACCCTAGAAACTACTGTCTAAAGTTATACAAGTTCTGACGATAAGGATCCTTGATCCTAGAAGCTTTACTTTTCATAGTTTGCTTATTCAGCAATAATTTACAAGGATATAGAATCCTAACTTGGATTCTCTGGTATGTTATATTCTAACTTTTTCGAAGCTGTAAGTTGTCTCTTATCCTTTTTGGTTAAGGATCATTGATCCACATTTATATGAACACTTCAAGTTTTCTGTTAAAAGTGTAACATTATCATCAGATTTTCAATAACTTTCCAGTTTTTTGGTGATGATATTTTTGAAAATAGAAAGCATACATGAAAAATAAAAAGGGAAGAAACAACAATAGATGTAGCTAAAAAAGTTTAATGTTATTACCCATTCATTATGTATCAAATCATCTGGCCTGGATTTCACCAGCAAAACCGTGGACCTTCCACCCAGGCCGGATAAGGCTATCTAACAGTTAAAGTGTCTATGCAGAAATTAAAGTGCAGGAAGGTTAATAGCAAACTGTGTAGAAGGATTCATTCTCCACGAATGGAAGGATCTTCTGATCTGTAAAGGCACTTGAGGAGTTATCTCTAACTCTATATTTTGCAATGATCATTATAGCAGGTCTTATCAGTGACGACAGGCAGTGTAACAACTAGTTACCAGCAGCAACGACTAGTCCGCTTCTGACGGAAATATGACAGCTGTGAATCCTTATCACAACTGCCATATTGGGGGCAATTGTTAGGGCATGAATTTTATGCTAAGGATCATCTATCCTGAGTCTGGGCATGGATCACGGATCCTTAATGGATGATGCAGACAGTCTGAGGATCCAGAGTCTGAGGATCACGAGTCTGAGGATCACGCGTCTGAGGATCAGGATCCTTAACAGAACTTATGTTTTGCATGTTTTTAATGTGTAAATGCAGGTAATGGACGTAGTGGACCACTTCTCTGCTGGAATCTCATGGAATATGCTTTTAGGCACGTGCATATTGAGGAGATAACCGTTAGTGGTGGTCATGGGTGACTTCCACCTTTTTCGGGAAGTTAGTTAGTTGTTTTTTCTTATCTTTTTAAGGGGAAACAAGCTCATTAGAGATATAAGTCGTGCACACCACAGAAAATACACACAATACACGAATTCTCTGCAAACACTTAGCAAAAAACACACACTTTCACTAGAAATTCATTGTATCGAGCTTGTTTTCTTCCGAAGTTGTACAAGGATCACTATTGTTTCAGCAATATATTTGGTGATCGGTAGTTTCCATCACCCGAGGTTTTTTATGCCGGAGATCTTCTAAAGATCAAGGGCTTTTTCCTCGTATAAATCTCGGTGTTCATCGTTGATTTCATACACTTGTCGTTCATTCAATTAATCAAGCATCATTCCTCACAAAATCAGATTTGGTTGCATTATCCTTGTGTGATTTTTGACCAAAACACTTGGGGAGTGGTGAAAATTGAGAGTGATCAACAAGAAGCTAAGAATTGCTATACCTCATAAATGAAGCCAGCTTCAAGACCAAGGGAGCAATAGAAATTAAAGTATCCTTCAAGAGATGTCTTGGAGGCAAGAGAACAGGATTTGAAGGAAATCCTCATGGATCCTGAGGATCCTGAATCCAAGATCTTCATAGGATCAGGGATCCTTAGCGACATCGAACAGGAGCTAGTATCTTTCCTTAAGAGAAGGAAATCCACCTTTGCCTGGAAACATGAAGACATGACAGGTATATCTAAGGATATAATTACTCATAAACTTGGCATTGACAGGTCATTCAAGCCTATACATCAAAAGAGGAGGAAGTTTGCACCTGAAAGGAATGCTATTATCCAGGAAGAGGTAGATAAGCTACTTCGAGCAGGTATGATAAGAGAGGTTAAGTATCCAAGATGGTTAGCCAATGTGGTTGTTGTTCAAAAGAAAAATGGAAAGTGGAGGGTATGTTTCGATTTTACTGATTTAAACAAGGCATGTCCCAAGGATCCTTTCCCATTACCCCACATTGACTCCATGGTGGATGCTACCGCGGGTCATGAGTTGTTGACTTTTATGGATGCTTCATCTGGATTCCAACAAATTCAGATGGAACCATCTGATCAAGAGGATACAGCCTTTATGACCCCAACTGGTATATATTGTTATATTGCTGTGCCATTTGGACTAAGGAATGCAGGTGCTACTTATCAAAGGCTAGTCAATATGATGTTCAAGGAACAAATTGGACACACTATGGAAGTCTATATTGACGACATGGTGGTTAAGTCCAAGAAAGCTGAGGATCACCTTAAAGACTTGGAGGAAGCATTCAATATCCTTGATAAGTTTAATATGAAACTTAATCCTTCCAAGTGTCATTTTGGTGTTAAGGCAGGTAAATTCTTAGGATATATGGTGACACAAAGGGGCATTGAAGCAAGTCCAGAACAAATCAAGGCTATTGTGAATATCAAATCTCCTGCCAATGCTAAGGATGTACAAAGATTGACAGGCAGGATCGCAGCCTTGAACAGGTTCATATCCAAATCCTCAGAAAAGTGCAAGGAATTCTATGATATCCTGAGGAAGAACAAGAAATTTGAATGGGCTGAGAAGCATGAAAATGCCCTCAAAGCTCTTAAGGATTACCTATCCTCAGCCCCGACCTTGATGAAACCAGAAAAAGGGGATGTATTATCCTTGTACCTAGCAGTATCCTCAAAAGCAGTAAGTGCGGTCCTTGTTAAGGATCACCAAGGTACACAACATCCTGTTTATTATGTAAGTAAGAGTTTACTTGATGCTAAATCCAGGTATTCACACTTAGAAAAACTTATCCTTGCATTAATTATGGCATCTACTAAATTGAGACATTATTTTGAGACTCATGCCATTATTGTTAAGACTAATTTTCCAATTAAGAATGTTCTCAGGAAACTTGAAATGTCAGGAAGGATGGCTAAGTGGGCAGTGAAGCTGAGTGCGTATGATATAAGATATGAACCAAGGACTGCCATCAAATCCCAAGCCTTAGCTGACTTTGTGGCAGATTTTAGTAGTGACTTGCAAAAGGAAGCTGAGTTAGAAGTCCAACAACTTGAAGAGACTAAGGATCCTTGGATTCTCTTCACTGATGGAGCCTCCAATGTAAAAGGAACAGGACTTGGAATACTACTAAAATCGCCACAGGGGGACATAATACCCCACTCCATAGCTTGTGAATTTCAAACTACCAACAATGAGGCTGAGTATGAAGCCTTGATCGCTGGTTTGCAAATTGCTAAGCATATGAGGATCAGGTATCTTGAGGTACATGTAGATTCATTATTAATCACTAATCACTTTAATGGATCCTATGCTGTTAAAGGTGAAAAGCTAATCAAATATTTGGAGATAGTCAAAGAATTGGCACTCTCTTTTGTATCCTTTAGTTTGACACAGGTACCAAGGGAAGAGAATGCAGAAGCTGATGCATTAGCCAATCTAGGATCATCTTTGAAGATCCCTGAGGATATCAGGATCCCCATTATCCATATCCTGACCCCTGCTATCGAGGAACATGTAGCTATGGAGATAGGAGAAGATTCTGCAGTCATCCCTAGTGATGATACTCAATCTCATTCAGGATCATGGATCCTCCCAATTATGAGATACATACAACATGGAGAAATTCCTACAGCAGAAAACCCAAGGGCTCTCAAAATTAAGGTATCTCAATTTACAATATTAAATAATATGTTGTATAAACGATCTCTTGCAGGACCATATCTAAGATGCATTGAGGATCCTGAAATCCAAGAAGTCCTAAAGGATTTCCATGAAGGAGATTGTGGAAACCACGCTGGGGGCAGGGCATTATTCTCAAGGATCCTGAGGACAGGATACTATTGGCCCACTATGAAGAAGGATGCTGTGGAGTATGCCAAGAAGTGTGATCCTTGTCAGAGGCATAGTAATATCCTTCACCAACCAGCAGAACTCTTGCATCCTATATCCTCTTCCTGGCCATTCATGAGATGGGGAATGGATATAGTTGGAAAGCTTCCTAAGGCACCTGGTGGAAAAGTATTCATGCTTGCTATGACTGATTACTTCTCTAAGTGGATAGAGGCTGAAGCCTTTGCTCAAGTCAGAGAAAAGGAAGTTATATCCTTTATTAAAAGAAACATTATCACTAGATTTGGTATCCCTTCTGAAATTGTTTGTGATAATGGATCCCAATTTATTGGGAATAGAACTACTAACTTTTGTGACAGCTAGGGGATTAAGATGATAACATCAACACCAGTCCACCCACAAGCTAATGGTCAGGCAGAATCATCCAACAAGATCATCATCAACAATTTGAAGAAGAAGCTTGGATCCAAGAAAGGAAAATGGGCAGAAGAACTACCTTATGTGCTTTGGGCTGATAGAACAACTCCCAAACTCCATTTTCTTTGGTATTTGGGGCAGAATCAGTGATCCCTACAGAGATGGTGGTCCCAACTGCAAGAACAAGCATTCGTGATCCTGAAGAAAATGCTGAAAACTTGGTTCAAGACTTGGATACTATAGAAGAAATCAGGGATTTGGCAAGAATAAGGATGGCTAGTTATCAACAAAGGATGGCTGGAGCCTACAACAAAAATGTCAGGATCAGGAAATTCCAAGTTGGTGATATGGTATTGAGGAAAGCATTTCAAAATACCACCAATCCTGCTGATGGAAAGCTTGCACCAAAGTGGGAAGGCCCTTACTTGATTGAAGCTGAGGCCGGAAAGGGGGCATATAGATTGCTAACAATGGAAGGTGATTTGCTACCAAGAGCTTGGAATGCTGTCCACTTGAAGAAATACTTCATGTGATAAGGATCCCTGATCCTCACCTAACTAGTATCCTTGAAGGATCCTTACAGGACAGATGATCCTCACTCTGGTAATATTCTGATCTCTTACTATTTCATTTTTTAATTATCCTATATAAGGATAAGGATCCTGTATCCTTGATCCTCCTTTCACTTGTTTCTGAGTTTTGAAGGTTCAGGTATCCTTAGCCAAGGATTGAGTATCCACAGAAGTATCCAGTTATTTGGGCTTGACCCCAGTTATTTGGGCTTGTCCCCAGTTTCGCCAGTAGCGCACGATGATCCTGATATAGTTCATGGCAATGGGACCAGTACTCGCTTTAGGGGCTGACAATTTCATTGTACTGGCTATATTCAGGATCCTACGTATAATGGTAGACGTACCATACATCCGTTCCTAAGGTTTCTAACGTTTTCACGTTAGCTAAGGTTTTGGCATTTTCATGTCACTAAGTTTGGATAGTCGCCAGTGAGGGCCATACTCCAGTTTACATACGATCCTTTGGGCTTGTCCCCAGTTATCCTTTGGGCTTGTCCCCAGTATATTGGGCTTGTCCCCAGAATTGTTGGGCTTGTCCCCAGTTACTAACTCTTGTCTTATATTGGCTTAGTCCCAAGTTGTATCCTATTTCAGGTTTTTGGAGATAAATGACCAAGGATCCTTGATCCTTACTTTCTACTAAGGTTTGTCTTTTGGGTTATCCTGATTATAAGTGTTAAAGGTTAGGATCCTAACTTGGATTCTCAGGTATGATCCTTAACTATTTTGATTTTATTTGAATAACCCTTATCCTTTGACAACTGAACTTATGATCCTTAAACTATATTACTTTTCAGAACTTATCGATTATGGGATATGTGATCCTTGATCATATCCTAAACTTTTTGGGGATATTTCTTAAATTTATTCTTTACTTGATAAGTTTAAACAAAATGAACATCACAACAGTTTGAAAGTAAAATATTAACAAGGATATCAACACCGGATAAGCCAAAAAGTTAAAGTTATTTTATTCACAAAAGATTAAACCCTTTAAGGTTGTCAAAATTGCCAACCCACGTTTCTACCAGCAAAACGTGGCCCGTCCACATGGGTTGGCAAAGGGTGTCCATTGTTCATAGGTCTAACAAGTGCAGGAAATTAAAGACGGAAGGATAACGAGTGGCTTCATCCCCCAAACAGAGGATCCATCCACCACCCATTATCCTGCCTATTGTTCGAAGGATCCATGATCCTTAGCCCTAATTACTATTGTTTGAGTACAACCCATCATTGTTCAACAAAAAACACCGTAACCAAAACAAACTATCAAACTTAAAAAATGGGCTCCGGCTACGTCTAGAAATGTCCTTCATCGCCCATTCATGCAGCCTACACCTTCACTGCATCTTCATCTCCTCCAGCTCCCGTATCCTTCGCCTGATCCTTGCCACTACCACCAGCCTCGATTGCCAGAACCTCATCAGCCTCATCCTCATCCTCCAACTCAGCCAGCCTAGCCTTCCAGCCCTCCATGTCCCAGTTACTCCTGTCAAAGGCGGGATCCTGAGCTTCTTGGGCCATCTGTAGCTTGGTCTTGTACATGGCAATGGCAGCGGAGACCTTAGCATCCTCCGTGATCTCGCTCTTCTCATAATCAACATTGATCAGAATTGCAGCTGTCTGAGTTTTGGCATCTTTGAGATCCTTTTCAAGGGAGGCAATCTTGTGATCCTTGAGCACCGCCACTTTTTGGAGGTCAGAGTATTTCTCCTCAAGCTCTTCAACATTCCCAACATAGTCCTCGATTTCAGCAAATTTCTGCAAACAAGACAATGCAAAGTTAGGATCACATGATCCTCAAATGGGCAGGATAATCAAGTTAAGTCAGTGATCCTTACATCGGCAAAGTACTCGAGGAACTGATGGCGGATCAGAGGCAAGCCTTGTAGGTTCTCAGCTTCAGAGGTCTTCCTTTTCTTTCCACCTCTTCCCTTCGAAGTGGTTGCCTTGGGGACTATAACAGAGGGGCTAGCAGCAGACTTTTTCTTGGAGGATCGGACATTGTCAAGATCAGTGACACTGAATTTGGAGGCAGATTTTGAAGATTTTCCAGCACCTACATATTCAAAACAGATAAGTATCCTTATCCTATTTCCATTTAACTATTTATTTAAATATTTAACTATACAAAAAAACAGGATACTTACTCGACATCGTGACAGAACCTGAGGATACCTCTTGAGAATCCTGGGTATTTGCTTTGAATGACCTTATTTCAGGATCAAGCCTTCGAAAGCAGTAAGCCTTTCCTTCGTGGCAGGTGTTGTAATAAGGTGTGCAACGGTAATAGCTGCAAAAAAGGAACAAAAGTACGTTAGTGATCCTTAGACAGAAACAAAGTCATCTGGTGATCCTTATCGGGATCCTCTATCCTACCATGGGTGCTCCACTTCCTTGGCAGATCCTTTCCATCAGGGATAGAATCCCTTCTGACAAAGAAGAATCGCCGTTTCCAGTTGGTATCATTCTTAGTGGCTTTGAAGATGGGGTGTTCTTCACCGGGTTTACGCTTGAATAGATATCGGTGGGATCCAAATGTGGTGAGCTCATACATCTCTGCCAACTCCGACATTCCTAGAGCAATTCCTTCCTGCTCAATGATCCTTTCCAGGGTATATAAGACCCTCCAGATCATTGGCATAGCCTGAATGTAGGAGATGCCGGTGAGGGAGAAGAAAGATTGGGTGAATTCGGGGAAAGGATACGAGTATCCTATTGTGAATGGTGTGACCGGGAAAGCTACCCATGTTTCAGAAACGTAATCACTAAGAACGGTGGGATCAAATGGTTTGAAAACAGTATTTGCCGGAAAACAGTGGCGGATTCTGTCTATTTGTGGATCAGAGAAGCAGCATCTTTCTTTCGCCGAGTCTTTGATAATTCCCTGGCTCTTAAGAGGACTATCTTTTGTGTGATCCTTAGCCGGAGAGGATCGTAGCATCATCTTGCTTATGAGGGTAGAGAAGAAGATGAACAGAGAAAGAAAACGTAAAGGGAGAAGAGGAAGAAAGATACCTGCTTGATCTTCGGATATGAATTTAAAGGGAGTTTCTCTTGAATTTAAATGCGAATTGATCCCTATCCATAACTTCAATTTATAATGATGTTTTTGCAGGATAGTCACCTCACTGACGTCATGCTCGTAACGGCTAGTCCGATTCCAACGGCTAGTTATCCGTTGATTTGATTGCAGATAAGAACAGAAAATACAACTCGTTTATTTACATAATTACTCCTTATATTTTGGGGGCAATTGTTAGGGGAGGATTTCTCAATGACCTGTGATCCTCAATTACTGTTGGGTTTGGTGATCCTCACTTCTGTTTGAGTTAGTGATCCTCAGAAGTATTATAGGATCAGGATCATGGATCATCGTAAGGATCCTTATACTAACGATTGTCTACTTTGAATATGGTATTGTTTTGCAGGAGTACGAGCTTGGACTTGGTCTTGGCGATATTCCTGGAGCATAATCCATGACTTATTCCGCACGTGCTTACCTGAAGTGGACGTTATGAAGTTCGTGGGGGACTTGCATGAATTGCGGAATGTTTGTTAGCTTAGATATTTTCCATTTTTAAAAGGGGTAGCGAGCTAAATAGAAAACACTTGGCTATTTTTGGCTAACACACACACTCTTACAACTGCTCTCACCAGCTCTCGTTAATTCACTTGGCGATTACACACTTTTTTACACAATACACTATAGTGATCCTTGTACTTAGCTCGCTACCATCCGAAGTTGTAATACATTTCTTGTTTAATTTGAGTTGGTGATCGGTAGTTTCCTTCACCCGAGGTTTTTTATGCCGGAGATCATTCATTGATCAAGGGCTTTTTCCTCGTATAAATCTTTGTGTCACTTGTTCATTACATTTCAGAGTGATCCTTATTGTTGTTCATCAATTCAAGCATCATACCTCACAACAGAAAGTTTGGTTGCATTATCATTGCTTTATTTTTGACCAAAACAAGAATGTTCTCAGGAAACCTGAAATGTCAGGAAGGATGGCTAAGTGGGCAGTGAAGCTTAGTGCATATGATATAAGATATGAACCAAGGACTGCTATCAAATCCCAAGCTTTAGCTGACTTTGTGGCAGATTTTAGTAGTGACTTGCAAAAGGAAGCTGAGTTAGAAGTCCAACAGCTAGAAGAAACTAAGGATCCTTGGATTCTTTTCACTGATGGAGCTTCTAATGTTAAAGGAACAGGGCTCGGAATACTACTAAAATCACCACAGGGGGACATAATACCCCACTCCATAGCTTGTGAGTTTCAAACTACTAACAATGAGGCTGAATATGAAGCCTTGATAGCTGGTTTGCAAATTGCTAAGCATATGAGGATCAGGTATCTTGAGGTACATGTAGACTCATTATTAATCACTAATCACTTTAATGGATCCTATGCTATTAAAGGTGAAAATCTAATCAAATATTTATAGATAGTCAAAGAATTGGCACTCTCTTTTGTTTCCTTTAGTTTGACACAGGTACCAAGGGAAGAGAATGCAGAGGCTGATGCATTAGCCAATCTAGGATCATCCTTGAAGATCCCGGAAGATATCAAGATCCCTATTATCCACATCCTGGCCCCTGCTATCGAGGATCATGTAGCTATGGAGATAGGAGAGGATTATGCAATTATCCCTAGTAATGATACTCAATCTCATTCAGGATCATGGATCCTTCCAATTATGAGATACATACAACATGGAGAGATCCCTACAGGAGAAAACCCCAGGGCTTTCAAAATCAAGGTATCTCAATTTACAATATTGAATAATATGATGTATAAACGATCTATTGCAGGACCATATCTAAGATGCATTGAGGATCCTGAAATCCAAGAAGTCCTAAAGGATTTCCATGAAGGAGATTGTGGAAACCACACTGGGGGCAGGGCATTGTTCTCAAGGATACTGAGGACAGGATACTATTGGCCTACTATGAAGAAGGATGCTGTGGAATATGCCAAGAAATGTGATCCTTGTCAGAGACACAGTAATATCCTTTACCAACCAGCAGAACTTTTGCATCCTATATCCTCTTCTTGGCCATTTATGAGATGGGGAATGGATATAGTTGGTAAGCTTCCTAAGGCACCTGGTGGAAAAGTATTCATGCTTGCTATGACTGACTACTTCTCCAAGTGGATAGAGGCTGAAGCCTTTGCTCAAGTCAGAGAAAAGGAAGTGATATCCTTTATCAAAAGAAACATTATTACTAGATTTGGTATCCCTTCTGAAATTGTTTGTGATAATGGATCCCAATTTATTGGGAGTAGAACTACTAACTTTTGTGACAGCTGGGGGATTAAGATGATAACATCAACACCAGTCCACCCACAAGCTAATGGTCAGGCAGAATCATCCAACAAGATCATCATCAACAATTTAAAGAAAAAGCTTGGATCCAAGAAAGGAAAGTGGGCAGAAGAACTACCTTATGTACTATGGGCTGATAGGACAACTCCCAAGAATGCCACGGGCCAAACTCCATTTTCTTTGGTATTTGGGGCAGAATCAGTGATCCCTACAGAGATGGTGGTTCCTAATGCAAGAACAAGCATTCGTGATCCTGAAGAAAATGCTGAAAACTTGGTTCAAGATCTGGATACTATAGAAGAACTCAGGGATTTGGCAAGGATAAGGATGGCCAGTTATCAACAAAGGATGGCTGGAGCTTACAACAAGAATGTCAGGATCAGGAAATTCCAAGTTGGTGATATGGTATTAAGAAAAGCATTTCAGAATACCACCAATCCTGCTGATGGAAAGTTGGCACCAAAGTGGGATGACCCTTACTTGATTGAAGCTGAGGCAGGAAAGGGGGCATATCGATTGCTAACAATGGAAGGTGATTTGCTACCAAGAGCTTGGAATGCTGTCCATTTGAAAAAATACTTCATGTGATAGGGACCCATGATCCTTACCTGACAAGTATCCTTGAAGGATCCTTACAGGACAGATGATCCACATTTAGGTAATATTCTAATCTCAAACTATCTCATTCTTTAATTATCTTATATAAGGATAAGGATCCTGCATCCTTTATCCTCCTTTCACTTGATTCTGAGTTTTGAAGGTTCAGGTATCCTTAACAAAGGATTGAGTATCCATAGAAGTATCCAGTTATTTGGGCTTGACCCCAGTTATTTGGGCTTGACCCCAGTTATTTGGGCTTGACCCCAGTTTGGGCCTGTCCCCAGTTTCGCCAGTAGCGCACGAAGATCCTGGTACAGTTCATGGCAATGGGACCAATTCTCGCTTTAGGGGCTGACAATTTCATTGTACTGGCTGTATCCGGGATCCTACGTATAATGGTAGACGTACCATACATCCGTTCCTAAGGTTTCTAACGTTTTCACGTTAGCTAAGGTTTTGGCATTTTCATGTAACTAAGTTTGGATAGTCGCCAGTGAGGGCCATACTCCAGTTTACACACGATCCTTTGGGCTTGTCCCCAGTTATCCTTTGGGCTTGTCCCCAGTTATCCTTTGGGATTGTCCCCAGTATATTGGGCTTGTCCCCAGAATTGTTGGGCTAGTCCCCAGTTACTAACTTTTATCTTATATTGGCTTAGTCCCAAGTTGTATCCTATTTTAGATTTTTGAAGCTAAACGACCAAGGATCCTTGATCCTTATCTTCTACTAAGGTTTGTCTTTTGGTTATCCTGATTATAAGTGTTAAAGGATAGGATCCTAACTTGGATTCTCAGGTATGATTCTTAATTATTCTGATTTCATTTATCATTTACATGAATGACCCTTATCCTTTGACAACTGAACTTATGATCCTTAAACTACACTACTTTTCAGAACTTGTCGACTATAGGATATGTGATCCTTGATCATATCCTAAACTTTTTGAGGATATTTATTAAATTTTTTCTTTACTTGATAAGTTTAGACAAAATGAATATCACAACAATTAAAAAGTAAAGTACAAACAAGGATAGCAACACGGGAGATAGCCAAAAAGTTAAAGTTATTTTATTCACAAAACATTAAACCCTTTAAGGTTGTCAAAATTGCCAACCCACGTTTCTACCAGCAAAACGTGGCCCGTCCACAAGGGTTGGCAAAGGGTGTCCATTGTTTACGAGTCTTTGTAGTGCAGGAAATAAAAGACGGAAGGATAACGAGTGACTTCATCCCCCAAACAGAGGATCCATCCACCACCCATTATCCTGCCTATTGTCCACGGATCCATGATCCTTCACCCTAGAAACTATTGTCTAAAGTTATTATAACCCAAGATTGTTTCAAAACACCATAACCAAAATAAAACTACCAAATTCTAAAAAATGGGCTCCGGCTACGTCTAGAAATGTCCTTCATCGCCCATTCCTGCAGCCTACACCTTTGCTGCATCACCATCACCTTCACCAGCTCCTCCAGCTCCAGCATCACCACCATGATCCTTGACTCCACTACCGCCAACCTCGATTGCTAGGACCTCATCAGCCTCTTCTTCGTCGTCCAGCTCAGCTAACCTTGCCTTCCAGCCCTCTACGTCCCAGCTGCTCTTGTCAAAGTCAGGATCCAGAGCTTCTTGGGCCATCTGCAACTGGGTTTTATACATAGCAATGGCAGCGGAGACTTTGGCATCATTGGTGATATCATTCTTCTCTTGGTCAGCAGTGATGTGAGCCAGGACGAGTTCCCTCTTTACCAGATTGACGTCGTTTTCAAGAGAGGCAATCTTCTGATCCTTGGCCAGCATGATCCTTTGGAGGTCCACACACTTTTGCTGAACCTCTTCAACATTGCCTACGTAGTCCTCGATTTCAGCAAATTTCTGCAAAAAGACAATGTAAAGTTTAGGATCACATGATCCTCAAGTGGGCAGGATAACTAAGCTAAGTCAGTGATCCTTACATCAGCAAAGTACTCAAGGAACTGGTGGCGGATTAGAGGCAGGCCTTCTAGATTGTTAGCCTCAGAGGGTTTCCTCTTCTTTCCCTTGGAGGTGGTAGGCTTGGGGATGACAGTACTTGGGCTAGCAGCAGCCTTCTTCCTCCCGGACCTGGGACCAACAGTGGTAAGATCGGTGACACTGAAACGGGTAGCAGACTTCGATGATTTTCCAGCACCTACACATCCAAGACAGATAAGTATCCTTATTTCATTTTTATTTATATATTTAGTTATGCACAAAATGGGATACTTACTCGACATTGTGACAGAACCTGAGGATACCTCTTGAGAATCCTGGGTATTTGCTTTAAATGATCTTATTTCAGGATCAAGCCTCCGAAAAGCAGCAAGCCTATCATTCGTTGCAGGTGTTGTAATAAGGTGTGCGACAGTAATAGCTGCAAAATAGAAACAAAAGGATGTTAGTGATCCTCAGCAGAAACAAGGTCATTTGGTGATCCTTCTTAGGATCCTCTATCCTACCATGGGTGGTCCATTTTCTAGGCAGATCCTTTCCATCAGGGAGAGAATCCCTTCTGACAAAGAAGAATCGCCGTTTCCAGTTTGTGTCGTTCTTAGTGGCTTTGAAGATGGGATGCTCTTCACCGGGTTTGTGTTTGAATAGATATCGGTGGGATCCATGGCTAACAAGTTCGTACATCTCTGCTAACTCCGACATTCCCAGACTAATACCTTCATGCGCAATGATCCTTTCAAGGGTATACAAGACCCTCCATATCATTGGCATTGCTTGGATGTAGGAGATGCCGGTGAGAGAGAAGAAAGATTGTGTGAAATCAGGAAAAGGATACGAGTATCCTATTGCAAATGGTGTGACCGGAAAAGCCACCCAAGTTTCAGAAGCAAAGTCGCTCAGGACGGTGGGATCAAAAGTTTTGAAAATGGTGTTCGCCGGAAAACAATGGCGGATTCTGTCTATCTGCGGATCAGTGAAGTAACATCGTTCTTTTGCAGAATCTTTGATGATCCCTTGGGTCTTTAAGGGGCTGTCTTTCTTGTGATCCTTAGCCGGTGAGGATCTTAGCATCATCTTGATTATGACGGTGGTGAAGAACAAGAAACAGAGTTGAGAAGATGAAGAGAGAAAGGAAAGAGAAATACCTGATCAAGTCTTCGAATGAGGATTTAAAGGAGGAAACGCACGAATTTAAATGCTCTCTAACCCTTATCTCTAACTTCAATTTATAATGATGATCTTGCAGGATAGTCACTTCAATGACGTCAGGATGGCAACGGCTAGTCAAAAAATAACGGCTATATATCCGTTGATTTGTTACGGATAAGAACGAGAAAATATAACTCGTTTATTTACAAATTACTCCTTATATTTTGGGGGCAATTGTTAGGGGAGGATTTTTGAATGATCAGTGATCCTCAATTACTGTTGGGCTTAGTGATCCTCAATTCTGTCTGAATTAGTGATCCTCAGAAAGTATTGTAGGATCAGGATCATGGATCATCATAAGGATCCTTATACTAATGGTTGTCTGCTTTGAATATGATGTTGTTTTGTAGGAGTACGAGCTTGGACTTGGTCTTGGCGATATTCCTGGAGCATATTCCCTTTTTATTCCGCACGTGCTTGATCAATATGGACGTTATGGAGTTCGTGGGGGACTTGCATGAAATGCGGATAGTTAGTTACTTTAGATATTTTTCCATTTTTAAAAGGGGATAACGAGCTTTATTACAACACTTGGCTATTTTTAGCTGAACACACACACTCGTAACTGCTCTCATCAACTCTTGAGATTTTACTTGGTGATTACACACTTATTTGCACATTACACTATAGTGATCCTTGTAACTAGCTCGCTATCATCCAAAGTTGTAATAACTTGTTTGTTTAATCTGAGTTGGTGATCGGTAGTTTCCATCACCCGAGGTTTTTTATGCCGGAGATCAACTCTTGATCAAGGGCTTTTTCCTCGTATAAATCTTTGTGTCACTTGTTCATTACATTTCTAAGTGATCCTTAGCATTGTTCATTGATTCAAGCATCACACCTCACAACAGAAAGTTTGGTTGCATTATCATTGCTTTATTTTTGACCAAAACAACTGGGGATGAGATCCAGTGTAGGCTCGTTTTGGTAGTTCGGTGTTTTCGGGGGTAACGACGGCTACTGTTTGTAACGGTACAAGGTTTGGCGGAGTGACGACCGTACAATTTTGGCTTGAAGCATTCCGCTTCTTGCCTCGGTTTTTCTTGGATAGTTGGGAAGATGAGGGTTCAGAAGCGGTGGTATCGGTTGTGGCTTGGTGCGTACTCTTCGTTGAAACCTTGTCATAGGTTCCATGAAGAAGAACAGTTGTTGTTGAGTTCGGTGGCTATACTAAAGGCGTCTTCGATGGTTTTAGGACAAGCGGAGGCAACGTGGTTGATCAATGAGGGTGCAAGACAACGGATAAACTTGGCTATGGACTTGGGGACGGTGTCGACTTGTCCAGGACAGAGGACACTCAGTTGCTTAAATCGGGTAATCTTTCCATCGATGTCGCTCCACTTTTGCGTTAAGTGCCAAAACTCATTCTCCAACTTTTGGAGTTCGTGGGGAGGACAAAATTGGTCCTTCATGAGTTGTTTAAGCTCATCCCAAGATAACGCATGTGCAGCATCGTTTCCTCTCTTATTGCGTTCGGTGGTCCACCACTCGAGTGCCCTCGAGCGGAAAACTCCTGTTGCGTTCAAGGTTCGTAGCTCATCAGCACAACCATTTTGCAAGAAAGTAAGCTCAATCACGTCAAACCAATTCATCATGACAGTAGCGCCATCTTTACCAGTAAACTCCAAGGGTTTACAAGCCATAAATTGCTTGAATTAGAAGGTCGGTTTGGGTGTTTCCACGTTCGAATCAACGGAACCATGTGGAGAGTCGGGGTTAGGTTGAAGCTTACTCACGATGTCGGGTATGACCTTAGCCATTTGCTTGGCCATGAATTTCATACGATCCTTTTTCGACATCGTGTCGGAGTTGGCGGTGGATGTCGAACCTTTCTTTGATTTGGAGTCGGAGGTGGATTCCTTCTTGCTCTTCTTTGTCAATTTCTTCGACACGGCGTTGGACGACATCTAAGAATCGAAAGAGAAGGAACGGATAAGACTTGATCATAAATTGAAAATAAGTTTTGCATGTATAAGCATGACGTAACACGTATGGTTCACATAATTAGCACGAATTCAACAAGCATTTACAAAGCATAAACACGTATGAATGCGTAAAAGAGTATAAATTTAGTTTGTTTACGAGGATTATTATTGTTTTTGATTGCGCGAGACGTGCGAATTGTGTAACGGTTTTGAAATGAACGAGGTAAAAAGTATAAAAATCACATATAAATTGAATCATATAAAAGAGAGGCTCATAAAACATAGGATTGTTTCAGGTAGAGAAACGTCGACTATTCCAAAGTGAATCGAAAGTACTTTCAAATTAGAGAAACGTGCTTTGGCCTATAGGTAAGATACTCTCGTCGAGGAGCGATTAACGGTATCTTACCCTTCCAGTTATTACACGTCTCTAATCGATTGAAACAATCAAAACTTTGCCAAGATCGAAAATCGAGGGATGGAACTTAATCGACAAGGTGTGGGTATCACCCCTAACTTGACGATTTCGTACCCTAATGTGGTTAGTACTCATTAGGTCAAAAGAAAATTTTGACACTTTGACGAGGGTCCACTAGAGTTTGAATTGGAAATTTACCATTAAGATGTGGATTTCACTCCTAGCTTAATGGCGAAATTTCGTGCAAAATAAGAATAAGCGGAATGAGAGTCGTTCACCAAATTGTGGATTTCACGCCTATTTTGGTAAACTCGTCTCTTTTGTATTAAGAGTGTCTTCAACTCTTCAAGTGTATTATGTAAAATGTCTTAGGAAAGACATTATGTAAATATTAAGACCAAAAAGAAGAGAAAGAAGCAAAGTAGGAAGAATAACATTTTAAGCAAGAATCAAGAATGGTCAAAAATATGGTTCCTACTATAGATGTCACACCCCAACCAATGGCGGAATCATCGGAGTGGGACTAGTTCGAGATTGCAAGAGACTTCATAACACTATTTGTGATAATATTTAATTCAACCGATTTCATTTCATAGCAAAATTGTCAAATATTACAAGGAATTCAAATAACAACATTGTTCAAACATAACAATAACAAAATGATACAACACTTTAAACCTAAACGTCTAAGTGAGTATCTAGGCATCTTTGCTGTTAGGGATGGATTTTTAACCTAAGGATCACGGATCCTCAAAATGCAGCCAGGATCACGGATCCTCAGTTCTATTTGAATTAAGGATCCTCAGAAGACGTTGCAGGAATAAGGATCTAGGATCCTCATTGTTATCCTTACACTAACGGTTGTTTCCACTATATTTGAACTTGTTTTGCAGGGACATACGAATGGGACTTGGTCTTGCCGAGATTCCAGGAGAATATGCTCCCATATTCTGCACGTGCATGGCTGATTCGACCGTTAATGAAGTCGTGGGAAGCTAGCATATTTTGCGGAATGTTTGTTAGTTAGAATATTTCCATTATTAAGGGGATAACAAGCTTGAATTAGTAAGAGGAAGTTAGCAAACACACACACTCGAGAACTCTCTGCAACATATTGGCGATTTCACACTTTTTGCACATTAGAGATCTTTGTAACAAGCTTGTTATCATCCCGATTTGTAACCTTTACTTGTTTAATATAGTTGGTGATCGGTAGTTTCCATCACCCGAGGTTTTTTATTCCGGAGATCATATATTGATCAAGGGCTTTTTCCTCGTATAAAACCTTGTGTCCCTTGTTCATTTCATTTACAAATTGTTCATATACTCGGTCATTCATTCAAGCATCATACCTCACAAAATAAGATTTGGTTACGTTATCCTAGTCTGATTTTTGACCAAAACAGTTTGGCGCCCACCGTGGGGCAATTGGTGCTTCATTTCTGAAAATCTTCACTCATTTCATTCATTTCTGTTCATTACCTTTGATCACATGGCTTCTCAACCGAAAAACACCTCAAGTTCCATGCCGGCGTTCACCTCTTCACAGGGCATTCCACCTTTGCCTCCTGCACCTTCTGCATCCCAGAAGAATGCTGAAAATGCTCCGAAGAAACAAACCTCTGTTTTCTCAAAACCGGCTACTACTACTTCTTCTGGCCCTACTAACAATGATCTTTATTCTTTGATTTTGCAGATGAAGGATTACATGCAGCCACAGGACAAAACTAATGACAGGATCCTTCGAGAAATCAATGAGATCAAGAAATTGAAGAGACCGGCGGATGATCACTCTCCATTGATACCTAGATCATTGAGCTTTGATTCTCCAGCCATAACTGCCCAGCACTCTACAGCTTTAGGCATTCAATATCAGGGTGGATCATCAGATATACGCTTTGGATCATCGGCAATGACACAGGCTCAAGAGTCATACTTTGGAGCGCAGCAGTTTCAAGGATCCTACTCGCAACATCCAGGATCCTCTCAGGTTCAAGGATCCTCTCAGGTCCAAGGATCCTCTCAGGTTCAAGGATCCTCTCAGGTCCAAGGATCCTCTCAGGTCCAAGGATCCTCTCAGGTCCAAGGATCCTCTCAGGTCCAAGGATCCTCTCAAGTTCAAGGATCCTCATCTCAGGTTTACGGATCCATGGATTATCCTCCAAGGCCCCCAATATCGATGTATCAAGGGTCCAACATCTTTCAAGATCAAGGATCCTTAAGAAGTGCAGAACCCAGAAGTTCAGAGATTCACTTGGGAGACTTTATCCCTATGCAGACTATTGCTTCATCTGGTCCCTCAGTTATACCAGAATCCCGTCAATATGGATTCACATCCGGAATTCCAAATATGAATCCTCCAGGAGGTAATACTTTTAATAATTCTTATAACACTAACCATGGCTTTGTGCAGGATACAGGTATCAACCAAGCTATGGCTAGGGAATTGCAGAAACTCAAGGATATGATATCCACCGTACCAGGGGTGGTTAAGCCCATTCCTGAAATTACAGATGGCAGCCACAAGATATCTCGCTTTGCACCACCTATTTGTGATGCAGAGATACCAAAGAGATTTCAAATACCAAGCATGAAGCTCTACGATGGTACAACTGATCCAGAAGAGCATATAGCTCAATACAGGGAGAGAATGGAGATCAACCCCATTCCTGAAAGATTAAAAGAAGCATGCTTATGCAAGGGTTTCGGATCCACATTAACAGGATCAGCTCTTAAATGGCTGCTAAGTCTTCCTCCTTTCTCTATTACTTCATTTGCTAATCTAGTTAATTTATTTAATAACCAATTCTCGTGTAGTAGGAGGTTTGAACGATTAACTAGTGATCTTTATAGGGTAATGCAGGGTCAAAATGAATCACTTAGAGATTATATCACTAAATTCAGTAAAGAATCCTTAGATATTCCTCATCTGGATATTGCTACGGTTGTAGAAGCCTTCAAAATGGGTTTGCTTAAGGATTCGCAATTTTATGATGATCTTGTCATGACCCCTTGCAGGAACCTTGATGAAGTGAGAACCAGGGCCCTTAGATTCATCCGATTAGAGGATGATAAAAGGATCTAGGAGAGACTGGCAGGATCCTCAAAGCAGGAAAAACAAGGATCCTATTACAAGAATAACAAATCTAAACCTTACAACAAGTTTGATAATCAAAATGTGCATGCAGTGGAACAAGAAGAGGATGATGAAGATTACCCATCCATTTCTGATTATTGTTTTGCTGTTGATAACAATGAACTAATCCTTGCCATGCAGAATTTAGGTGAAAAAGCTAGATGGCATAGAAAAAATGATAAGCCAGCCGCCACTAAAGATAAGTCCAAGTGGTGTGCCTACCATGAAGACTTTGGTCATCTCACCGATGAATGCATAGCACTCAGGAAAGAGATTGGTTACTTGTTGAGCAAAGGATACTTGAAGGAACTGTTGGGGAGAAAAAAGTCAAGGATCCTGAAAAAGTCCCAGAAAGAGCTCCTGCTCCTCCTGCCGATGCACAAATTATCAACTTCATATCTGGAGGATCAGACATATGTGGCACTTCCTTCTCAGCAACCAAGAGGCATGCCAACGAAACGAAGATGGATAATGGGGATAGACCCATTCGAACCTCGATCCTTACACAGGAGAAAGTTATATCCTTTGATGAGGATGATCGTGTTGATATTCAGGATCCTCATCACGATGGTCTTGTTATTACTCTATTTATATCTAACCATTTTGTTTGCAAGATTCTCATAGATGGGGGAAGCTCAGTAAACATCATTCAGCTTGATGTCCTCAAAAAGATGAACATTCCTGAATCAGAAATTATCCCAAGATCATCAGTTCTTGTGGGATTCGGTGGAGAAACAAAGAATACATTGGGGGACATCAAACTTCCAATATACATAGAGGGAGTTAATTCTTTTCAAAAGTTTTGTGTTATTGATTGCTTATCCTGTTGCAATGTCATCCTTGGCAGGCCATGGATACACGACCTGAAGGCGGTTCCATCTACATATCATCAATGTGTCAAACTGCCTACTCCTTGGGGTGTGGTGAAAACAAGAAGCTAAAAACTGTTATATTTCATCAATGAAGGCAGCTTCGAGACCCAGGGAGCAATAGCAGTTAAAGTAACCTCCAAGAGATGTCCTGGAGGCTAGAGAACAAGATGTTAAGGATATCCTGATGGATCCTCAGGATCCCGAATCCAAAGTTTTTATAGGATCCGGGATCCTCAACGATATTGAAGAGGATCTAGTATCCTTCCTCAAAAGGAGAAAAACTACCTTTGCCTGGAAACACGAAGATATGACAGGTATCTCTAAGGATATCATTACTCACAAGCTTGGCATTGACAGGTCATTCAAACCCATACATCAAAAAAGGATGGCTGGAGCTTACAACAAGAATGTTAGGATCAGGAAGTTCCAAGTTGGTGACATGGTGTTGAGGAAAGCATTCCAAAATACCACAAATCCTGCTGATGGTAAGTTAGCACCAAAGTGGGAAGGCCCCTATCTTATTGAAGCTGAGGCAGGAAAGGGGCATATCGTTTATTGACAATGGAAGGTGATTCACTACCAAGAGCTTGGAATGCTGTCCATTTGAAGAAGTATTTCATGTAAGAAGGATCACGGATCCTTGATCATTTTCATGCCTGTTATATATGAATGATCCTTGGAGGATATATGATCCTCACTCTGGTAATGGTCGGACCCTAGTTTATTTAATCCTTTACTTTATTACAAGGAGAAAGATCTGGGATCCTTTATCCTTTTTCACTAAAGTTCTAAGTTTTGCAGAAGTTTATACATCCTTGACAGAGGATCAAGTATCCACACAAGTTTCTTAAGTTTTAAGGGTTTATCCCTAGTTTTTGGGCTTGTCCCCAGTTTAAGGTATCTAATACCTTCTACGAATCAGGTTCTAATAGCTTCGCCAATAGCGCACGATTATCCTGGTGCAGTTAAAGGCAATGGGACCAGTACCCGCCTTAGGGGCAGAAAATTTCATTGTACTGGCTGTATTCAGGATCCTCATTATAATGGTAGACGTACCATACATCTGTTCCTAAGGTTTCTAACGTTTTCACGTTAGCTAAGGTTTTGGCATCTTCATGTCACTAAGTTGGGATAGTCGCCAGTTTGGGCCATACTCTAGTTCACAAAGACCCTTTGGGCTTGTCCCCAGTTTTTGGGCTTGTCCCCAGTCTATTGGGCTTGCCCCCAAATATTAACTCTTTCATCTACAAATTGGCTTAGTCCCAAGTTATCTCATGTTTCAGGTTCCTAAAGCTAAACAGTTAAGGATCCGGGATCCTAAATTTTTATCAAGCTTTAGTTTTGATGATCACAGTTGTAAGTGTTAAGGATATAGGATCCTAACTTGGATTCTCTGGTATGATCCTTATTTACCTTAGCTATAATACTTGATTTATCTATGTTACCCTTGTACTTTGACAACAGGATTTATGATCCTAAAATTTCACCACTTTTTGAACTTTTCGATTATAGGATATTTGATCCTTGATCATATCCTAAACTTTTGACTTAAACTGATTTTTATACTTTCATTATCAACTTATATGTTCAACGCAATGTGCAATAATAACTGAAAGGTAAATAAACACAAAATGTACAACAAGAAATAGCCAAAAGATTATAGTTTTATTTACCAAAAGTTAAACCCTTTATAGGTTGTCAAAATTGCCTACCCCAAGCATCTACCAGCAAAACGTGGCCCGTCCGCTGGGGTAGGCAAAGGGTGTCCATATTAACAAGGTCTAAATGCAGGAAATAAAGGCGGCAGGATAACAAGTGGTTTCATCCCCCAAACATAGGATCCATCCACCATCCATTATCCTACCTATTGTCCCAAGGATCCATGATCCTCAATCCTAAAATCTACTGTTTAAAGTTATTACAGACCAACATTGTTCACCACCAAAACATCATCAAATAAAAACCATAAACCATAGAAAATGGGCTCCGACCACATCTAGAAATATCCATCATCGCCCATTGTTGCAGCTTACACCTTCGCTGCATCACCGCCAGCCGCTGATCCTTCCGCTTGATCCTTCAACCCGCTGCCAGCAACCTCTATTGCCAGAGTCTCCTCAGCCTCTTCCTCATCATCCAGTTCTGCAAGCTTGATCTTCCAGCCCTCTTGGTCTCAGGCAGTCCTGTCAAAGTTAGGATCCTCTGCTTCCTTTGCCATCTGTAGTTTGATCTTGAGCATGGCTATCGTGGCAGAAAGCTTGGCTCCTTCCATCACTTCTGCCTTCTCTTGGTCAGCTGTAGCATGGGCCAGGACCAGCTGCTTTTTCACCAGATTGAGCTCTTTCTCGAGGGAGGAGATTGTCTGATCCTTAGCCAAGAACATCTTCTGGAAGTCTAAGTGCTTTTGTTTAGCCTCTTCAGCATAGGAATCCATGAGCATCTGGATCTCAGCAAATTTCTGCAAAAGAGTAGCACATGTCAGGATCCGTTATCCTCAGTATGGGAAGATCAGATTTAAGGATCAGGGATCCTTACCTCAGAGACATATTCTTCAAACTGGTGCTGGATGAGAGGCAGACCTTCAAGAGTCTCAGCAGCCTTCCTTTTCTTTCCACCTTTGCCCCTTGTGCTAACACCCTTGGGATTTGGGATGCTGGGACTGGTGGTAAGCTGTTTCTTGGCAGACTTGGAAAGAGCAAAAGCATCAAAATCACTAACACTGAACCGGGAAGCTGATTTTGAAGATTTGCCGGCACCTACAAATGCAAAATACAGATTAGTATTCATACCCTACAACTATTTAAACATTTATTCATATATAGATTGGGATACTTACTTGACATTGTGTAGGAGCTAAAGGATGCTTCCTGTGAATCTTTTGTTTTGGCCTGAAAAGTTCTAACTACAGGGTCAAGCTTCCAAAATGCTGCAATTCTTTCTTTTGTTGCAGGTGATTCCAGGAGATGAGAAACTGAGATGGCTACACAATAGAAACAGAAAAGAGGATCAGTTATCCTTAAAACAGACAGAATCCTCCTATGATCCTTGTATAAGGATCCTATATCCTACCATGGGTGATCCATTTTATGGGAAGGTCCTTCCCGTCTGGGATTGAGTCCCTCCGCACAAAAAAGAAACGATTTTTCTAGTGGCTATCGTTTTTTGTGGTTTTGAGGATTGGATGGGGCTGACCAGGTTTGTGTTTAAACAGGAATCGGTGTGAACCATGGCTAACAAGATTATACAACTCAGCCAATTCCGACATGCCTAGTTCTATCCCTTCCTGTTCTATGATGTTTTCTAAATTGTACAGAACTCTCCACATCATCGGCATGGCTTGTATGTAGCACATACCGGTGAGTGCAAAGAAAGATTGGGTAAGATCAGGGAAAGGGTAAGAGAATCCTATCAAGAAGGGAGTGGCCGGAAAAGCAACCCAGGTGTCGGAAATGCAGTCTCTCTTCACTGAAGAATCAAAAGGTTTGAAGACGGCATTCGCCGGAAAACAGCGGCGGATCCGGTCAATCTCCGGATCAGTAAAGCGGCAGAGTTCTGCCAAAGGATTTTCAACAATGCCTTGGCTTTTCAAGGGGCTATCCTTCTTGTGATCCTTGGCAGGGGAAGATCGAAGCTTCATAGTGGCTTTGAGATTTTAAACAGAAAATCAGAGTAAGAGAATGAAGAAAGAAGGAAGAAGAGAGATACCTGATTAGTCTCTAGATGAGGATTTAAAGAAGGAGTAACACACGAATTTAAATGCCTCTTGATCCTTATCTCCAATTTCGAATTTATAATGACGATCTGCAGGTAGTCACGTCGCTGATGTCAGGATTACAACGGCTAGTCAGATAGTGATGAAACACTGGTTAACACCTGTGGTGAAACTAGCCTGTTCGTCTCTTTTGTGGGGCTCAATCTCCTTTGTTACTCACCAAATGACGGGTCCTGCAAAACAACAACACCGTTAGCTCATTAAGAGGGGAATATGGGGGTTTCCCTCTTAACCGGGCTCCGGCGTGAGAATAAGTTCTGTTATGAGGAAATAAAACAGTGTGTGTTAAGAGTGAGAGAGTGTAGGATCAGATGATTTAACCTGAATGATGAAGGGCTCTATTTATAGCCGGAGGGTGAAAGAGGGAGGAGCAACCTTACCAGCTGTTATAGGGCGCCAGCTGTCCGACCAAGGGGAATATCCTCTTGGTCTCCTCTGCTGTGGCCAGGATGGTGGTACACGTGGCGCGCCCATATTTGTCCATGTTGGATACGTCGTACTGGTACTGTCGATCTGCCCCTTGATTTGTTGCAGGCCTACATGGCACTTGATGAATGGTGACACGTGCTGTCCTTCCTGTCGGAGGGAGCATCTTTGGTGCCACCTTGACGTCTTCCAGAAGCTTCTAGAAGCTTCTGGATTCGCTTGCTGATGTGGGCGCCATGTAGGAGGAAAAAGTGGTGTGGTCCTTGCCATGTGGGCAAGGGATTGGGACCATACCTCTTCAAGTCCCCCCAGTCCAGTGTGCCTTCTAGTTGAGTTGATCGTATAGGAGGGATTCTGGACTTATAAGGGTAGTGGTTGTTGGCCTTTTGTTCGCATGGCGCGTGGCGAGGTTGGTATGTTTGCAAAGTTGATCCCTTTGTAAAGTTGGGCTAACTGGACGCGTGGCGCACGACGTGTTTATCCCTTTGGAAAGTTGAGCTAACTGGACGCGTGGCGCACAGCATGTTGATCCCTTTGTAAAGTTGAACCAACTGGACGCGCGGCGTACGACGTGTTGATCCCTTTGTAAAGTTGAGCCAACTGGACGCGCGGCGCACGACATGTTGGTAACTTTGTAAAGTTGAGCCAACTGGATGCATGGCGCACGGCGTGTTGGTGACATTGCAAAATTGAGCCAACTTGACGCGTGGCGCATGGCCTGTTGATCTCTTTGTAAAGTTGAGCCAACTGGACGCGTGGCGCACGGCGTATTGGTGTTTCCTTCTGAAGGAAGTTTCCTTGCTTGGGATAGAGACAACTGATGTGACTGTCTGATGTCCCTGTCTTGTCGGAGGTGAACCGGCGACTTTTCAGTGGTGTCAGGTACTTTCCATCCCTTTGTCAGGCGTGTGCCGCTCACGCTCCAAGAAAAAGAGGCGACGGTTTCTCTCTCTGCTGATGTGTCTTTTGCCTGTTGGTTGACGGTTAGAATCCCTGACGGCCCACTACCCATCGCATTAAATGCGATGGGTATAAATATATGGCGGTTTCCTTCACTTCCTTTACTTTTCAAAATTTGAACTCCGGTTTTCTCTCCTATTTCTTTATTTTACTTCTCATTTTTTCTTGAGTTCATTCATATCATTCTTCTCACCTTCTGTCAATATGTCCGGAGCGAATCCTTCATCGAAGAAAAGGAGGAACATGGGTAAACATCCTCCAGGTCCTGATCAGGCGACGATAGGGTGGAAAGAAGAAGAATTTCACAACTTGGTGAGGGAGATGGGTTTCCTTCTTGAGTGGGGTGCCCAGTTCCCAACTCCGGGTTCTACTGCCATGGACGCACCTCCTGGTTACATTACATTGTATGCTGCCTTTTTCCGGGTGGGTAACTTCAGACTCCCGATGACCAGGTTTACTGCTGAGGTGTTGAGGAATTATGAGCTCCATATCTCTCAAATCAACGCGATTGGGCTTCCCCGCATTACCCATTTTGAGTTTGTTTGCAGAGCCAACCGTGTTGAACCGACTTTTGAAATGTTTAACGTTTTCTACACTGTAACTTATACCAGCGGTTTTTACTCTTTTAACTCCCGGACCGGTGGTGTTATCCCCTATTGTTCCAACCCTTTGAAAAGCCTGCATGATTGGAAACAAAAGTTTTTCTACATTCGCCGTGGTGTTATCCCAGTGGATATGCATTATCGGTCAGTGAGTGAAGGAATCCCGAAGATAGACGTATTGGTGGATTTTGCTACACAGGAGTGGTACAAGAAGGTGACGCATAAAGCCACTGCTATTTCTCAGTTGGAGGAGAGGGCGTTGGTTGGTGCTGGTATGAGCTTGCGGTGGTTTCCGAAGAACCCTTTGGGTGTACCAGTTTATGGTTATCAGGGTAGACGTATGTAATGTTTCTAAGTTGTTTGCTCTTTTTGCTTGTTATTGTTGTGTTCTTCCTCATCTCTTTGTATTTTGCAGTTGGTTACAGCTTATTGAATGTTCTCGACCCGAAAGCCGGTGGAGCGATGGTTGAGGTGGTTCAGGAGGATGGGAAGCCGACATGGTTGGATCAGATCCGCAACCGTTTCTTGCATCCTACTAACGAAAGTTTTGTCACCTATGCCAACACTGTTTTAGGTGAAGATAGTGAAGATGATGTTGGTGATGCTACTAACCTCGCTCGTGTGGAAGTTATTATCCTTTCGAGTGAGGGTTCTGACCGACCTCTTGAAGGGCTAACTTCTCATTCCCCGCTTGCAGGTCCTGCGCAAGGGGTTATGCATGAGCCTGTTAATGAACCGGTTGTTGCTAATGTTGAAGTGCCGGTTGAGACAGTTGTTGATCAATTAGAGACTCGGAAGAAGGCGAGAGCGGACAGGTCAGAAGGGAAGGAGAAGGGGGCTGAGGAAAAAACCACTGAGACTCCTCATAAGCAACCTTCTACCCTTCCTGTCCTAGATTATGTTGTCATTTCTGATACATTGTCTGGTTTAGGCACTGGAGAGAAACACCGTGGGTCTGATCCTGATGACAGTGCTACCTTGACGAAGATGATGAGGAAAAAGGCTCTTGATGATAAGAAGCGGAAGCTTGATGAGCAGGCTGCTGCCATGCTTGCGTCGAAAAAGGCCAAGCTTCAGAAGGAAGCTCCTCCTGCTCCTTCGGAATCTGAGATTGATCTGGAGATTTTTGCTGCTAAGAAGGGGAATCTTTTGGAGGAAATATATATTGCTTCTGGTTCTCGTGGTATAAGTTTTTCCGTTTATCTGTTTTGGTTGCCATTTTCCTTGCTTTTCTTAATGTCTTGTTTGTTTTGGAACAGCTGCTAAGCCGGGCAAGACTTCGCGCAAGTTTGATATTTCGCAGATTTCTCCCCCCGCTTCTCCACCATCCAGGACGTTTGGCTTGTCCCCTCCCCGTGACGACTTGGGTGAAAAAGGTAAGCCAAATGATGTGAATGTTGAGCATGTTGGTGAAGGTGGTGGTGATGTCGTAGGTGGTGCTAGTGGAGATGGTCGAGACAGAGGTGGAGTCCAGTGAGGCTACACAACACCAGACCATTTATACCAGACGTCCACCAGGTGGTGGTGGTGGTGCTACTTCAGGGGTTGCTCGGAGTCATGAGTTTGAAAGGGTCCATATTGGGTCTTGGGATACCCACAATCCCGCATGCGATGATCTGCCGCATGCTCCCCGGTGGGGTTTGACTCAGGCCTCCCGCATGAATGACATTGGTAATTGTCGAGAGTTCTTCTCATTGTCTCTCCCCCCTGCTGAGAGGTTGTTCTAGAAAAGACGTAACCGGTTTGAGCTATTGGATGATCATGTTAATGCCGGTGTTAACTTCCTTGCTACTTCACAAGAGATTGTTCGAGAATGGAAGTTGATGGGGGAGGAGACTCTTGAGTTCGAGAATGAGAAAAAAGTATTCACTGAAGAGAGAGAGAAGTTCAATAGTGAGAAGAAAGGTTTGGTGTGGAGGTTAGCTGATGCTGAGGAAAAACTTGCACAGGAGAAGAAGGCTAACTCCGATAAACAGAAGAATTGGGAGGCCGCTTGTGAGCGGACCAATAAAGAGCTGCAGGCGCAACGTGAAGCGATTGTCAGGATGTCTGCTGAGAAACGCAAGATTAGTGAGGAGGCTGAGGAGGCGCGTGTTGCGTCTAGCAAGAGATAAGAAGAGTATCTCCAACGTATAGCTAAGTTGGAAAAGTTGGCTGAAGAGAAGGTTGCTGAGTGCAAGGCTTCTGAGCTTCTTGCTGAGGAGACATCTGACAATTGCAAGTGGTTGCTCTCACGCACGGTGCCCCTGGTAACTTCCTTTGTTTGTGTTTACTTTCAATTTGTGTTAATTACTCTTCTTATGTTTCTTATGTGCTTCTTGCAGATTGCTGATCGTATAGTAAAATCGCATGAGCTTGCTACTTACATGTTTGAGTTGGGTCAGGCGGCATATAATAGCGGGCGAAAGGATGGTTATAGTGAGGGTAGGGCTGCAGCTGTAAACAAAGAGAAAGACCATCATTTCGAGCTCTTCAAGGAGGATTGTGGTGCTGCTTATGCCGCAAAACGACAAGAATTTGCGTCTTTGGAATTTGGTGTTGTTAAAGCTGCCCAGAAATTAAGTCGGAAACCTGATGGTGTTGCCTTATTGAAGAAGGCCCTTGGAGATGAAGGTCACACCGCTGGGGGTACCGGAACTAGTCATCCAGAGTGAAGACGTCCGGCTTGCATACCGTGTGTGGGCTTTGATAGCCCTGTAAATTTCTTGAACAGTTTACCTTTATGTTTTGTGAACAATTTACCTATAGCTGTCGTAACTGCAACACGCTTTGTTATTGTTGACATATTTAATGCTTAATGCGCGCTTTAGTTTCTTGTGAATTTTGTTCGTCGTTACAATATGTGCATGTGTAATTACTTTGATTAGGTGTCACGAATGAATGATGGCGCTGACAGGTTGTGCTGTGTGAGTTACAACGTTTATTCTGTCGTTTATGTGCGTAGGTTGTTTCGTGAATACGAAGTGATCGAGTTACAGGTTATTGTGTGGACCCGGCTGTGCTCAGCTTTGGGGGTCTTTTACAATGTTTGTTTACCGTGTGTTCGATGCTTTCGTGTTTATGTGGGCACGAAGTATTTATTTGGCGTTGTTTAGGCTTTGGTTGTGTTTTTGACCTGGTTGTGCACTCGCTTGTGACAGGCCTTGGAGGTCTACAACGTTTCCTAAGGTCGAGCCATTGATGTTTTCGTGTATGCCTGAAGTAATATATGTAGTTGTAACAAAAAATTCTCGTGCGAAAAGATAGCCAAACACTTCTTGTATTAGTGTAAAATGTGTTGGCACGCAGCCATTACAAGTATATTGAAAAAACTTCAGCTGTTTACATGTAGCATCTTCTTAACTGTTGGGCATTCCAGGTTCTTGGGATTTCTTTGTCATCTAGGGTGCGCAGCTTATATGCCCCTTTTCCCAGAACTTCATCAACAACATAAGGACCCTCCTACTTGGGAGCTAATTTTCTGGGCTTTTCGGCGTTAGACGTCTCATTGTCCCTCAGGACGTAATCTCCTGGGTTGAAGGTGCAGATTTTGACTTTGGAGTTGTAATACTTCTCCAGCTTTGTTTTGTATTTCGCTTCATTTATTGCTGCCATCTCTCTCCTTTCTTCTAGGAGGTCAAGGTCTAACCTCCTTTCTTCTTCGTTGTTTATCATGTTCATGGAGAGCATTCTTGGTGATGGCAGTCCGATCTCTGCTGGTATCACAACCTCGGACCCATAGACTAAGCTGAACGGTGTCTCCCCGTTGCTTGTCTTAGGCATTGTCCTATGGGCCCATAATATGCTTGGCAATTCGTCAACCCAGCCTCTTCTTTGCTCTCCCAGTCGTGCTTTGATGCCGTCTACAATGCTCTTGTTAACGGCTTCTACTTGACCGTTCCCCTGCGGGTGCGCAACCGAGGAGAACGTATGCTCTATGTGTAACCCTTTGAACCATCGTTGGAGATCTTCTGCAGCAAAATTTGTCCCGTTATCGGTGACGATTCTCAGGGGCAGCCCGAATCTGCAGATTATCTGTTCCCAGATGAATCGCCGAACTACGGTAGATGTGGTTGACGCCAGTGCCTTCGCCTCCACCCATTTTGTGAAATAGTCTACCGCGACTATGATGAATTTCACTGCACCTGGGGCTTCAGGGAAGGGGCCAACCATATCTATTCCCCATTGTTGGAACGGCCATGCCGTTGTTACGGGGACTAATTCGTTCTTGGGGCGCATCGTCTTGGGAGCATGTCTTTGGCACCCGCTGCATTTTCTCAGAACTTTCACTGCGTCTAGATGCATCCCGGGCCAGTAGTACCCGGCATTCATCACTTTTGCTACCACCATTCGTGGTCCGGCATGAATGTCGCAGATCCCCTCATGCACTTCTCTGATCAAGTAGCTCGCGTCCTCTGGATCGACGCATCTCAACAATGGCCCGAGGTATGATTTTTGGTACAGGATTCCGTCAAGCATCTGATAGTGCTCTGCTTTGTATTGAATTTTCCTTGCCTCAGCTTTGTTTTCTGGTAGTATCCCAGACTGGAGATACATGATTATGGGGGTCATTCAGGATGTCGTCCCCAACTGAATAACATTCACTTACCTCAATGGTACTGATGCGTGTGAAGTGTCGTATATATTAGGTGTATATTTTAAGCCCTTTTTAACACTTATTTTAGCCAAGTTTTAAATTTATAAAACACGATATTTCACTAACACTAAACACACATATGGGCAAGTGCACCCATCGTTGAGCGTAGTATAGTGTTGGTAAGATACCGAGGTCGTCCAAGGACACAAGAGCTTTTAGTACCGGTTTATCCTCAACGTCTAATCAAAATAAAAAGTTTAGAAAAATGTTTTAAACTAAGAAAAATAAAAACTAACTAAAAATGCTGAAAAATAAAAATAAAAATAAAAACAGATAGACAAGATGAATCACTTGGTTCCGACTCGTATCTAGTATAACCTTTGATTATTTCCGCACTTTTGCACATAATTAAGAGATTATCTTAGTTATTGTAGTAGGCCCCTCTTTTGAAGGTGACGTTACCCTCACCCCAGTAGTTTGAGTCAGCAAGGATACAATCCTAAAATGGTGGATTATTGGAAGATAATGAATTAAGTTATTAATGCAGTATTGTGGTAGGCCCCGCTTTTGGCGGTGACGTTACCCTCGGCTAAGTAGTCTGAGTCAGCAGGGATACAGTCCTAAATAGCCGGGTTATAGTATTAATAGTAGTTAACTTATGAGGGGATCAAAGAGTTTGGACCCCCGCCATCCAATACCGTGAAGTATTGAAGGAGGTCCTACTAAATTTGACCCAGGTCCATTGCAGGACCTCTAAACGCTGAACAATGGCAAGACCTTTACCAAACCGTTCCCTTAACCCCCGACCAGGTAGCCAACATACCTCCATATAGACCGTGGAGATATGAATGGTGAAAATCCTTTATTTTATATAGACAGTAAAATAATGCCAAGACACCACGGACAAACGATAAGGAAAGATCACCTTCAACATAAGTAACTAGTTATTAAAGTCATTAATACAAAACCAAATAAAAAGTGCAAAAGATTAGAAATAAAAAGTATTATACTAGACACTTTGTCTTCACCAAGTGATGTAAGAGACTTAGGCAAACATGGCCTTGATTGTCAAGAACTCTTACGATCAATCTTGGATCCCGAGACGACTCACACACTCTACGATGGACAATGGATGATGGTGGTGGATGATGGTGTTGTGATGGTGGTGGGTGGTGGATGAAGTGTGAGAGAGGTGGTGTGCCAAGGGATGAGTTGAAATGAATCCAAGCACTCCTATTTATAGGCTGAACAGAGAGCTGGGCACGGCCCCGTGTCCGCTGGGCACGGCCCCGTGCCCGTCTGACACTCTCTCTCCTCATTAATTGTAATTCGCAATTACAATTAATGCGCCTGCTGTACTTTCTCTACGCCCCCGTGTCCGCTGGGCACGGCCCCGTGGTGGGCAATAGAAGCTTCTATAGATTTGTCTTTTCTGCTGCTTCTTGGGCACGGCCCCGTGCTGGCTGAGCACGGGGCGTGTTCAGTCTTCTGACTTCTCTATTTTGCTTTGGAAGGTGCCGTCGAGGGGTCGGGCAGTCCACTAATGTTCCTTTCCTTGTATTTATGTTGGAATTAGCTGTCTTTTTGCTTCTTTTGTGTTTTTGAGCTCATTTAATCCTGAAAATACAAAAGGAAGACAAAAAACACTCTTTTTCCAATATTAGTACTTAAAAAAGGTTAGTTTTATGGCTCATTTGATGTAATTTATATGTTGCATTTTACACACATCAAATACCCCCACACTTGAACTTTTGCTTGTCCTCAAGCAAAACTCTTTAATATGTGGCTTACACTCCCAAATGGAATAGGTAGAAGAGAAGGTTTTGGGCTTGTCGTAGAGTGTCGGGATATGCAAGATCTTTTTGGGTTTTATTTTTATCTATTTACAATCCTGTTCGTAATGAATTATTTAGAACGTTTCATAGGAGAAATTACTTATTTGGGCATAACATGCCTTTTTAAAATTCCATTTATATACAAGTTCACATACCTCACGGGAGAAATCACTCACACTCGGCCGAAGGTGTATTTTTAGTGAATCACTCGAGAGCGGCATGGAACTTATTCCTACCATAAGCTTGCCAAGCAATCAATCCTCCTCCTTTTTAACTTTTATACCTTTGTAAATATCAAGAGGACTTTGTGGGTTAAGGGTTAGGCTTGGGTTAAAGGTAGGTGGTTGGGTTAGTGGTTAGAAAAAAGGGCGAAAAAGCGTAACAAGTGTCGGTTTTCGTAGGACTTTCTATTTTTTTTTTTGTAACTCTTATTTTGATGAAGCTATTATTCAAACAAAGTTATTTTTGATGAACTTGTTTGTTTATTTTCTTTTTGCTTCATCATCGACACATTTTTTTTTTCACGAAAAAACCGAACTTGTTACTAAAACAAAGGGTTAAAAATAAAAAGGTTTTGGTGGGTAAAAGGGTTTTTTGGTTTGGGTGATGAAATGAAAAGGTTTAGGCTCAAAGGGGTTAACTAGGGGGATTTTTGGGTAGGTGGTAAAAGAAAAAGAAAAATAATGGTGTAGAAATAAAAAGGGTTAGTCCTAATGCCTCCATCATTTACTTACTCGGGTTTAAGTTGATAAGGACCGGGAATGTATCGTCAAGGCAAGTTCTAGAGTCGTAAGAACCAAGCGGCTATTCACACAAGAAACGAAAAATGAGCATTTAGTCTAATGATATGTAATTGTATGCTCAATAAAGGCTCAAAACTCACTTTTGTGGGAATGGGTTTTTGTGTGATCAAGTATATATAATCAAATTTTAACTAAGTTTGCCATGCCTTTTTATAATTTTCTTATGTTGGTTCTTTTTATCACTACGCTATCGGTTGTAAATTTGCAAAAATATAACCTTTTTGAGAACTTGAATTTCCCGAGTTAAACCTAGACAAGTAAAAAAAAATGAAATTTTTGAAAAAATTTGGGGTGATTAGCGGTTCCAATAGAGTTTTGTGTAAGGCTTGTATTTAGGACTTGCAAAATTCAAGGTTTTAGCATCCCCCCCCCCCCCACACTTAAATTACACATTGTCCTCAATGTGTCCCAAAAATAAATTTTTAGGTTGATTAGATGTGTAAAATAGTGTTAAAAAGCAAAAATTTTGTGTTACTGGGCGCTGAACACGGCCCCGTGTTGTCCGGGCACGGCCCCATGTTCAAGTGCCAGTATCAAAATTGAAATAAGAGAAACAGAAGTCTGGACACGGGGGCGTGTTGGGTGAACACGGCCCGTGTCCAGTTACCTGAACTGGGCGTTTTTCTGCAGGGGGTTCAGCACGGGGCCGTGTTGGTTGGGCACGGCCCGTGTTGAACCTTCTGAAATGGAGAGAATTGTCGGGTTGCCTTGTTCTTGTGCATGAGGTCATTTTTTCTCGTTCCCCTTTTCATCCTTTACCACCATGAGTGTGTTTTATTCATTACAAACCATCCAAACCTTAAAACCATCATTTCATTTCATCATAGAGAGAACTTACATAGTCCTAAATTAAGATTAAACTTAAAACTTAACTAAATAGGTCAGCAGGTACACGAGGTTATCATAAGAAGTTCTACTATTTTAAGAAAATTTCGAGAATAGTTTCCCGATATAGTAGAACTTTTAGCCGAATGATTTCTTCCCTAAACGTTGTTTAAAGCCATTCTTCGATTTCCCTAGGGAGGAAGAATGCGGCTTCATTTTCCTCCGCAGCTGGTGGTTGAGGGGGAACATTCACCGGGACTCCTTGCACCACTCTTCGCGGAGGCTCTTGGTGCATGGCGTACCATTCGGCTGGAATGACAACTTCGGGTACCACGTTCCACGCCCTTTGGGTTATTATAGGAACCAAAGGCGGGGAGGCGAGAAGGTTCAACCTCTGGTGCAAGAGGTTTACTTCATGGAGACAGCCCTCCAGCCCCACTGTAAGATGGTTGATACGGTCGACCAATGCTTCTTCCACTCCCGTCATTTCATCAATAGCCTCCCTTAGAGCGTAAACATAGTTTACAAGAGAGTCTTCTGCTGTTGAAGATCTCCTCCCTTGTCGGTTACTTCTTGAAGATGATCCGCTTGTTCTGCTTGCCATTTTCTGCGAAGGAAACCGAAGAAAGCTAAATTTTTACAAAACAGATCCTCGGACACGGCCCCGTGCTCGCTGAGCACGGCCCCGTGTCCATTTGTCTGCAGGATTTTATGCTAAGGAGTCTTGGAGTTTTAAATTATTTTCATGATTTTTAGCTAGTTTTTAGGCTTAGATAATTTAAAATAAAGTTATACAACTAACTTTAAACAAGAATCCTTAGCAAATAATCTTACAAACTTCACATAGAGGGTTGGAATCAAGGGATTTCCAAGCTTCCATGGAGGAAATTTTTGAAAAATTTTGAAAGAGGAGGAAATGAGTAAAAGTGGAAGGGACAAGAGGTTCCTTTGGAACCTTCTTTTAGCACTTACCTAGGATGGTATGAGTGAAAATCCCAGGAATCTCTGTCAATTGAAGTGGTCAAAAATGAGCAGGAATCAGGCTGCATTTAAAGAAAACGACAGTGCACTGGACACGGCCCCGTGTTCAGAGGAAATCCTGACACATTTTGTCCGTATTCTGACCAAATCAGCAGAGAATCCTTTTGGTGAGCACGGGGGCGTGTTGACCTGGACACGGCCCCGTGTCTGGAGGCTGTTTTATGGAGTTTTTGCTACTTCTAAGGATCTTGTTGAAATCGGGTGGTTCCTTACTGGTTGGAACAACCCCAAAGTGCCTAAGATACCTTAATTGTCCTAGACTAAGGCGAGAACGCAAGAGGTTGTCGGTGAGGGTAATTCCTATTTTCATTCTAGGTGGACAAGTCCAACCCTTTCCCGGGCTCTCGTTAAAGAAGGTGTATGCCGAATCGCTCAGGTCTATGTATGCACCGAACGAAGTCGATGGAGAGTCCTTCACGGCACAATCGACACAGGGACGACTATCGTCCAAGTCTTTGCTAGGTACGAAGGTATTTTTGGAAGCAACGAGGTTGTCGGAATGCGGTTCCAGCATTTCGTCATGGTCATCGTCTTGGGGTGGATTAATAAAATCCTTCCTAAGCTCTTTTAACCAATTCAGAATTAGCTTTTCTAGTTGAAATAACTCATCGAGGAACATTTCCCCTAGAATATCTGGCTGGGCGCATTCGAGGGAGAAATAGTGCTTATTTTTACTTTCGCCCCTCTTAAGGTTATAAGGAGTCGGTGGGTCCATGTAGTGGGGCCTATAATTTAGAAAGTAGCATTTTACTTCTTCATGTTTGCCACCACATAATTGACACCACGTACCATAAGAGTGCCGAAAGTAAAAACAATTACTATCACTCATGTTTGTGTCAGAAATTACCAACCGCCGGGATCTAACGATTCTGTTTTCAGTAAGTGAATCTTGGGCACGGGGGCGTGTTGAGTGAGCACGGCCCCGTGTTCAGCTTACTGTCTGACGTAAAACAGGATTGCCAGTTCCAATGATTGAGCACGTGGGCGTGTTCAGCGGGCACGGCCCGTGCTGAGCTCTGCAGAAGCTGAAAAACTAAGAAAATCCTAAAAAAATAAAAAGAAAAGATAAAAAATGATTAGGCCGTTGATTCCTAACTTTCTTAAAATCCTTGTGTCCCCGGCAACGGCGCCAAAAACTTGATGCGTGTGAAGTGTCGTATATATTAGGTGTATATTTTAAGCCCTTTTTAACACTTATTTTAGCCAAGTTTTAAATTTATAAAACACGATATTTCACTAACACTAAACACACATATGGGCAAGTGCACCCATCGTTGAGCGTAGTATAGTGTTGGTAAGATACCGAGGTCGTCCAAGGACACAAGAGCTTTTAGTACCGGTTTATCCTCAACGTCTAATCAAAATAAAAAGTTTAGAAAAATGTTTTAAACTAAGAAAAATAAAAACTAACTAAAAATGCTGAAAAATAAAAATAAAAATAAAAACAGATAGACAAGATGAATCACTTGGTTCCGACTCGTATCTAGTATAACCTTTGATTATTTCCGCACTTTTGCACATAATTAAGAGATTATCTTAGTTATTGTAGTAGGCCCCTCTTTTGAAGGTGACGTTACCCTCACCCCAGTAGTTTGAGTCAGCAAGGATACAATCCTAAAATGGTGGATTATTGGAAGATAATGAATTAAGTTATTAATGCAGTATTGTGGTAGGCCCCGCTTTTGGCGGTGACGTTACCCTCGGCTAAGTAGTCTGAGTCAGCAGGGATACAGTCCTAAATAGCCGGGTTATAGTATTAATAGTAGTTAACTTATGAGGGGATCAAAGAGTTTGGACCCCCGCCATCCAATACCGTGAAGTATTGAAGGAGGTCCTACTAAATTTGACCCAGGTCCATTGCAGGACCTCTAAACGCTGAACAATGGCAAGACCTTTACCAAACCGTTCCCTTAACCCCCGACCAGGTAGCCAACATACCTCCATATAGACCGTGGAGATATGAATGGTGAAAATCCTTTATTTTATATAGACAGTAAAATAATGCCAAGACACCACGGACAAACGATAAGGAAAGATCACCTTCAACATAAGTAACTAGTTATTAAAGTCATTAATACAAAACCAAATAAAAAGTGCAAAAGATTAGAAATAAAAAGTATTATACTAGACACTTTGTCTTCACCAAGTGATGTAAGAGACTTAGGCAAACATGGCCTTGATTGTCAAGAACTCTTACGATCAATCTTGGATCCCGAGACGACTCACACACTCTACGATGGACAATGGATGATGGTGGTGGATGATGGTGTTGTGATGGTGGTGGGTGGTGGATGAAGTGTGAGAGAGGTGGTGTGCCAAGGGATGAGTTGAAATGAATCCAAGCACTCCTATTTATAGGCTGAACAGAGAGCTGGGCACGGCCCCGTGTCCGCTGGGCACGGCCCCGTGCCCGTCTGACACTCTCTCTCCTCATTAATTGTAATTCGCAATTACAATTAATGCGCCTGCTGTACTTTCTCTACGCCCCCGTGTCCGCTGGGCACGGCCCCGTGGTGGGCAATAGAAGCTTCTATAGATTTGTCTTTTCTGCTGCTTCTTGGGCACGGCCCCGTGCTGGCTGAGCACGGGGCGTGTTCAGTCTTCTGACTTCTCTATTTTGCTTTGGAAGGTGCCGTCGAGGGGTCGGGCAGTCCACTAATGTTCCTTTCCTTGTATTTATGTTGGAATTAGCTGTCTTTTTGCTTCTTTTGTGTTTTTGAGCTCATTTAATTCTGAAAATACAAAAGGAAGACAAAAACACTCTTTTTCCAATATTAGTACTTAAAAGGGGTTAGTTTTATGCCTCATTTGATGTAATTTATATGTTGCATTTTACACACATCAGTACCGATGGGTTGCTCAGGACTTCGATGCGCACATCTTTGGCCAAATGCTGGAAGCTTGTAGATGCTAACTTACTTAGTGCGTCAGCTGGTTTGTTCTCACTTCGATTGATATGGTGCACTTTGTAAGAATTGAAGTTATGTAGCAATGCTTTCGCTTGGTCTAGGTATAATGCCATTACGTCTCCTTTGGCATCATATTGGCCATTAATCTGCCCAGCTACTAACATGGAGTCCACATGCGGCTCTATGTGTTTGACTCCCATCTTGATTGCTAATCTCAGACCGGCTAGAAAGGCTTCGTATTCGGCTTCATTATTCGTGCTTTTGAAGTCTAACCGGATGGCATACGTGAATTCATGTTTATCTGGGTTTACCAGCCTGAGTCCTGCGCCTGCGCCGTCCTCGTTGGACGCGCCGTCTGTATACAGTAGCCATGGTTCATCCCAATGCTGCCTTTCAGCTATTTCCATTGCCTTACACTCTCGGTCCCTGCCATCAGGTACTTCTGTCATGAAATCAGCTAACACCTGGCCCTTGATTGCTGGTCTTGGCCTGAAAACAACATTATGGCCTCCCAGTTCTATCGCCCACTTTGCTAATCTTCCAGAGATCTCGGGCCTTGCAAGGATGTTGCCGATGTTGTAATTTGTTAAGACATGAATGACGTGATTGGCAAAGTATCTGCGCAGCCGCCTTGATGCATGAATTAGAGCCAACACTAGTTTTTCCATTATAGCATACCTCATATCTGGATCATTGAGAGTGCGGGACACATAATAAACCGGTGTCTGTATGCCTTGTCGATCTACGAGCAGAACTGCGCCGACTGCTTTGTCAGAAGCTGATAGATACATTACTAAAGGTTCTCCTTTTACTGGTGCCGTCAGTGTTGGTAACCTTATGAGGCAATCCTTCATATCATGGAATGCCTTTTCGGCCTCCGGAGTCCACTGGAACTGGCTTTTCTTCATGCAATTTCGGAGTGTCTTGATAAATGGGAGAGATTTGGCTGCATGATTGGCTAGGAAACGGTTGAGTGCTGCCAACCTTCCTGCCAATTTCTGCATCTCTTTGATAGTCGATGGTGAAGGCATTCTTTCGATTGCTTGTACCTTGTCAGGGTTTACTTTAAAACCATCCTTCGTGACGATGAAACCCAGGAACTTTCCCTCTTCCATGCCGAAGGAACATTTCACTGGGTTTAGCTTGATGCTTACTCCGCGCAGTGTGTCGAACGTCTTTTGAACATTTTCCAACATCATACTTTCCTCTTTGCTCATGATGACCAAGTCATCCATATACACCTCGATGTATTTGCCGATGGCGTCGCTGAACGTTTCATTCATCAGTCTCTGATAGGTCGCCCCTGCGTTTTTTAGACCGAAAGGCATTTTGGTGTAGCAGTATAGCCCTGTCGGTGTGCGGAACGCGGTTTTGTCCTCATCTTGGACGGCCATCTGTACCTGGTGGTACCCTTTATAACAGTCAAGGAAACATTTCCATCTGAATGTCGCCAACGAATCAATCTTCTCATCGATATCTGGTAAGGCGTAACAGTCGCGCGGGCATGCCTTGTTCAGATCCTTGTAATCTACACACATCCTCCAACTTCCATTCCCTTTTTGAACCATGACAGGGCTTGCCACCCAAGTTTGGTATCGGACTTCTCTGATGATGCCTGCATTCAACAGCTCTATGACTTGTTCTTTCATGGCATCATGCTTTATGTCTCCTAAATGACGTTTGCCGTGTACCACAGGTTTGGCGGCCTCTGAGACGTTAAGTCTGTGCTCTGCTATATGCCGTGGAACACCCACCATATCGGCTGGTGTCCAGGCGAACACATCCATGTTTTCGAATAACAACTTTTTTAGAGCTGCGCGCGTGAGATCAGACATTTCGGGGCCTAGGGTGACCGGTTGTTCTGGGTACTTGCTGTTTAGCACCCATTTTTCAGCCTCCGCGCGTGGTACAGATTTGCTTGCTTTTGCTGGCCTGATTTCGTCTGTTGCCAAGACTTCTTTACTTGCGTAGATCAGTGCTACCCCTGTCTCTGTTGGGAATCCCACGGCTGAATGTGGGCCAGAGCAAATCATGCTAAAGTCTCCTTGAGATTCTCTTCCCAACAGAATGTCATGCCTTGAATGCGCTGGTAGTACCATGAACGTAACCTCTTCCGTTCTTGAATTTCTTCCATCTGATAACAGCACTGGAAACGATATCTGGCCTAGAGGAAAAACGGCTTCATTTCAGAAACCGGTCAGCGGGTAATCTACCGGTTCCAAGCGCGCTTTGTCCTCTTGGTCAAATTGATTAAAACATTGTTCGTAGATGATATCTGCAGTGCTCCCTGGATCTATGAAAATGTAATCGGTTTGGTAGTGACCAATTACACCAGGTATAACTATGGGCCTTCGCTCCCTCGGACCTCCTCTTACTACAGGGAAAACAACTTGCCTCTCGCGCCAAGAGTCATCTTGTGTGCGCTTGTTGTAATTTTTCCTTGGCTTTCTTGGACCTCCTTGAACCATGTGAGTTTCTAATTTTCGGAGCTTCTTGTTGTCCGGCCCTTCTTCCCTTCGCTGAATTTGACGGTGATCGCGCTTTCCGCCTTTCACCAGATGAGTGAGTCTTCCATCTCTTATGGCCCTTTCTATCTCTTGTTTTAAGCTAAAACAATCGTCAGTCAAGTGACCTGTGTCTTTATGAAACTCACATAAAAGGTTTGGGTCCTGACCCCTTTTGTTTTTCATCTGTAGGGGAGGTTTGAACTGGTGATTCTCGGTTGACAAAACTTCCGAAGGAGTCTTTGTTAAGGGTGTCCACTGCTTTTCTCTGTTTTCCCTTTTAACCTCCTTGCGATGAGCAATTTGGTTGATCGTATTGCGCGCGTCTTCTCTTACCGGGCTTCTTTCTCTATAACTGGACGTTTTCCATGATTGGCCTTTGCCTTTCTTGTTGCGCCGGTCATTGTGGCTATGACTGTACTGACGGTAGTCATCACCGGTCAAGTGTTTGTCAGACAGTGCAATTGTTTTTGCTACCTCAATGAAGGTTTCCCAATCTTTGGGGCCTCCGTCTCTACCCTTCAATCGTTTAATCAGGTCATCGCACTTTACTGCCCTCATGAAATGTGCGCGCATCATCTTCTCGCCCACATCACCGATTTCCAGGCATTCTTTGTTGTACCTGGTGATGAAATCTTCCACGCTTTCATGGTCTTTTCTCCATATATTCAAACAATCAGCCGGATCTCTAGTGTGCCTGCGCTGTTGAGAGAAGTGCGCGAGGAACTTGTCTCGAAAATCGATCCATGACTTGATTTTACCCGCTGGCAGGCTGTCAAACCAGACGCGCGCTGCGCCGACAAAGGTTTGTGCAAAGAGATGACACCAAGTTGGTAGGTTCCAGCTGCCTGTTACTCCTGCGCCGTTGAAGACTTGGAGGTGGTCATCGGGATCCGTTAATCTGTTGTATTTGCCTACATTGTGTGGCAATTTTGTCTTGTCGATATCGGCTGTCGCAATTTCTCAGATGAATTTTGAGTTTTTGGCCATGTCATCTGGGCGATAGCTTAATGAATAATCATGCTCTGCTTTTGGGTTGTACCCCGCGCGCTTGCGGGGTACGTACGCCTCGTGCTCTGGTGGCAACCTACTGAACACTGTGCTTTCTTTGTATGTCTCATCCTCTTCTTCCTTATAACTATCCCACTCGTCGTTCATGTTGCGCGGACCTAAACGACTTTGCACCGGTTTCCTTTGTGGATGAGAATACTGCACATAATTACTTTCTGTTTCGCCATAGGTGTCGCGCGTGTCGTGCACGCTCGGCCTTCTGATGTTTGGTATGGGTGCTTTTTCAGGGCGTAAGTTCAATGCATTAGCCTGCTGAGGCATGTGAGTGCTCAGAGACCTTTGCGGTGGGGTAACAAATGCGGACTGGTTGGCTTGTGCTTGGAGCAAGGCCTGTTGCGCGATGAGTTGTGTATAAACAAGATTTATAGATGCCATCTGTTCAGCGTACCAGGAATCTAGAGTTTTTCCTTCGGGTAGCCCTAAAAGTGCAGAGAAGTTCAGTTGTGTTTGTTCCGATGGAGCTGAGGGGCTAGCTCCATGGCTTGGTGTTTGTACTGGTGGGGGTGTTTGTTGGACTACCACAGGCGGAGGTTGGAAGGTGGCTCCATTTGTAGTTTGGGTGATGATCCTAGGTGAAGGTTGGAAAGTGGCTCCAGTTGTGGTTTGGCTAACAACCCTGGATGTACTTCCAAAGATACTAGGAAAATCGTTGTTCATTTGCCCTTCTTGGATGATTTCGTTCCTCTGGCCCCTTTGGACGTGTGCGGCGTCCGAAATGAGCTCAAAAGAAGAAACTTCTCCGTCCACCTGGTGGGAAGGGTTTGTTTCAGCCATGTTGAAGAGTGTTTTAAACAAAAAGGAGATGAAAAAGGTTTGCAAAAACTACGGTGGGCGCCAATGATGAAACACTGGTTAACACCTGTGGTGAAACTAGCCTGTTCGTCTCTTTTATGGGGTTCAATATCCTTTGTTACTCACCAAATGACGGGTCCTGCAAAACAGCAACACCGTTAGCTCGTTAAGAGGGGAATATGGGGGTTTCCCTCTTAACCGGGCTCCGGCGTGAGAATAAGTTCTGTTCTGAGGAAATAAAACAGTGTGAGTTAAGAGTGAGAAAGTGTAGGATCAGATGATTTAACCTGAATGATGAAGGGCTCTATTTATAGCCGGAGGGTGAAAGAGGGAGGAGCAACCTTTCCAGCTGTTATAGGGCGCCAGCTGTCCGACCAAGGGGAATATCCTCTTGGTCTCCTCTGCTGTGGCCAGGATGGTGGTACACGTGGCGCGCCCATATTTGTCCATGCTGGATACGTCGTACTGGTACTGTCGGTCTGCCCCTTGATTTGCTGCAGGCCTACATGGCGCTTGATGAATGGTGACACGTGTTGTCCTTCCTATCGGAGGGAGAATCTTTGGTGCCACCTTGACGTCTTCCAGAAGCTTCTAGAAGCTTCTGGATTCGCTTGCTGATGTGGGCGCCATGTAGGATGAAAAAGTGGTGTGGTCCTTGCCATGTGGGCAAGGGATTGGGAGCATACCTCTTCAGATAGTAACGGCTATATTTACGTTGGCTAGTTCGTTCGAGATAAGGCTGGAAAATATGACTCATAAAGTTGTATTTTAATCCTCATATTTTGGGGGCAATTGTTAGGGATGGATTTTTAACCTAAGGATGACGGATCCTCAAAATGCAGCCAGGATCACGGATCCTCAGTTCTATTTGAATTAAGGATCCTTAGAAGACGTTGCAGGAATAAGGATCCAGGATCCTCTTTGTTATCCTTACACTAACGGTTGTTTCCACTATATTTGAACTTGTTTTGCAGGGACATACGAATGGGACTTGTTCTTGCCAAGATTCCAGGAGAATATGCTCCCATATTCTGCACGTGCATGGCTGATTCGACCGTTAATGAAGTCGTGGGAAGCTAGCATATTTTGTGGAATGTTTGTTAGTTAGAATATTTCCATTATTAAGGGGATAACAAGCTTGAATTAGTAAGAGGAAGTTAGCAAACACACACACTCGAGAACTCTTTGCAACATATTGGCGATTTCACACTTTTTGCACATTAGAGATCTTTGTAACAAGCTTGTTATCATCCCGATTTGTAACCTTTACTTGTTTAATATAGTTGGTGATCGGTAGTTTCCATCACCCGAGGTTTTTTATGCCGGAGATCATATATTGATCAAGGGCTTTTTCCTCGTATAAAACCCTGTGTCCCTTGTTCATTTCATTTACAAATTGTTCATATACTCGGTCATTCATTCAAGCATCATACCTCACAAAATAAGATTTGGTTACATTATCCTAGTCTGATTTTTGACCAAAACATTTGCTAGTCCATTTTCATAGCATCATCAATCCTCAACCTGTAACATGTTTAAAATACAATTCAATGCAAAAGCAAAGGCGAGTATACAAGTTTAAGAATAAGTATAAGTATAAGTTTAAAAGTTCAAAACGAATCCACATGGCAACTAAGTTTATATAAGAGCATCATACAAGACATGTAATATTTCTAGTCAACCCTCTATTTACGCAAAAAATGATATAATTCAACATGACCTCTCGTTCACGGGTGGTGCGTTACTCCTATAGCGCTATACATGTCAAATGGAGGCTAGTAATAAGCTAATGACTATTGTATCACATAAGAATCACCCAAGTATAAGCATCAAATATAAAAACATAGCATTCATGTATAAGGATTGTTTTCATGCATTTGCATAAAGAATAAGTTTAAGTGTAGTTTTATAATTGAACATGTTACACCCCAAAAGTGATAAACATAAAAAGGGGGTTGCGAGTATACTTACGGTTTTGCAAGTCTTCACTTGTGAATCCGCGAGTTAGTTGTTGTTGGAGGTAGGAACACCAAGTCCTTCTACACGAAGAAACGAAGTGTATGAGTGTTGGGAATTCGGAAGATTTAACGATTTAGGAATTTAAACAATAAGAACTTAAACATATGAAAATAACCATCCTTAACATATGATGTTTGGACGGTAAACTTACTACTTGACAATGTCCATCTTGTTCATCATCAAAGGTTCAGTTTGTTAAGTATATTACATATATTGTATACATATTATTATATCCAATATTTCAAGCATGAGGTAGAAGATTAAATCTTCATTTAGGTACCTCTAAGTATCATGGAAATCATGTAGGAGGTAGAAAGAGTAGTCTTCCATTTAGGTACCTCTAAGTGTTCACCACTACACATGATGTAAAAACATACAAGGAGGGTCATGAACTATGAATAATACAAGAATATAAACAACTACTCTATAAGAAATCATCAAGTAATGTGGGGATTTTATGTTAGACAACCCAAGTTAGTCCATAATCACACCGACATTAAGTCTTGGACTTAAACATTACTTGTGGGTTAAAAACCCTAAACAAAACAGAATGTATATGAGGTTTAACCTTTGATTTTGAATGTCTCAGCCTCGTTTTTAAGCCCAACTAACCATACAAGTGGTTATGCGCATAAGGACGTGGGTTTGAGATGAGTTCGACTCAAGTTGAACAAGTTTAGTAAAGATTAGATGAAATCAGAAATGAACAGTGAACTTTGGAGCCTTTTTTCCAGAGTTCCAGGGACTTATTTACTGTGAAAAACCCATGGAATCGAAGCTAAGGTCAATCCAAGCACATAGGAAAAAGAATGAGGTAAAACAGACAAGAAACGAGTGAGTTATGCTCACTTTTGTGAAGGTGTATGCTTATGTCCGAACTTCAGAATGCAGCTATGATGTAGATGATTTGAGAGAGTTGTGAGGGTGTTTGTAAAGTGAAAATGGCTTGGGGAAGCTTGGGTTTATATAGGGAAGGGATTAGGGTTGTGTTAGTTGTGTATTTAATGCCCAAAACCCGTTTAAACTCAAGTATTTTAATAAACGGTTAGAGCAAATTACAAATCATGGGTTGGTAGACGGGCAACAAGCTGCGCCGCCACCCCCTTTTGAATTGCAAATCCTACTCGGCTAAACACATAACTATGGCCTACAGACATTGTCGCATGCGCAAGTGCTGCCTTTTGAACTCAAGTTAAACTCATAATCCCGCTCAAATTCGCGAGCTGAAATGAAGAGGCTGTTCTGGTGCTTGGCTCGTGGCCAGCGAAGACTCTGGGGGTGGTCTTTGCCGCCATCAACAACGAAAAAAAAGCTGAAGTTTCAGTTTATTACAATTTGGTCCCTGAAGTTTGTAATTTAGGGTTTTAAGGTCTTTTAGGGACTATTTTCGACATATAAGCATAGTATGAAGGTAAATCAAGTATGAGGAACATAAACCAAGTATGATTAAGTGTATGAATGTCGTAATTAAGTTTCGTTTACGATCAAAACACGTTTTATGCATAAGTTTCACGTATTTACAAGTTTAGCACATAGTTTCCAAGAATTACGAATAAGCATCAATTGTTTCACGAAATTGAATGTATGAGCATGTATAAAGTATGTACAACATGTATTTAACAAAACACGAGTTTTATTTATAATCCAAGTCTCGGATTTTACAACGGTTACAAAGAAAGAACGATTACAAGAACACAAGGTTTCCAAAAATAGAAATACAAGCAAGACTTGCTATAAATGGAAAGTACGAAAGAGCAGGGCGTTACAATAGACTAGGTCAAACATGACAGTTCTACCTAATTCCCTATAGTTATGGCTCTGATACCAATCTGTCACACCCCAACCAATGGCGGAATCATCGGAGTGGGACTAGTTCGAGATTGCAAGAGACTTCATAACACTATTTGTGACAATATTTAATTCAACCATTTTCATTCATAACCAAATTGTCAAATATTACAAGGAAATTCAAATAACAACATTGTTCATAACATAAACATAACAAAATTGATACAACACTTTAAACCTTAACATCTAAGTGAGTATCTAGGCATCATTGCTAATCCGTTTCATAGCATCATCAATCCTCAACCTGTAACATGTTTAAAATAAAGTTCAATGCAAAAGCAAAGGCGAGTATACAAGTTTATGAATAAGTATAAGTATAAGTTTAAAAGTTTAAGAAAAACGAATCCACATGGCAACTTAGTTTATATAAGAGCATCATACAAGGCATGCAATATTTCTAGTCAACCCTCTGTTTACGCAAAAAGATATAATTCAACATGACCTCTCGTTCACGGGTGGTGCGTTACTCCTATAGCGCTATACATGTCAAATGGAGGCTAGTAATAAGCTAATGACTATTGTATCACATAAGAATCACCCAAGTATAAGCATCTAATATAACAACATAGCATTCATGTATAAGGATTGTTTTCGTGCAACATAAAGATTAAAGTTTAAGTGTAATTTAATAATTTAACATGTTACAGCCCAAAAGTGGTAAACATAAAAAGGGGGTTGCGAGTATACTCACAGTTTTGCAAGTCTTCAACTTGTGAATCCGCTAGTGAGTTGTTGTGGGAGGTTGGAACACCAAGTCCTTCTACACGAAGAAACAAAGTGTATGTGTATTGGGAATTCGGAAGATTAAAGATTAGGAATTTAAACAACATGAACTTAGGCATATGAAAATAATCATCTTTAACACATATTATGTCTTAGATGATGTAACCAACACTTTCACAAGTGAACATTAGTTCATCATCAAGGTTGATTACTTAGGATATACAATATATTAATAAGTCAAATAGATCAAGCATGAGGTAGGAGGATAAATCCTCCATTTAGGAACCTCTTAAGTGTCATAGAATTCATGTAGGAGGTAGGAAGAAAAGTCTTCCATTAGGCACCTCTAAGTGTTCACCACTACACTTGATGTTATGAACATACAAGGAGGGTCATGAACTTACAAGTAATACAAGAATATGAACCACTAATCTATGAGAAATCATCAAGCAATGTGTGGATTTTATGTAGGATAACCCAAGGTAATCCTAAATCACACATTCATCAAGCTTTGAGCTTGAACATCACTTGTGGGTTAAACCCTTGAACCAAAACAGAAAGTTTGTGAGGTTATACCTCTGATTTTGAATGTCTTAACCTTGTTTTTAAGCCTAACTAACCATAGAAGTGGTTATAAGCATAAGGACATAGGTTTGAGATGAGTTAGACTCAAGTTGAATCATGTTTAGTAAAGTTTGAACCAAAACAGAAACAATCAGTGAACTTTTGAGCCCTTTTGGCGACGTTCTAGGGCCTTGTTCTCTGTGGAAAACCAATGGAAACGAAGCTAAGGTCAATCCAAGCATGTAGGAAAAAGAATGGAGTGAATCGGACAAGAAACGAGTGAGTTATGCTCACTTTAGTGAAGAGGTATGCTTCTGCCCGAAATTCAGAACTCAACTGCGATTTGGAGAGCTTGTGAGTGATTTGGAAGTGTTTGCAAAGTGAAAAGAGCTTGGACAACACTTGGGTTTTATAGAGAAGGATTAGGGGTTGTTGTAGTTGGGTATTTAATGTTAAAAACGAGTTTAAACTTCAAATTAAACACTAATCTCGCTCAAATTCGCGAGTTGAAAATGAGTGCTGATCTGGGGAGTGGCTCGCGGCCAGCGTAAGATCTGGAGGGGGGTGCTTCGTGGCCTGCGACTCTCCTCCAGATGAGTTTTGGTTTTTGACACTTTGGCCCCTCTAGTTTAATATTTAGGGTTTTTAAGTGTTTTAGGGGTTGTTTTCGACATATAAGCATAGTATAAGGGTAAAACAAGCATGGAGAACATAAACCAAGTATAATTAAGCGTATGAGTGTCATATTTAAGTATTGTATTTGCTAAAAAGACGTATTATGCATAAGTTTCACGTATTTGCAAGTTTGTCACATAGTTTCCAAGAATTATGTATATGTATCAATTGTTTCACAAAATCAAACGTATGAATATGTATGAAGCATGTATAACACAAATTTAAAGAAATACGAGTTTTATTTATGATCCAAGTCTCAGATTTTACAACGGTTACAATGAAAGAACGATTACAAGAACACAAGACTTCCAAAAATAGAAATACAAGTAAGACTTTCTATTTATGGAAAGTACTAAGAAGCAGGGCGTTACAGTCTCCCCTCGTTTAGGAAATATCGTCCCGAAATTTAGGAAGAAGTAACGAAAAGATGTGGATATTTCGTCTTCATGTCACTTATGAGTTCTCAAGTGAATTCAGCGCCACGTTTTCCTTCCCATCAAACCTTGACGATAGGAATTTTACTACGCCTCAATATCTTGACTCCTTGATCCATGATTTCGATGGGTTTTTCCACAAAATGCAAGGTCTCGTTGACTTGGGGGTCCTCGAGTGGGACTTGAAGTCCTTCGTCAGCTAGACACTTCTTTAGATTGGATACGTGGAAGACAGGATGTACATTGTTGAGTTCTTCAGGCAGGTCCAGTCTATACGCAACCTTGCTAATCCTTTCGAGGATCTTGAAGGGACCAACGTAGCGAGGTGCGAGTTTCCCTTTCTTGCCAAATCGAACCACGCCCTTCCAAGGGGATACCTTGAGAAGTACGAAGTCACATGTCTCGAATTCCAAGGGTTTGCGACGCTTATCAGCGTAACTCTTTTGTCGGCTCATGGCTATCAGTAATTTGTCTCGAACCTGTAAAATGTTGTCCGTTGCTTCTTGTATAAGCTCGAGACCAGTGAATTGAGATTCACCAATCTCGTGCCAACAAATAGGCGAACGGCAATTGCGACCATACAATGCTTCGAAAGGTGCCATTTGAATACTCGCATGATAACTGTTATTATACGAGAATTCGACCAAAGGCAAGTGTGAATCCCAGTTGCCACCAAAATCTATTACGCATGAACGAAGCATATCCTCTAAGGTTTGGATAGTACGCTCGGTTTGACCATCAGATTGAGGGTGAAAAGCAGTGCTAAGGTTAAGAATAGTACACATAGCAGATGATCGGAGTTGTTAGGGGTGTATTTTCTAAGCCTAAGGATCACGGATCCTCAAGTGCAGCCAGGATCACGGATCCTCAATTCTGTTTGAATTAAGGATCCTCAGAATACGTTGCAGGTTAAAGGATCCGGTATCCTCATTGTTATCCTTACACTAACGGTTGTTTCCACCATGTTTAAACTTGTTTTACAGGGATATTCGTATAGGACCTAGTCTTGACGAGATTCCTGGAGAATATGCTCTACAATTCTACACGTGCTTGACTAGTATGACCGTTATGGAAGTCGTGGGTAGCTAGCACACTTTGCGGAATGTTTGTTATTCAGTTTATTTCCATTTTTAAAAGGGGATAACGAGCTTGATAGTTAGAACAATTAGCAACACTTACACTCTCGAAAACTCTCTGCAACTCATTGACATTTACGTACACTTTGCACAATAGTGATCCTTGTAACAAGCTCGTTGTCATCCCGAATTGTAACCTTTACTTGTTTAATATAGTCGGTGATCGGTAGTTTCCATCACCCGAGGTTTTTTGTGCCGGAGATCATATCTTGATCAAGGGCTTTTTCCTCGTACAAATCCTTGTGTCTCTTGTTCATTTCATTTACAAGTTGTTTACACATTTTCTCATTGATTCAAGCATCACACCTCACAAAATAAGATTTGGTTGTGTAACATTCCCATTTTTATCATATAAATTATAGGTTTGGTTAAATTTATTAACCACTAGTAACTAGTAAATAGTTTATTTTAATATAATTATTCAACCCAAATAGTTTTAAACACTATTATATATAGTTGGTTAAAATAATATAATTAATTTGCCCGAATCTAGATAACCTTACTAAAAAAATAAAAAGTCTATAAAAACTTATATTATTAGACAGGTATATTACGGGTAAGTCGACTGTTAGAAATATGAAGTAACTAGACGGGCCCAGGAACCGTTTAATAATTAAAAATATATTATATTTTGAACCTACTCTGTTTTTAATGAAACTTGGTTCAACATGTAGACAAAAATATTCTCGTTCTAGTGACATATTCCTTATTTTATAAAACATCATATTTTAGAAGTTATAAGCGCCAAATAAGTGAAGCAGTTGAATTAATTATAATATAATAAAATATATATATTTGAAAGTGAAACTAGTTTCGTGTTATCTCTCACATATTTCGGGTTCCCTTTATTTTTTTATATATATAAATAATAATAATAATATAATAATAAAACCAATGACTACATATGAAAGAACTGTCATGTCCCATTATTTCGTGTCTTATATATTTGTATATAATAATAACTAAATTGGAAATCTAGAAAGTGGGACATGTGTCAGACATAATATATGCTTTCAAACACTACCTGCCCCATTTAAATAAAATAATATTAACTTTAAAAACTAAAAGAATGAATCATGCAGTACACGTATCTATGACAATTTGAAATAAGGGCAAGTGTCCTTAGTAGAGTAGCCTTCAATCTACTATAAATAAGAATGGAAGAGCAGTATCCAAAACTGCTTCAATCTCGCCAAACTTCCCATCTCTCTCGAACTCCCTCATCCATATCCTTTTATTTTTTCCCTATAATAAAAATAATAAAGCCCTGTCTCGTTTTAAGTGTTTTAACTCCCTATCACCGCTACCCTTTCCGATTGATCTGAGCCTCATAACATATGTCAGGGCTCTGCCCGACTAAGTTGTTGGGATTCGGTCTCGGGACATCGGGACAAGGTTGAATTAGGGGTAATATACTTACCACGAGTGCATTATATATTTTTAAATAGCTCAGAAGTTATACCCAATATTCTACCAGGAGACTTTCTAGTTTAACCCTAAAGTTACAAAGTGGGTCCATTCTCTTTTCTCACTATTTTATTCCCTTTTTCTTTATAATATAATTATATTCAAAAATGTCCCAAATTGATCCATAAGTAAAAACTCGGACCCCTGAAACCCCAATCCATATAAAAAAATCAAGAAATCAAGATTCCTGGTTCTCAGGCGGGCCGCGTAAAGATAAGCCGAGGCTTACGCGGGCCGCGCCAGCAAGACAGATCTCCGGATAAGCTTAAGGGACACGTGGCATCCACCTGGCAGACCTACTGGTGACTCAGCAACCCTACGCGTAGACGAGGCGGCTACGCGGGCCGCGTAAGGATCGAGCAAGGGCTCACGCGGGCCGCGTGAGACCCAAATTCCAGCTATAAATAGAGCAGGCTATGAGCAATTCTCTGGTGTCGAAAGTTTATTTTAGAAACGAAGTTATACTGTCTAAATTCGAATATTACTCTCAAAGTAGTGAGATGCTGCTACAATACCGGGTATTAACTCGATCGCTGCTACGATTCAATATCCGATCGATTGAAACTATCCGACATGATGTTTAAATGCTATACTTTGTCATTACTCGTGAATCCAACAGGATGTTTGAGTACCACCCAAACTCGGGGTAGACTCTGTCATTCGTTGCGAATCCGATAGATGTTTAAGTATTGCACTTTGTCATTCGTTGTGAAGGTTTTAATCTCGTGAGTTATCGTAAATGCTGTATTAGTTACTTACCTAGTTCGTGTGTACTAGGACACAAGACTAATCAATAGGCTAAGCTCTGCCCGTATAAATCTGCATGCTTATAATGTGAGTCATTCTCTTTTTATCAAAGTGCTTTACAAAATCATGTTATTTTCAAAGTTATAATTACAGGGATTAAGTCTTTGTAATCACCAAATTACAGCCAGTATGTGGGGTTTTGTATACATTACTTGATAATCTTTGCCATTGGACAAACGGGTGGCCAATGGTGATATGACCATAGTCACAGATCCGGTCGAGTGACAAATACTGTGGGTAGTTGGTTGATATGGAAACAATGTAATCACCCTTAATACTGTAAATTATAACAAATGCGTCGTTTTAAGCAAAATGAATGAACTCACCAGTATTTCCTGCTGACAAAACCATTTTAAAACGCGTTTCAGGTAATTACAATAGATTGGAGTAAGAGATGGATACGGCATTGAAAGGCTTCAAGAAGTGGCTTATTTTATTAATTAAATCAAATTTATCTTTATTAAAGCTACCTTTGTAAAACATGGGTTTATCCCATCTATTTAATAAATAAAATCCGGTGTTTTCTAAACTCTGATATTTTTCCTAACTCACGGTCCTGATGAAATTTCCGCTGCAATATTTTTCAAAATAATCACCGGTACCACTTGGCTGTTCGCGGCTCCTGATTCAGTCCAGGGTGGGTCGGGGGTCGTGACAGGTTGCATTATCCTAGTCTGATTTTTTGACCAAAACAGTTTGGCGCCCACCGTGGGGAAATTGGTGCTTCATTTCTAAGAAATTTTGTTCATTTCGATCATTCCGGTTCATCACCTTCAACCACATGGCTTCTTCAACGAAGAACACTTTGAGTTCCATGCCGGCTGTCACTTCTTCACAGGGCATCCCACTTTTGCCTCCAGCACCTTTTGGATCCCAGAAGAATGCTGAAAATCCTGCGAAGAAACAAACCTCCGTTTTCCAAAAACCAACTTCTACTACTTCCTCTGGTCCTACTAATAATGATCTTTATTCTTTGATTTTGCAGATGAAGGATTACATGCAGCAGCAGGACAAAACTAATGACAGGATCCTTCGAGAAATCAAAGAGATCAAGAAATTAAAGAGATCAGCGGAGGATCACTCTCCATTGATACCCAGGTCATTGAACTTTGATTCTCCAGCCATGACTGCCCAGCACTCTACAGCATCATGCATTCAATACCAGGGTGGATCATCCAATACACGCTTTGGATCATCGGCAATGACACAGGCACAAGAGTCATACTTTCAACCTGCAGGATCCTCTTATCAGCCTCAAGGATCCTTCTTTAGATCTGGAGGATGTGTTGGAGCGCAGCAGGTTCAAGAATCCTCTCAGGTTCAAGGATCCTCTCAGGTTCAAGGATCCTCTCAGGTTCAAGGATCCTCTCAGGTTCAAGGATCCTCATCTCATGTTTACGGATCCATGGATTATCCTCCAAGGCCCCCAATCTCGATGTACCAAGGATCCAATATCTTCCAAGATCAAGGATCCTTAAGAAGTGCAGAACCCAGGAGTTCAGAGCTTCATTTGGGAGACTTCATACCCATGCAAACTATTGCCTCGTCTGGTCCCTCTATCCTACCGGAGCCTCGCCAATATGGATTCACAACAGGAATTCCAAATTCAAATCCTTCAGGAGGTAACACTTTAAATACTTCTTATAACACTAACCATGGCTTTGTGCAGGATACAGGTATCAATCAAACTATGGCTAGAGAATTACAAAAACTGAAGGATATGATATCCAGCGTTCCAGGAGTGGTTAAGCCCATTCCTGAAATTGCAGATGGAAGCCACAGGATATCTCGTTTTGCACCACCTATTTGTGATGCTGAGATACCTAAAAGGTTTCAAATTCCAAAAATGAAGTTATATGATGGCTCAACAGATCCAGAAGAGCATGTAGCTCAGTATAGAGAAAGGATGGAGATCAACCCCATCCCCGAGAGGTTAAAAGAAGCATGTCTATGCAAGGGTTTTGGATCCACACTAACAGGATCAGCTCTTAAATGGCTGCTAAGTCTTCCCCCTTATTCTATTACTTCATTTGCTAATCTAGTTAACCTGTTTAATAGCCAATTCTCATGCAGTAGGAAATTTGAACGCTTAACTAGTGATCTATATAGGGTAACACAAGGTCAAAGTGAATCACTTAGAGATTATATCACTAAGTTTAGTAAAGAATCCTTAGATATTCCTAATTTAGATATTGCTACGGCTGTAGAAGCCTTTAAAATGGGTTTACTTAGGGATTCATTATTCTATGATGATATTGTCATGACTCCATGCAGGAATCTTGATGAAGTAAGAACCAGGGCCCTTAGATTCATCCGATTAAAGGATGATAAAAGGATCCAGGAAAGACTGGCAGGATCCTCGAAGCAGGAAAAGCAAGGATCCTACTTCAGGAACAACAAGTCCAAATCTTATAACAAATCTGACAATCAGAATGTTCATGAAGTAGAACAGGAAGAGGATGACGAGGATTATCCTCCTATTTCTGAATATTGTTTTTCTGTTGATAATAATGAACTAATTCTTGCAATGCAAAATCTAGGTGAGAAAGCAAGATGGCCCAGAAAGAGTGATAAGCCAGCTGCAACCAAAGATAAATCCAAATGGTGTGCATATCACGAGGATTTTGGTCATCTCACTGAAGAATGTATTGCACTTAGAAAAGAAATTGGTTATTTGCTAAGCAAGGGACACTTGAAGGAGCTGTTGGCAAGAAAAAAATCAAGGATCCAGGATCCTGAGAAAGTTCCAGAAAGAGCTCCTGCTCCCCCTGCCGATGCACAAATTATCAACTTCATATCTGGTGGATCAGACATATGTGGCACTTCATTTTTGGCAGCCAAGAGACATGCCAAAGAAACCAAGTTGGATAATGGGAAAAGACCCATCCGAACCTCGGTCCTTACACAAGAGAAAGTTATCACCTTTGATGAGGATGATCGTGCAGACATTCAGGATCCTCATCATGACGGTCTTGTTATCACTTTGTTTATTTCTAATCACTTTGTTCGCAGGATCCTCATAGACGGAGGGAGCTCGGTCAACATCATCCAACTTGATGTCCTTAAGAAAATGAACATCCCTGAATCAGAGATTATCCCAAGATCATCAGTTCTTGTGGGATTCAGTGGAGAAACTAAGAATACACTGGGGGACATTAAGCTTCCCATTTACATTGAGGGAGTTAATTCTTTTCAAAAATTTTGTGTGATAGATTGCTTATCCTGTTGTAACGTTATCCTTGGCAGGCCATTGATACATGACATGAAGGCAGTCCCATCTACATACCATCAATGTGTGAAACTCCCAACTCCATGGGGGTAGTGAAGATTGAGAGTGACCAACAAGAAGCTAAGAATTGCTATACTTCATCCATGAAGCCAGCCTCAAGACCTAGGGAGCAATAGCAATTAAAGTACCCTCCAAGAGATGTCCTGGAGGCTAGAGAACAAGATGTCAAGGATATCCTGATGGATCCTCAGGATCCTAAATCTAAAGTCTTTATAGGATCCGGGATCCTCAACGACATTGAAGATGATTTAGTATCCTTCCTCAAAAGGAGAAAAATTACCTTTGCCTGGAAGCACGAAGATATGACAGGTATATCTAAAGATATTATTACTCACAAGCTTGGCATTGACAGGTCATTCAAACCCATACATCAAAAGAGGAGGAAGTTTGCACCTGAGAGAAATGCCATTATCCAGGAGGAGGTAAACAAGCTACTCCGAGCAGGTATGATTAGAGAGGTTAAGTATCCAAGATGGTTAGCCAATGTGGTTGTTGTTCAAAAGAAAAATGGAAAGTGGAGGGTATGTGTCGATTTCACTGACTTAAACAAGGCATGTCCCAAGGATCCTTTCCCAGTACCCCACATTAACTCCATGGTGGATGCTACCGCGGGTCATGAGTTGTTGACTTTTATGGATGCTTCATCTGGATTCCAACAAATTCAGATGGAACCATCTGATCAAGAGGACATAGCCTTTATGACCCCAACTGGTATCTATTGTTATATTGCTATGCCATTTGGACTAAGGAATGGAGGTGCTACTTATCAAAGGCTAGTCATGTGACAACTCGTAATTCGAACCTCTCATTGTACTTGGATTATGTGATTTTGTGAACTTGTTGATTAATTGAATGTTATGTGTTATGTGATTTTGTGTCACGAACGTATGTATGTAATATGATAACATTTCATGAATCGATTGCACAACAACTATAACCCGATCGCACAAGCCCTGTTGGGCCGCACAACATATACTCGAATCAAAAAGGGCAGCCCAAGTTGGGTTTGGCCCACTCCTTTACGCACATAACCCAAGAGGTGGGTGTATACTCCTCATTTTGTTTCTAAACACTTTACACAAACCCTAGCTCTCTTTCTTCCTCTCAAACCCGACGGCAACAAGGAGTATCTTTCTCGAAGCTTTATCGTTCGGATCAACTCTCATCCCATTCTCTAACCGGTTAGTGTCTAACTATCGATTGTATGTTATGTGATGTTATGATTATACATGTTTCATGTGATGATTTGTAAATGATATATGATTGATAATGAGGTAAACTGTTAATATTGATGTCCTTAAAATCGGCTCACATGTACAATCGACAATGTTCATATTGCACGATATTAATCAAGAACCGAATGTATAGTTACTTGGCTGTGATGTGTTTACGGTTAGAATGGTTTAGAGTTGATGATTTAGAACCGAATTGGTGTTAATCGGCTGTGATGTTTCTGCCTTTCGGATGGGTTGTTTGTTGATGTTGAAAGCTTTAAATCGGATAGTTTGAATGTTTTAGGATATTGTTTATGCTTGAAACGGATTAGGGTTCATGTGAATTAATTGATAAAAACCTTGTTTGATCGATTAAGGGATTGGGTAGAATCTTTGATTGTGTTAATTGATAAATTGTAAATTTGGAAACTGTGAATGATTGTAACCGAATGGCATAATATCCGGATAATTAAACTAATCGCACAAGTTTCCCTCTCGGTCGCACAAGATCAGACCATGTCTGGTCGCACAAGACCGAATCACACAAGTACTGATCGCACAAGTCCTTGAATCGCACAAGGGCTAATCGCACAAGATTTAGTACAATCACTTTAAGCACCGTGTACAATCAGTCTCTGCATGATCGCACAAGACCTGTGGATCGCACAAGAAGGTGCCAATCGCACAAGGTCTTGGGCCTCACACAAACAACTTGAATTTATATTACTGTTGGGCCTCAAAGCCCAGAACCCAGTCGCACAAGCCATCCGGATCGCACAAGTCTATCCGGATCGCACAAGATTCATGTTTAATTGTTTGGACCGTTTACATGCTGGACTGTTTATTTCTTTTGGGCCGGTCACTCGCACAAGATGTTATTGGGTTGTACGATTACCTCAGCCCAATACATCCTGATCGCACAAGTATGAATGTGTTACGCACTTGACTGTTAATGTGTTTGCCATGATCAATACGTGTTCGTAACTTGCTATCTCTATGTAAACATACGTGCACTACTTGAACCTAGACCTGACTTGTATGGTAACCATGTTAGGACGTGGTTGACCACATATAGCTCAAGTAACCTTTCTGTGTATCTGCCGAGCAAACCAAGGTGAGTTCACACTCTTACCAAGGCATGGGATTCCCGGGGTTGGGAATGGGATTGAATGATTACTTGTACTTACATCACTACTGAAATACGTACCACTGACCTCGTTAGGTGTAGGACACCTATAGATACAACTAGACTAGTAAAACACGGGAAGCCCCCACTAATCTTCGCACACATGTCTGTGAGACCGCGATACAAATACTAATCTTCGCAAACATGTCTGTGAGACCGCGATACGAATACTAATCTTCGCAAACATGTCTAGGAGACTGCGATACAAATACAAATACAACTAGTCTAGAATACGTGGGAAACCCCCACTAACCTTCGCACACATGTCTGGGAGACCGCGATACGAATTAATACGATACCTGGTACAAGCGAACAAATGATTTACGAACGAATACTATAACTAAACAACCAACTGTGAACTCGCTCAACTTTGTTGTTGACTCGTTGTTACATGCCTTGCAGGTCGTTAGGTACTCATGGAGCTTGCACGGGGAGGCACAGTCATTGTGGGACATGGATCGTGGATGCCATGTTAAACATTTATGACCTTTCAAACTTATTACTTATGTTGGGTTTTTCATTTATGCTTCCGCTAAACATTGATACTATACTTGTGTTTTGAACACCTTTCATATTGTTTGGTTGAATTACATTTATAAATTACATTGTTCAATATGATTGGTGGCTTGATCCTGGTCAGTCACGCCTCCAAGCGGTGATATTCCGCAGGTGGATTTTGGGGGTGTGACAGATTGGTATCAGAGCCATTGGTTATAGAGAACTTGGTTTTAATAAGGGAAAACGTTTTTATTAAAACCAGACTATAACCTGTACAGTGCTCAACGATCCACAACGACGCTTCGCTCCACGTGCAAGACTCGACATTCTAGGTGATATGGTTTATGTTTTATTGCCTACTTACTAGATTACATAGTACATTGCTCATGGTATGCTTAGTTAGTATAACGACTGTTGCTTGAACACGTGCGTGCTTACTCCCTTCTGTCATCGCACTTTCGCGAACCCCTCTCACTCATGTTTCCCTTGATATGAAGATCATGGCTGGACGCGTTAACATGACTCAAGCCCAGTTGACGGCTCTGATTAACCAACAAGTTGCTGCGGCACTTGCAGCCGCCCAAGCAGGAGGCCAGCATGCTCAGCCGCCTGCGTGCACGTTCAAAACTTTCATGGACTGTCGTCCTGGTACGTTCAGTGGCACGGAAGGAGCAGTTGGACTCCTCCATTGGTTTGAAAAGCTCGAGTCCGTATTTGAGATGTGTGAATGCCCTGAGGCTCGCAGGGTGAAGTACGCCACTGGTACTCTAGAAGGCATTACGCTGACTTGGTGGAATGCGCAAGTTCAGATGTTAGGGTTGGCAGCTGCTAACGCCACCCCTTGGAACGATTTCAAGGAACTAATCAAGCAAGAATACTGTACACGTGATGACATCCACAAGTTAGAAGTGGAGTTCTTTAATCTGAAAATGACGGGGTCAGAGATTGAGGCGTATACGAAAAGGTCAAACGAGCTGGCCATCTTGTGTCCAACCATGGTGGACCCCCTATTAAGCAGATACGAATTAATACGATACCTGGTACAAGCGAACAAATGATTTACGAACGAATACTATAACTAAACAACCAACTGTGAACTCGCTCAACTTTGTTGTTGACTCGTTGTTACATGCCTTGCAGGTCGTTAGGTACTCATGGAGCTTGCATGGGGAGGCACAGTCGTTGTGGGACATGGATCGTGGACACCATGTTAAACGTTTATGACCTTTCAAACTTATTACTTATGTTGGTGTTTTCATTTATGCTTCCGCTAAACATTGATACTATACTTGTGTTTTGAACACCTTTCATATTGTTTGGTTGAATTACATTTATAAATTACATTGTTCAATATGATTGGTGGCTTGATCCTGGTCAGTCACGCCTCCAAGCGGTGATATTCCGCAGGTGGATTTTGGGGGTGTGACAAGTCAATATGATGTTTAAGGAACAAATAGGACACACTATGGAAGTCTATATAGATGACATGGTGGTTAAGTCCAAGAGAGCTGAGGATCACCTTAGAGACCTGGAGGAAGCATTTGATATCCTTGATAAATTCAATATGAAATTGAATCCTTCAAAGTGTCACTTTGGTGTTAAACAGGCAAGTTCTTAGGCTACATGGTAACGAAAAGAGGCATAGAAGCAAGTCCAGAGCAAATCAAGGCAATTGTGAATATCAAATCTCCTACCAATGCTAAGGATGTGTAAAGGTTGACAGGGAGAATCGCAGCCTTGAACAGGTTCATATCAAAGTCATCAGAAAAGTGCAAGGAATTCTATGACATTTTGATAAAGAACAAGAAATTTGAGTGGACTGAAAAGCATGAGGATGCTCTCAAAGCCCTTAAGGATTACCTATCCTCAGCTCCTGCATTGATGAAACCAGAAAAAGGGGATATATTATCCTTATATTTGACAGTCTCTTCTAAAGCAGTAAGTGCAGTCCTTGTTAAGGATCACGAAGGTACACAACATCCTGTCTATTACGTAAGTAAGAGTTTACTTGATGCTGAATCCAGGTATTCACATTTAGAGAAACTTCTCATTGCTTTGATTATGGCATCTACTAAACTAAGACATTATTTTGAAACTCATGCCATTATTGTTATGACTAATTTTCCAATTAAGAATGTTCTGAGGAAACCTGAAATGTCAGGAAGGATGGCCAAATGGGCGGTGAAGCTTAGTGCTTATGATATAAGATATGAACCAATGACTGCCATCAAATCCCAAGCCTTAGCTGACTTTGTGGTAGATTTTAGTAGTGACTTACAAAGAGAAGCAGAGTTAGAAGTTCAGCAGCTTGAAGAGACTAAGGATCCTTGGATACTCTTCACTGATGGAGCCTCCAACATCAAAGGAACAGGACTTGGAATACTACTAAAATCGCCACAGGGGGACATAATACCCAACTCAATAGCTTGTGAGTTTCAAACTACTAATAATGAGGCTGAATATGAGGCCCTGATAGCTGGTTTGCAAATTGCCAAGCATATGAGGATCAGGTATCTTGAGGTACATGTAGATTCATTGCTAATTACTAATCACTTTAATGGATCTTATGCTGTTAAAGGTGAACGACTAATCAAATACCTAGAGATAGTCAAGGAATTGGCACTCTCTTTTGTTTCCTTTAGTTTGACACAGGTACCTAGGGAAGAGAATGCAGAAGCTGATGCATTAGCCAATCTTGGATCATCATTGAAGATTCCAGAGGATATCAAAATTCCTATCATCCATATTTTGGCTCCTGCTATTGAGGATCACATAGCCATGGAGATAGAAGAGGATTCTGCAATAGTTCCTAGTGATAATACACAGTCTCATTCAGGATCATGGATCCTTCCAATTATGAGATATATACAACATGGAGAGATTCCTACAGGAGAAAACCCTAGGGCTTTCAAAATCAAGGTATCTCAATTTACAATATTAAATAACATGTTATATAAACGATCTCTTGCAGGACCATATCTAAGGTGCATTGAGGATCCTCAAATCCTAGAAGTCCTAAAGGATTTTCATGAAGGAGATTGTGGAAACCACACTGGGGGCAGGACATTGTTCTCAAGGATCCTTAGGACAGGATACTATTGGCCTACTATGAAGAAGGATGCTGTGGATTATGCCTAGAAATGTGATGCTTGTCAGAGACATAGCAATATCCTTCATCAGCCAGCAGAGCTCCTGCATCCTATACCCTCTTCTTGGCCATTCATGAGATGGGGAATGGATATAGTTGGTAAACTTCCTAAAGCACCAGGAGGAAAAGTGTTCATGCTTGCCATGACTGATTACTTCTCCAAATGGATAGAAGCTGAAGCCTTTGCTCAAGTCAGGGAAAAAGAAGTGATATCCTTTATCAAAAGAAACATTATTACTAGATTTGGTATTCCTTCTGAGATTGTTTGTGATAATGGATCCCAATTTATTGGGAGAAGAACTACTAACTTTTGTGACAGTTGGGGGATTAAGATGATAACATCAACACCAGTCCACCCACAAGCTAATGGTCAAGCAGAATCATCCAACAAGATCATCATTAACAATTTGAAGAAGAAGCTTGGATCCAAGAAAGGAAAATGGGCAGAAGAACTACCTTATGTGCTTTGGGCTGATAGAACAACTCCCAAGAATGCTACTCGCCAAACTCCATTTTCTTTAGTATTTGGAGCAGAATCAGTGATCCCTACAGAAATGGTGGTTCCTACTGCAAGAACAAGCATCCGTGATCCTGAAGGAAACGTTGAAAACTTGGTTCAAGACTTGGATACCATAGAAGAACTCAGGGATTTGGCAAGGATAAGGATGGCTAGTTATCAGCAAAGAATGGCTGGAACCTACAATAAGAATGTCAGGATCAGAAAGTTCCAAGTTGGTGATATGGTGTTGAGGAAAGCATTCCAAAACACCACAAATCCTGCTGATGGCAAGTTAGCACCAAAGTGGGAAGGCCCCTATCTTATTGAAGCTGAGGCAGGAAAGGGGGCATATCGATTGTTAACAATGGAAGATGATTTACTACCAAGAGCTTGGAATGTTGTCCACCTGAAGAAATACTTCATGTAATAAGGATCCATGATCCTTAGCTATTTTCGTATCCGATATCCTAAAGGATCCTTAGAGGATAGATGATCCTCACTCTGGTAATGATCTAATCTCAATTTACCTTATTCTTTAATTAATTTGTTTACAAGGAGAAGGATCCTAGATCCTTTATCCTTCTTTCACTTAGTTTTGAGTTTTGAAGAAGGTTAAGGTATCCTTAACAAAGGATTAAGTATCCACAGAAGTCTCCAGTTATTTGGGCTTGACCCCAGTTTTTTGGGCTTGTCCCCAGTTTTTTGGGCTTGTCCCCAGTGTTTTGGGCCTGTCCCCAGCTTCGCTAGTAGCGCATGATGATCTTGGTGCAGTTCAAGGCAATGGGACCAGTACCCGCTTTAGGGGCTGACAATTTCATTGTACTGGCTATATCCAGGATCCTACGTATAATGGTAGACGTACCATACATCCGTTCCTAAGGTTTCTAACGTTTTCACGTTAGCTTAGGTTTTGGCATTTTCATGTCACTAAGTTTGGATAGTCGCCAGTGAGGGCCATACTCCAGTTTACACAAGATCTTTTGGGCTTGTCCCCAGATTGTTGGGCTTGTCCCCAGTTGCTAACTCTTCTCTTATATTGGCTTAGTCCCAAGTTATGTTCCATTTCAGGTTTCTGAAGCTAAACAACTAAGGATCCTTGGTCCTAACTTTTTACTAAGGTTTGTCTTTTGATTATCCTGATTGTAAGTATTGAAGGTTTAGGATCCTAACTTGGATTCTCAGGTATGATCCTTATTTATCTTAATTTGATACTTGGTTTATTTAAGTTACCCTTATCCTTTGACAACACGATACATGATCCTAAAATTACACCACTTCTTTTAAACTATCGATTATAGGATATTTGATCCTTGATCATATCCTAAACCTTTTGACATAATATAATACATTTTCATTCTTAACTTGTGAATTCAAAGAAATATACAATAACAACTGAAAGGTTTAAAAACAGTATCCGCCGGAAAACAATGGCGAATCCGATCAATCTCCGGGTCAGAAAAACGGCAGAGTTCCTTTGAAGGGCTTTGGATGATCCCCTGGCTTTTCAAGGGACTATCCTTCTTGTGATCCTTGGCAGGGAAGGATCGTAGCTTCATCGTGATTTTAATGTTTTGATAAACGGAAAATCAGAATAAGAGAGAAGGAGAAGAGAGATACCTGATCAAGTTTCCGAATGAGGATTTAAAGGGAAGTAACGCACGAATATAAATGACTCTCGATCCTTATCTCTAATTTTGAATTTATAATCATGATTTTGCAGGATGTCATGTCGCTGACGTATGACCAGCAACGGCTAGTTCGTTTTAAACGGCTATATTTCCGTTGGCTAGTTAGTTCGAGATAAGATAAAAAAAAATATGACTCATTATGTTATATTTTATTCCTCATATTTTTGGGGGCAATTGTTAGGGGTGTATTTTCTAAGCCTAAGGATCACAGATCCTCAAGTGCAGCCAGGATCACGGATCCTCAATTCTGTTTGAATTAAGGATCCTCATAATACGTTGCAGGTTAAAGGATCTGGTATCCTCATTGTTATCCTTACACTAACGGTTGTTTCCACCATGTTTAAACTTGTTTTACAGGGATATTCGTATAGGACCTAGTCTTACCAAGATTCTTGGAGAATATGCTCTACAATTCTGCACGTGCTTGACTAGTATGACCGTTATGGAAGTCGTGGGTAGCTAGCACACTTTGCGGAATGTTTGTTATTCAGTTTATTTCCATTTTTAAAAGGGGATAACGAGCTTGATAGTTAGAACAATTAGCAACACTTACACTCTCGAAAACTCTCTGCAACTCATTGACATTTACGTACACTTTGCACAATAGTGATCCTTGTAACAAGCTCGTTGTCATCCCGAATTGTAACCTTTACTTGTTTAATATAGTCGGTGATCGGTAGTTTCCATCACCCGAGGTTTTTTGTGCCGGAGATCATAACTTGATCAAGGGCTTTTTCCTCGTACAAATCCTTGTGTCTCTTGTTCATTTCATTTACAAGTTGTTTACACATTTGCTCATTGATTCAAGCATCACACCTCACAAAATAAGATTTGGTTGCATTATCCTAGTCTGATTTTTTGACCAAAACAGGAGTGTCGCGCTCTGGTCAAATATAATATTTATATGCCCAAATTACCCTTAACAGATAGCTAGTGGTAGTAAGGGGTCGAACCACGAAGAGTATGTGGTTTGCGAATGGACTTGATTGATTTTATAGGTGTGTCACTATTATGAAGCTTACTGGATTATTTTTACGGTTTTTGTTTGTTTTTGAAAAGATGTTGAAATGAATTACCAAGTTTGATTGGATTAATTAACTATTAGAAATTGAATGATTGCAAGAAAACTATGATTAACGATTATAAAACAAGATAGACAAACAAGGTACACACCCGGTTCAACAATTGCAAGGCCTAGAGTTACTACGTGTTTTAATTTAGTTTAATCAAATTAGTTCATTAATGATTTAGAATCACAAGGTTTAGGTGCCAATTGCTATCAACATCATAGACAACGAACCGCAATGCACTTTGTTACCTTGGACAAGTGAAATCTATCAAAAGATAAAGCATAAGTATGCATATTCATTTCACAAAGACAAATTTCATAACTCATTCGTCAATTCGCAAATACAATACAAATGTATGACAATTATCTGATGATCAAATGCAATTCAATTAGTCACAAACCAAATGTTTAACAGATAGTAAACCCTAGAACCTTACAAAAGTCTACACCGGGGTGAACCTCCAAGAAATTAGCCGCTCATGATCGAAAGAACTTGATCACCGGATGTTGGAAGCTTGATATTGATCATCTTGAAACCTTGGAATGGTGAATGATAATGGTTAGGGTTTGGGTTGAAGGATGGTGGTGATTGATTTGAGTGATAGATGAACTAGGGTTTTGGGAATGGTGGTAATGATGAATCGAATGGTTGATTGCAATGATTCGGATGATGATTGGTGTAATGGATGATTGGGGAATGATAGAGATAATAGGTTATGGCTCCAAGAAGTGGTTTCAAACTCAATTCCCAGTGTAATCCCCGAAATGGGTCAAAACAAGCTTTAAAACTCGTCACCAACCAAGAAAACCACAAAAATCCCGTTAGGCATCAGGAGGTGGCGTCGCCTACGCCCCTGGTGGCGTAGGCGACGCCTCACACAAAACCCATTTTTCTGTTTTTGTGTTTCTCGCTTCCGATTGACCCGTTTCGCGTTCCGGTGGTCCGTTTTTCGTCCCGATAGTCCGTAAAGCTCCCGAATAGCTCCTTAAACTTCATCAAAGCTGCAAAACACAATTTTAATTAAAAGTATGCTATTCGGAATTAAAACCCATGTAAAAATATCAAGTTACACCAATACGAACACCGGTTTTTGACCACGTATCACATCCCCACACTTGTCGTTTGCTTCCTCTCAAGCAAATCTGTCTTTCACTTTCATGTGGGTCGAACAAGAAATACACTCCCCATTCCCGAGACTAAGGTTAAGGTCTATTGTCATGCCCAGTTCAAACTTTTTACAATTTTCGACATATGTAGCTATAATTGATTAATCATGTAAAAGTGGTTATCCAAGATTAACCCGCCCTTGAAACTCACACTTCATGCATATCCCTCACAATGTTCACTCCACTCGGTTCACAAGTTAGCTAATTTTCATGATGTATTAGCACTTTTAAAAAGTAATCACTCAAAACCGATTAGAACACGTACCCGCATAAGCTTGCAACTCAATCATTCTCCACCACCGAACACGAATACTAAGCACAAGTCAAAAGGTCTTTGTAAGGGTTGTAACGGGGCTAGGCTAAGGGTAGGAAGTAGGATATTTAAAGTGGCTAAGGTGATGAAAATTCAATTTTTATTACAAACCACTAAACTAAACAAAACTAAATATAAACATCAACTATGAGGCAACGACTTTCGCCTTTTATTCAACAACTACTAACACTTCTTTTTGTGTTTTTCTCAATGCCTTTTCATTCTTTTTCGTAACATTTTCTGATTTTTTTTTGCAAACAAACAAATCACAACTATACAAACTTAAACTCCTATAATCGAATTTTCATCACACGGGTTTAAAAGAAAAGGTTTAAGGTTATGGGCTAAATGGGTTGTCAAACGAAAAGTTTAGGCTCAAAGTTGGCTACTAAGGGATGGATTTTTGGGTAAGGATAGATAAATGGTGTAAAAGGAAAAGGTTTACCTAATGCCTTAATCATTCTTGTGCTTGTATTCGGTCTATGGTCTCAAACGTATCAAAAGGCGCAAGTTCTACAATACGTGACTAATGGTCCACTCCAACAAAGAAATATAAGCATGTAGTTCTATGATGTAAAAGTGGCTCAAAACCTCACATATAACGGGTATGATATGTGACATGCATGATATGTTAGCTTCTGTCACACCCCGATATTTCCACGTATTACCGGCGGGCCCGGTGGGGAGTATCGTGACGTAGTTGATATCATCATAGTCAAATAATCACAGTTCAATGCACAGCGGAAGTCTAAAGTAAAATATATTACAAACCGAGTGAGAAGTAATATTAATTATTACAAACGGTTGTAAAAGGGATCCACAGGCGGATCAAAGATAAAAGCAACATTATTCAACAGATTCTTAAATATCTAAGCTTGCAAGACTCTTTATTGATGCTAGGAGTAGCCAGCCTATTTCGATTAGTACCTGCACTTAACCTTTTTGGGAAAATACGTCAGTTTTCACTGGTAAATACAATTAACCGACTCATTTTGAAAATGTTTAAGAAAATTGATTTGAATGCACAAGGCACAAAATATCTTTTATAACTTGGGATAATTATTTATATATAAACTTGTAAAAGAATTACATGTTTATTATATGTTCAGTAGCCCGGGCTGAATACCGAGTTAAAGATTAATAGACACACCACATGATATAGTCCCGCGGTGAGTTATTCTCGAACGGCGATTATATCTTTTTATATATATGCACCGGCAGGTGTATGCCTACACCCCGTGCTTAGGTCGTGGCCATTTCATTAAATGATGCCAAGGATATCCGGGACATGGTCATTAACCCCCCAAAGGCTTAGAATAAACAAAACAGATTAAACGGGTTATTTCAATAATTTAACCTTCATATGATTAAAGATTCAATACCCGACCAAGCGGTATTTTATATACCGTATCCCAAGCCCGTATAAGGGAAAATAAGTTAAAAGTATTTACCTGAGCAAATTATACAAATTTATCCCAGCCGTACAAATCAGCAAGTGCAAGTATCTTTTACTGGTCTCCTAAATCTGGAACGAAGGTTTTATTAACCTATTAGATTCCTAACGGGTCTTATTTAAGTTGAAACTTAGACCAGTTAGTTTTCAGGAAAGGTTTACGGTTCAAAACGCAAGATTAAGCGCAGACCGGATTAGAATATGATTTAGACCCGACAAGTACAAAGACTTGTATAATATGGGTAAACTAAACACATTCTGGATTTTGAAGTGAAAAAGATAAGGTTTGACCCGTTTCGGTTAATTTATGCAAACTAGTTACATAAACCGTACCGAACGCGAAAGATGCATAACGGGTAACCAAAAGAGTCATGTGTGACATCTGTGCCTCCATGGCCATCAAATAAATACCAAATCAATGAAATATTGTGTTTCATACTTGGGATTTGTATAAATATGTGTATCGTTTGCACATATCAACTCTTGTTCGATTTCGAGATCACTTTCTGGAAAGTTATACGCGAACTGGTACGTAAACGTAATCAGTTTAATGCAACGAACACTACGGAATAGTGACATAGGCTTAACATACCTTAAATAACCTCCACATGACTTAGAAATAAGCTTTGGATGGTTTGGTGTGTTGAAATCAAGTTTGTTCGATCGCAGGGACTATTTGTGTCAAATTGCGAAACTATACCGATTTGTATAGTAACGAACATTCCGGAACTTGATCATAAGTTAAACATACCCTAAATATCCTTTACATAGCTTAGAAATAGGATTTGAGGGGTTCGGTATGCTAAAATAAACTTTATTGATCAATAGGGACTAAAAGCGTCAAAAAGTGCACATGTTTGCATTTTCGCGCATATCTTACGTTCTGAATATGTCCGGACATCCAAAAATTTATATAATCATTAAAATATTTTTATTTTCGTGATTGGCATGATAGAATTCCGTTCGTCGCTTAATTTGGATCGTTTTTGCGTTCGTTACGACTTCCGTCGTAATTAACCGAACAACACAACCGTACGACCAAACGAGCTGACATCCGAGATATTTCTGAGCATGTTTTAAGTTCCCTATACTTTAACTTCATTTTAGAGCCTTGAAATGAGGTTAACGGGGCTTAAACGTGTCAAAAATGAGCCGAAATGCAAGTTTCTGATGTGCAGGGACCTGTTTTGACAATCTGCCAAACTACCTTACACGGGCCGCGTAAGGATTGCTTATATGTTACGCGGGCCGCGTGGCCTGGTCAGACAGAATGTTCAGAAACAGCAAGCTGGGCCAAATTCAGGGGTTTTAATGTAATATTTGCAATACCTGGAGCTGGTTTTCGACCCCCATTGTATTCTAATACCATTTACCCACATGTATGGCCAAGATTACACCCTCAAAACACTTGGAATCATCCTATTGATCCTAACTTACTAGAAATAGCAACCCCCACTTCACTTCATTCTCACACGTGATTTGAAAATCAGCTCTAAGTTGGGGTGTTTACACTTCATACCTGAGCTATTTTAGATCAAACATCCTTCTTGGACCCTTTGTAAGTCCTCTTCTTGCTTGTTCTTGAATTTCAAGCATGAAAGTCAAACAAAGTTTGACTTTCAACTTTGACCAGTCAATGGTCAACACAAAGTTCCATTGAACTTTGCAACGTGAGCGTAATCACGATGGTTATAGTCCCTTGTGACTATACCTACTGATTACCACGTTGACTAGGCGTAGTGACGAGTCGTAGTTTCGGCCAAAATGCGTGTTTATGCGTATTTTGTAACCAAACTACTCTTGGGTATCAAAACCGTTTGTTTTGATATCAAAACCTGTTTTCTAACTTAACTAAACATGTTCTAGATGTTTAGCTCGTCACTTTTATATTAGTGCTTGTGTAGAGTCGTAAGTCAAGCGGACTAAACACCCGCTTAGACTTTCGAACTCGACCCGTTTGGTCGATCATTAGGATCCGACCAAACATGTTTAGTGTCACATCCCCAAAATCCACTCGCTGAGTATCACCGCTTGAAGGCGTGACATGACCAGGATCAAGCCACCAATCACATTGAACATTTTAAATAGTAATTAAAGTTCAACCACACAATATGAAAAGTGTTCAAAATAATCTCATTGTAAGCGTTCAGCGAAAGCATAACGTAAAAACCCAAACATAAGTATTAAGTTTATAAAGTGTAAATGTTTAACATGGTACTCAAAATTCCATGTCCCCACAACGACTCCTCCATCGCGTGCAAGCTCCAAGCTAATCCCTACGACCTACAAGGCAAGTAACAACGAGTCAACAACAAAGTTGAGCGAGTTCACAGTTGGTTGATTAGTTATTGAGTTCGTTTCACACATCTCAGGGCATTCACACATCTCGTAGCATACTTCACCCTCGAGAGTACAAGTAGCATACTTCACCCTATGAGCCTCAGGGCATTCACACATCTCGAAAACAGACTCGAGCTTCTCGAACCAGTGGAGGAGGCCTACAGCTCCTTCAGTGCCGTTGAAAGTAGTAGGTCGGCAATCCATAAAGGTTTTGAAAGTACACACAGGAGGCTGAGCGTGTTGACCTGTCGTGTGTGTAGGAATAAACAAAATTAAGCACGAGTGTTGGTTTACGAGAGTTGGATCTAAAGATCCTAGAGTAAGTTGTGATGGCAGGTTATACCTCCTGCCTGGGCAGCTGCGAGTGCTGCAGTAACTTGTTCATTGATTAGAGCCGTCAACTGGGCTTGAGTTAGGTTAACGCGTCCACTCATGTTCTTCATATCTGTAACACCTTGAAAATTCACGTCCTATAATGTGTTGACACGTGTCATAAGTTTGAACGTGTGTAAGAATGTTCTTGAAGGACTAAAGTTGACAAACCTGGAAAGTATGTGAATATACGGGTTCTAAATGTCAACAGTGAATAAATATACATTACATTAACCCTACATGATGCTCATACTTTCAAACGAATGAATCATGGATCATACGAAGCTAAATGTGAAAGAAAGTGAGAGATTACAAACTACAGGGGTTAAATGTGTCAACATGTTTAAGTTATACCTCTGAGTGACCTTTTAGCAAACCCGAAGCTTTGTAACGATTAATTATGCTCACTAGAATGTGTGATAAAAATTTCACCAAGTTTCGTTATCGTATGAGAAAGTTATGATAAAATTCGTGTGCGAGGGGTTAGAAGCGTCAACATGGAAATTTAGGACTTTTCGGGCAAACACAAAGTGGCCAAGGACTTCACAAAGTGGGTTTAAGTCTTAAAGCCCCTATATGTCAATTTTAAGGGCTTAGAATGCAAGAAACAATGAGAAAACGACCTTTAGGAGGACTGGGGACTGAAATGCAATTAATGGAAACATGTTTGGCAGGTCACCATATGCTCGCGTAGCGCGAGCACTGGACCTCTATGCCGTCGCGCTACGCGACGGCCTTCTCTGATCAGAATTGTTGCACAGGTGGCTGTTCAGCTCTTAACCGACTCCAAGTGACTTGTTTCAATACAATGGGCTTCCTAAACTGGTTTTGAGGCTATAGGGGACACTTGCAAACATCCATGAACATTTATAGACTTACATGTCAACAATCAAATGAGTTTTGATCAATATATAAAGTCCCCAAAGTTGCAACTTTGTGTTCATCCATTCCTTCCAACATCTGAGCATTCCTGGAGCACAAGGACCATCCTCAAGCATTCCAAATCGTTCATAGGACTTGTGTAAGTATCCTCAACCTTCCTTGTTTAAGTTTTTTGATGTGCGGTAAAGTGTTATATTTATTAGGTGTATATTTTAAGCCCCTTTAACACTTATTTTAGCCAAGTTTTAAATTTATAAAACACGATATTTTACTAACACTAAACACACATATGGGCAAGTGCACCCATCGTGAGCGTAGTATAGTGTTGGCAAGATACCGAGGTCGTCCAAGGACACAAGAGCTTTTAGTACCGGTTTATCCTCAACGTCTAATCAAAATAAAAAGTTTAGAAAAATGTTTTTAAACTAAGAAAAATAAAAACTAACTAAAATGCTGAAAATAAAAATAAAAAGAAAAACAGATAGACAAGATGAATCACTTGGTTCCGACTCGTATCTAGTATAACCTTTGATTATTTCCGCACTTTTGCACATAATTAAGAGATTATCTTAGTTATTGTAGTAGGCCCCTCTTTTGAAGGTGACGTTACCCTCACCCTAGTAGTTTGAGTCAGCAAGGATACAATCCTAAAAGGGTGGATTATTGGAAGATAATGAATTAAGTTATTAATGCAATATTATGGTAGGCCCCGCTTTTGGCGGTGACGTTACCCTCGGCTAAGTAGTCTGAGTCAGCAGGGATACAGTCCTAAATAGCCGGGTTATAGTATTAATAGTAGTTAACTTATGAGGGGATCAAAGAGTTTGGACCCCCGCCATCCAATACCGTGAAGCATTGAAGGAGGTCCTACTAAATTTGACCCAGGTCCATTGCAGGACCTCTAAACGCTGAACAATCGCAAGACCTTTACCAAACCGTTCCCTTAACCCCCGACCAGGTAGCCAACATACCTCCATATAGACCGTGGAGATATGAATGGTGAAGCCGTCCAGGACGACAATGTGATAACAGGTACCTTCCTCGTAAATGATGTTTATGCGAGAGTGTTATTTGATTCAGGCGCTGATAAGTCGTTCGTAGATAATAAGTTTTGTGAATTGTTGAAATTACATGTTAAGACGTTAAGTGTGAAGTATGAGGTGGAACTAGCAGATGGCACTTTAGAAACCACCTCAACGTTATTAGATGGATGTTTCATATCCATTAAGAACCACTCTTTTCCTTTGTCCTTACTTCCTTTGAAACTAGCCGGTTTCGACATAGTTTTGGGTATGGACTGGTTATCTCATAACCAGGCCCAGATTATTTGCAATAAGAAGCAAGTGGTGATCAAGACTCAGTCTGGTGAATCACTTACTATCCAGGGAGATACCCAGTATGGGCTGCCTGAGCAAATGTCTATGCTCAAGGACTCTAAGTGTTTGAAGAAGGGTTGTGTCATCTACATGGCACAAGTGATTATTGATGAGCCGAAGCCCAAGATTGGGGATATCCCCGTCATTTCTGAATATCCTGAAGTTTTTCCTGAAGAACTACCTGGTTTGCCACCAGATAGGCAAGTAGAATTCAGAATTGACATTATTCCTGGATCAGCACCAGTAGCAAGGGCGCCTTATAGGTTGGCACCGATAGAGATGAAGGAATTGAGAACGCAGTTAGATGATTTGCTAGCCAAGGGTTTCATCAAACCTAGTTCGTCTCCTTGGGGAGCACCAGTTTTATTTGTCAAGAAGAAGGATGGATCGATGCGTCTGTGCATCGACTACCGTGAGCTTAATAAGGTCACTATCAAGAATAGGTATCCTTTGCCCAGAATCGACGATCTGTTCGATCAACTTCAAGGGGCAAGTTTCTTCTCTAAGATTGACTTAAGGTCAGGCTATCACCAACTGAAGGTTAGAGATGAGGACGTACACAAGACTGCATTTAGGACTCGTTATGGTCATTACGAGTTCCTAGTGATGCCTTTTGGGATCACAAATGCACCTGCCGCATTTATGGATCTCATGAATCGCGTTTGCAAGCCTTACATGGATAAATTTGTCATCGTCTTCATCGATGACATCCTCATCTACTCGAAGAACCAAGCTGACCATGAGAAGCACCTTCATTGCATTCTGGAACTACTTCATAAAGAAAAGCTCTATGCCAAGTTCTCGAAGTGTGAATTCTGGCTTCGAGAAGTCCAATTTCTCGGACATGTTGTTAGTGAGCGTGGTATCCAAGTAGATCCCGCTAAAGTTGAAGTTGTCATGAATTGGCAAGAGCCAAAGACGCCTACAGAAATTCGTAGCTTCCTAGGTTTGGCAGGATACTATAGGCGATTCATTGAAAACTTCTCAAGGATTGCTGCACCCCTGACTTCGCTGACGCGTAAGAAGATTAAGTTTGACTGGGGTCCTAAGCAGCAGGAATCCTTCGATATTCTTAAACAAAAGTTGAGCAATGCTCCAGTATTGACATTGCCTGATGGAATCGAGGAGTTTGTAGTTTATTGTGATGCATCACACACCGGGATGGGATGTGTGCTTATGCAGAAAGGCAAAGTCATTGCCTATGCTTCACGCCAGTTAAAGGTGCACGAAAAGAATTACACCACCCATGACTTGGAGTTGGGTGCCCTTGTATTCGCACTAAAACTTTGGAGGCACTACTTATATGGAATCAAATGTGTGATCTATTCTGATCACAAGAGCCTCCAGCACCTGTTTAATCAGAAGGATTTAAACATGAGGCAACGCCGATGGATGGAGAATTTGAATGATTATGATTATGAAATCAGATACCATCCCGGCAAGGCGAATGTAGTCGTTGATGCCTTGAGTCGAAAGGAAAGGGTGAAACCCATCCGAATCAATGCCAAGAGCATTGAAATTAAGAACAGTTTGAATGAAAGGTTGTTAGCTGCACAGAAGGAAGCTGTGTTGGAAGCTAACTATCCTAATGAAAAGCTAGGAGTAACTGAGGAGCAGTTATCTCTTGGCAAAGACGGAATTCTGAGATTGAATGGACGAATATGGGTTCCAATCTATGGAGGACTTAGAGATGTTATCCTCCAGGAAGCCCATAGTTCTAAATATTCTGTTCATCCGGGAGCTGATAAGATGTATCAGGACCTAAGGGCAAACTATTGGTGGATAGGCTTGAAGAAGTCTGTAGCTACCTATGTAGCTAAATGCTTGACGTGTGCGCAAGTAAAAGCAGAACATCAAAAGCCGTCAGGTTTGCTACAACAGCCTGAACTTCCCACTTGGAAATGGGAAATGGTAACTATGGATTTTATCACCAAGTTACCCAAAACAAGGAAAGGAAATGATACGATATGGGTTATAGTTGATAGACTGACTAAGTCAGCACATTTCTTACCCATCAAGGAGACTTATAGCTCCGATATGTTAGCCCAGTTGTACGTGGATAAGATTGTAGCTTTACATGGCATACCTGTGTCTATTATCTCTGACAGAGATACTAGATACACGTCACATTTTTGGAAAAGCTTCCAGCAATCTTTGGGCACACGTTTGAATTTTAGTACGGCTTACCATCCTCAGACGGACGGTCAGAGTGAGCGTACTATTCAAACTTTGGAAGACATGCTTCGAGCATGCGTGATTGATTTAGGTGGTAGTTGGGATAACCACCTGCCATTGATAGAATTCTCCTACAACAATAGCTACCATACCAGCATTAAAGCTGCGCCTTTCGAGGCCTTATACGGTAGAAAGTGTAGATCACCCATTTGTTGGGCAGAAGTTGGAGATGTCCAATTATCAGGACCAGAGATAGTCTTTGAAACGACGGACAAGATTGTCCAGATTCGTGACCGTCTCAAAGCTGCCCGAGATAGGCAGAAGAGTTACGTAGATCCAAAGCGTAGACCTCGGAAATTCGAGGTTGGGGATAAAGTCTTACTTAAGGTATCACCCTGGAAGGGGGTGATGCGGTTTGGTAAGAAAGGTAAGTTAAGTCCAAGGTATATCGGACCATTCGAGATCATCGAATGTGTAGGTTCAGTGGCTTATAAGCTAAACTTACCCGAAGAGCTCAGCAGCATTCATAATGTGTTCCATATCTGCAACTTAAAGAAATGTCTAGCTGATGAATCGCTAGTCATACCGCATACGGATGTGCACATTGACGAGAGCTTAAAGTTTGTTGAAAAACCTTTGTCGATTGAGGATCGACGGGTTAAGAAGCTTCGGATGAAGCATGTACCTATCGTAAAGGTTAAATGGGATGCCCGTAGAGGTCCCGAATATACGTGGGAGGTTGAGTCCACAATGAAAGAAAAGTACCCTTATTTGTTTCAATAAATTTCGAGGTCGATATTTCTTTTAAGGGGGGTGAGGATGTAACACCTCGAAAATTCACGTCCTATAATGTGTTGACACGTGTCATAAGTTTGAACGTGTGTAAGAATGTTCTTGAAGGACTAAAGTTGACAAACCTGGAAAGTATGTGAATATACGGGTTCTAAATGTCAACAGTGAATAAATATACATTACATTAACCCTACATGATGCTCATACTTTCAAACGAATGAATCATGGATCATACGAAGCTAAATGTGAAAGAAAGTGAGAGATTACAAACTACAGGGGTTAAATGTGTCAACATGTTTAAGTTATACCTCTGAGTGACCTTTTAGCAAACCCGAAGCTTTGTAACGATTAATTATGCTCACTAGAATGTGTGATAAAAATTTCACCAAGTTTCGTTATCGTATGAGAAAGTTATGATAAAATTCGTGTGCGAGGGGTTAGAAGCGTCAACATGGAAATTTAGGACTTTTCGGGCAAACACAAAGTGGCCAAGGACTTCACAAAGTGGGTTTAAGTCTTAAAGCCCCTATATGTCAATTTTAAGGGCTTAGAATGCAAGAAACAATGAGAAAACGACCTTTAGGAGGACTGGGGACTGAAATGCAATTAATGGAAACATGTTTGGCAGGTCACCATATGCTCGCGTAGCGCGAGCACTAGACCTCTATGCCGTCGCGCTACGCGACGGCCTTCTCTGATCAGAATTGTTGCACAGGTGGCTGTTCAGCTCTTAACCGACTCCAAGTGACTTGTTTCAATACAATGGGCTTCCTAAACTGGTTTTGAGGCTATAGGGGACACTTGCAAACATCCATGAACATTTATAGACTTATATGTCAACAATCAAATGAGTTTTGATCAATATATAAAGTCCCACAAAGTTGCAACTTTGTGTTCATCTATTCCTTCCAACATCTGAGCATTCCTGGAGCACAAGGACCATCCTCAAGCATTCCAAATCGTTCATAGGACTTGTGTAAGTATCCTCAACCTTCCTTGTTTAAGTTTTGCTTAGTTTATAGCCTTAAAGTCAAACCGTCGTAATTAACGGTTGACTTATTAATTAATCGCTAATGGTCCAGCGATTAGGAAAACTTAAGGTAGTTATAAGTTGGTAATTATGTGGACTTTAAACCCTTAAAAGGGCACCCACTGATTCCCATCCTAACTAGGTCATTTGTCGAGTCAAAGATGTTTAGAAAAAGTCAACAGAAATGCTAAACTTTGATTTAACGCATAACTAACAATGTAAAAGGCGTGTAACCTATTTTATCATTCATATAACTTGGTAATAAGTATAAGAACTTGTCTAAGCTTGTTTGATTCGACAACTTTCTGTTTTGGATCGATTCGGAACCGAAAGGCGCATAGTTTGACTTTTGCCTTGACTTCGGTTCTGACCCGAATTGGATAGGTTTAGACATGCCTTAAAGTTCCATTAGGACCTAGTTACATGATTGTATAACCCTCTGCGTTTATACCACTCGAATCCCTAATTGTCCGACGTTTCCGTTAAATGCTTAAATATGGACCATAATGCCCTTATGTCTATAAAACGAGAATTTTGGAAATATGAAAGTACAATAATCTTTGTTACTGATTATTAAACATGTCCCTAAATTTTCACATCAGTTGGAGGTCTAGATTAGAAGTTATGCTTAATGACGTAATTAGAACGCTTCTTTGTAATTAAACGGCGTCATTAACGTAAGGCCTATCTAAACCCAATTTTTGACACCAAACCTTTTACCCACTGATGTAATATAATATTTTGGGATTTTTGAAGATTTTTAATTATTTTTAAACTGATCATAAGCTAGGATTAGTGCCTTAATTCGGTAAATACCGATTATAACCTTTTCGGCCATAAAATGAGTTTTACAAGTCCTTTTGCTACCAATCCAATTGCTACTGATTTTAAATAATAAATGAAGTGTTTTGAACCTTATGAACTGATCAGAAAACTCAGATTCCTATTTTAACCCGTAAAACGCTTAAAACGACTTTAAAAGCGTATTAAGCGCATAGTAAGGGTTTAAAACCATTTTGTCACATAGGACTTAACACCAACTGATATGACCTGTTAAGATAAGTCATTTTACTGATTAATTCAGACCCGAATCACAGAGGCTTAATTAATCCCTTTTATAAACTTTAAAATGACCAAAATACCCCTACGGGGCTTAATTATAAGTTAAACTCGTTTTGGGCATAATGGAAGGTATCCTACTGATATCACAACATATTTAAGGCATGTTAACTTAGGAAACCTGTTTAGGAATCTTATGGTTACCCGTTACGCTTCGTGCGCGTTCGGTTCGGTTTATGTAACTAGTTTACATAAATTAGCCGAAACGGGTCAAACCTTATCGGTTTTATCTCAAAATCCAGAATGTGTTTAGTTTACCCATGTTAAACAAGTCTTCAAACTTGTCGGGTCTAAATCACATTCTATTGCGGTCTTCGCTTAATCATGCGTTCGAACCTTATATTCCTTTAAAACTAACCGGTCTAAGCTTAAATTAACTAAAAGACCCGTTAGGATTCTAATAGGTTATTATAAACCTTCGTTCCAGAATAGGAGACCCGGTAAAAGATACTTGCACTCGCTGATTGTGATATATACTTGCTCAGGTAAATACTTTTAACTTATTTTCCCTGTACGGGCTTGGGGTACGGTATATAAAATACCGCTTGGTCGGGCATTGAATCTTTAATTGTATGATAGTTAAAGTATTGAGATGTCTCGTTTAAATTGTTTTGTTTGCTTAAAGCCTTTGGGGGGTTAATGACCATGTCCCGGATATCCCTGACATCATTTTACGAAATGGCCACGACCTAAGCACGGGGCGTAGGCGTACGCCCGTCGGTGTCTCATATAATAATGTGGTGTGTCTATTGATCTTTAACCCGGCACGATCCGGGCTACTGAACGCATAAGGAACATGTAAATCCTTTACAAGTATTATATTCAAATAATTATCCCAAGTTATTAAATATTATTTGTGCCTTGTGCCTTAAATTCATTTTCTTAAACTCTTTTCAAAATGAGTCGGTTGATTGTATTTACCAGTGTAAACTGACGTATTTTCTCAAAAAGGTTAAGTGCAGGTACTACGCGTAATAGGCTGGCTTTTCTCCTAGCATCCACAATAAGTCTCGCAAGCTTGGATGTCATAGACTGTTGAACATTGTTTCCTTTTTATTTTGATCTACCTGTGGATTTATATTCAATTATTTGTGATACTTAATATTACAATATTTTTGGTTGAAATGAATCTATACTTTACTTCCGCTGTGCATTTAAATATTGTGTTGTTCGACTATTATGTTGCCAACCACGTCACGATACTCCCCACCGGGCCCACCGGTGACACGTGGAAATCGGGGTGTGACAATATCAAAGGAAACATAGGTGAGAAAGGTTCGCGAAAGTGCGATGACAGAAGAGAGTAAGCACACATGTGTTTTCAAACAACAGTTTTTACGTTCATCTAAGCATACCATGAGCAATGTACTATGTAACTAGCAAGTAGACAATATAATCACAAATCATATCACCTATAGTGTTGAGCCTTACACGTGGAGCGAAGCGTCGTTGTGGATCGTTGAGCACTGTACAGGTTATAGTCTGGTTTTAACAAAAACTTTTTCCCTTTTTAAAACCAAGTTCACTATAACCAATGGCTCTGATACCAATCTGTCACACCCCCAAAATCCACTCGCGGAGTATCACCGCTTGAAGGCGTGACATGACCAGGATCAAGCCACCAATCACATTGAACATTTTAAATAGTAATTAAAGTTCAACCACACAATATGAAAAGTGTTCAAAACAATCTCATTGTAAGCGTTCAGCGGAAGCATAACGTAAAAACCCAAACATAGGTATTAAGTTTATAAAGTGTAAATGTTTAACATGGTACTCAAAAGTCCATGTCCCCACAACGACTCCTCCATCGCGTGCAAGCTCCAAGCTAATCCCTACGACCTGCAAGGCATGTAACAACGAGTCAACAACAAAGTTGAGCGAGTTCACAGTTGGTTGATTAGTTATTGAGTTCGTTTCACACATCTCAGGGCATTCACACATCTCGTAGCATACTTCACCCTCGAGAGTACCAGTAGCATACTTCACCCTACGAGCCTCCGGGCATTCACACATCTCGAAAACAGACTCGAGCTTCTCGAACCAGTGGAGGAGGCCTACAGCTCCTTCAGTGCCGTTGAAAGTAGTAGGTCGGCAATCCATAAAGGTTTTGAAAGTACACACAGGAGGCTGAGCGTGTTGACCTGTCGTGTGTGTAGGAATAAACAAAATTAAGCACGAGTGTTGGTTTACGAGAGTTGGATCTAAAGATCCTAGAGTAAGTTGTGATGGCAGGTTATACCTCCTGCCTGGGCAGCTGCGAGTGCTGCAGTAACTTGTTCATTGATTAGAGCCGTCAACTGGGCTTGAGTTAGGTTAACGCATCCACTCATGTTCTTCATATCAAAGGAAACATAGGTGAGAAATGTTCGCGAAAGTGCGATGACAGAAGAGAGTAAGCACACATGTGTTTTCAAACAACAGTTGTTACGTTCATCTAAGCATACCATGAGCAATGTACTATGTAACTAGCAAGTAGACAATATAATCACAAATCATATCACCTATAGTGTTGAGCCTTGCACGTGGAGCGAAGCGTCGTTGTGGATCGTTGAGCACTGTACAGGTTATAGTCTGGTTTTAACAAAAACTTTGTCCCTTTTTAAAACCAAGTTCACTATAACCAATGGCTCTTATACCAATCTGTCACACCCCCAAAATCCACTCGCGGAGTATCACCGCTTGAAGGCGTGACATGACCAGGATCAAGCCACCAATCACATTGAACATTTTAAATAGTAATTAAAGTTCAACCACACAATATGAAAAGTGTTCAAAACAATTTCATTGTAAGCGTTCAGCGGAAGCATAACGTAAAAACCCAAACATACGTATTAAGTTTATAAAGTGTAAATGTTTAACATGGTACTCAAAAGTCCATGTCCCCACAACGACTCCTTGTTCGATGTGTGCGGCCCCCTCTCTATGACGGCTGTTCCCAGATGATGGACGATGATCATAGATGTTGACCTCGGCCCCCAAAGTAAAAGCCCTTTCAAAACTCTCCAAGCCCATGTGCGGCCCAACTTAAATTCCTTGCATGTGATGTTCATAATTTTATTCAAGAAATCCCTTTTTGTGTGATGATATGCCTATGTCGGTTGTGTGCCCTCTTCCATATTTTCTTTTGATAATGATATTTATATCATAATATTAATAAAACCACAACTTCCAATATGGTCCCAAGAAGTCAACGTGATATTCCCTTTTATGATGTGATGATGCCTTAGTGATTTGTTGAAACAAAACCTCTAAAACAATTGTCTTGTAAAAGCTGCCATCAAAAATTTGTATGCTTCTATCGATGATGATGTATGTTAGTGTGTAATGATGATGTCTTTCAAAACCCTTGTTCACGTGATGCCTCTTATATTTTCGTAATATTGATGACGTTTTGTGATGTATTTTGTATATCCATGTTTAAATGTGCAGCCCAATCAAAATAATCCAAAAGTCTCCTCATGTGTTGGCCCAAGTGTTGTGTGTTGCCCTCATGTTTCCAACCGTAGCCCATGCTTTCAACCGTGAGTCACGGTTCCTATAATCTGTTGAATTCAGCTACATTCCACCGTAGCTTACGATTTAAACCCATAGCCTACCTTCTGAACATGTTGAATATTATTTGGCCATCTTCACTATTTGTTTTGGCTACAACTCATCTTTCACTAAATCACTCAGCAGCCCCTGAACTTCTAACTTTTATATTTCTTGAAGCTCCAAGCTAGCATTTGGTCCGAAACCAATCCCGAACAACACCATTTACTATGTTTATCAACTTCGGCCATTTCGCTTCATCTCTAACCACTCTAACTTCACCATATTACGCGTTTAACCTGAAAAATCACAAACCTTCGTAGTTATCATATTCCAAACGTATAATCACGTAAAACACATTAATTCACACAAGATAATACACTTAAGGCTCGTGTTTCACAGTCTCCATCACATCCCCACACTTGACATTGATTGTCCTCAAGCAACTATTACAAACATTAATCACCTTATTAACAAATCACCATTGAATCCCTTGCCAATTTAACAATTTAAGGTCCCAAGTCATACCCGTCCCATAGACTGACACAATCGAGATTGACAATCTGACAGATAAATGATACGCATTTAAAACAATTTAAGACTTGCCTAACTACAACTAACATGCTTATGATGCTACACACATGCCACACGCCCCTCACAATAATCACTCCTCTCGGTTTTATCAAGACTAGCGTGTAATGTGCTAGTATATAATTCACTCAAAACCAAATACGCTACCTTGTAATCATAAGCTTGTATAGCAATCATACCTCCACTGTATCGAATAACGTAGCACATATCAAAAGGACTGTTGGGTTTGGGTTAAGGGTAAAGGTAGGGAATTATTTTTGGATTTTTTATGTTTATATGGCGAGCACAAATGAACATACCAAACCATGACAACTTATTCACAATAGCTACCAACACATGGGTTATTTTCGACCCATTTATTTAACACGAACATAACAATGATTTTTATTTTCCTTCTTTTCTCTTTTTTTTTTCTTTCTTTTTTCAATTTTTTTTCAATTTTTTCAATTTTTTCAATTTTTTCAATTTTTTAACAAACATCTAACACACAACTGTCATCCATGGTTGGTAATCAAACGGGTCAAACGAGGTGTAACAAACGAAAGGTTAAAGGCTCAACATGGTTTACTAAGGTAGGATGGATAAACAATCAACATATAACACAATGGAAGGGATCCTAATGCCTTTATCATTTATGTGCAAACGCTAAACCACAATCTCGGCACGTATCAAACCACACAAGTTCTAACACAAAGCAACATATGGCCTACTCTCAGCAAATGAACATTTATTGCAAATTCATCTAACAACTAGTAGGCTCAAATATCTCACCGAACAAAAGGAATATGGGTTACCGACACGTAGCATGTGTAATTCCTAAAGCATGTTACCCCTAGTTAGGCATCTCTTTTCAACTATTTTCTAAACTTGTCAGAAATACTCTCATGAAACTTAAAGGGACAACCATGACTAGGGATCTAAGTTAGTTTCATATCAGTAGGAACCCTTTAGCGATTGAAAATGTTGGTTTTCATGTGTTTCAAGCATACTTGAGACAAAAATTTTCAAAATTTTCCAATTTCAACCAATTCAAGCATTTAAGATCATCAATCCTACCAACCCTCTCTCGAGTTACCGCATCCCCACACTTGGAATACATTGTCCCCAATGTATGGTGCAATTTATAGTCTAAAATCGAGAGATACCACCCAACAAACCATGAACGGCTAATAACTAGACGACTCAACACAAAGAAACCATTCCCAACACAAAAATTTCACACCACCAAGTACACGAAAACAAATAAAACACAGGATAGATAAACACATGCACCTGATCAGAAAACAAGTGAGTGTTTGTAGTGGTGTAGCTGCTGTGATCAAGCCGGAACATACGCCCTCATAGATTCTTTGAAATCTCATCGGGGATGTTGCAAAACATCCCCACACTTGATTCATTGCATCCGTGAAGATAGAATTGTATAAACCTGTCAAAACACAACACACCAAACGAAACCAAAACAAAGTACAAACTCTACATCCTCGGGCTGCCTCCCGAGAGCGCTAAGTTTAAAGGTCTTCAGCCAGACCGTACCCGATATGCGCTATGGTGGTCTCAGTGCACATTTACCCCTTGTATTTCCAATGAATGCCCGGAAATTTACATGCCATCTCCATAGGTTTGTCAGTATAATTGGCATGTTCAGACTGCACCTGCGGGTTTCGCTAGTCCACTTTACGAGATATACCTTGATGTCTTGTTGTTTCACCCTTCTCATCTTCTTCCTCGAACACTCTTCCCCACACTTATTAATTTGAATGATTGATATAGGGAGAGGTTCGGTACACTTATTCATCTCATCAGACTGCTCTGCCTCCTCATCCTCACACACTATCTGATCCACCAGTAACTCTTCATCAGATAAAGGATTCATTGGTGTGGTATTATCCTCCACAACCTCCTCCTCCATGTGAGAATAATCTCTAATATCATCAGGTAATGGTGAGAGATGTTCTTCTATTTCTATCTTCATTTTTAACTTTTGACACTTGGAAACTAGACAGCTGATTCGATCTTCATCGGAAAGGTTGGGTGCTAATAAATACTGCTCGAGTTTGGACAAACTCGCTTCCAACATAGCAAGCTTTTTCTCCTCCTCGGTCTGATAAGTATAGACACCCTCGGGCTCAGGATATTCCTCGGGATGATACTGTCGGTATCCCTGATACGGTGTTGAGATGTACGCATCCATCATTTTTTTATTCCAATACTCTGGATTTTCCAAATACACCGCGCACACATCATCATAATCATAAGTATGATTACGACCGCAACAGAAACATTCTCCATCCGTCCTTGGTTCATAATAAGCATCCTCGTCCCGATCCCATCCTTGGTTCATAATAAGCATCCTCGTCCCGATTCATAATAAGAAACATTCTCCCCGGCAACGGCGCCATTTTGATGTCTGTCGTTAAGGACATGCAAAAACCAACTAAACTATGTAGATAGGATAAGTCGGATATCGAACCAGAGGAGGATTGTGGAAAGTGTCGAATGAAAAGTATTAATTAATTACTACTGAATTGGAAAATCGGTGTGATTGATTATAAGAATTATCTAAATTAACAAATAAAATTGAGTTGTAATAAACAATGATAAGGAAAGGTGATCACTCCGGGATTCAGATTGTGTGATTAACTAATAACTTAGCTGATTGTCATATTGGATACTATTGGTTAAACGATATAATTATCAACTATTCATGCAATGAATAATTATTCAACCAACAAAGTATAATCGGATTTAAACGTATTTATGTCTCTGTCTATCACACAGGATTCGTTTGTCAAACGAATTATAAAAACGCAAGTAAAGACCGTCTGTCACACGGTTACAATCCGAACTCAATACATAAAACAATAAACCAAATCAATAATGTCTTACACAATCATTCACCCGAAGTGTTCACGAGAGATTTAGCCGCTCATGATGGTGGGATGATCTTCGCGTGCTTGAACCACGGTTGAAAGCATCTCTCTAATATGTTCGATGTGTGCGGCCCCCCTCTCTATGACGGCTGTTCCCAGATGATGGACGATGATCATAGATGTTGACCTCGGCCCCCAAAGTAAAAGCCCTTTCAAAACTCTCCAAGCCCATGTGCGGCCCAACTTAAATTCCTTGCATGTGATGTTCATAATTTTATTCAAGAAATCCCTTTTTGTGTGATGATATGCCTATGTCGGCTGTGTGCCCTCTTCCATATTTTCTTTTGATAATGATATTTATATCATAATATTAATAAAACCACAACTTCCAATATGGTCCCAAGAAGTCAACGTGATATTCCCTTTTATGATGTGATGATGCCTTAGTGATTTGTTGAAACAAAACCTCTAAAACAATTTTCTTGTAAAAGCTGCCATCAAAAATTTGTATGCTTCTATCGATGATGATGTATGTTAGTGTGTAATGATGATGTCTTTCAAAACCCTTGTTCACGTGATGCCTCTTATATTTTCGTAATATTGATGACGTTTTGTGATGTATTTTGTATATCCATGTTTAAATGTGCAGCCCAATCAAAATAATCCAAAAGTCTCCTCATGTGTTGGCCCAAGTGTTGTGTGTTGCCCTCATGTTTCCAACCGTAGCCCATGCTTTCAACCGTGAGTCACGGTTCCTATAATCTGTTGAATTCAGCTACATTCCACCGTAGCTTACGATTTAAACCCATAGCCTACCTTCTGAACATGTTGAATATTATTTGGCCATCTTCACTATTTGTTTTGGCTACAACTCATCTTTCACTAAATCACTCAGCAGCCCCTGAACTTCTAACTTTTATATTTCTTGAAGCTCCAAGCTAGCATTTGGTCCGAAACCAATCCCGAACAACACCATTTACTATGTTTATCAACTTCGGCCATTTCGCTTCATCTCTAACCACTCTAACTTCACCATATTACGCGTTTAACCTGAAAAATCACAAACCTTCGTAGTTATCATATTCCAAACGTATAATCACGTAAAACACATTAATTCACACAAGATAATACACTTAAGGCTCGTGTTTCACAGTCTCCATCACTCCTCCATCGCGTGCAAGCTCCAAGCTAATCCCTACGACCTGCAAGGCATGTAACAACGAGTCAACAACAAAGTTGAGCAAGTTCACAGTTGGTTGATTAGTTATTGAGTTCGTTTCAATAATAGTAATTTCGTTTTGTAAACCGCGTATTAATCAGTATCCCTGTTTCCCAAACTTTCTCAATAATTAGTGGGGGCTTCCCATGTGAATTACCAGACCGTACCATATCGACTACTACGAAAATAAGTTGTGCCCTAAGTCAATGTCTATCATCATTGACCCTTTGCCTTAGTCCATTAGTACACGCCCGTCCTACCGGCACGGTGTGAGGTTTGTTAAACCTAATAGCGCTATTAACTAATGACCCGCTCGCCATTGGCCTCGGCGATTAAGTCGATATAAAATGAGGGACTTATGATACAGTTTTGGTCCAGTATGTTTAATCTTGTTGTCCTACCCAAGGAGGACGAACGTAAGTATCCTACCCAAGGAGAATACACGAGGTTAAATCTTGGCATCCTACCCATGGAGGATGGCCGTACATATCCTACCCAAGGAGAATATGTAGTTTCCGTTTTAGTTCTTTAACCCATTCCCAACCCTTGGGAATCCCATGCCTTGTGGAAAGTGTGAACTCACCTCGGTTTGCTCGGTATGCTTAATTACTTGATCCCAATTAATCAGTCAAAGCCTATGGTATGCACGTGTTCATAATCAGTTTACATCCACATAGTTCACGTATATATATAACATGGTCATACAGTGTAGTTCAAGTAACAAGCACCACATAACATTTAACAGTTATACAAGCTCATGCAACTCATGCTTATCATTAACAACAACTAACTAACCCAGTTAACCCTTAATAGACCTAATCCGAGTTACTGTGCTTGTTTAACCCTTGACGAAACCCCCCCTGTTTCGTCATGACTACCACCTGACGAAACCCTAAGATTTCGTCGTTATCACCCTCGGCGAAACCCCCAATGTTTCGTCGTGACCTCTGTTGACGAAACTCCCAACGTTTCGTCGCCCTGAGTTTCGTCGATGAACAGGTTTCGTCACAACATAACAGTTACGAAATCACAGGAACCCTAATCATCATTAACAATCGTTTCACACTAACATCGAGCAACCAGTTATCATACGACGCAGTAATCATAGATCATCACATATGTAACATGTACCCTATGCATAACAGTTTGCTAAACAGACATACCATCTACACAATAATTACATACATATATGATTGATAATCATTTAGATCTGTTGGTTCTCTATTACAAAGATTCATCACATGGTTATGATCTAAATAGTATGATCAGATTCTACACTAACATTCATTAACGTGCACATCAAATGTAAAATTCATGAAACCCTAATCAACGCAACATATGGTCGAAATCTCTATAATCAAAGCCTATGCCCACAGAACTTTTCATCAATATAACATATATATAAACATGTATCAATCAGTTTAAAGAATCATGCAATCGATTAAACGAAAGTGTAGCTAACCGAGATAGAAAGAATAATGGATTGATCGCTAGAGAGGGCTTGGAGAACACAAAGCTGCCGTCACACAGAAGAGGGAGCTCTAGGGTTTGAAAACTGATAACTGCTGAGCTTTTACGTAACCCTAAGTCATTATATATTCGCGTATAAGAGTTGGGCCCTTACTGGGCTTCGCAGTGGAATGGGCCAACGAATCCCTATGTTTCGTCGTGATAGCCTTGGCGAAACCCTTAGGTTTCGTCGAGTAGAGATGTGGCGAAACTCTTGATGTTTCATCGAGGTTGTTCGGGGTGCAACATTTTAAGATTTTAACTTCTAAACATGTTAACAGGTTACCAGTTTAAATCACCAAACATATAACACAATAATCACAATACGTTATAACATATCACAAACGTGTACGGTTACAAGGCAAACAACTCGTGTAAACAAACAACTTAAACAATTAACGTGCAATTAATGCGAAGATGGAATCTTGGAAACTCGAGTTGTCACATTTAGTGACCATAGTTGTATAGGGAATAACCTTCCGAGGTTATACCTTATGGTCACATAGGCTTAATTAGTTGTATGATAGGTAGTTTATATGCCTTAGGTAAATGACCAAAATGCCCTTTTCATGCATAATTGGTAATTAAGCATATGTAACGTAAACTTTTGTCACTTAATTGATTATGCAACATGTTTTGGCATATAATACTTGTCATAGGACTAGTTAGACGTCTCGAACGCGCTTTTGCGCGCACGACACGTTAAAGTAGCGTAAGCTACCTTAATAGGTCGCGATGGGTCGAAAGCACTTAGGTTAGGTTCCGATTTAGAATGTAGACTTTGTTAAACCATGTCATATGAGTTCCAATACTCATTTGGTTTACAAAACCTCATCCTATCCGATCTTCCGATTTAGGTCCGGTTTATTTATATAGTTATTAGATTGCCGATTGATTCCGTGCTCCCTCTAGCTTTAAATTGGTTGTTGTTCAAGACCTCTAAGCATTCTCAAGTGAGTACATAGTTCTCCTATTTTACTGTTTTCAATTGTTTTGGGGTGATTCATATGTGCTAAATGTTTTCGAGGTTTTAACGATGGTTTTCAAAATGATTTTCGATATTATAACAATGGTTTCAAAAACGATTAAAATGGTTTATATTAAATTAATAACGATTTCGATTAAGTGAACAAACTTGTTGGTTGTATTTACATAACGAATAATATCCATCAGTTTTGGCCGAACCGACCAGTATTAGGTTATGGTACCATAGGATCTGACAAATCCCGTTATCAGACGACACCCATGGTTATGTGTGGGTTAGGTGGGTAACGATTGAATCTGTGATTGTTAATTTACCATTTGGTGGTTTATTAATGCGAGAAGCGATAGGCGAGATAGTCGAGTCACGAAGGTTTGGATGTTATTAGCGAGACAATCAAAAGTAGCTTCACGAATTAAAACGAGAATGATTTAAACGACTAAAGCGATTTTTAACGAATTAAACGATTTGGGTAAACGATTGGTTTTTGGTTAGTGTTTAGATAACGGGACGGGTGTAACGTGATGAAAGCATGGTGGATACGCCGCTGGTACTTCCTATATATAAGTGTTTTCATCGTATTACATACCGTGGCGTTATTTAGTTCACTTGGGTAAACGATTTTGAAACGATGTCACACAAACGAGGTTTTCGAAATGATATAAACCATGCGAGTTTTATTAACGAGATTTATTAACGAGTTTTATTAACGAGATTTATTAACGAATTTTATTAACGAGATTTATTAACGAGTTTTATTAACGAGATTTATTAACGAGTTTTATAAACGAGATTTATTAACGAGTTTTATTAACGATTTAATACGAGATGTTTTACAAATTGGTTTTCTAAAACAAAATGTTTTCGAGTTAAGAATCATGGCTACGAGATTTTATAAATTATAACCAACTTGATTTGAGTTGGTTAATTATGTCGCAATACTACACTTTTCAAAACAAGGTTTTTAATTAAGTATTGCAACATGTAAACTAGCCATGAATCCGACACTCTCAAAAACCTATGTACTCGTCAGCATTTCTTTGCTGACTTTGTTTTCACATATGTTTCTGGTGTTGTTGAATGATGTTGATTGCTAGGATGCATGCTCACATAGGACTGGACGAGGCCTTAGTGACTTAATAACAATGATAGACTATGTTTAACTTGTTTATTTAGATTTCCAGACGATGTAAATATTTAACGTTTAATAAAACGAAACTTCAAATTTCCGTGTGTTTTGAAACAATGATTATGTTACAACACTCCCCGACGTTTCCGCCGCGATTTTGTTGTTTTACGCGGTCGGGGTGTGACATCATGAACATGTTTCACAAGTTGATATGCCTTAAATATGTTGTGATATCAGTAAGATACCTTTCATTATGCCGAAAACGAATTTAAAATCAATTTAAGCCCCGTAGGGGTATTTTGGTCATTTTAAAGATTATAAAAGAGGTTAAATAATAATCCAAGGTTCTGGTCTTAATTAATCAGTAAAAATATTTATTTTATCAATTTATATCAGTAAAATATCTCACATATGTGAAATTTATCATTTATGGCCAAATTATGCACCGTAGGGGCATTTTGGTCATTTCACATATGCTTTAAGGGTTAATTTTGGAAATCTGAGTTCAAAACTTTTATTTACTATTAAAGTATAAAAACTTATTCATAACATCAGTAGGTATCAAGCTTTAGGTGCCTAATATGGTTTTAAACCATACTATGCGCCTAAATCGCATAAAAGTCGGTATTTGACGATATTCGGTTTAAATAGGGGAAATCTGAGATTTTGACCAGCCTTTACAGTTTAAAATAACTTATTTATCATATAAAATTAGTAGAAAAAGGTTTGACATGTAAAGGATGTATAAAACTCATTTTATCAGCAAAAAGGGCGTTATCGTCAATTACCGAGCCTATGCGAGAACTCTATGTTATGATTATCTTAAAATTTAATAAAAATTTCCAAAAATCCCAAAATATTATATTACATCAGTAGGTAAAAGGTTTGATGTCAAAATTTGAGTTTAAATAGGATTTATATCAAATATGCCGTTTAATTAATAAAAAGCTTTCAATTTACGCTATTGCGCATAACTCTCATTTTAGACCACGAACTGATGTGAAATTTTACGGACATGTTTATAAATCAGTAATAAAGGTTTTTTGTCCTTTCACATTTTCAAAAATCTCGTTTTAATATAAAAAGGGCATAATAGTCAACTTTAAGCATATAACGGAAACATGCATATGAACTCTAATTCTAAATGACCAAGTAGTATAATTTCAGGGGGTTATACTAACATATATATGGTCACAAAGGAACACTAAGGCATAATTAAACTAAGCTAATTCGGGTCAGAACTGCAAGTCAAAGCAAAAGTCTACTTTTGCGACTTTCGGTTCCGAACCGAGCCTAAACTCAGAATTGTCGGGTTGAATCATGCTTAGACATGTTCAAATAATATTTACCAAGTTATTAAAGTGACAAAACTGATTTTATAGCTTCTATATTATCATTTATGAATTTTTATTTAAAAACTAAACCGTTTGACTTTTATTTTAATTACTTTGACCCGACAATTAACTAAGTAAACGTGGTAATTAGGAGGTGCCCTTTTGAGGGTTTAATACCTACCTAATTACGATCACGTAGCCACGTTCGTTGCGAACAATGGCATGACCGTTTAAAAGTCAAAGCGTTTATCGAAAACGCTTGACTTTTCGGCTAAAAACGCCAAGTAAAACAAACTAGTCACGAAAGGACACTTACAAGGGTCCAATGGACTGAATGAAGGTTCCTAAAAGCTCAGGATCCTCCTTGAATTTGAGAGCAAGAGCAGAAATGAAATGAGGTGCAATGAGAGCCAAAGATCAAGGGGTATATATAGGTTTTTGAGAACCGTTAGGATCGTTCATCGATACACGTGATTCGATCTTGGCCCTACAAGTGTGCCCCCTGATTTAGAAAACCATGGGCACTCCAAAATCAGCCCCTAGAATCAATTATGTGAGATAAGGAAGCAAAACCAAAGCTGGTTTTCAGTTTATGATACTGGGCATTGCTATACGGACCGTAAGGGTCCTCATACGGTCCGTAAGGACCTAGCCAGCTTTCAACAAGTTTCAATTGTTGTCACGTTTGGTCCCTGCACTTGATTAATGCCATTTCTGATATATTTAAGCCCGATAAATCATTCTTAAGGCTCTACAATGATGCCCAACCATAGGGAACATGAAACATGCTCAAGAACATGCCGGATGTCGGTTCGTATGGTCGTACGGTCACGTTGTTCGGCTAATTACGACGAAACACGGACGGACGCGAAAAACGATCCAAAATACGCGACGGATGGAATTTTATCATGCCAATCACCAAAATAAAATATTTTAATGATTACATAAATTTTTGGATGCCCGGATATATTCAGAACGTAAGGTATGCGCGAAAATGCAAACTTATGCACTTTTTGACTCTTTTAGTCGCTGTTGATCAAATAAGTTTATTTTTACGCACCAAACACCTCAAAGCCTATTTCTAAGCTATATAAAGGATATTTAGGGCATGATTAACTTATGATCATATTCCGGAAGGTTCGATATCATACGAATTGGTATACTTTTGCAGTTTGACGCAAATAGTCCCTTTAATGCGCAAACTCGCGCATATCATCGTTTAATAGCATCGAAGCCTTATCTAATCCATATTATACATCATATAGACTATTATAAAACATCATAATGCTTCGGGTTCGCTAAAACGTCATTCAGATGTATAATTAAACATATTGACACTTTTAGTCCCTCTAACTTGCAAAGTTACGCGTAACTTCACTTATAGGCATAAAAGCCCTTAATGGCCAATATTAGGCATTCCCGAGAGTATAATCAATTATCATGAAGCTCCCGGTTTGCTAAAAGGTCACTCAGAGGTAAGAGTTAACATGTTGACGCTTTTAACCCTTCATTGCGCAATCTTTCAATTAATTACGCAAACGGCTACTCTTAATTAATGAGCGGCTCAATTGTGAATATGAATACCGTAAGAGGTTATTCAGAAACTTATTTTAGGTATGTTAACACTACCAGTCCTTTCATAATCAAAGTTTTCGATTTTTCGAAAAATTAGTCCCTTAAATTCAATGTTTGGCTTTATTAGGGTTTATTACACGTGTCAATACATCATTGGACGTGATTTTACGAGTTGTTACATCCTCACCCCCTTAAAAGAAATCTCGACCTCGAGATTTTCTAGAAAAATGGAAGTACTTTTTGTCGTAAATGGACTTAACCTCCATAGCATATTTGGGGCCTCTCCAAGCACCCATGATGACCTTTATAATAGGTACATGTATCCTTTTAGAGCTTCTAATCTTGTCGATCCTCAATAAATGCTGATTTCATCATAAACTATAAGTTTTTTATTAATTCGCATGTCATTACGTGACAATGCTCCCGACTTATCGGCGAAACACATCCTTTAATCACTAGTGTGGGACACCTTGATTTCCATCAAGCTCCTCTAGTAAGTTTTAGCATATAGGTTACCAATCTTGATATATTCGATTTCCTCGAATGATTCTATATATCAGAGCTTAACTAGCCTGTTGTATTAAATTTTCAGCACACCCTTCCAGGGTGATACTTACTGTTGAATCTTATTCCTTATTAAGGACTTAAGAGGGTTGCGGCTTTCATCCAACCTTAATTTTCCGCCGATTTCTGGGAATTTTCAGACGATTATGGATTTGTATGATCTTATTCGTTGTTTACAAGGCAACTTTCAGATCCTGATAATTGGACTTACCAAACTTTTGTCCATTAACAGATGTCTAATATCCCATCTATACAAGGTCTCCAAAGGAGCAGCCTTGGTATTTACATAACAACTATTATGGAAAAGCTTTATTTAAGGTGAGATGGTTATTCCAACCACTGCTGAAAATCAATCTTAGGGAATAGCTAATCCTTTCAGTTAGTCGAACAAATCGACGATCCTGGGCAGCTGATGGCGATTCTTATTTGTTGCCTAAATAATGTTGCGGTAATCAATGCATAAGCATAATGAACCGTCTTTCTTAATTAATAATACTGGAGTTTCTCAAAATTTTGAATTAGGCTTTATGAAACCTTCTCTAAAAGCTTATCTATCTGGCTCTTAGTTCTTCCATTTCCGTCGGTACTAACCGATATAGAGCTTTTTATAAAAATACAACCCTAAGCGGGATGTTTATCCTAACTCCACTTGTCTCTCTAGAGGTAAACAGGGTAGTTATGAAGAAGACAACTAGGACACACAGAGATGTCAGAGATGTTCTAATTCTCAGGCTTTGGTTCATCTACCGTTACCCGTGTTATATAACTGACACATTTTCTTTACGAATGCATAGGTGCCTTAAATAGAGATACTTACAAGGACATTTCTATATTGGATATCTTCTTTGAATACCACTAGTCGACTCTAGTACGATATGACCATTGGGATATCTCAGTGGTCCCATGCATTAAACCTCCATACTGATCAGGCATGGAAGCAATCTATGGAACACATTAAGATACGCCAATCCTCATATTGCACTTTTATCATACAGTCTGGTATTCACAGTTGATAGAAATCAATGAGATAATAAAATAAAATACATATATTGACGCACTCCATTTGGAGAAAGAGTACTCTAGAATTTTATGAATGAAGATTATAGGACGGAAATAGAAGTAAGGGTCTCTTATGATTCTTGTTGGTAAGTTTTACCTTACACTAAATGTCTGGAGTTCTTATGGGAGAATTCTAAGAGTTTGCTAAGCTTATGATTATGAAAGGCTTAGTAGTACTTAAATCAAACAAAATTCTTAGCACTAATATCATGATAAGGGTTACACTTGCTGCCATTCATTGACATGAACTGCCCTTGACTTTTATCAGGAGAGTTTAAGCGCCTCCATTCTTAGTCTTTCTCTATACTTAGCTATACCATCTCGACAAATTTTTGGGGTCGTTAGCTCTGATGTGGCCCTTAACGCCACAGCCGAAACAGACTGCATTCTTTATGTTTTCTATATTTAGGGAACTACAGATGCCACACTGCTTTGACCTTCAGTCTGTTAGAAACTGTCCCATTGCCTTTTATTGCAGGTCATGCATACAGGCTTCTCAGATCTCTGGGAGTTATCCTTCTCCCTTTTCCCTTTTTTGGTAGTCTCAGCTTTGACTGATTTACTTCCTAACCCATCTAATGTGAGTGGCTGAGATAGATCCATAATGGATTTATAAGAAGCAGGCTTTGAACTCTTAACATGCCCTTTAATTTGTGATGCTAAACCACCAATATGTAATGCATTATGCTTAGATTCTGGGTTTACTGAATAGGGCACTATCCCAGACAATGAACTAACGTCGGTAACATGTTGTTGACAGTTTAGAACTTTTATGGTGATAGTCAGAAAATTATGACTCCACCTTTTCCATTTCGTTTTACGGATAATAGGTTTTTCCGTTAAGGTCTATAAACCTAAACTACCCCATATTGTATGAGGGTATCTTTCTTGTGGACTTTATTTATGTCCTAACCAACTAAGGGTATCGCCTTTGAATGACTGTGATATTTACCTCGAATGTCGTTCTCAGCACAGACGATGATTTACAAAATGGTTTCCACTTCATCCTCCAATTTCCTTCAATCGATGGTCCCCTTTTCGCCATTTAAGTCTCTTAACTTGCAAGGAACAAGGTACTCCCCAAGTACATCCTTTAGAGGAACGGGGCTCCTTGCTATATATATGATCTTATTTGGTTTATTCTTCGCATTCGAAGTGTGAGTAAAAACTCTTCTTATGAGTAGGGAAATATGATTTAGGGCAAGTAGCATTTGGCTTTTCGAATCTTTTCATGACCTTTCTCATAGCCTTTCTTACAGCTGCGTCAATCACATCTTGGAGATTAACTCCACTAACCTTGAGGTTCACCCTTGTCACATCATTAGCATTTGTCGCATCATCAGTATCGCGACTGATATTTGTCTCATTCAAGTTTGCCATACTTGAAGCTTGGCACTAGACACCAAAATTAGACAATTTCTTAATTGTATATTCTATAGCTAGTCATCGTCCTGACGACCAACATATATTATCCATGGTATCCTTAAACCATACCGGCTAATAGGGTATGAACATTCCTAATGAATGTCATTTGTATGTATATCAATATTTAGCCTAGGTCGCAAAGATGTCCATCAATGGCAATTAAGGTTTGGACCGAGTCCATTACCCTTTTGACAGGTGATCACAATGTCACAACTGTCTTTGTTATATTGACGGTTTTTAGATAGCTCGAAGGCTTGCCACAATAGCTTTTACAATATGAAACCTGAGTCCGTCAGGAAGGTCGTAAATAATCATATGGCACGAAGGCCTTGTCGCAAAGGACGTTATAAGATATGGCAACAAGAGCCTGTCACGGAGGACATTGATTTATAATCCGTAATCTTATTAGATCAGGGGCTTTAAGATTTGAACCTAGTTCTTCACCGTTGGACAGGGAGTCATAGACTACAACTGTCATCGTCTTGAACGACGATTCATTTTGACACATAGGCAAATCATAGGACATCACTAATGGATGTTTACATATATATACATATATGTATATATATTATTTTCGCAATTGAGTATATTAGTCATGATATTATCGATCTTATAGACTATAAGGCTTGGGCATTGCCCATAACCGTTGACGATGAACCAAAACGGCCACACTTGACAATGCCTCTAATGGACAGTATAGTATATAACCCGTAGGCGGCATAAATCCTACTGGTGATTCGGGATAACGCCACGAAGGGTAATACAATAAAAACACTTATATATAGGAAGTACCAGCGGCGTATCCACCATGTGTTTATTGTATTATTCTAGTTTCGTTATCTAAATCACCGAAAATTTATGCATAAACCATAACTATCGAGTCGTAAAGTATTTTCTAAAAATCTTATTATGAAGATAGGGAGGCCTAAGCATGTTCTTCAAATATTCTATAAAATAATATGATCATCGTATCAGATGATATTAGTCATGATCGCACTGATCATATAGACTGTTAGGGTTGGGCATAACCCACCACTTTGAACAGGGGATCATAAAGACCACCACTAACTTTGTCTTATCTTCAATAGAATAAAGTATAGCCCGTAGGCATTTCATCACTAGGGATGTTAATATTATGATCATCATACTGATGATACTAGTCGGGATCGCATTGATTATATAGACTATGGGAATTGAGCATAGCTCACCCCCTTGGGCAAAGAATTATAAAAGATTACAATTGCCTTGTGACGATTGGACAATATAATATACCCGTAGGCAAAACATCATTAAAGATGTTAAATTTAATCATCATATTGATGATTTTTAGTCATGATCTCATTGATCATATAGACTATTAGGCTTGAGCATAGCTCACTACCTCGGACATGGGATCATAAGGATCACAATGTCAATGTCGCTAATGGACAATATATTATAGCCCGTAGGAAAAACATCACTTAAAGGATGTTAAATTTAATCATCGTACTGATGATTTCTAGTCATGATCGCATTGATCATATAGACTATTATGTTTGGACATAGTCCAATATTTTTAGACAGGGAGTCGTAGACCACAACTGTCGTTGTCTTATTGGACAACAAGTTTAGCCCGTAGGCACTTCATCACAAATGGATGTTTATATTTTGATCATCACATTGATGATACTTGCCAAGATCAAATTCGATCATATAGGCTTTAAGGCTTGGACATAGTCCAGAATACCTTGACGGCTGGTGTGGTTTCTCAAGTCACACTGCCAGGAATGTTAACGTGTTCTTAGATGTTAACAAGGATTAATTTATCTTAATGGTTACACAATATTACCATGACCGCATTGATCATATAGGCTTGGAGGTTTGAACATAGTTCACCACCTTTGGATAGGAGGGGTAACTCCTTTAACTATCATAGTAGAAGGAATAATTATCCTTAACTACCGAAAGTTTTGGCCAATTAATGTGGACTTGCCACTTGGCAGGGGTAAACCATTAAGAAGATCTTTTGAAATTATGTAGCTGATCGATAAAGTTCGAATAAAATTCATACTAATGATTGATAAAGGATGATATGAGTACCTATATGAAATTTTTCAAAACTCCCAATAAATCCTTAGGAAATTTACCATAATGCCTCAAACAGGACTTTTAATATCATACTTGTCCATAGAGGACTAAAAAGGAAATTATAAGTCCGGATAGGGACTATAAAATATCATATGTCCGTATAGGGACTATATTAGAACAGTTTGCCCATGAAAGGACTATAATGAAATATCAGATCTACAAAGGTTATGATGAAATATTATGTTCACTAAGGGACTATAATGAAATCTCGTGTCCACGTATGGGATGTAATAGGGTATAATGTCCACGAAAGGACTATTTGAAGTATAATGTCCTCGAAGGGACTATTATTAAAAGTTAATATCCTCAAAGGGATTTTCAATAGGTAGACGTATATATATTTATGGGGTCTTATCAAAAGGTAAGTTTATGAGGACGTTGATGAATTAATATGTCCATGAAGGACTACAATAATTAAATGCCCACATAGGGACTTAAAGGAAAAGAAGTATGATGGAAGGAGGGTCTTCTAATGTCTTGTTTCCTTTATTCTGATTGTTTCTTCATCTTTATTTATCGTATGCAGTAGCGATTCTGAAGGTTTTAGTGAATAAATAATATTTCAAATCAGGATCTATTGCAGAAGTAGAATCCAAGGATTCAGTGATTAACGAAATGACATGGATCACGGATTAGGTTTTGACTGGTATAGTCTAAGTCTGAAGTTTCAAAACTTGGAGGTAAGGAATAGGGATTTAATATCATCCACATGTATCATCTTCATTATGGGAGCCTTAGGGACCTTCTGGTATGGACTCCGTAGTCTGGATAAGGGTTTAAACAAGTTTGGTTTTGGGAATAGGTCCATAAAGGTCTTTTCTTCAACTGGTTGCACGCTTATCCTTGCCGTGATGCGAAGCTTGGCATTTCTAGGCTTCGGATGTGGGGAATTTCCATCGACAGCTTCTGTGCTTGGCGACATATTCAAAATACATAAAGTCGAAAGCAATATTTATTTAATAGGGATGAGAGTATTCCTATGTAAGGTCTAGACTCAGAAGGTCTAAGGAATGTGCTACTGTGTCATTTGAGATTAAACACTAAGGGCTAGTGTTTAATTCACTCAAACGTTGGCTCTGATACCAACCTGTCACACCCCGATATTTCCACGTATTACCGGTGGGCCCGGTGGGGAGTATCGTGACGTAGTTGATATCATCATAGTCAAATAATCACAGTTCAATGCACAGCGGAAGTCTAAAGTAAAATATATTACAAACCGAGTGAGAAGTAATATTAATTATTACAAACGGTTATAAAAGGGATCCACATGCGGATCAAAGATAAAAGCAACATTGTTCAACAGATTCTTAAACATCTAAGCTTGCAAGACTCTTTATTGATGCTAGGAGTAGCCAGCCTATTTCGATTAGTACCTGCACTTAACCTTTTTGGGAAAATACGTCAGTTTTCACTGGTAAATACAATTAACCGACTAATTTTGAAAATGTTTAAGAAAATTTATTTGAATGCACAAGGCACAAAATATCTTTTATAACTTGAGATAATTATTTATATATAAACTTGTAAAAGAATTACATGTTTATTATACGTTCAGTAGCCTGGGCTGAATACCGGGTTAAAGATTAATAGACACACCACATGATATAGTCCCGCGGCGAGTTATTCTCGAACGACGGTTATATCTTTTTATATATATGCACCGGCAGGTGTATGCCTACACCCCGTGCTTAGGTCGTGGTCATTTCATTAAATGATGCCAAGGATATCCGGGGCATGGTCATTAACCCCCCAAAGGCTTAGAATAAACAAAACAGATTAAATGGGTTATTTCAATAATTTAACCTTCATATGATTAAAGATTCAATACCCGACCAAGCGGTATTTTATATACCGTATCCCAAGCCCGTATAAGTAAAATAAGTTAAAAGTATTTACCTGAGCAAATTATACAAATTTATCCCAGCCGTACAAATCAGCAAGTGCAAGTATCTTTTACTGGTCTCCTAAATCTGGAACGAAGGTTTTATTAACCTGTTAGATTCCTAACGGGTCTTATTTAAGTTGAAACTTAGACCGGTTAGTTTTCAGGAAAGGTTTACGGTTCAAAACGCAAGATTAAGCGCAAACCGGATTAAAATATGATTTAGACCCGACAAGTACGAAGACTTGTATAATATGGGTAAACTAAACACATTCTGGATTTTGAAGTGAAAAAGATAAGGTTTGACCCGTTTCGGTTAATTTATGCAAACTAGTTACATAAACCGTACCGAACGCGAAAGATGCATAACGGGTAACCAAAAGAGTCATGAACATGTTTCACAAGTTGATATGCCTTAAATATGTTGTGATATCAGTAAGATACCTTCCATTATGCCCAAAACGAATTTAAAATCAATTAAAGCCCCGTAGGGGTATTTTGGTCATTTTAAAGATTATAAAAGAGGTTAAATAATAATCTGAGGTTCTGGTCTTAATTAATTAGTAAAAATATTTATTTTATCAAGTTATATCAGTAAAATATCTCACATATGTGAAATTTATCATTTATGGCCAAACTATGCACCGTAGGGGCATTTTGGTCATTTCACATATGCTTTAAGGGTTAATTTTGGAAATCTGAGTTCAAAACTTTTATTTACTGTTAAAGTATAAAAACTTATTCATAACATCAGTAGGTATCAAGCTTTAGGTGCCTAATATGGTTTTAAACCATACTATGCGCCTAAATCGCATAAAAGTCTGTATTTGACGATATTCGGTTTAAATAGGGGAAATCTGAGATTTCGACCAGCCTTTACAGTTTAAAATAACTTATTTATCATATAAAATTAGTAGAAAAAGGTTTGACATGTAAAGGATGTATAAAACTTATTTTATTAGCAAAAATGGTGTTATCGTCAATTACCGAGCCTAAGCGAGAACTCTATGTTATGATTATCTTAAAATTTAATAAAAATTTCCAAAAATCCCAAAATATTATATTACATCAGTAGGTAAAAGGTTTGATGTCAAAATTTGAGTTTAAATAGGATTTATATCAAATATGCCGTTTAATTAATAAAAAGCTTTCAATTTACGCTATTGGGCATAACTCTCATTTTAGACCACGAACTGATGTGAACTTTTATAGACATGCTTATAAATCAGTAATAAAGGTTTTTGTCCTTTCATATTTTCAAAAATCTCATTTTAATATAAAAAGGGCATAATAGTCAACTTTAAGCATATAACGGAAACATGCATATGAACTCTAATTCTAAATGACCAAGTAGTATAACTTCAGGGGGTTATACTAACATATAATATGGTCACAAAGAAACCCTAAGGCATAATTAAACTAAGGTAATCCGGGCCAGAACTGAAAGTCAAAGCAAAAGTCTACTTTTGCGACTTTCGGTTCCGAACCGAGCCTAAACTCAGAATTGTCGGGTTGAATCATGCTTAGACATGTTCAACTAATATTTACCAAGTTATTAAAGTGACAAAACTGATTTTATAGCTTCTATATTATCATTTATGAATTTTTATTTAAAAACTAACCCGTTTGACTTTTATTTTAATTACTTTGACCCGACAATTAACTAAGTAAACGTGGTAATTAGGAGGTGCCCTTTTGAGGGTTTAATACCTACCTAATTACGATCACGTAGCCACGTTCGTTGCGAACAATGGCATGACCGTTTAAAAGTCAAAGCGTTTATCGAAAACGCTTGACTTTTCGGCTAAAAACGCCAAGTAAAACAAACTAGTCACGAAAGGACACTTACAAGGGTCCAATGGACTGAATGAAGGTTCCTAAAAGCTCAGGATCCTCCTTGAATTTGAGAGCAAGAGCAGAAATGAAATGAGGTGCAATGAGAGCCAAAGATCAAGGGGGTATATATAGGTTTTTGAGAACCATTAGGATCGTTCATCGATACACGTGATTCGATCTTGGCCCTACAAGTGTGCCCCTGATTTAGAAAACCATGGGCACTCCAAAATCAGCCCCTAGAATCAATTATGTGAGACAAGGAAGCAAAACCAAAGCTGGTTTTCAGTTTCTGATACTAGGCATTGCTATGCGGACCGTAAGGGTCCTCATACGGTCCGTAAGGACCTAGCCAGCTTTCAACAAGTTTCAATTGTTGTCACGTTTGGTCCCTGCACTTGATTAATGCCATTTCTGATATATTTAAGGCCCGATAAATCATTCTTAAGGCTCTACAATGATGCCCAACCATAGGGAACATGAAACATGCTCAAGAACATGCCGGATGTCGGTTTGTTTGGTCGTACGGTCACGGTGTTCGGCTAATTACGACGAAACACAGACGGACGCGAAAAACGATCCAAAATACGCGACGGATGGAATTTTATCATGCCAATCACCAAAATAAAATATTTTAATGATTACATAAATTTTTGGATGCCCGGATATATTCAGAACGTAAGGTATGCGCGAAAATGCAAGCCTATGCACTTTTTGACGCTTTTAGTCCCTGTTGATCAAATAAGTTTATTTTTACGCACCAAACACCTCAAAGCCTATTTATAAGCTATATAAAGGATATTTTGGGCATGATTAACTTATGATCATATTCTAGAAGGTTCGATATCATACGAATTGGTATACTTTTGCAGTTTGACGCAAATAGTCCCTTTAATGCGCAAACTCGCGCATATCATCGTTTAATAGCATCGAAGCCTTATCTAATCCATATTATACATCATATAGACTATTATAAAACATCATAATGCTTCGGGTTCACTAAAAGGTCATTCAGAGGTATAATTAAACATATTGACACTTTTAGTCCCTCTAACTTGCAAAGTTGCGCGTAACTTCACTTATAGGCATAAAAGCCATTAATGGCCAATATTAGGCATTCCCGAGAGTATAATAAATTATCATGAAGCTCCCGGTTTGCTAAATGGTCACTCAGAGGTAAGAGTTAACATGTTGACGCTTTTAACCCTTCATTGCGCAATCTTTCAATTAATTACGCAAACGGCTACTCTTAATTTATGAGCGGCTCAATTGTGAATATGAATACCGTAAGAGGTTATTCAGAAACTTATTTTAGGTATGTTAACACTTCCAGTCCTTTCATAATCAAAGTTTTCGATTTTTCAAAAAATTAGTCCCTTAAATTCAATGTTTGACTTTATTAGGGTTTATTACACGTGTCAATACATCATTGAACGTGATTTTACGAGTTGTTACAGTTTCTTAGGCGGATTATTCCAAAAATAACCACCCGCTAAATACCCGTCATTCTATTAATTCGAACTCGACCATGACAAAAGACCAAATGGGTTGTGTCATCCCTCGTTGACTTAGTTACTTGTGCTTTTAAGATCGCTTTCGAACCAAGACATTTTGAAAAAAAAAATTGAAATTTTTCTCCCATCCCCATACTTGAGGTAAACATTGTCCTCAATGTGTAGTGTTTAAATGAACGGGTCAAAAATCGAAAATCTTTTACTTACTCCCCCATCCCCACACTTGAGGTAAACATTATCCTCAATGTGTAAGAACTAGAGTTTTTAAATCGCACAAGGGATGTGACACGACTAATTTCCCAAAAAATTCACCCCGGAAACTAAAGTACAAATACAATCCACTTATTACTAACTAAGAATCAAAGGTAAAAGGAAACGTATGCACCTGATTTTCTCGTTAATGGCTCATGTGCTCTTCGTCTTTTCAAGAAAACGGTCGTCCCACGAACATAATTACCTACAAGTCTTAACCCTTGTGTAGAAGCATGCTTCTCACAACCATTAAAATTTGTTAGCTACTTAGTTCTACCACTTTTATGAAAATATTACCAAGTTATACGTTAGTTTACCTTGATTTATATGGAAAATTAATTTACAACAACAAAAAGTCTAACTCACTTTCGTAGGAATCACGGTTGCATTTAGCGTATGCAACAAGCCCTTTTAAACCTCCTGATAGCTCGGGAGGACCAGTAGGTCTCGTGAGGGTTATATAGGGAACACACCCACAAAGTTCATTTAACTTAAAAAAAAAATACCAAAGACATAAAAGCTAACTAACAAGAATAAATATACAACAACAACAACAAAACACATACCTTACCATCACCGCTGGTATCGTTCGTTCGGGTCGACTGGTGGGTAATACGGACAGATTTGGGTCGGGGTTAAGGGATTTGGGGTGATTTGGATCCGATAGAAGGAAAGCAGATGTGATTATTAATGTCCCAAACTTATATTGTTGCCTCCTTTTTGGTTTCTTAAAACCCTTTTATTCCCCAAATACATCACGTGATGTAAGTGTGTCATGTAAGATTTTTTTTTCTAAAACCTATTTAAAATACCTTAACCAAACACATGTGCTGCTACTTAGGTTTAAATATGTAATAAAAGGCATTTGGATTGGGTTTTTAAAAGAAACAGGTGACTTGGATTGGATCTGACAAAACGACGAAACAACAAACAAACAAAAAGAAAAAACAACAGCGTTTGGCCGGAGCAGAGCCGCGTCGGCGACGGTATTGCCGGCGTCGGCGACGCCGAACAGAACAAGACATAGCCGTCGACGCCATACTTGGCTGTCTACGGCACTTTACCATCGACGTGGCCTTCTCAAATGTCGTCGGCGACGCTGGTATGTGTGTCGTCGACGCCGGCTCCATCAACAAAAATCCGTCCGACGCCATTCACTCCTGCCTACGTGACTTTCTGTTCGACGCCATGTCTTGAACACCGTCGTCGACGACAATTCCGTCAACCAAAAACCACCGAGACGCGAATACTTCCTGCCTAAGTGACATTCCTTCGACGCCACTTATGAAAGACCGTCGAAGACGCCGGAATATGCATCGCCGATGCCCACCGGAAAAGCATAAAAAAATTCCGACACGATACTCCCCTGTTTCCGGCCAAATCTCATTTTTTACTTTGTTATCTGTGTTTTTTTCTTTTTTCTTTTTTTGATTTAGAGAAGAAGATGGTGATGTTATTATTATTTATTATTATTATTATTATTATTATTATTATTAGAGTTAATTGCCAAAATCGTCCTGAGATTTGGGCAGGTTTGTCATTTTCGTCTAAAATGACACTTTTATACCAAATTGCCCCCAACGTTTGTAACTTTTTGCCATTTTCATCCAAACCACTAACTTAGTTTATTTTTTCTGTTAAGTTGAGGATATTTGGATGAAACTGTCAAATATAAAACCACAGGGACGATTTTGGCAATTTACTCAAACTCTTTTAAATTTCTTTTATTTAATTAATTTTGTTACATATATAATAAAAAAGAATATACATGCAATTTTTACATGAAAAAAATAATAGCTTTGTCACATAATTTTTATAAATTTTCATCCAACCACTAGCTAAGTTAATTTTTCTATTAAGGCGAAGGATGAAAATGACAAAAAGTTACAAACGTTGGGGGCAATTTGGTACAAAAGTGTCATTTTGGACAAAAATGGCAAACGTGCCCAAGCCTCAGGGACGATTTTGGCAATTAACTCTTATTATTATTATTATGATATTTTTATTTTCCCTTTTTTTTTGACGTGATGCCATTTTGACGTTATTTCCTTTTTTTTATTCTATTTTACCTTTTAGTTTTTATTTTATTTTATTTTATTATTATTATTTTTTTTGAATTTTTTAAAGATTAAATATCTTCTTTTTTTTTAACTTATTATTTGAAACTTATTTACTAAACTAAACTATCAAAACAAAACTATTTAACAAAACTAAATTAAATTATCAAAACAAAATGTTTATTATTTTTAATTTAATAACTAAACTAACACTAAACTAAACTAAATAGATAAACTAAAACGAATTGAGAAAGGAAATGTACAACAACAATTAACTTACCACCTCATGGTGGTCGAATGGCGTGCTTGCCGCCCACAAACTCCTCAAAATCACCCACCGGTGATTCATACCATTTGTTGCCAAACGGTACAAACTTCCTCACCTCCTCTTCCTTCTTCTTTTCTTGATGTGACTTCTTTGTCTTCTTCTTCTTGACCGTCTTCTTCTTTGTTTCTCCAAACCTACCAACCATAGCACATACCTTTTTGTTTGAATTCATGTCCTTTTTAGGACACTTATCCTCACCGAGCGAGTTAGTAAAATTTGGAAAAACATTTAAATTTAATTCCTGATCCCCAAACTTCATGCTTACCGTTCCCGTTGCACAATTTATTATGGCGTTAGCAGTTGACAGAAACGGTCTACCCAGTATGACTATCGGTTGGGTGTCCTCAACACACCCAACATAGTCTACTACCAAAAAGTCAACTGGGTAGTAGCAATCATCCACCTTAACAATCACGTCCTCCACCATCCCCCTTGGATGCGTGGGAGTCTGATTGGCCAATACCACGGGAGTATCAAATTTTTTTAATGGACCAAAATCATATTGCTCATACAAACTCCCGGGCAAGATGCTCACACCAGCTCCAAGATCTAGGAGCGCTATCTCAATTTTGAATGTTCCAATTTGAATTGGAATAAGAGGATCTCCCGAATCTTGAGCTTTTTGAGGAATGACACTCGATAAAACGGCACTAACATGAGATATCAAATCAACTGGTTCAGGTAATTTGTTGTGCCGTTTTTCGATGCTTAACTCCTTTAAGCATTCCACATGAGCCGGAACCTTTATAATGTCATTTAGTAACGGTAAATTAATTTTTTCTTGTTTAAAATTTTCCCACCTCTCATCCTTCGGTGGGTATTGTTCCTCCACTTTCGATGCATTAATCGGGTTAATTTGATTTAGAAAATTTTCACAAAAAGAATTGTAACGCCCCAAAACTTGAATGTTTACATTCACCATAGGTTTCCATATGATATATCCTGAAATAAACAAACTAGGCTATTTAACCTAGTTAAAATACTTAGTAAAACAAGTAAGGAATGAAAATGGTTACAATTGATCAAAAAACCCAAGTAGAGGGACCAAATGTAGCAAGTGAGCAAAACCTTTTAAAAATTCTGCATTTTTAAGAATGTATGTATGTATGTGTCGATGTGTATGGAGAAAAGGGGGAAGAACACCCACTAAAAACCTAAGAAGAAATTCAGCAATTTAAGGAAACAATTGAGTGTTGATCTTGTGCATGTACATCAATCCTTGATTACCTCTACTTGCTAATCATAAGGTATGTTACAATTTGTCTTTTGGTGAAGTTATATGAAGTGGGTTATGATTAATCCATGAATTGATATGAAATTAAGCATGATTGTATATTAGAATCACCAAATAGAACTTGTGTTGTGAAGGATTTTGAGTAATTTGATGATTAGAAGTGAAACCCACTTCTAGTGGAGAAGATGATAACATAGGTGTTTCACCCATGTCAAATCCTTGCTTGAATCATCAATGTGTATGTTGTATCTAATGGATTATTGTTAGATAGGTTGAGTATGGTATGTAATTTAGTTAATTCTAGTTATATTTGATGAATTATGTATGAACTTGGAAGATAATGCATAAATTAGTTGTATATTGTGCATCAAATGGTGTACGCACACCAAGTGAATGATGAAATGTCTAAGTGAAGTTAGCATGTGAGATTGTATGAAATGGCTTGACATATATGAATTAAATATGATAATGATGTAATTAGTAGTATACTAACTTGAGGAATGTGCTTTAGATGGAACTCGTACAAGAATTCTGGTTGAATGTATGTGTTGGTCAAGACTATGCATCAGGGGCTTGTACATTGTGCTTGAACGAGTGATGCTCGCCATGTGTTCTATTAATCACTTAATTGCGATTAAGAAGTGAATGCGTACTAAATGTATAGCATATGACCTTATTAGTAAAGGATGATGTTATGATTATGTTAAGTTGACTAACATAGAATGTGGCTGCCAAATGTAGAATCATGAAAGCATAAGTATGTGTAAATTGATTATATGTATTGCTATATGAGTATGAAATGTGTATGATATCCGTAGTATAATCTATTAATGTTGAGAATGTATGAGCTTAAGTTGATAATTCATATAATGGACAATTGACTTTCTAAAAGTCAACTGTGCATAAATAGCATAATAAGACATTTGGCCACAAATGTGATGTTAGGGAAATCGCAAGGCACATGCTATATCAATAAATGTTATATGTGACGATGTAAATAATTATGTAGAATAAATGTAATTTAGAATGTGCGTGTATACTAATAATGCGGTAACCATAATGACATGAAAGTATAGGATCATGTCAAGGTGGGTGGAAGCGTGGAAGGCTAACGGGAAGGATGCGGGGGAGCAATTACGAAACGGACGCTTAAGGTAAGTGATTTCCGGAATCACTTCTTATTTATAAATGAAGTTTGGTATGTTGTATATAGGGAACCATGTAAGAATTTACGGATAAGGGTAAGTACCAAGGTAAGTTCATATGAACTTCGTCTATCCTTAATGTAAATTAAGATGATAGTCCCATCGTGTTAATGTAATGTTCATTATGTTGCTGAATGTTCATCGTGTTAATGGAATGTTCATTATGTTGCTGAATGTTCATCGTGTTAATGGAATGTTCATTTTGTTGCTGAATGTTCATCGTGTTAATGGAATGTTCATTTTGTTGCTGAATGTTCATCGTGTTAATGGAATGTTCATTATGTTGCTGAATGTCCATCGTGTTAATGGAATGTTCATTATGTTGCTGAATGTGCATCATGTTAATGGAATGTTCATTATGTTGCTGAATGTTCATCGTGTTAATGTTTTGTTCATTATGTTGCTGAATGTTCATCGTGTTAATGGAATGTTCATTGTGTTGCTGAATGTTCATCGTGTTAATGGAATGTTCATTGTGTTGCTGAATGTTCATCGTGTTAATGGAATGTTCATTATTCATCGTGTTAATGGAATGTTCATTATGTTGCTGAATGTTCATCGTGTTAATGGAATGTTCATTATGTTGTCGAATGTCCATCGTGTTAATGGAATGTTCATTATGTTGCTGAATGTTCATCGTGTTAATGGAATGTTCATTATGTTGCTGAATGTTCATCGTGTTAATGGAATGTTCATCATGTTAATGGAATGTTCATCATGTTTGTTGGAAGTTAGTCGGTTATGTTTGTTTGTAATTGCATTGATTTGTGTTGATTTGTGTTGATATGATTGTAGATAAGACTCAACTTACAAATAAGTGAATGTGACTTGTATGTATATATGTATGTAGATATGGAACTGTAGCGTGTGTAAGTAGTGTGAACTTGTATGTACGTACATATGAATGGGATACGTATGAATGTACTTAGATATATGAAAGTGTATACACGTGTTGTAATCTAATGATTGTAGATTACTGGTATACATATATGTGAAGATGTGGGTTTTCAATATGTTTGAGATTACGTATTCCTAACCATGTTACTATTGAGAATGAAATAAATGGAGTGCAGGTATGGGAACGCCGGACTCTCGAGGAATTGATGTCGGACTCGAGTAAATAAAATTGAGAGAATGTTTGAATGGAATACCTTACGTAGTTAGATTGTGATATAGCCTTTTAAGTATATGTATTAAATTATATATGATGTTACCATCTACTAACGTGTTGGTTATATATGGTGACCGCAGGTTAATCAGATATTCATGATGGACAAGTGAACGAGGATCAAGTTGAAGATCATGGATTGTACGGGAAAGCGATCACGTTGTTTGTAATCATTTGTTAACATAGTTACATTAAATAAATGAGGAATGATGTATTTATGTTAGAAGGGTTGACCTAAACGGTATTTAAGTATGTTAGAGTAGTTAAAAGAAAGAAATTTTACGGTTCATTTTCCGTTGCGTCGTTTTGGGTTAAATCGTGAATAGGGTCTTACAAGTTGGTATCAGAGCCCTGGTTTGAGGGAAATCAAGTGTGAGGAGGTAAATACTTGGACTCAAACCTGTGTGCTCTTGTGACAAGGAACCCGTACAATCCAAGACTCGATCAAGATCTAAGGGTAGAAGCAAAGGTAAGTATGTACTTAAGTATGTATTTGAAGAAAACTAACAGTATGTTATGTGTATGTTTAGCATAATTGCTTGGAGAGGATGATATGTGAATGCGGTCTAGGACCGGCATCAAGGCATGTGATAAGAAAAATACGTAAATTTAACCTGTGGGTTCATGTAACGGTAAAATCTATCAAGTGAAGGAAAATTTCAAAAAGGAATATAATAATAGAATGGTAATGAAGTTTTGAAAATGTTACACGTGCCGAAACCTAATTCTTCGGACATAAGGTGACGATTACACGAAGACACGAAACTAGTATGTGGATTATGTACCTGGCCAATACACAAGAAACATATGACGTTCGTGAGACCTTGATAATTGTTACAGGTATGCCCGTTAGAATTAGGTAGTAGGTGGACGTGAGGGTGAAGGGAAATGTAAGACTTTTAGGGTTTTGAAAGTACCAAATACACATGAGAAGTATGAATGATAAGTTAGAATCCGCGAAACGGATTCGAAACATGAAATGAATGAAAGATATGAATGATATGTTAGAAACCGCGAGACGGATTCGAAACATAGAAGGGAATGAATGATAGAATGAAAAAGTTTAAAATTCGTAAATAGGCATGAATCAAATAAGTAAGAATGAATGACAAGAATGAAAGGTTGGATCCATAAACAGATAAGGATCGGATGAGAATAAAGGAGGGAATGCCCTTCTCTCCCCAACTACGGTAAGTATAAACATTGTAAGCAAGTGGTGCCGGTAGCCATTCCGAGTTAAGTATGTTGCTCCACTAAAGGAGTGCATATATATACATGTCACGCATATATGAACATGCGTGGGATGAGTTGTTGCTAGTTGTTGAAACCTAGTTAGGGATGTGTGTACAGTTTGACCTTGATAGGGTCAAAAGGTTATATGAGTAAGTACAAGACAAATTTCAATAAGATAACAAGAAGGGTGATGGAAATTAGCATACAGAAAGTTTTGTTGAAAGAAAGAAGTATCGAATAAAGTTACGGGATGGGCATATTAAAAAAAACAACCAACTCATGAGAGTTGGGGTGAATGACTGGCTAAGACCCGGACGAATGGCTTAAGTATGGACGGGGAGGGAAAGTTTTCGCAAGAAACACTAAAATAATGAAATGATGTTTTCGTAAGTATGTTCGAACTGAAAGCAAGTACAAACACGTACTTCAATATGTATATACAATAAGTAATAAGGGGCAGTTTGACCTTGAAAAGTCAAACTGCAGAAGTTGGCAAATAATTAACGAATTGTAAGGATAGTACGTAAGAAATGAAATATGTAATGTAGCATAGAACGTAAGTGAGAAATTTGTGAAAGTAATATAGTTTAATGAACAACAAATAGAATGAATGAATGAATTGTGCTAACCATTTAATTTTGTAAATGAGAATAGTAGAAAGACTTGAAATGATGAAACTAGTAGAGTTAGCAGAAGATGCTCATGATGCGGAAGCTCATCACATGAAGTAAAAGGTCAACCCATTTATGAAATGGACTCATGAAGGAACAAGCTGATCTGGGTCACGGATCGTCGATCTATATAATAAAGTCAAGGTTAGTAAAATGTTTAGTTCATGATTGGTAAGTAAGAATTTGTAGATCGAATAGTACTTATGAACAAAATGAATGATAAGATAGATAGGGTATGGTATGGAATGTTTGACTTTTAACAGTCAACATAAGAAGAAATTTATGTCATCAAAAAGAAATCTCAAGAGTCTTGAGTAAAAAATTTCGGGTATTGGTTAAACGCTCGTACGATAAACTTGCACGACATATTTACTTATGTAGAATAAGTAGTGCGTGAAGGGAGCGAAGAACATAGTGACATGAATGATATGATTCGATGTTAAACCTAAGGGCGTGCATAGTACAAGTAACGGTAGTAAATGTAGAATGATGTTTAATCCTCGTGTCGAGTACGGATAAGTAAGTATGAAAATGGTAGTTATGTTAGTGTATTAATAAATAATTGAATGTTTACGGTAATGCGTACTATCAGATGCTCACCTCCCATGTGGATATGAAAGAAATTAGGAGCAACGTTTGTAATGGATTGTAGTGGTTTGCTTAAGATAAACGAGAATGAAATAATAGTTATCTAGTGATAATGTTTAACTCAAATGAATGTTGGTAAAATGAGTATCTAAATGGTCCAAATTATTATGTGCCAACGAAAGTACCCAGAAAGAATGCTAATAATAGAACACCGAGGTAAACTCACGACAAGTATTCGTTGGGATAATGCTAGAATGGAATATCTTATACGTACATGTGTGATATGGAAATAGAATGACCCACTACAAATGGTAAATGTATGAAAGTTCAACGCTTGATTAAGAAGGCAAGAACAAGATATATACTTATGATAGTAAGTGAATGCTACCTCTTAAATAAGTCACAAGTGTTTTTGTGTTGTAATGAGCACCATGAATGAATAGATGAAAAAAAGGTAAGAGTAGAATTGGTCTAGTAGGGATGAGAAAGGTTTGGGGGACGAAACCTCCTTTAAGGGGGGTAGACTTGTAACGCCCCAAAACTTGAATGTTTACATTCACCATAGGTTTCCATATGATATATCCTGAAATAAATAAACTAGGCTATTTAACCTAGTTAAAATACTTAGTAAAACAAGTAAGGAATGAAATTGGTTACAATTGATCAAAAAACCCAAGTAGAAGGACCAAATGTAGCAAGTGAGCCAAACCTTTTAAAAATTCTGCATTTTTAAGAATGTATGTATGTATGTGTCGATGTGTATGGAGAAAAGGGGGAAGAACACAGACTAAAAACCTAAGAAGAAATTCAGCAATTTAAGGGAACAATTGAGGGTTGATCTTGTGCATGTACATCAATCCTTGATTACCTCTACTTGCTAATCATAAGGTATGTTACAATTTGTCTTTTGGTGAAGTTGTATGAAGTGGTTTATGATTAATCCATGAATTGATATGAAATTAAGCATGATTGTATATTAGAATCACCAAATAGAACTTGTGTTGTGAAGGATTTTGAGTAATTTGATGATTAGAAGTGAAACCCACTTCTAGTGGAGAAGATGATAACATAGGTGTTTCACCCATGTCAAATCCTTGCTTGAATCATCAATGTGTATGTTGTATGTAATGGATTATTGTTAGATAGGTTGAGTATGGTATGTAATTTAGTTAATTCTAGTTATATTTGATGAATTATGTATGAACTTGGAAGATAATGCATAAATTAGTTGTACATTGTGCATCAAATGGTGTACGCACACCAAGTGTATGATGAAATGTCTAAGTGAAGTTAGCATGTGAGATTGTATGAAATGGCTTGACATATATGAATTAAATATGATAATGATGTAATTAGTAGTACACTAACTTGAGGAATGTGCTTTAGATGGAACTCGTACAAGAATTCTGGTTGAATGTATGTGTTGGTCAAGACTATGCATTTGGGGCTTGTACATTGTGCTTGAACGGGTGATGCTCGCCATGTGTTCTATTAATCACTTAATTGCGATTAAGAAGTGAATGTGTACTAAATGTATAGCATATGACCTTATTAGTTAAGGATGATGTTATGATTATGTTATGTTGACTAACATAGAATGTGGTTGCCAAATGTAGAATCATGAAAGCATAAGTATGTGTAAATTGATTATATGTATTGCTATATGAGTATGAAATGTGTATGATGTTTGTAGTATAATCTATTAATGTTGAGAATGTATGAGCTTAAGTTGATAATTCTTATAATGGACAGTTGACTTTCTAAAAGTCAATTGTGCATAAATAGCATAGTAAGACATTTGGCCACAAATGTGATGTTAGAGAAATCGCAAGGCACATGCTATATTAATAAATGTTATATGTGACGATATAAAGAATTATGTAGAATAAATGTAATTTAGAATGTGCTTGTATGCTAATAATGCGGTAACCATAATGACATGAAAGTATAGGATCATGTCAAGGTGGGTGGAAGCGTAGAAGGCTAACGGGAAGGATGCGGGGAAGCAAGTACGAAACGGACGCTTAAGGTAAGTGATTTCCGGAATCACTTCTTATTTATAAATGAAGTTTGGTATGTTGTATATAGGGAACCATGTAAGAATTTACGGGTAAGGGTAAGTACCAAGGTAAGTTCCTATGAACTTCGTCTATCCTTAATGTAAATTAAGATGATAGTCTCATTGTGTTAATGGAATGTTCATTATGTTGTTGAATGTTCATCGTGTTAATGGAATGTTCATTATGTTGCTGAATGTTCATCGCGTTAATGGAATGTTCATTTTGTTGCTGAATGTTCATCGTGTTAATGGAATGTTCATTTTGTTGCTGAATGTTCATCGTGTTAATGGAATGTTCATTATGTTGCTGAATGTTCATCGTGTTAATGGAATGTTCATTATGTTGCTGAATGTCCATCGTGTTAATGGAATGTTCATTATGTTGATGAATGTGCATCGTGTTAATGGAATGTTCATTATGTTGCTGAATGTTCATCGTGTTTATCGAATGTTCATTATGTTGCTGAATGTTCATCGTGTTAATGGAATGTTCATTATGTTGTTGAATGTTCATCGTGTTAATGGAATGTTCATTATGTTGCTGAATGTTCATCGTGTTAATGGAATGTTCATTGTGTTGTTGAATGTTCATCGTGTTAATGGAATGTTCATTGAGTTGCTGAATGTTCATCGTGTTAATGGAATGTTCATTGTGTTGCTGAATGTTCATCGTGTTAATGGAATGTTCATTTTGTTGCTGAATGTCCATCGTGTTAATGGATTGTTCATTATGTTGCTGAATGTTCATCGTGTTAATGGAATGTTCATTATGTTGCTGAATGTTCATCGTGTTAATGGAATGTTCATCATGTTAATGGAATGTTCATCATGTTTGTTGGAAGATAGTCAGTTATGTTTGTTTGTAATTGCATTGATTTGTGTTGATATGATTGTAGATAAGACTCAACTTACAAATAAGTGAATGTGACTTGTATGTATATATGTATGTAGATATGGAACTGTAGCGTGTGTTAGTAGTGTGAACTTGTATGTACGTACATATGAATGGGATATGTATGAATGTACTTAGATATATGAAAGTGTATACACGTGTTGTAATCTAGTGATTGTAGATCACTGGTATACGTATATGTGAAGATGTGGGTTTTCAATATGTTTGAGATTACGTACTCCTAACCATGTTACTATTGAGAATGAAATAAATGGAGTGCAGGTATGGGAACGCCGGACTCTCGAGGAATTGATGTCGGACTCGAGTAAATAAAATTGAGAGGATGTTTCAATGGAATACCTTACATAGTTAGAATGTGATATAGCCTTTTAAGTATATGTATTAAATTATATATGAAGTTACCCTGTACTAACGTGTTGGTTATATATGGTGACCGCAGGTTAATCAGATATTCATGATGGACAAGTGAACGAGGATCAAGTTGAAGATCATGGATTGTACGAGAAAGCGGTCACGTTGTTTGTAATCATTTGTTAACATAGTTACATTAAATAAATGAGGAATGATGTATTTATGTTAGAAGGATTGACCTAAACGGTATTTAAGTATGTTAGAGTAGTTAAAAGAAAGAAATTTTACGGTTCATTTTCCGCTGAGTCGTTTTGGGTCAAATCGTGAATAGGGACTAATGTGTGCAAAATGCAACATATAAATTACATCAATTGTGGCATAAAACTAACCCTTTTATAGTACTAATGTTGGAAAAAGTGTGTTTTTGTCTTCCTTTTGTATTTTCAGGATTAAATGAGCTCAAATTAACAAAAGAAGCAAAAAGGCAGCTAAATCTAACATAAATACAAGAAAAGGAACAAACGTGGCATGCCCGACCTCCCCGAAAGCATCTTCCCAAGCAAAACAAGAGAACAGAAGGCTGAACACGCCCCGTGTTCAGTGAACACGGGGGCGTGCCCAAATGTCAGCATAAAAGACAAAGTTGTAGAAGCTTCCATCGCCCACCACGGGGCCGTGCTCAGCGGACACAGGGCCGTGGTCAACTATAAGATTCGCAGAATCCAGGCAAATCTTGATAGTACAGATATGCTTCTGCACACGGGGTCGTGCCCAGCGGACACGGGGACGTAATCAACTAATGCAGCCAAAAGCAATTAACGAAGACAGAGAAGAGGATGGACACGGGGCCGTGCCCGAGCTTCTGTTCAGTCTATAAATAGGAGTGCTTGGCTCAAGCTCAAACCATCCCTTGGCACACCACCTCTCTCACACTTCACACTTCACCCACCACCCACCACCACCATAACACCATCATCCACCACCATCATCCATTGTCCATCATAGAGTGTGTGAGTCGTCTCGGGATCCAAGATTGATCGTAAGAGTTCTTGACAATCAAGGCCATGTTTGCCTAAGTCTCTTACATCACTTGGTGAAGACAAAGTGTCTAGTGTAATACTTTTTATTTTTAATCTTTTCGCACTTTTTAATTGGTTATGTATTAATGACTTTAATAACTAGTTTCTTATGTTGAAGGTGATTCTTCCTTATCGTTTGTCCGTGGTGTCTTGGCATTATTTTACTGTCTATATAAAATAAAAGATTTTCACCATTCATATCTCCACGGTCTATATGGAGGTATGTTGGCTACCTGGTCGGGGGTTAAGGGAACGGTTTGGTAAGAGTCTTGCCATTGTTCAGTGTATAGATCCTGTAAAGGACCTGGGTCAAATTTAGTAGGACCTCCTTCAATACTTAACGGTATTGGATGGCGGGGGTCCAAACTCTTTGATCCCCTCATAAGTTAAGCTACTATTAAAACTTTAATCCGGCTACTTAGGACTGTATCCCTGCTGACTCAGACTACTTAGCCGAGGGTAACGTCGCCTTCAAAAGAGGGGCCTACCACATTATGCATTAATAACTTAATTAATTATCTTTCAATAATCCAACCCTTTAGGATTGTATCCCTGCTGACTCAAACTACTGGGTTGAGGGTAACGTCACCTCCAAAAGAGGGGCCTACTACAATAACTAAGATAATCTCTTAAATAGTGCAAAAGTGCGGAAATAATCAAAGGTTACACTAAACACGAGTCGGAGCCAAGTGATTCATCTTGTCTATCTGTTTTTTCTTTATTTTTATTTTTCAGCATTTTAGTTAGTTTTTATTTTCTTAGTTTAAAACCTTTTTCTAAACTTTTGATTTGATTAGACGTTGAGGATAAACCGGTACTAAAAGCTCTTGTGTCCTTGGACGACCTCGGTATCTTGCCAACACTATACTACGCTCACGATGGGTGCACTTGCCCATATGTGTGTTTAGTGTTAGTAAATATCGTGTTTTATAAATTTAAAACTTGGCTAAAAAAGTGTTAAAGGGCTTAAAATATACACCTAATATATATAACACTTCACACGCATCAAGTTTTTGGCGCCGTTGCCGGGGACACAAGGATTTTAAGAAAGTTAGGAATCAGCGGCCTAATCGTTTTTTCTTATTTTTCTATTTTTTTTTTTAGATTTTTCTTAGTTTTTCAGCTTCTGCAGAACTCAGCACGGGCCGTGCCAGGTCGGACACGGGCCGTGCTCAGCATTGTTACTGGCAGTTTTTATTTTCCGAGTTACAGAGAGCTGAACACGGGGCCGTGTCGGTGCAACACGGGGCAATGCCCAACTCCCCAGTAACAGGGATCCGGAAAACAATCACTGTATCTCCGACCACTGGCCGTGTTCACTGAACACGGGGCCGTGGTGAACCTTCTGACCAACGTTCTTTTCTGTTTTTGTTGCAGGACTTTGAACCCAGGCGCCACATTTGAACTTCCTACGTAGTGCATGAGCTCCAGTTCTAGTAGAGACATAAAAGAACCTCTAGAAGAACCCGAACACTTTCTCAGAAAAAGACTTAAAGCTAAAAACCAAGAGAAAGTTTCGGGGGACCCACTTCCAATGGCGGACCAACGTACCCTCATGGATTACCTACGACCCACTGTAGGTAATCTCGGCGCCGCTATCAATGCACCGAATGTCGAATCCAATAACTTCGAACTTCGGCCACATTTGATACAAATGCTTCAAAAGTCCGCAACCTTCCATGGGCTTGCGGACGAGGATCCCCATCTACATATTACTAATTTCTTAGAAATATGTGATACCTTTCAGATCAATGGAGCATCAAACGACGCCATTCGCCTTCGAATGTTTCCATTTTCACTAAAAGACCGAGCTAAGGCTTGGCTTAACACCCTCCCAGTTGGCTCGGTAAACACCTGGGATGAACTAGCCCAAAAGTTTCTATATAAGTATTTCCCTCCTGCTAAAACGGCTAAATTAATGACTGAAATTAATACATATTCACAAGAGCATGGGGAATCCTTATATGAAACTTGGGAAAGGTTCAAGGAGCTACTAAGACAGTGTCCTCATCACGGTCTTGCGGTATGGCAACAAGTATCCACTTTCTACAATGGGTTGTTGCCACACACAAGACAAACACTTGATTCTAGCTCCGGGGGACTTTTAGGTAATCGTCGCCCAAATGAAATATATAATCAAATTGAGGAAATTGCTCAAACCAATTTTCAATGGCACACTTCCAGAGGCAATAAATCTATTGCCCCGGGTGCCCATAAGGTTGATGAAAGCACTTCTTTACAAGCCCAAATCTAAGCCCTTTCTTCAAAAATCAAAAAGCTAGAAATGACAAAAATAGTCTCGGTTATGGCTTGTGAAGGGTGTGGTGGGCCACATGAAAATTGGAGTTGTATGAAAGAATTAGATGACCAAACGAAAACGGTAAACTACATTGATAACAGACCTAGGCCGTCGGGTCCTCCAACGGGTACCTACAACCAAGGATGGCGTAACCACCCAAACCTTGGTTGGAGAGATCCCGGCAATAGTAGTAACCAACAAAATCAACGAACTAACTTTCAACAACCACAAAACTTTTCTCAACAACAAGGTGGACGAGAAAGGCTTGAAGATACTGTATCTCGCCTCATCTCCGACACCGAAAAGAAAAACTCGGATCGATTTCAGCAATTGGAATCGAATTTTAGAAATCAACAAGCTAGCATTCAAAACATTGAAAAACAATTAAATCAAGTAGCTCAAAATTTCTCCGAGAGACCACAAGGCGCGTTACCAAGCAATACCGAAACCAACACAAAAGCGCAAGTACATCTCATCACATTGAGAAACCGAACCGTGGGTCCCGAGGAGGCTCCAATACCGCCAGATGAAAGCCAGTCCAGCCAAACCACGACTCCAGCCGCACCCCAACCAGAAAAGGCTTCTTTACCAAATCAAGAGCCCACCAAGACTCCTCCGGTTCCATACCCCGGTAGGTTAATTCGTCAAAAGACCGATGAGCAATTCGTAAAATTCGAAAATTTACTAAAACAATTGCATGTTAATATTCCTTTTATCGAGGTCCTAACCCAAATGCCTAAATATGCAAAATTTATGAGGGACTTCCTCACTCACAAAAGGAAAATTGAATCATTGCAATTAGTTAACTTAGGCGAAGAATGCTCCGCCTTGGTACTCAACAAACTCCCCCAAAAGAAAATTGATCCTGGAAGCTTCACGATCCCTTGCTCGATTGGGGAATCCCCCATTCGTAATGCACTAGCCGATCTTGGGGCTAGCATTAACCTCTGTAGGATCGTGAGACGACCTAAAGAGTCGATCAGAAGAGTGCTCAGACTGAATCAGAGGCGGAATTCATTGATTCAGTCTTTGTTTAGCTTGATTTCACTATTAAATGTCTCTTTTATTGATCTGCTGACAATATACAAGCGCTGGAGACGATTCGGCAGAGTTTCGCCATTACATACAAGACCTTCACACTTATTCTAATGATTTCGCTCATGAGACCCTTATATAGAGATGGTGGTTTCGCTCATAAGTACACGTACATATAAGCGGAACCTCTCATGTCCATATAAGCGGAACCTCTCATGTCCATATAAGTGGAACCATCTTTAAGGTTTCCCACATACGGACATGTTCATAAAAGCGAAACCATCTATAAGGTTTCCCACATACGGACATGTCGGGAAATCTCATACAATGTGCCCTAATCTATACATTTAATGTATGACTCGATACAAGACGAAGTCGACAGATGTAGTGCACCAACAGACTCCCCCTCAGATGTTGACGGAGTCGACTATCGAGTCACGACAATGCTGTGTCTTTACTTCTTCAGTCTTGATCAGTCTCTGGGCTTCAATTCTTAATCGGTCTTCTTCAGGAACTCTTCCTGGAATCATGTACCCGGATCTTTCTCTGGCTCTAACTCTCGTCAGACTCCCCCTATCATCAAGCTGGGATCGCTGTCTGGAATTTGTTATCACCTTTGAAATTAAATCCTGGTTTTTTTTTTAGTTTAAGCTCTTCTCAGGTTCTGATTCATCTCCTGGCTTTCCGTAGCAACAGGATCAGAAACCTACACATCTCAAACACACAATTTACAAACCAACACTGTTGTGATTCAACTTAATGAATCAACTAAACATTTGAGAATCATTTTCATTTAAAATTGATTTTAAAAAATTTGAAACATTTCAAATTCTGATTCAAATTAATGAAACATCTTAAACATTTCAAACCATTTAACCAACCCAACTGTTCATCATGTTTAGCCTTTGAGATTTTGAATATCAGCTTTCCAACATCAGTTGTCAAAAATCTTTTTAGATTTTACAAACTTTATGCTAAAACACACTAAAATCTTTTTGGATTTTCTGAAAAAAATAACTAACACCACTTATAGAATCAAGAAAATGCAGAAATGAAATATTTACAGACAATATTTTTGTGAGTTTGTGCAAGAGGATCATATCAGATTTTGAGACAAATCACCAACACCGTTAAGCTTCATTTCATTTTAAGTTTTAAACAATTCACTTAGAATGACAGTATATTGGTCCACTTAAATTCTCACACAAAGTTCAACTGTTTCGAGATACGATATTAATGTCTTAAGCACTTAAACCCAATCGTGTGTCCCACCTCAGAATATACTCCCGTATCCAGATCCCAAAATTCAGTCTTACAGGTAATTATGACACAAATGATATCTGTACATAAATTAGGTAATGCGAGGGCCGAGGGATCTCAGGTCGATACTTCCGTATACGCAGAGAGATATCAGCTTCGACTTTACGGTATGTCCCCTTTAGAGGATCTTTTAGCTACAACAGCAGCGACTATCAATTTTATTGTTTCATCTGCATGCTGAGGGTTTATGCTATATTTCAAGCATTTGCGGAAAGTATTATTCGAGGACTAGGTCAGAACTTCCATTCAGCAGAAGTCCCGGAATAATACCCCAGATATCACTGAGTATAAAGACCTAGTATATCAGAAAAAGGAATCTTTCAAACGAGATTTCGGGGGTTACCCATATATCCGAGAGATGTTTCCCCACGATATAAGCAAGTTTGAAATTTAGGTTTATATCTCGTCACAATCTACTAAATGTGCAAAAACCTACTCACACATCCACAGTGAGATTGTTTATCACATTTAACTTTCCATTTCTTTAGCGTGTTATGACAGTCCACTGATGTACTATCATTTCCTCTTTTATGCAACAAAAACTCATTTTCATTTTTTACTGTTTTTGTCTTTTTGCCAGTAGGTTTTATCATGTTTTTGGCTTTTTCAAATTTTCAAATGTTTTTGGATTTTCTAAAATTTCTTACTCCCCCTAAAATGCAAACACATTTTAGGAAATTTGAAAACAAACTGTACAACAACGTGACAACTGATATCGAATTGCCTCAATTCGCCATCCACTTGTCATAAACAATCAGAACTCCCCCTCACAACAAACTATTTTTCCATTATGATTTCAAAACACTTAAGTTTGTTTTAACCAAAATGGTTTTTCCGGAAAATTAGTTTTCTTGATTTTGTAAACCATTAGTAGGTTAGGGATTTGGTTCATCACATTGTTTTTCAACCACTTGAAGGAAATCAGATACAACTTAATGTCCCTGATTTACCACTTGTAAGATCAATCCAATTCAAATTCTGAACCACTTGTAAAAATCACAAACATACAACTCAAACCTGCTTTTCAACCAATTTACCATCTGTTGGTTGAATTCTCAAGGTGTCGATTCCTACTCCTCGCTTACAAACCTGGGAGTTCCGGCAAGTCAGGTTTTTCATTTGAACAGATTCACCCAAGCCTGACGATCCTTGGGTGATTTTGAATTCTTGTTTAACAATGGTGGAAAATTTGCATCATCCATTGTTAAACCAGAATTCTCAATTTTTACCTCAACCAAAGGCTCATCTGGCTTTGACGAACCAGAATCATTGCCTGTACATGGCTTGTCTGACTTTGACACGTCAGATTCATCGCCTGAAGGTGGCTTATCTGACTTTAACATGTCAGATTCATCGCCGACCATTTTCTTCTTCCTCTTTTCTTCATTCGTCCTCAGATTTGTATCCGATGAATTCTTCTTGCTTGACTTTGCCATCGAAGGAGTAGATTCATCAGAACTCTTATTTTTAATAGATGAACCCGCGGACAAGATCTTCTCTAGATACTCTCTAGCCTTCTTTCTCTTCTTCCTCAGTCTGTCTTTCTGCCCCTGAGAAAGCTTCACTTTCATTTCTTGAACTTTAGGTTCTTGAACCTTCTGTTCTTTGAGCTTGACATTGACTGATTTCTTTGCCATTTTCTGAGAATTAACCCTCAATCTTTCATTTGATCTCCTTGGGCAATCTCTGGCAATGTGACCTCTGATGTTGCAATTAAAGCATCTTCTCGTCTCATAATTCCAACTTTGGCAGTTAACAGCAATGTATCCTTGATAACCACATTGGTAACACACTCTGTTATCGTACCAATCACCATTGTCAGCCCAAATGCTCAAATCATAGCATTGTTTGGCTTGGTGATATTCATTCCTCATGTTTGCTGGATTTGACTTTTGAGCACTGTGGTCCAACCTGCACCACTTATTGCCAACAGTTGTTGAGTTTTCATTTTTCAATTTTTGTGATTTTTTATTTTGATTGGATGATCGATCTGATGAGCTTTTATTATCTTTTTGAACATTATTCTCATTTTTAATTTTTTGTTTCTGTTCCACCTTCTTCTTCAAAGGTTTTTGCTTAGAGCATTCTCCCTTTTCAGTTGATTGTAGAACAGTTTCTTGAAACTTTTCTTTTAATTTCAAAAACAATTTTTGTTTTTCAATTTTTCATTTTCATCATCAGATTTCTCATCACAATCTTCAACTTTGACATTGCCAAAGTTTGTGACATCGTCACTTATTGGAACTAAATTGATCGGTTTTGGACAGGGAAAATTCAAACTATCTAATGAAGTCACAAAACATTTCAATTTCTTTTCAAGTTCATCAATCTTGTTTCTTGAATTCTCAGCTTCGTTTTCAAGCTGAGATATTCTTTCAAGATGAGACTTGATTGATTTTTCATTTTCATTCTTCATGTTTTCAAGAACAGATTTTTCATTTTCTAAAACTTTTAGCTGTTCTTGAAATTTTGTTTCATTTGCTTTCAAATTCTTGTTTTCCAGCTTTACCCATAAATCTTCATTTTCTGAAGATTTCTTTTTGCTTTCAAAGTCTTTTTCTTTCTCACTCAAAACCTTGTTTTCAGATGTCAAACTGTTTAAATTACTTAACAGTTTGTCATTTTCAGTTTTCAGCTTTTCACAATTTCCCTGTAAATCCAGAATCTGTTTAATATCAGCTTGCTTCTCATCTTTCAACTTCTTGACTTCCAATGTCAGACTTTCCGCATCCTTCAAGAGTTTGTCATTGTCAGTCTTAAAGTTGTCACATTTGGAGCACACTAATTCAGAATTTGAAAATTCATTCTTCACAGATTCTTCATTCTTTGGTATTTCCTTTGTCTCTGTTTTGTATGTTCCTGCACAAACAATTTTAACAAAATCAAGAGAATTTAAATTTGCATCAATATAACATCCCCTTTTAAAGTCATATTTCATGTTATGTTTTGCAGCGAAACACATACATATTCTCCTATCAATTTCAGTAATTACATCCAAATTGATTTTATCAAGATTTCCCAAATTCAATTCATCTAGATTCCCTTTGATTTTATTCATCAATATTTTCTTCTTATCAGAATTTTCATAACTATGCTTTTGAAGTTTATTGATGAAATCAGATGGATGTAATTTTGAAAATTTAGGCTCTTGTTTTAATTTCTTTAAAACATCATCCCATTCAGCAGGTAAAGCATCTGCAAACTTTGATATCTTTTCAGTATCTGTCAATTTTATTCCAAACAATTTTAACTTGTCCATCAAGTAATCAAATCTCCTTTCCATCTCTTTCACGGTCTCATCCTTTTGACATGCAAATCTTTCAAGTCTAAGAATCCAAATCTTCTTATCATCTTGTTCATATCCGCTCATTTGATACCAACCATATCTATTTAACCTTTCAATAAACTCATTCTCCTTTTCATCAAACATTTTTGCCATATTTCAAATAATCCCGACACATTTTCTAAAATGTCACAAAAACGAAATCCCAAGATGTGAATGACACAAGAGTGGAACCCTGATGTTCACAAGAGTGGAACCCTATGTTCAAATAAGCGAAACCAGTATTGTCCAAATAAGCGAAACCTCAAAGTTCACAAGAGTGGAACCTCAAAGTGTCACAAAAGCGGAACCTCAAAGTGTCACAAAAGCGGAACTAGATCAATATGTCCAAAAGAGCGAAACCAGCTTGATATTTGGAGCGAAACCACCTGATTTTGTTGACACAAAAGCGAAACTACACAATGTTCGAATAAGCAAAACCTATTCCGAAGGTAATTTCATCCATTTTTAGTCCGAATTTCAGTGTCAAACTTTACAGGGTTTGTCTATGTCCAATTATACACAGTCTGTGAAATTTTGAGCGAGTTTCGACCAATAAAACTTTCTGTAATGATGAAAGAAGGTGTAGAAATCAGAATTTTTGAGCGAAAACGAGCTAAACGGTAAGAACTCTTCCTCCTGAGCTCTGATACCACTTGTAGGATCGCGAGACGACCTAAAGAGTCGATCAGAAGAGTGCTCAGACTGAATCAGAGGCGGAATTCATTGATTCAGTCTTTGTTTAGCTTGATTTCACTATTAAATGTCTCTTTTATTGATCTGCTGACAATATACAAGCGCTGGAGACGATTCGGCAGAGTTTCGCCGTTACATACAAGACCTTCACACTTATTCTAATGATTTCGCTCATGAGACCCTTATATAGAGATGGTGGTTTCGCTCATAAGTACACGTACATATAAGCGGAACCTCTCATGTCCATATAAGCGGAACCTCTCATGTCCATATAAGTGGAACCATCTTTAAGGTTTCCCACATACGGACATGTTCATAAAAGCGAAACCATCTATAAGGTTTCCCACATACGGACATGTCGGGAAATCTCGTACAATGAGCCCTAATCTATACATTTAATGTATGACTCGATACAAGACGAAGTAGACAGATGTAGTGCACCAACAACCTCATACCCACATCAATGTTCAACCGTCTCGGCTTAGGAAAAACGAGCCCTACAAAGATGAGCATACAACTAGCCGACAGATCCGTCAAATTTCCACAAGGTGTCGCTGAAAATCTATTGGTTAAAGTCGACAATTTCGTCTTCCCGACCGACTTTGTCATCCTAGACATGGAAGAAGACACCGATGTCCCCCTCATCCTCGGGAGGCCATTTCTAGCCACCGCCCAAGTAGTGGTTGATATGAATGACGGAACACTAACATTTAAGTTTGGGGACGAGGAAGTGAAGTTTGGAGTTGGAAAAAGAGTAGAAGACGAAGACCCGGTCAACTACATGAAGGTCATAGACTCAAGCTTGGATGACGCTCTCCGACGGTGTAACATGGGATGCAAAACATCCCACTTAAGTGACATATGACCAGGCTTTGGGTCTAGCCAAGGACCCTTATAAACGTGGCGCACCACGGAGGCATTCCGCGGAACTATCCTTAGTTTAATTTAGATTAGTTTTTATGTTTTCTAGTTTAGTTTTAATTTTCAGGAATAAAACACACTCGGGGTGACAAAGGATGCAAGGGGAACTTGAACCAACAACCCATGCAGGAAAACAGAGCCATCCGACGAACTTTCTTCATTACAGCAGGTTCAGCACGGGTCGTGTCCGCCCAACACGGTCCCGTGCTGCACAGTCTGCAGAAAACACCCAATTCAGGTAAACTGGACACGGGCCGTGTTCACCCAACACGCCCCCGTGTCCAGGCTTCTGTTTCTTTTGTTTAATTTTTGTTACTGGCACCTGAACACGGGGCCGTGTCCAGGCGCCCAGTAACACAATTTTTTGCTTTTTCACACCTTTTACACATTCAATCAACCTAAAAACTTATTTTTGGGACACATTGAGGACAATGTGTAATTTAAGTATGGGGGGGGGGGGGGATGCTAAAACCTTGAATCTTGCAAGTCCTAATAACAAGCCTTACACAAAACTCTATTGGAACCGCTAATCACCCCAATTTTTTTTCCAAAAAAATTTTCATTTTTTTACTTGTCTAGGTTTAACTTGGGAATTTCAAATTCTAAAAAGGTTATATTTTTACAAATTTACAACCGATAGCGTCGTGATAAAAAGAACCAACATAAGAAAATTATGAAAAGGCATGACAAGTTTAGTTAAAATTTAATTATATATACTCGATCACATAAAAACCCATTCCCACAAAAGTGAGTTTTGAGCCTTTATTGAGCATACAAATACATATCTTTAAACTAAATGCTCATTTTTCGTTTCTTGTGTGAATAGCCGCTTGGTTCTTACAACTCTAGAACTTGCCACGACGATACATTCCCGGTCCTTACCAACTTAAACCCGAGTAAGTAAATGATGGAGGCATTAGGACTAACCCTTTTTATTTCTACACCTTTATTTTTTCTTTTTTTTTACTACCTACCCAAAATCCCCCTAGTTAACCCCTTTGAGCCTAAACCTTTTCGTTTCTTAACCCAAACCAAACACCCTTTCACCCACCAAAACCTTTTTATTTTTAACCCTTTGTTTTAGTAACAAGCTCAGTTTTTCGTATGACTTTCAAAAAAAAAAAAAGATTGATGATGAAGCAAAAGAAATAAACAAGCAAGTTCATCAAAAATAACTTTGTTTGAATTATGACTTCATAAAAAATAAAAAAATTTGCAAAAATAAAAAGTCTTACGAAAAACCGATGTTTTTTAGGCTTTTCGCCCTTTTCTACTAACCACTAACCCAACCACCTACCTTTAGCCCAAGCCTAACCCTTCACCCAAAAGTCCTCTTGATATTTACGAAGGTATATAGTTAAAAAGGAGGAGGATTGATTGCTTGGCAAGCCTATGGTAGGAGTAAGTTCCATGCCGCTCTCGAGTGATTCACTAAAATACATCTTCGGCCGAGTGTTGAGTGATCCCCCGTGAGGTATGTGAACTTGTATATAAATAGAATTTTAAAGAGGCATGCTATGCCCTAATAAGTAATTTATCTTATGAAAAGTTTTAAATAAATCATGACGAATAGGATTGTAAATAAATAAAAATAAAACGTAATAAAGAATCTTGGAAATCCCGACACTCTATGACAAGCCCAAAAACCTTCTCTTCTACCCATTCTATTTGGGAGTGTAAAGCAACATTATAAAGAGTTTTGCTTGAGGACAAGCAAAGATTCAAGTGTGGGGATATTTGATGTGTGCAAAATGCAACATATAAATTACATCAATTGTGGCATAAAACTAACCCTTTTTTAGTACTAATGTTGGAAAAAGTGTGTTTTTGTCTTCCTTTTGTATTTTCAGGATTAAATGAGCTCAAATTAACAAAAGAAGCAAAAAGGCAGCTAAATCTAACATAAATACAAGAAAAGGAACAAACGTGGCATGCCCGACCTCCCCGAAAGCATCTTCCCAAGCAAAACAAGAGAACAGAAGGCTGAACACGCCCCGTGTTCAGTGAACACGGGGGCGTGCCCAAATGTCAGCATAAAAGACAAAGTTGTAGAAGCTTCCATCGCCCACCACGGGGCCGTGCTCAGCGGACACGGGGCCGTGGTCAACTATAAGATTCGCAGAATCCAGGCAAATCTTGATAGTACAGATATGCTTCTGCACACGGGGTCGTGCCCAGCGGACACGGGGACGTGGTCAACTAATGCAGCCAAAAGCAATTAATGAAGACAGAGAAGAGGATGGACACGGGGCCGTGCCCGAGCTTCTGTTCAGTCTATAAATAGGAGTGCCTGGCTCAAGCTCAAACCATCCCTTGGCACACCACCTCTCTCACACTTCACACTTCACCCACCACCCACCACCACCATAACACCATCATCCACCACCATCATCCATTGTCCATCATAGAGTGTGTGAGTCGTCTCGGGATCCAAGATTGATCGTAAGAGTTCTTGACAATCAAGGCCATGTTTGCCTAAGTCTCTTACATCACTTGGTGAAGACAAAGTGTCTAGTGTAATACTTTTTATTTTTAATCTTTTCGCACTTTTTAATTGGTTATGTATTAATGACTTTAATAACTAGTTTCTTATGTTGAAGGTGATTCTTCCTTATCGTTTGTCCGTGGTGTCTTGGCATTATTTTACTGTCTATATAAAATAAAAGATTTTCACCATTCATATCTCCACGGTCTATATGGAGGTATGTTGGCTACCTGGTCGGGGGTTAAGGGAACGGTTTGGTAAGAGTCTTGCCATTGTTCAGTGTATAGATCCTGCAAAGGACCTGGGTCAAATTTAGTAGGACCTCTTTCAATACTTAACGGTATTGGATGGCGGGGGTCCAAACTCTTTGATCCCCCTCATAAGTTAAGCTACTATTAAAACTTTAACCCGGCTACTTAGGACTGTATCCCTGCTGACTCAGACTACTTAGCCGAGGGTAACGTCGCCTTCAAAAGAGGGGCCTACCACATTATGCATTAATAACTTAATTAATTATCTTTCAATAATCCAACCCTTTAGGATTGTATCCCTGCTGACTCAAACTACTGGGTTGAGGGTAACGTCATCTCCAAAAGAGGGGCCTACTACAATAACTAAGATAATCTCTTAAATAGTGCAAAAGTGCGGAAATAATCAAAGGTTACACTAAACACGAGTCGGAGCCAAGTGATTCATCTTGTCTATCTGTTTTTTCTTTATTTTTATTTTTCAGCATTTTAGTTAGTTTTTATTTTCTTAGTTTAAAACCTTTTTCTAAACTTTTGATTTGATTAGACGTTGAGGATAAACCGGTACTAAAAGCTCTTGTGTCCTTGGACGACCTCGGTATCTTGCCAACACTATACTACGCTCACGATGGGTGCACTTGCCCATATGTGTGTTTAGTGTTAGTAAATATCGTGTTTTATAAATTTAAAACTTGGCTAAAAAAGTGTTAAAGAGCTTAAAATATACACCTAATATATATAACACTTCACACGCATCAGGGACTTACAAGAATTTTTATTTATATTTTCAGTTTTAGTTTGTGAAATCATTTCATGTTCATTTTCACTTTCCGGCTCATCACTTACATCTTCCATTACACCATCAACGAATTGTGGTGGTGGAATGCTTTGAACACTACAAATTTCATCATTCACAAGAAGACTTACCGCGCTAATGTGTACATTCCTCACATTGCCCGTGCTTGAGCTTTGATGCTTCGGGTTCTTTGTGGTGTCACTTGGGAGCTTTCCTACATTTCCCCGCATTTAAGTTACCTCTTCAGCAAGTTGCCCAACTTGCTTCGCCAACACCTCATGAAATTTATCCCTCATCTCATTTGCCTTTTTCATCTCCTTGATGTCACTATTGGACTCCTTCACCACTTTCAATAGTGCATCTATCTTGGCACTTAAATCATCACCACCGCCTTGATTGTTGTTCCTTTGGTAACCCCCTTGGTTACCTCCTTGGCGAGTTTGGTGCGAATACCCACCCGATTGGAAATTCGGGTTCATTTGGTTGGAGGTATTACCATACCTAAAGTTAGGATGGTTCCTCAATCCGGGGTGGTAAGTGTTGGAGTTCACATTGTATTGCTTCCGGTCTCCATACACTTGATTCACATCCACGGTGGCTTGACAATTCTCGGTCCGGTGACCGATGTCGCCGCATTCTTCACATATGGTGTATTGCACCGCACCCACTTCTTTTTTCTTCATGCGGGCCAACTCCCACTCCAACGTTTCAATCCGATCCTTAGAACTCGCATCACGGTCGGGCCAAGACCTTGAGGTGGGGTGCTTTTTGGCTTGATCGGCCGACTCTTTCGCCTTTGACCTCTTGCTCATCCTCTCGAGGAATTCCCAATCGTCATCCTCATGATTACTCAACAACGTTCCATTACTAGTCGACTCAAGGTGGTTCCATGTCTCATCATCCAAACCCCTCACGAAGCATTTGACCAACTCCCATTTTTTAATTTGATGATGAGGGCATTTCCGAATCAATTCCTTGTATCGAGTAAATGCTTCGTGTAATGGTTCACTCAATAGTTGGCGAAAGGACCGAATTTCATCTCTAGCATCGTCGGTTTTCGCCATCGAATAATACTCATCAAGGAAAATCTGTTGCATTTCAGCCCATGTATGAATACTACATGCCGGAAGTGTGAGAAACCACTGTTTCGTCTTATCCTTTAAAGAGAACTGAAATAATCGAAGCTTTACCTCTTCCAATGCGAAATCATTTACTCCAATCGTACTACAAATGGCTGAAAACTCCACCAAATGAGTATACTGTTCATCATTAGTCCTCCCATTAAAGTGGGGGAGGATGTTGATGTAATGGGGCTTGCAATCAAACATTCTTTTTCTCGCAAACAATTGGTGAGTCATTGTCGGTGACAACCGGCCTAAAGCGGTCATTAACGCCCCTTGGAGGTTGTTGATGACGACGTGGACCATCAACTTCTTGCTCCCTTGGTCTTCGATTATCTCTTCGATTACCTCCTCTGTTCCCACCTTGGTTACCTCCTTGATTACATCCTCCCACAAAACGAGGAATCCGGTTGTGGTTCACATTGTTGTTTTGTTATAGAACCCATCATTCCGGTTCCGTTGGTTGTTGTTTCGTGGGTTTCGGTTGTTTCCGTAACCGTCGTTTCGAGCATTCCCATAATCGTAGTTTTCATTCCCCACAAAATTGGCATTTTGATAGCCAAATTCATCATCATCGAATCCTCTAGCATTGTAGACATTACCCCAGTTCACATACCCCCCAACCGTCATCATCTACCCGTTCATCATAATTACCCCCGTCATCCGAGTATTCGGAGTGAATACTCACGTGTTCTAGTGATTGGTAACCGGGAACACTAAACGACTCATCATCGGAGATGGCATTTCGCAAGTCGTCAATGTTGAAAAACGGGTCTTCGTTCGCAGGATTTCCACGATATCGGTTGCCTCTACGATTGGAATTAACATTCCGGTCATCGAGTTGAGTAGGTAAGGAGTTGTGTCGGTGAAGGTTTTGTTGTTGGGGTGTTCTTTGGTTATTATTGGGAACTTGGTTTCGAAAGGGTGGTGTGGGTGGTCTTGAATTGTTACCACCACCCGGTTGATCTTGAGGTATATGTTGGACATTTTGGGCGGGATGGAAGGTTCATCGAGATTGAAATTGGTTTTGATTAAGGTTTGGGTGATTGGAGTTTTGGTTTGCCATTGAATCGGTTTCAATGGATGGTGTGGATTGTGGATTTTGGGTGACTTGGTTAGAAACAAGGGTTGCTTCTAACCGGCTTGCTAAATTCCTTCTTGCAAATCTCTCGATTTCCGGTTCGTAGACTAACGGTGAAGTCCTCCCAGAATTCTGTGTACGCATGCATTACTTGTAATCTGCACAAGTAACACAACCCGCGTAACAAGGAAAACAAAGTACAAAAAGAGAATAAGCAATTTAAACAGTTAATCACGAAAATTCAAACAAGAATCCAAACACAAAACGCACTAACTCCCCGGCAACGGCGCCAAAATTTGATCGGAGTGTCGCGCTCCAGTCAAAGATATTATTTATATGCCCAAATTACCCTTAACAGATAGCTAGTGGTAGTAAGGGGTCGAACCACGAAGAGTATATGGTTTGCGAATGGACTTGATTGATTTTATAGGTGTGTCACTATTATGAAGCTTACTAGATTATTTTTACGGTTTTTGTTTGTTTTTAAAAAGATGTTGAAATGAATTAACAAGTTTGATTGGATTAATTAACTACTAGAAATTGAATGATTGCAAGAAAACTATGATTAACGATTATAAAACAAGATAGACAAACCAGGTACACACCCGGTTCAACAATTGCAAGGCCTAGAGTTACTACGTGTTTTAATTTAGTTTAATCAAATTAGTTCATTAACGATTTAGAATCACAAGGTTTAGGTGCCAATTGCTATTAACGTCATAGACAACAGACCGCAATGCACTTTGTTACCTTGGACAAATGAAATCTATCAAAAGATAAAGCATAAATACGCATATTCATTTCACAAAGACAAATTTCATAACTCATTCGTCAATTCGCAAATACAATACAAACGTATGACAATTATCTAATGATCAAATGCAATTGAATTAGTCACAAACCAAATGTTTAACAAATAGTAAACCCTAGAACCTTACAAAAGTCTACACCGGGGTGAACCTCCAAGAAATTAGCCGCTCATGATCGAAAGAACTTGATCACCGAATGTTGGAAGCTTGATATTGATCATCTTGAAACCTTGGAATGGTGAATGATGAAGGTTAGGGTTTGGGTTGAAGGATGGTGGTGATTGATTTGAGTGATAGATGAACTAGGGTTTTGGGAATGGTGGTAACGATGAATCGAATGGTTGATTGCAATGATTCGGATGATGATTGGTGTAATGGATGATTGGGGAATGATAGAGATGATAGGTTATGGCTCCAAGAAGTATTTTCAAACTCAATTCCCAGTGTAACCCTCGAAATGAGTCAAAACAAGCTTTAAAACTCGTCACCAACCAAGAAAACCACAAAAATCCCGTTAGGCATCAGGAGGTGGCGTCGCCTACGCCCCTGGTGGCGTAGGCTACGCCTCACAGAAAACCCATTTTTCTGTTTTTGTGTTTCTCACTTCCGATTGACCCGTTTCGCGTTCCGGTGGTCTGTTTTTCATCCCGATAGTCCGTAAAGCTCCCGAATAGCTCCTTAAACTTCATCAAACCTGCAGAACACAATTTTAATTAAAAGTAGGCTATGCGGAATTAAAATCCATGTAAAAACATCAAGTTACACCAATACGAACACCGGTTTTCGACCACGTATCATCAGATTGAAAAGTTTGCCAAAGACGAGACGTAAAATAAGCATCACGATCGGAAATGATGTCAATGGGGATACCATGACGACAGATGATCTCATCGGTGTAGATTCTAGCCAATTTCTCGACTTTAAAATCTTCACGAATGGGAAGAAAATAAGCTGATTTGGTCAATCGATCAACGATCACCCAAATACTGTCATGCCCAGAAGAGGTACGAGAAAGTTTAGTGATAAAATCCATAGCAATGCTTTCCCATTTCCAGAAAGGGATTTTTGGCTGTTCGAGTAAACCAGATGGACGTTGATGTTCGGCTTTCACCTTCGAACAGGTGAGACATTTCGGAACGTAGGAGGCGATATCCCGCTTCATTCCAGGCCACCAGTAGGATATACGCATATCTTGGTACATTTTGTCAGCGCCAGGATGAACGGAATACTTCGATTTGTGTGCCTCTTTCATTAGAAAGTCTCGAAGGTTTTCACGATTAGGGATCCAGATACGGTTGCAATAGTATAAAATACCATCGGATTTGGACACGCGATCTTGCTTAACAGTGCCTCGTATATCAACAGAGAGACTACCTTCGTTAATAGAGGCATATTGGGCTTCACGAATACGGTTTTGAAGATCGTTAACGAGTTGGAGACAACGAATACTCTTCACATGAGTTTTACAACTAAGAGCGTCGGCTACTACATTCGCCTTACCAGGATGTTAATGAATTTCGTAGTCATAGTCGTTTAATAATTCCACCCAACGCTGTTGACGCATGTTCAGTTCTTTTTGGTTGAAGATATGTTGAAGGCTCTTATGATCGGTGAATACCACACACTTAGTACCATAAAGGTAGTGTCGCCAAATCTTCAACGCAAAACTAACTGCGCCAAGTTCAAGGTCATGAGTAGTATAGTTTTTCTCATGTATTTTGAGTTGCCTCGATGCGTAAGCGATAACGATAACCTTGTCGCGTTGCGTAAGGACACAACCAAGCCCAAGGTTTGAAGCATCGCAATACACGACGAAATCGTCGTTACCATCAGGAAGCGCGAGAATAGGAGCAATACAAAGCATGTCCTTAAGAGTTTGAAATGATTCCTCTTGTTCGGGGCCCCAAACAAAAGGTTTCTCTTTTTGAGTCAAGGAGGTAAAAGGAACAACGATTTTCAAAACGTTAGAGATAAAACGACGATAATAACCAGCAAGACCAAGGAAGGAACGAATTTCGGATGAGGATTTTGGTGCAATCCAATTCTTCACAGCTTCGATTTTAGCGGGGTCAACGTGAATACCAAGTTCGTTGACTGTATGACCAAGGAATTGAACTTCTTTTAGCCAAAATTCGCACTTGGAGAATTTGGCGTATAGACGTTCAGTACGAAGGAGTTGAAGGATAAGACGCAAGTGTCGCTCATGCTCTCCTTGAGTCTTGGAGTAGATAAGAATATCGTCGATGAAGATGATCACGAAATGGTCCAAGTACGCTTTATACACGCAGTTCATCAAATCCATGAAGACAGCAGGTGCGTTGGTCAAATCAAACGGCATAACCACGAACTCGTAGTGACCATATCGTGTACGAAAGGTGGTCTTAGGTATATCTTCTTCGAGGACTCGAAGTTGATGATACCCAGAACGAAGGTCGATCTTTGAAAAGCAGGTTGCGCCTTGCAATTGATCGAAGAGGTCGTCAATGCGAGGAAGAGGGTATCGGTTCTTGACAGTAAGCTTGTTGAGCTCACGGTAGTCAATACACATTCGGAATGACCCATCTTTCTTTTTGATGAATAAGACGGGAGCGCCCCAAGAAGAAGTACTAGAGCGTATAAAGCCTTTATCAAGAAGCTCTTGAAGTTGACTCGAGAGCTCTTGCATCTCAGAGGGTGCTAAACGGTAGGGAGACTTAGCGACAGGCGTAACGCCAGGCACTAAATCGATGCGAAAGTCGATAGAACGAGCAGGAGGCGGACCAGGAAGATCATCGGGAAAACATCGGGAAAATCATGTACGACGGGAACGTCGCTTATGCTTGGGCCATTGTCCTTCTCTTCCACAATATGGGCGAGAAAGGCGAAGGTACCCTTGCGTAAGCATTTGTTCGCTTGGATACACGACATAAGCTTGAGACTTTGAGAAGGTTTCTCGCCATACACATGTAGAGAATCACCGTTTGGAAGAGGAAGGCGGATAAACTTTTCAGAACAAACGACTTCAGCACGAACTCGCCTAAGCCAGTCCATGCCTACTATGATGTCAAAGCTACCCATTTACATAGGTATAAGATTGATCGAGAAGGTATGATCGTTAAGAATCAAGGAACACTGAGAAAGAACGGAATCGACAGCGACAGTTTTACCATCAGCGACTTCGACAACGAAAGATCTTGGCAACTTAGAGCGTTTACACTTAAGCAAAGCTTCGAATTCTAACGACACAAAATTTTTATCGGCGCCAGTATCAAATAGACAAGAAGCATAAACATGGTTCACAAGAAACGTACCAGTGATAACATTGTTTGCATTTTGAGCCTGAGCAGTAGTGAGGAGGAATGCTCGGCCTCGAGCTTGCTGTTGAGGCTGCTGTGGTGGTTGCTGCTACTGTTGTTGGTGTTGTTGGTGTTGTTGTTGTGGTTGGTTCTTTTGGGGGCAAACATTGGCGAGATGATTGAGATCGCCACATTTGAAGCATGCTCGCACAGGAGCAGCTTGGGGTTGAACCTGGTTAGGAGCAGGGTTTGCAACGATAGCTTGATTCTGGTTGTTTTGGGGTTGAGGGATGTTGCGGCATCGGTCGGCAAAATGACCATACCTATGACAACTGGCGCACTTGTGGCATGGTGTGTTGGTAGGATGATGGTACAAACAGGTAGTACACTGGGGATGAGATCCAGTGTAGGCTCGTTTTGGTAGGTAGTTCAGTGTTTGCAGGGGTAATGGCGGCTAATGTTTGTCACGGTACAGGGTTTGGCGGAGTGACGACCGCACAATTTTGGCTTGAAGCCTTCCGCTTCTTGCCTCAGTTTTTCTTGGATGGTTGGGAAGATGAGGGTTCAATAGCGGTGGTATCGGTTGTGGCATGGTGCGCAATCTTCGTTGAAACCTTGTCATAGGTTCCATGAAGAACGCAGTTGTTGTTGAGTTCGGTGGCTATAGTAAAGGCGTCTTCGATGGTTTTAGGACAAGCGGAGGCAACGTGGTTGATCAATGAGGGTGCAAGACAACGGATAAACTTGGCTATGGACTTGGGGACGGTGTCGACTTGTCCAGGACAGAGGAAACTCAGTTGCTTAAATCGGGTAATCAGACCATCAATGTCGCTCCCCTTTTGCGTTAAGTGCCAAAACTCGTTCTCCAACTTTTGGAGTTCGTGGGGACGACAAAATTGGTCCTTCATGAGTTGTTTAAGCTCATCCCATGGTAACGCATGTGTAGCATCGTTTCCTCTCTTGTTGCGTTCGGTGGTCCACCACTCGAGTGCCCTCGAGCGGAAAACTCCCTTTGCGTTCAAGGTTCGTAGCTCATCAGGACAACCACTTTGCAAGAAGGTAAGCTCAATCGCGTCAAACCAATTCATCATGGCGGTAACGCCGTCTTTTCCAGTAAACTCCAAGGGTTTACAAGCCATAAATTGTTTGAATTGGAAGGTCGGTTTGGGTGTTTCCACGTTCGAATCAACGGAACTATGTGGAGAGTCGGGGTTAGGTTGAAGCTTGCTCACGGTGTCGGGTATGACCTTAGCCATTTGCTTGGCCATGAATTTCATACAATCCTTTTTCGACATCGTGTCGGACTTGGCGGTGGATGTTGAACCTTTCTTTGATTTGGAGTCGGAGGTGGATTCCTTCTTGCTCTTCTTTGTCAATTTCTTCGACACGGCGTTGGACGACATCTAGGAATCGAAAGAGAAGGAACGGATGAGACTTGATCATAAATTGAAAATAAGTTTTGGATGTATGAGCATGTAAGCATGACGTAACACGTATGGTTCACATAATTAGCATGAATTCAACAAGCATTTACAAAGCATAAACACATATGAATGCGTAAAAGAGTATAACTTTGGTTTGTTTACGAGGATTATTATTGTTTTTGATTGCTCGAGACGTGCGAATTGTGTAACGGTTTTGAAATGAACGAGGTAACAAGTATAAAATCACATATAAATTGAATCACATAAAAGAGAGGCTCATAAAACATAGGATTGTTTCGGGTAGAGAAACGTCGACTATTCCAAAGTGAATCGAAATTCCTTTCAAATTAGAGAAACGTGCTTTGGCCTATAGGTAAGATACTCTCGTCGATGAGCGATTAACGGTATCTTACCCTTCCAGTTACAGCACGTATCTAATCGATTGAAACAATCGAAACTTTGGCGAGATCGAAAATCGAGGGATGGGACTTAATCGACAAGGTGCGGGTTTCACCCCTAACTTGACGATTTCGTACCCTAATGCGGTTAGTACTCGTTGGGTCAAAAGAAAATTTTGACACTTTGACGAGGGTCCACTAGAGTTTGGATTGGAAATTTACCATTAAGATATGGATTTCACTCCTAGCTTAATGGCGAAATTTCGTGCGAAATAAGAATAAGCGGAATGAGAGTCGTTCACCAAATTGTGGGTTTTACGCCTATTTTGGTAAACTCGTCTCTTTTGTATAAAGAGTGTCTTCAAGTCTTCAAGTGTATTATGTAAAATGTCTTAGGAAAGACATTATGTAAATATTAAGACCCAAAAGAAGAGAAAGAAGCAAAGTAGGAAGAATAACATTTTAAGCAAGAATCAAGAATGGTCAAAAATATGGTTCCTACTATAGACTAGGTCGAACATGGAAATTCTACCTAATTCCATATAGTTATGGCTCTGATACCAATCTGTCACACCCCAACCAATGGCGGAATTATTGGAATGGGACTAGTTCGAGATTGCAAGAGACTTCATAACACTATTTGTGACAATATTTAATTCAACCATTTTCATTCATAACCAAATTGTCAAATATTACAAGGAAATTCAAATAACAATATTGTTCATAACATAACATAACATAACACAATTGATACAACACTTTAAACCTAAACGTCTAAGTGAGTATCTAGGCATCATTGCTAATCCGTTTCATAGCATCATCAATCCTCAATCTGTAACATGTTTAAAATAAAGTTCAATGCAAAACCAAAGGCGAGTATACAAGTTTATGAATAAGTATAAGTATAAGTTTAATAACAACGAATCCACATGGCAACTTAGTTTATATAAGAGCATCATACAAGGCATGCAATATTTCTAGTCAACCCTCTGTTTACGCCAAAAGATATAATTCAACATGACCTCTCGTTCACGGGTGGTGCGTTACTCCTATAGCGCTATACATGTCAAATGGAGGTTAGTAATAAGCTAATGACTATTGTATCACATAAGAATAACCCAAGTATAAGCATCCAATATAACAACATAGCATTCATGTATAAGGATTGTTTTCGTGCAACATAAAGATTAAAGTTTAAGTGTAATTTAATAATTTAACATGTTACACCCCAAAAGTGGTAAACATAAAAAGGGGGTTGCGAGTATACTCACGGTTTTGCAAGTCTTCAACTTGTGAATCCGCTAGTGAGTTGTTGTGGGAGGTTGGAACACCAAGTCCTTCTACACGAAGAAACAAAGTGTAGAGTATTGGGAATTCGAAATATTAAAGATTAGTAATTTAAACAACATGAACTTAGGCATATGAAAATAATCATCTTTAACACATATTATGTATTAGATGATGTAACCAACACTTTGACAAGTGAACATTAGTTCATCATCAAGGTTGATTACTTAGGATATACAATATATTAATAAGTCAAACAGATCAAGCATGAGGTAGGAGAATGAATCCTCCATTTAGGAACCTCTTAAGTGTCATAGAATTCATGTAGGAGGTAGGAAGAAAAGTCTTCCATTTAGGCACCTCTAAGTGTTCACCACTACACTTGATGTTGTGAACATACAAGGAGGATCATGAACTTACAAGTAATACAAGAAAATGAACCACTAATCTATGAGAAATCATCAAGCAATGTGTGAATTTTATGTAGGATAACCCAAGTTAATCCTAAATCACACATTCATCAAGCTTTGAACTTGAACATCACTTGTGGGTTAAACCCTTGAACCAAAACAGAAAGTTTGTGAGGTTATACCTCTGATTTTGAATGTCTCAACCTTGTTTTTAAGCCTAATTAACCATAGAACTGGTTATAAGCATAAGGACATAGGTTTGAGATGAGTTAGACTCAAGTTGAATCATGTTTAGTAAAGTTTGAACCAAAACAGAAACAATCAGTGAACTTTGGAGCCCTTTTGGTGACGTTCTAGGGCCTGGTTCTCTATGGAAAACCAATGGAAACGAATCTAAGGTCAATCCAAGCATGTAGGAAAAAGAATGGAGTGAATCGGACAAGAAACGAGTGAGTTATGCTCACTTTGGTGAAGAGGTATGCTTCTGCCCGAACTTCAGAAGTCAGCTGCGATTTGGAGAGCTTGTGAGTGATTTGGAAGTGTTTGCAAAGTGAAAAGAGCTTGGGCAACACTTGGGTTTTATAGGGAAAGATTAGGGTTGGTTGTAGTTGGGTATTTAATGCTAAAAACGAGTTTAAACTTCAAATTAAACACTAATCCCGCTCAAATTCGCGAGCTGAAAATGAGTGCTGATCTGGGGAGTGGCTCGCGGCCAGCATAAGATCTGGGGGGGTGCTTCGCGGCCTGCGACTCTCCTCCAGATGAGTTTTGGTTTTTGACACTTTGGCCCTTCTAGTTTAATATTTACGATTTTTAAGTGTTTTAGAGGTTGTTTTCGACATATAAGCATAGTATAAGGGTAAAACAAGCATGGAGAACATAAACCAAGTATAATTAAGCGTATGAGTGTCGTATTTAAGTATCGTATTTGCTAAAAAGACGTATTATGCATAAGTTTCACGTATTTGCAAGTTTGTCACATAGTTTCCAAGAATTATGTATATGTATCAATTGTTTCACAAAATCAAACGTATGAATATGTATGAAGCATGTATAACACAAATTTAAAGAAATACGAGTTTTATTTATGATCCAAGTCTCGGATTTTACAACAGTTACAATGAAAGAACGATTATAAGAACACAAGACTTCCAAAAATAGAAATTCAAGTAAGACTTTCTATTTATGGAAAGTACTAAGAAGCAGGGCATTACAGTGAAGCAGTGGGGCAATTCACGTGGGTAGATGGATTATTAAAAAAGAAGAATAAATTGGTTGTGGGACACGATAATCATCTCAGACAAGAGATAGTTCAGTATTGTCACAGTTCTGCTATGGGGGGTCATTCAGGATTCCATGCTACATTACAAAGACTCAAGCATATGTTCTATTGGAAGGGCCTGTCTAAAATGACCAGAGAATTCATTAGACACTGTCACGTTTGTCAACAATCTAAGTATGAGACTGTGGCAGCACCAGGGCTGATTCAACCCTTGCCAATACCTACTTGTATCTTCTCAGATATCAGTATGGACTTTATCACGGGTTTACCAGTTTCCAAGGGAAAAAATGTGATTTTTGTGGTGGTAGACAGACTGACAAAGTATGCACACTTTATGAGCTTGACACATCCGATTTCAGCTACTTATGTGGCTCAGTGCTTTATAGATAATGTGTACAAATTACATGGATGGCCAACTACTATTGTCTCAGATAGGGATTCAGTATCTTTGAGCAAATTCTGGCATGAATTTACAAGACTGCAAGGAATTTCGTTGACTATGTCAACTGCATACCACCCTCAGACGGACGGCCAAACGGAGGTGGTAAATAGGTGTTTGGAAACTTATCTTCGATGTATGGTGTTGCATTATGCAAGTTCTTGGTCTCACTGGTTGTCTCTAGCATAATGGTGGTACAATACTAACTACCATACTGCTATAAAGTCTACAACTTTTCAAGCTTTATATGGTATCCCACCACCTATACATGTTCCATACATTCATAGAGACACTAATGTGGAAAGTTTGGACAGTGAAATGTGTTCTAGGGAGGAAGCTATTGGAATTTTAAGAACTACATTACAGATGGCTCAAAATAGAATGAAACAACAAGCCAACAAACACAGGTCTTATAAAAGTTTCACTCCTGGATCATGGATCTATTTGAAGTTAAGACCGTATATACAAACTTCTCTAAGAATGTCTGGGTATAGTAAACTTTCTCCTAAGTACTATGGGCCTTACTTGGTATTGCAAAAGATTGGAGAGGTTGCTTACAAGCTTGATTTACCACCAGAATCACAGCTACACTTTGTGTTTCATGTATCATTGTTAAAGTCTGCTAATGGTCCACCTAGCACTATTGTACCTCTTCCAAAGATTGCTAGGTTCATATTACAGCCAGCTAAAGTGTTGGACCATCGTATGATTAAACAAGGCAGGAAAGGAGTGGCTCAAATATTGGTTCAGTAGGAAGGGTAGACGGTCATGGAAGCTACATGGGAGAATCAACATGATTTTGTGCTGAGATTTCCAAATTTTTCGGTTTAACTTTGTTAAAATGTATCTCTCTGTTGTTGTAATGAACCTTGTGGACAAGGTTTGTCTTAAGGGAGGGGTATTGATATGTAGTTAAAGGTAGTTAAAAGATAGGGTTGCTTATGTCATAGTATGAAAGATAGGGACTAAAGTTGTAAATGTGTTTGGAAGTTGGTTAATAAGTAGTTGGAGCTAACCGTTTTGGTTTGGCTTTGTTTTGGTCTAACAACCTCTTTCTCTCTCTAGTTTCTCTCCCTAAAACTTAGCTAACAGCTATGGAATGGGGGATTTTGTGGTCATAGACTTGTGGAGGTGGGGTTGTAGATCCAGCAGTGGTGGTGGTCACAGGTTTGTGGAGGTGGTGACAAGTGGTGGTGTTGATGGTAGGGTGATAAACATAAAAGACTCAATGGTTTGGACTCAGAAGGACGAAGGACTCAGATGGACTAAGAAGGACTCAAGACTCTGAACAGGACTCTAGATTTTAGAGTGAGAAAGAAGAGAGAAGATAGAGAGAAATATAGAAGAAGATTTTATTTCTTTCCAATGATGATTTACAAGTGAGGGGGAGCCTTCCTTTTATAGACCAAGGAGAGGCTTGATTACATCATCCATGACATCACACTTACATCACACCTAATAATACATAGAAAATATCTAGGAAAATAACAAAAATCATGACATAAGCGCTTACATCACTTTAAGAGTAATCAAAGCTTTATTTAATCCTAAGCACACCATTAGCACACTTAAAAGCATCCATAGCCCGTTTTAATTTGGTTTTGCGGAGTCACGAATCTCGATAGTAAACGGGACTGTATCTTTGTCGTTAGGATCGAACACCAAATTTTCCCTGGGCTTAGTTGGTTGAACGATCATGGGAGGGTGTGTAAATGCACGGATATTATTGAAATACTCTATGACCGTCTTCTCCTATTCAATCGTCTGAGGGTCTTCTTCCTTCCACGGGTGTTCTCCGTTCAGTATTTTTGGTGGCAGATCTTCGACTTTTATCTGGTTTGCTTTTGCGAGATTAATGCGGGTTTCCATCCAAGCGTCTCGGTAGTTGATCTTGTAGTAATATCCTGCAGAATTTATATCATACCAAGAGAGTTCTGATGAGAGAGGTCCTGCAGGGTTTAGGTCATAACTCTTCTTTTTTAAAATGCCTCGGCTTGTGGAACAGAACCATGCAGTGTTTTCTGGGGGAGTCCCTCATGAGATGGTCCCAGACATGGATTGGGAGGAACCATTCAAGGAACTTGGCAAAGTTTTCCTTTTCTCCTGATAAGCAGCCTAACTGGTAGTCTAAAATATAGGCTAACAGTTTGTTGGAGTTAAAGGCCATGGCTATGGCGAAAGACTCTGTCAGGTACCACAGGAAGGCTAGGCCTTCATTTGATAACCTACGCAAGTTTTTGAGTCTGAAAACATTTACGAAGGGATAATCTGGGAAGAATTTATCTACATCCATTAATGGGCCTTGTGTTTAAAGGTGAGAGTGAGGAGGTTTTTATAGTTCAAAAGGGATTCATCTGTGATGGCGTGTTTAGTAACCACTTCGATGATTTCTTCGGGGACATCTTTCTTTTGCAGTTTTTGGATGAGAGTGGTAGTGTTTGATGTATTCATGCTTGCTTCTTTTGTAGCGGAGGTGTTTGGGTTGTGGGAGTTCCCATTCCTGCTTACCTTTAAATAGGCAATGTTATTTGGCAGGGAATCTTTAAGGATCCTTTCTTTATTTTCTTGAACTGTTATGCAGGATTCTTGAAGCTTCTGTTTGCTCCCTGTAGTTGGCTTCGTGTGATTGGCCTCACGCTCTGGGGGTTTTCATGTTCCCTTTTTGACCCATGTGACTTCTTTTGTCTTTTTGCCTTTCTTCCTTAGTAAGCTTCTTTTGTGACCACTCGTTAATTTACCATCATGTGGGCCTGATACTTCATCTGTGCTTGCCTGACTGATCCCTTTGTCCGGTGTGGCAGGAATCTGCTTTTGCTTTTGCTTTACGACTTCTTTTGCTTTTTTAGGTTGAGCTGGAAGATTCTTTTTGGGTGATAGGGTACACTTTTCTTTGAATTGTTTTGACAGGGAATCTTCCACGTGATCCTTCAGGCTAGGATACTGTTTGTATTTTTGTGTTTTTTGGATTTTCTGGAGCATGGTCGGCGTTAATGACTGGTCGTCGTGAGCATGTTGAGGACCTTCTTCCATCATGTAGATCCGTAGTGATTCTTCTTCAGATTCAGGTGTTTCACTTGTTTCTGACTCTTCAATGGAGCTATAGGAAATGGTGCATATCATCCTTTTCCCTGGTTCATCATCTAAGGAGTATAGAGATTCGATATCAGAAACATCTACTGGTTCGACCTTGTTGATGGCTTCAAGAAGGGCTTGGGTCTTTCTTTTGTCTTTACAATCTTTTGCAAAGTGGCCTTCTTTATTACAAACATAGCACCGATTAGTATTCCGACCTCTCTTTGATTTTTGTTCAAGAACTTCCACTTTCTTTGAGAGTTATGTTTGCCCGTCTTTGAATAATAATCAACAGATCTTTTGAACTAGACTATTCTGGATTTCTTATGAGGCTTTGAACAATTGCATGACAAATCGTCTTTGCACTTTATCTTCAAGTGTTTGTCATTGCACGCAGACCCGAGTCGTCTTCCGGTTTTTTCAAACTCAACCAAAAACTGTTTTTGGTTGCATAGCTTTGTCAAAGCATTCATGATTAGTTGGTAAAGACCACCAAGGGAAGCATGAGCAACCGTCATATTTTTGGCTTCTAAGGCTCTGTAAGCCTCATTTGAGAGAGACTCTAGGAAGGAGTTCAGGAACACTTGTTTAAGATTTACGTCATCAATGCCTTGAAGACATTAAAATCTTTCAGACATTCTGTTGTAATGCTTTTCGAGGTCTTTTGGACGAAAAGAGCAACATTTCATTTTTAAGAACTCTTCTCGGGCTCGGATTGTATGATCAAGGGGGTTTCCAATGAATTTATAATAGATTGTGTTTATGAATTCTTCTGGGGTTTTGCTTTTTAGGATGTTTGTTTGCCTGTATTCACCAAGATTGATGTACCAATCCCGAAGTCGTCCTTGGCATCTTGCCAAGAAACGTTGGATGACCATGTCGATACTATAGTACTGGAGCTCCGCTGTGCACCAGGTCAGCATTTCAATGCTTCGGTCTCGCCATTTTGCTGGGAGGATGTCATAAAAGGTGAATTGTTTCTTTGAATCTGTGTTTGGAGGAGCCCTTTCGTTTATCTGAGGCGAAGTTTGGGATGCTTCATCGTCAATGTCAGAAACATAGGCCCTTTCAGGGGTGTCTTCGTTCATGAACAGATGCTCAAATTCGTCTGTTGGGGGTACTTCTACATAGAATTGGGAGGTGGAGCTTTCCTCAGATGCTGATGATGTGTCATCATGAATTAGAGGAGCTATCACCGGAGCTACTGTTTGCATGCTTTCTTTATTGCTTGTTTTTGTCAAAGCTTGCAAGAACGAGGAGATACCATTTTCTCTTGTAGGCATTTTATCAGGAGCATCCGTGGAGGTAATCATCATGACGTTATCACTCATGTTATGTTTGCTTCCCGATGGCCCTTTTCCTCTGCTTGAGGATGTCGCTATGTTAATACTTTCAGAGGATGTGCTCCTTGTTAGCGAAGCTTTTCTAGCCTTGATTTTTGCATGTTCCTTTGACCAGAGGTTTAAGGATGGAGAGTTATGTATAAATGGTGATGCTGGTAACGGTTGGGGATCAAAGGATGTTCGCACAAATGGTGTTGTTGGTAGTTTCCATGGGTCATCAGCATAGGTAGAAATCCTTTGCTGCTTGTGTTGTCTTTCAAGGTCTGTAAGCTGTGCTTTGAGGAATTTCATCTCAGCTTCTTTTTGTTGAAGACCTTGTGGACTTTGTGGCCCTGTGGAGTTGTGTACTAGCTGGAGGAGTTCATGATGTAGCTCAAGGATTTTGGCCTTGATCTCATAGATGATACTTTCTAGGTCTTGAACTCTACTTGTTAGATCTTCATGAGCCTTCGTGATGTTGTTTTGTTGAGCTAAGATGGTGTTGAGGGCCCTGTTTTGGGCAACAACATTTTCACTTTGCCAGTTCAGGGTGGCTTCAGCAGCTGTTATTGACTCAGGAACACCAGTTGCACTAACGGTTGTTGGGTTTTTGATTTTCCAGCTATGTTTGGTTTTTTGTTGGGTATGTTCATAAGAGGTTAAAGGTGGAAATTAAACTTGGTATTCTGGGGAGGAAGGAGTTGGAGGTGTTGTTCCGAGCATAAAGCATTCATCAAACTGGGTTGATGGACGTCTCGGCTTGGATGGTTGTGTCTGTTTGGGTTTTGGTTTCGAATCACCATACAGGACATAGTAGTCAAACTTTCCTGATGGTTCTCCAAGTAGACCAACATTTGGATCTCCGACTTCGTATCTTTTCTTTAAGGCATTTTGGGATCCATTTTTCTTTTTGTTTTTGGTTTCCTCCTTGTACTCAAGTTCATATGCGTCTTCCAGGCATTCCTGGCAGTCGCATACATCGAACGGAAAGTGTGGTTCTTCTGCCGGTTGAATCATGCTTATCGTAGAGAAAATCTCTCTTCGATCTTGTTTTGCAAACCGAACCTCAACTTGTCCATCCTGATGGTGGACAAAATCAGGGGTTGTGGTTGTCTGAACCGGTGCTTGGTGGATCTGTTCGTAATTGGTTATCCATTTTTCAGGTAAGAGCTTTGTAAGTTCTTCTTTGGATAACTGTTTTGGAACATATGTGCAGGTTGGTGTGGCGTTGGAGTCGATGTCTATGAGTAGAGCATCGCCAGAGTTATCCTGCGATCCGGGAACCATGATGTCCAAAGAGTGGTTTTGGACACGATATAACATCTGGTAGTGAAAAGTGGTCTAAAAGGTGTTGACCTGTGGCGTACCACCGATCTGGATCTGGGCTTTCAAGGCTGTTAGCAATGAAGGATCATTGAGAGGCATATTGAAGTTGGGATAGAAGGTGACGAAGACGGTTCCAGCATTTAACGTGGTTTGGATGGTACCAATGCAGTCGTGCTGGTACTCCACGAATCTAGTATCGACTAGGGCGATACGAGAGAACGCAGGTAGTCCTTTTCTTCCATGGAAGGTTAGGGCTAGTCTTATGGCACCGAAGTGGATATGGGTATATCCTTGGGATAGACAGATCCTTGGAAGATCTGAGGGAAGAGTGAGAGGGACGAGGTGTTCAGAGGTTGTTGCTGGGAGTTGGTGTGAATCAAACTTGGAGGTTTGCACAAACTCTTTAACAACTGGGTTTGACGCAGAACTGACTAATTGTTTTACTTTTTTGGAGAGGGAATTTTGGGGTTTTTTGAAGACACTATAAGGGTTAACTAAAGGCATACTAGTAATAGGGATTTTAGACTCATCAGAAATATAAGAGATCTCATATAACTTATCAATCTTTGACGCAGACGACCGACGGAAACTGGAATTTGAACGGGAAAGACCCTGATCTGGATTCATATCTGGGTTTAGACTTCTAACAATTCTTATCTTTACCCTCAAGCTCGTACTTTGAGGAAATTACCGCGGACCCTTCCGACTTACGACTCACCTAACAAGCTACTTTTGGACTCGAGATAAGAAACTCAGCGTGTCGGACCAGACTGACAAGACCTTGTAAGGTTAGTGTTCTGATGTGAGAGATCCGCACAAAGTCGGCAGTCACAGAGCATACTAAACAAACCTTAGAAAGGGATGGAGAGGACTAGGGTGATAAACATAAAAGACTCAATGGTTTGGACTCAGAAGGACGAAGGACTCAGATGGACTAAGAAGGACTCAAGACTCTGAACGGAACTCTAGATTTTAGAGTGAGAAAGAAGAGAGAAGATAGAGAGAAATATAGAAGAAGATTTTATTTCTTTCCAAGGATGATTTACAAGTGAGGGGGAGCCTTCCTTTTATAGACCAAGGAGAGGCTTGATTACATCATCCATGACATTACACTTACATCACACCTAATAATACATAGAAAATATCTAGGAAAATAACAAAAATCATGACATAAGCGCTTACATCACTTTAAGAGTGATTAAAGCTTTATTTAATCCTAAGCACACCATTAGCACACTTAAAAGCATCCATAGCCCGTTTTAATTTGGTTTTGTGGAGTCACGAATCTCGATAGTAAACGGGACTGTATCTTTGTCGTTAGGATCGAACACCAAATTTTCCCTGGGCTTTGTTGGTTGAACGATCATGGGAGGGTGTGTAAATGCACGGATATTATTGAAATACTCTATGACCGTCTTCTCCCATTCAATCATCTGAGGGTCTTCTTCCTTCCACGGGTGTTCTCCGTTCAGTATTTTTGGTGGCAGATCTTCGACTTTTATCTGGTTTGCTTTTGCGAGATTAATGCGGGTTTCCATCCAAGCGTCTCGGTAGTTGATCTTGTAGTAATATCCTGCAGGATTTATATCATACCAAGAGAGTTCTGATGAGAGAGGTCTTGTAGGGTTTAGGTCATAACTCTTCTTTTTAAAATGCCTCGGCTTGTGGAACAGAACCATGTAGTGTTTTCTGGGGGAGTCCCTCATGAGATGGTCCCAGACATGGATTGGGAGGAACCATTCAAGGAACTTGGCAAAGTTTTCATTTTCTCCTGATAAGTAGCCTAACTGGTAGTCTAAAATATAGGCTAACAGTTTGTTGGAGTTAAAGGCCATGGCTATGGCGAAAGACTCTGTCAGGTACCACAGGAAGGCTAGGCCTTCATTTGATAACCTACGCAAGTTTTTGAGTCTGAAAACATTTACGAAGGGATAATCTGGGAAGAATTTATCTCCGTCCATTAATGGGCCTTGTGTTTTAAAGGTGAGAGTGAGGAGGTTTTTATAGTTCAAGAGGGATTCATCTGTGATGGCGTGTTTAGTAACCACTTCGATGATTTCTTCGGGGATATCTTTCTTTTGCAGTTTTTGGATGAGAGTGGTAGTGTTTGATGTATTCATGCTTGCTTCTTTTGTAGCGGAGGTGTTTGGGTTGTGGGAGTTCCCATTCCTGCTTACCTTTAAATAGGCAATGTTATTTGGCAGGGAATCTTTAAGGATCCTTTCTTTATTTTCTTGAACTGTTATGCAAGATTCTTGAAGCTTCTGTTTGCTCCCTGTAGTTGGCTTCGTGTGATTGGCCTCACGCTCTAGGGGTTTTCCTGTTCCCTTTTTGACCCATGTGACTTCTTTTGTCTTTTTGCCTTTCTTCCTTAGTAAGCTTCTTTTGTGACCACTCGTTAATTTACCATCATGTGGGCCTGACACTTCATCTTTGCTTGCCTGATTGATCCCATTGTCCGGTGTGGCAGGAATCTGCTTTTGCTTTTGCTTTGCGACTTCTTTTGCTTTTTTAGGTTGAGTTGGAATATTCTTTTTGGGTGATAGGGTACACTTTTCTTTGAATTGTTTTGACAGGGAATCTTCCACGTGATCCTTCAGGCTAGGATACTGTTTGTATTTTTGTGTTTTTTGGATTTTCTGGAGCATGGCCGGCGTTAATGACTGGTCGTCGTGAGCATGTTGAGGACCTTCTTCCATCATGTAGATCCGTAGTGATTCTTCTTCAGATTCAGATGTTTCACTTGTTTCTGACTCTTTACTGGAGTTATAGGAAATGGTGCATATCATCCTTTTTCCTGGTTCATCATCTAGGGAGTATAGAGATTCGATATCAGAAACATCTACTGGTTCGACCTTGTTGATGGCTTCAAGAAGGGCTTGGGTCTTTCTTTTGTCGTTACAATCTTTGGAAAAGTTGCCTTCTTTATTACAGACATAGCACCAATTAGTATTCCGACCTCTCTTTGATTTTTTGTTCAAGAACTTCCACTTTCTTTGAGAGTTATGTTTGCCCGTCTTTGAATAATAATCACCAGATCTTTTGAACTAGACTATTCTGGATTTCTTATGAGGCTTTGAACAATTGCATGACGAATCGTCTTTGCACTTTATCTTCAAGTGTTTGTCATTGCACGCAGACCCGAGTCGTCTTCCGGTTTTTTCAAACTCAACCAAAAACTGTTTTTGGTTGCATAGCTTTGTCAAAGCATTCATGATTAGTTGGTAAAGACCACCAAGGGAAGCTTGAGCAACCGTCATATTTTTGGCTTCTAAGGCTCTGTAAGCCTCATTTGAGAGAGACTCTAGGAAGGAGTTCAGGAACACTTGTTTAAGATTTACGTCATCAATGCCTTGAAGACAGTAAAATCTTTCAGACATTCTGTTGTAATGATTTTCAAGGTCTTTTGGACGAAAAGAGCAACATTTCATTTTTAAGAACTCTTCTCGGGCTCGGATTGTATGATCAAGGGGGTTTACAATGAATTCATAATAGATTGTGTTTATGAATTCTTCTGGGGTTTTGCTTTTTAGGATGTTTGTTTGCCTGTATTCACCAAGACTGATGTACCAATCCCGAAGTCGTCCTTGGCATCTTGCCAAGAAATGTTTGATGACCATGTCGATACTATAGTACTGGAGCTCCGCTGTGCACCAGGTCAGCATTTCAATGCTTCGGTCTCGCCATTTTGCTGGGAGGATGTCATCAAAGGTGAATTGTTGCTTTGAATCTGTGTTTGGAGGAGCCCTTTCGTTTATCTGAGGCGACGTTTGGGATGCTTCATCGTCAATGTCAGAAACATAGGCCCTTTCAGTGGTGTCTTCGTTCATGAACAGATGCTCAAATTCGTCTGTTGGGGGCACTTCTTCATAGAATTGGGAGGTGGAGCTTTCCTCAGATGCTGATGATGTGTCATCATGAATTAGAGGAGCTATCACCGGAGCTACTGTTTGCATGCTTTCTTTATTGCTTGTTTTTGTCAAAGCTTGCAAGAACGAGGAGATACCATTTTCTCTTGTAGGCATTTTATCAGGAGCATCCGTGGAGGTCATCATCATGACGTTATCACTCATGTTATGTTTGCTTCCTGATGGCCCTTTTCCTCTGCTTGAGGATGTCGCTTTGTTAATAATTTCAGAGGATGTGCTCCTTGTTGGCGAAGCTTTTCTAGCCTTGATTTTTGCTTGTTCCTTTGACCAGAGGTTTAAGGATGGAGAGTTATGTATAAATGGTGATGCTGGTAACGGTTGGGGATCAAAGGATGTTCGAACAAATGGTGTTGTTGGTAGTCTCCATGGGTCATCAGCATAGGTAGAAATCCTTTGCTGCTTGTGTTGTCTTTCAAGGTCTGTAAGCTGTGCTTTGAGGAATTTCATCTCAGCTTCTTTTTGTTGAAGACCTTGTGGACTTTGTGGCCCTGTGGAGTTGTGTACTAGCTGGAGGAGTTCATGATGTAGCTCAAGGATTTTGGCCTTGATCTCATAGATTATACTTTCTAGGTCTTGAACTCTACTTGTTAGATCTTCATGAGCCTTCGTGATGTTGTTTTGTTGAGCTAAGATGGTGTTGAGGGCCCTGTTTTGGGCAACAGCGTTTTCACTTTGCCAGTTCAAGGTGGCTTCAGCAGCTGTTATTGACTCAGGAACACCAGTTGCACTAACAGTTGTTGGGTTTTTGATTTTCCAGCTATGTTTGATTTTTTGTTGGGTATGTTCAAAAGAGGTTAAAGGTGGAAATTCAACTTGGTATTCTGGAGAGGAAGAAGTTGGAGGTGTTGTTCTGAGCATAAAGCATTCATCAAACTGGGTTGATGGACGTCTCGGCTTGGATGGTTGTGTCTGTTTGGGTTTTGGTTTCGAATCACCATACAGGACATAGTAGTCAAACTTTCCTGATGGTTCTCCAAGCAGACCAACATTTGGATCTCCAGCTTCGTATCTTTTCTTTAAGGCATTTTGGGATCCTTTTTTTCTTTTTGTTTTTGGTTTCCTCCTTGTACTCAAGTTCATATGCGTCTTCCAGGCATTCCTGACAATCGCATACATCGAACGGAAAGTGTGGTTCTTCTGCCGGTTGAATCATGCTTATCGTAGAGAAAATCTCTCTTCAATCTTGTTTTGCAAACCGAACCTCAACTTGTCCATCCTGATGGCGGACAAAATCAGGGGTTGTGGTTGTCTGAACCGGTGCTTGGTGGATCTTTTCGTAGTTGGTTATCCATTTTTCAGGTAAAAGCTTTGTAAGCTCTTCTCTGGATAACTGTTTTGGAACATATGTGCAGGTTGGTGTGGCGTTGGAGTCGATGTCTATGAGTAGAGCATCGCCAGAGTTATCCTGCGATCCAGGAACCATGATGTCCAAAGAGTGGTTTTGGACACGATATGCCATCTGGTAGTGAAAAGTGGCCTGAAATGTGTTGACCTGTGGCGTACCACCGATCTGGATTTGGGCTTTCAAGGCTGTTAGCAATGAAGGATCATTGAGAGGCATATTGAAGTTGGGATAGAAGGTGACGAAGACGGTTCCAGCATTTAACGTGGTTTGGATGGTACCAATGCAGGCGTGTTGGTACTCCACGAATCTAGTATCGACTAGGGCGATACGAGAGAACGCAGGTAGTCCTTTTCTTCCATGGAAGGTTAGGGCTAGTCTTATGGCACCGAAGTGGATATGGGTATATCCTTGGGATAGACAGATCCTTGGAAGATCTGAGGGAAGAGTGAGAGGGACGAGGTGTTCAGAGGTTGTTGCTGGGAGTTGGTGTGAATCAAACTTGGAGGTTTGCACAAACTCTTTAACAACTGGGTTTGACGCAGAACTGACTAATTGTTTTACTTTTTTGGAGAGGGAATTTTGGGGTTTTTTGAAGACACTATAAGGGTTAACTAACGGCATACTAGTAATAGGGATTTTAGACTCATCAGAAATATAAGAGATCTCATATAACTGATCAATCTTTGACGCAGACGACCGACGGAAACTGGAATTTGAACGGGAAAGACCTTGATCTGGATTCATATCTGGGTTTAGACTTCTAACAATTCTTATCTTTACCCTCAAGCTCGTACTTTGAGGAAATTACCGCGGACCCTTACGACTCACCTGACAAGCTACTTTTGGACTCGAGATAAGAAACTCAGCGTGTCGGACCAGACTGACAAGACCTTGTAAGGTTAGTGTTCTGATGTGAGAGATCCGCACAAAGTCAGCAGTCACAGAGCATACTAAACAAACCTTAGAAAGGGATGGCAGGAGCGCTATGGCTCTGATACCAGAAGTAGGGGGAGTGTGTGGCTTATTTATATAGGGGGAGAGTGAGAGGGGTGGGGGTGTAAGAGATCTGTCTATATAACTTTTTTGTTTTAATTAAAATGGTTTTTAAATAATTGGGTTAAAAGACCAATTTATCCTTCATTTAACGGTTAAAATTAATTGGGTTAGGCTTAAAGGACGTAACTTGTAAGAATTTCAAACATTAAGGGGCTGTTTGGCTAAGCTTATTTTAGTGAATTATTTACTTATTGACTTTTTGAAAAGTTAAAAGGTGTTTGGGTTAGCTTATTATGTGAGAGGAATAAGTCAATAAGTCATAAGTCACTCCAAAATAAGCTTAGCCAAACAGCCCCTAAGTACAAAACTTATCAATTTTAAAGATAAAGGACACCGTCTGAAATTTGGTATAAAGATAAAGCACAAAACTTGTAATTTACTCATTTGTTAAATTTATTTTTGTTTTATTGTTATTTAAAATATTTTTATATATATGGTAAAAAGACTAAATTACCCTTATGTGGTTTGATTTAACAAAAAAATTTAACTGAGTTAGGGCTAAAGGACATAACATGCAAGATTTTAAAACATTAAGTACAAAACTCGTCAATTTGAAAGATAAAGGACACCGCCTGAAATTCACTATAAAGATAAATGATTACTCTTAATAAAATAAATAAATACATTCATTCGTTGAATAACAAAATTGAAGATAAGTTTATAATTAAAAGTGAAAAAAATTAAAGGAAAACTATATAAAAGTAAATAATGATAGAAAGTTGCATATTTAGTCCTTTAACCATAATAGCAAATTATATATTATATATTTTTCATAATATAACTAAAATAATAACGTTATTTAGAACGAAAACTGTAACAAAATATGAATGTAAAAGACGATGAATCAATAAAGAAAACATATTTTTAAAATAACTACAGATGGGAAGATGATATTGTATCTATCAAACTTATCTCCTAGACGATCATGATTTCACTAGCAAGAAACACTTCACCATTAGCCAAAAAATATAAGATTTGCTTATTCAAAAATCACAAAAAGATATATGTCCATGTTTTAAACAAAAAGATGATATGAGTATTGATTCTTAAAATGAGGTTAAACGTCTTAAGATTAAAGATTTTATAGATCATGTACTTCAAATACAATTTTCAAAGCACCCATGATCTAAGGGTGTAAGCAGTGGTTAAACACTTGAGAGTGGTAAACTAAAAAATCAACCAATCAGAGTGTGTCACGTCAATCAGTAAAAAGTGTTTAAACTTTGCTGAAAAGTGTTGACAATGATTAGACACTTGGTGAAGTGGTAAACTTTAAAAAAAAATGTGTGATTGGTTGAGAGATGGCATATACCCCACCCCACACTACTCTCTCTCTCTCTCTCATACCCTCCCTCCCTCTCTCCTCCGATCATCTCCCCGCATCGGCAACCTTTCCTCGCATCGGCAACCTTCACCGAGCGGCAAACCCACCGGCAGCGGTGTTACCGCGCGGCAAAGGCGGTTTGCCGCCCACTCCGTATACCCTAATATCTTACAAAGATATGTATTAAATTTGAGTCTTAAAGACTGATATGGAGTGTCCTTCCTTCATAGCCCAGTGGTTGGGGGCCGGTTTGTCCTCCTAGAGGTCACCGGTTCGACTCCCGCTTGTGGCGAAAGGGGGTAGGACACCCGTGCGCAATGATGGTGAAAAACCTACCGAGGAGGGTTTGATCCTGAGCGTCACTCCGGTTTTCATCCGGCTGTTACTCTAGCGAGGCAACTCGTGTAGAGGCAGTACGGTTTCCGGGGGAAAGCCTTCGACCCAAGACTGGTCAACCCAGCGCTGGCCTTGCTATCTGGGCCCACGTTCTTGGCGAGGGTCCGCGATTTGCGGATGTGACAATGGTCACCATTAAGAAGTTCACCTTTCAAAAAAAAGACTGATATGGAGTCAAAATTTGTCTTCCTCACAAGTCACAACCACCAACTTTATGAGACAAGCATGTATATGGCTTGAGAGGCAATAATGCCTAGAGATGGGCATAATACCCGGTTCCAAACCCGAACCCGTAGAACCGACCCGGAACCGGTTCCAGTCCCAACCCGGTATAAAGCATACCCGGTTCCGGGTTTAAAAAACCCGACGGTTCCTACCCGGTTCCATATTTAAAAAAAAAATAAGTTCCATGCCCGGTTCCAACCCGCACCCGGTTCCAACCCGCACCCGGTTCCAACCCGTACCCGGTTCCTACCCGTACCCGGTTCCTATCCGTACCCGGTTCCTATCCATACCCGGTTTGCATGTGTACCCGGTGCCATATTTTAATTTTTGAAGTTTAATTTAGCCAGGCCCAATGCATTGCTGTCGGCTTTTTCTTTCTTCACATATAGGACATAATTTATAACGGTAATAATCAACATTTAATACATATTTGAATTCCAACATATTCCATTATATCCGAATTCCAAGTTCCAACATATTCCAACAAAGCTGAAACATGCAGAGCATCGATTCCATATTTCCATGCATTAATGTCGGCTTTTTCTTCACATGTAGGAAAGAATCGGTTCCGACCCGAACCCGGGTCCATACTACCCGGAACCGGGTATAAAAGGTTATGGTTTTTTGGGCAAATACCCGGGTATGAACCGGAACCGGGTTTGAGAAGAACCGGGTACTGTCAACTTTAAGAGGAACCGGGTACGGGTAGGAACCGGTTCCGGGTTTTAAAAATACCCGATTATGCCCATCTCTAATAATGCCTAAAAAAAGTCCAAATTCCTAAGGGTGGACTTCGGTTCATTTAATTCAACTTTAGATGTCTCCTGGTAAAATGAAAGTTACAAGAAGACCACATCTCATAATTGAGGACATGTGAAGAGGGAAAGACAAATAAAAAGAATTTCGATTCCCACAAAGTGGATTTTTACCAGATTTATTGGGTTTCCTCCTGAATTGATGTATAGGCATTATTGTCAAGTGGAGATGGATATGATCGGGTGGTTCTGCTGGTGGCACGATGATACTCCAGTGGTCCGTCAGTGATCCAAATTTGCCGTTCAAAAAAAAAAAAGAACCAGAGACTATCTAGAAAAAAAGGGGTACAAAAAGAGGAGGAAGGAAGAAGAAAAGATCATCGAGTTTCTGACAAGTCTTTAAAAAAGTTTTTCATGTACTAATAGGAGTGTTGTATTTTATGATCTTTTGTATGTTTTCTAGACATCAACCATTGTACATCATCCATCATGAAATAAAAAGCTTTCCCACTTCCTTAAGTTATTTTGAGTGATATTTCTATTTTTATGTTTTTCTTTTTTAAAAGGAAAATCTCTCTAATCATAAACCTTCTTTTTTTACCTTACCCAGGAAACGAAACCCAGACAATATAACCTGAATTCAAACATATCTTTAGGCCTTAGGTTTATCCAAACGATCAGAGATTAAAAAAAACAATAGAAAAACTCACGATCACTTGGAATCCAGACAATTTAAAAAAAAAACAATAGAAAAAACTCACGATCACTTGGAATTGACTTCAAAGTTTCTAAACATCACCAAATTTTTGCTTAAAATTTAAATGGCACTCTAATCATTTGCAAGTTTTTCTATACAACTTTATAGACAAAACTTGGAATAGTGACTTACGTATAAAGTATTTTTTAATGTGTGATTTAACTGGTATAGCCATCACATATGCACCCAATTTGCACCTGGTACACATAACTTGAGTGCCGGATATGATTATTTTTCTACTTTATATCGTAAAGTCAACATCCGATAACGAAAAGGTCAACAAGCTTGTTTTAAACCACAACTTACCCTGAATCAAACGATGCACAGAACAATAGAGTAACAAAGAGACTAATAGGTAGAAGAGATTGCCACTAAGCTTGTCTTAAATCAGTTTATAGTGTCATCTAATCGCCCCAACTAAAAATTTGCTCCATCCAGCTCCGCGTCTTCCAAATGCTACAAAAGGGTATTAAATTTCATAAGTTTTATTTTACCTTCATCTATTAAAAGGTAAAAGTAATACACTAATTTCTATTTATTTTACTAAATATTTAATATTTTATTTTAAATTTTTTTTTCACTCACTTTTCGTAACGTACATTTTCATAAGTTGACGTAGCTTTCTGCGCTTTTCAAATACATCGGTGTTGAGTGTGTTTTTATGTTTAGATTTTTAAAAACAACCCGTCGCAACGCGCCCATAAAAAAGATGTTATTCCGCTGCAGAGCGCAGATATAACTACCAGTATTATACATTTATCAAGTGGTCTCACACTTAGTAAACCAATTTTCATGAGATGCATGTAATAAAATACAAGATAGATATCAATGGTACTTACCCTCACATCATGAAGATCAGCACCTTGAAGATTTGCACCCTTCAAATTTGAAATCTTCAAATTTGCACCCTTCAAATTGGCTTGTCTCAAATTGGCTTGTCTCAAATTGGCGTTTCTCAAATTGGCACCCTACAAAAGTAGAGCAAATATCGACAAATAAGAATCATGAACCATAAACCTTAACACTAAATATTTAATAAACCTTTAAATTGGCTCCTTCCAGATTAGCTCCTTCTAGATTGGCTCCCTCCAAATATGCACCTGCGAGATCAGCAGCCTGAAAATAAGACCACGAAAGTTTCCCGAAATTTATTATGAAATTTAGCACAACGAATGTTAAGACCTGATAAGATCACGTTTTTGAGGCATGCATGACTCAGGTCGAACCACGCCAATTTCTGCATAAGTTACAACGGGAAAAACAAGTTTAGTAAAACATTCAGTACTAGCATGCAGTGACTTTCTATTTGACTAGTTCATGATAGCTATAGATAATTTTTTAATCCACAATGGCCACCAAGAGTCAAATAATGAAACAAAATGATAGATAATCGAAAACAAGAGGCTGATTTATTGAAATATTAAGATAGTTGGCCCGATTCGAGAGGGGCTAATCTCCAATACAAAAACACTAGATAATCCAAATAAACAAGACATAGGAAAATGGAACAGAAATGAAATACTTAAATAAGAAATATAGAAGTTACTAATCCTGAATTTCAGCCCTTTCCCCTCTTGACTTTGAGTCTTTGACTCCAATAGCATTCAACCCCCACTAATTTAGCCCTAAATCTTTGCACTTGATTGACTGGGTCAAAGTAATTGAACCGGGGCCCATTGGACCTAGATACATGATTTGACAATTAATCTTGAGTCGCATTACAAAATGTATTTGACCATACCAGGTTAGAAAGATCAAGCCCAGAGAGATTTACTCCTCTTAAATTGAAATGTCCGGAATGTTTGATGCTATATTTGATAATATCAGTGCGTGTTAAGTCGGTATCCATTTGTTCATCCTTCTTCTTCTTCTTCTTCTTGTTCAAGACCTCATTTATCCTGTCCACCAGTCCCTAAAATATTCAAAAGAAAGACTATTTATATGAACAGCTTCTTGTAAAACGATTTTATGACTTTGTTTATTGTATTCTCATATACTTTGTCTTTTAGTTGTTTTCTCTTTATTCTCTTCTTCTTATTATTAAAATTATAAAAAGTAACGTAACCATGGTAATAACACTGCCTAGAGTATTCTTAAGGTGTAATTCTTACAGAAGTTACACCTTGTTAGGTGGTGCATCTTTTGAGAATTCTAAGAGGATGTGTTCAGTCAATTAACACTAACTCTAAGCAATAAAAGCAACAATCAGTATGACTCTTGCAAATACAGGGGTAAACGAGCCTAGTTGACTTACAAGAAGCTGAAAGTATTCTGCTTCCCGCAAAAGCTCTGAACACTCTAAATCAGACAAGTTGGAAATGGGAGCCACACCGTCCCTCAACCAATTTAAAATATGCCGAAAGTGCATCCCATCCCTGTCAACAAACACATACCCCTGCAAAAACACAGATTGGTCAAAACATGTTCCTTTTGAGTGGAAAAAATCTTCATGCTCAATGTTCTAAGAAACTCGGTATAATCCGAGTATTCTATCAAACTTAAACAAATATGTTGTATACCAGTTTTGTCTATAATCTATATACTCACTTTCTCAGGGTCTTTGTAAACAGTGTGGCGACCACTGAACATGGCAGCAAGCATCGACTGAGGCTCCCTATGAGTTAGCGTATCAACGGTAGTGAGAAATTCATATCCACCTGTTTTTCGGCAGCAATATCAAATTAAACAAATGAAAACCTAAATACCTAATTAATCTATCATTTACACCTGTTTAAGCAGCAATATTAAACTAGTTTTACACCCGTCCCAGTCTGGTTTTCCAAATTAATAAAAAATTCAAACTTAACATAAACAGTAACCCAAAAAAAACTTACTGACTGAAAATTAATAAGCGCAACACAACACTTTTCTATATAACTGAGAAACTGGAAAAAATAGTGACTAAACTAATGGAAGCAATCTAGCAAGCAGTAAAGAATAACCTAAGGAATCCAGTAAGCAGTAAAGAATTAACTAAGGCAGCAATATTAATTAAACAATTGATAACCTAATCAATAGATCATTTCCATGTGTTTCAGCAACAATATTGAATTAAAAATTCATAACCTAATCAACTGATCATTTACACATGTTTCAGCAGCAATATTATAATATACAGCTGATAACCTAATCAATAAATCATTTATACTTGTTTCAGCAACATTATTATATTAAACAACTAATAACCTAATCAATAGATCATTTCCAACAGTTTCGGCAGCAATATTAAGTTAAACAACTGATAACCTAATCAATCGATCATTTAAACATGTTTCGGCAGCAATATTATGTTAAACAACTGATAACCTAATCACTGTTCAAGTTTTAATCGATCAAATCCACTTGTTTCGGCAGCAATATCAAACTAAACAATTAATAACCTAAAGAATCGATCGTCTAAACATGCATAATTAAGGATCGGATGCCTAAAACGGTCAAATAAAGAAACTAAACTGAAAACCTAATGAATCGGACGATTCAGAGCAAAATTACAGAGAATTACAAGTAAAATAAGAAACTGAAAAGCAATAAGTGTGATACTATGACCTATATTGAGTCGAACAATGGAAGAAGTAGCGTTGGAGTCCATTGTCATGGTGATGTCATCAGTGCAACTGAAGAAGAAGATGAAGACGCATATTGTGTGAGTGTTCAACAAGTTATCTATATGACCCCTTTTACGTTTTGTTTATTTCTCCAAATGCCCCCTGTACTTTTCTTTCTTGCACGTTTCTCCATGAGGTTTTTCTTGTCTTTGTAAGTATCTGTAGTTATATTTGTTTCATATACGTGCATATAACATTAACATAATCAATCGTGCATATTGTGTGCATTCCACCACATTGCATAATCAATCGTGCATATTGTGTGCATTCTAAATCACTAGCAGTTTCAGCCAACTGTTTATTTTCAAATTCAGCAAAAAGACAAGAAAAATTCATTCGTGAACCTGACAAATCACTACTTCTCGGGGTAAAACCCATCAATTGTTGGCACCTTTTAAGATTTTGGTTTGTGTTATAAGAATGGTCGGTGCTGGTTATTGGTTCACCCTCAATCGGCAAACCCCATATAACGTTGACGTCCTGTAGTGTTATCGTTGCCTCACCAACGGTTAGATGAAAAGTATGGTTTCCGGACGCCATCTTTCAACCGACGCATGCATTAACGCATGGTCAATAGTCCGGTACCCATAGTCAATTAGACCACCAAAACCGACATGGTCTAAAATATTTCTAACCCCAGGATCAATCCCACGATCCTTGATACACTGCCAAAATGTTTGGTCACCGCGTCGAACGTACAATGGGGGTTCATCGACCAATCCGTATTTGAAAACATTAAATGCCCTTGCTAAGAAATAATACATCATGGTTAAGTGGACCAGGATTTAGATATAGACTTATTTAAAAAAAAATTGAATAACAAATTATTAGAATGGAAACTTGGTGTGGTAAAAAAAGTGATCAACTCGCCTGAAAATATGAAACACTTTAACAAATTTTGCATTGACGAGCTCCTTGAACAGACAAGAATTGAAAATGTGGTGGTCCTTGAACAAACAAGAATTGAAAAGTTTTCTTTGACTGAGGTAGTGTGAATGCTAGTAAGGAGGCACCCCATATATAAAGAGCATTCACAATAAAGAGCACAAAAAACATCTAAAAACGTGACTAGTCACCCGCCACATCAGAAAAACACTCATTCTTTAAAAACACTCAAAACCCACCCAATGAGTAATCTTAAAAACACCTAAAAACAATGTCATGTCATCAACACCTTTTTAATTTACATTTTTTTAATTATTACCCAAGCCCCCCACCTGGCCCCACCACCTGCACACTACCCCACCTTCTCTCATTTTTTCTAGTTCTTGCATAAATAAATGGAAAAAAAAAAGGCCTGATCTATTCGCACACGCCATTTGTCTTTTTGCACACCCAAAGCGCCCCGCTTTGGCCTAAGCGCGGCGCTTTGGGTGTGCAAAAAGACAAATGACCAGTGGAGATGAGTTTGTGTTGTTTTTTTTTTTAAATAGGTGGGATGTGGGTTAGTTTGGTAGTGTTTTTTGGAGGAAAAAAATGTATTTGAGTTTTATTATTATTATAAAATATTAGTATTACATATAATTCATAGTTATTTTATAATTACGTTTTTTTACGTTATTATTTTTATAGAACGTATAAAATATAAGTGCGTCTTTATAAACTGTTAACCTAGTTTATTTTGTTAAATTAAACGAACACGTTAAATAAAATGTACAGAAAGCCATAAGAATTAAACGTAAACAATCCAAAACCAACGTGATGTAAATAGAAGATTAACTGCAATATATATATATATAGGGAGGAGCTCATGCGAGAACCACCATTATTGTGAGAACCGCGAGAACCAATGTGAACACAACCTAAAATAGCTAAAAAAACCTAAACAAAACCTAACCACCCCCCCCCCCCCCAAGCTAAATGCTAAAAACTAAAATCCCCAAAAAACCTAAAAAAAACCTAACCCCCCCCCCCCCAAAAAAAAAAAAACCTAAACCCCCCACCCCCACCCCCAAAAACCTAAACCCCCCCAAGCTAAAATGCTAAAAACTAAACCCCCAAAAAACCTAAAAAAATCTAAAAAAATTTTTTTTAACATTTTTTATGTTAAAATCGCTACTTTTAGAAGCCCAAAATTTTTTTTTTTTTTTGGCTTCGAAAAGCAGCGATTTTTTTATAAAAAATATTAAAAAAAAATTGTGTGATTTTTAGCTATTTTTAGGCATTTTTGGTTGTGTTCACATTGGTTCTCGCAATAAGAGGTGGTTCTCGCATGATCTTCTCCCTATATATATATATATATATATATATATATATATATATATCAGTTTGAACGTACAAAACAAAAAGGTACAACTGAGTACATAATACATAACAAAACACTATACAAACAAACTAATGTGCTAATCCTCGTGCGGTGGGGACGGTGGGAGGGGAAGTGGAGGCAACCCGGCGAGCTCTCGTAGAGCAACGAGCGTCTCGACCATCCAGTCAATGAGTGCGCCCTGGCGTCTGAGGCGCCGGTCGAAGTCCCGAGCCACCGCACGCGCTACCGGAGGCAAGTCAGCATAAATGTGCTGCGGGTACTGTGGCGGCTCAGGAGGTGGCTGAACTGGTGGTACCGGGATCTCCTCGACATGCTCCTCCTGAGCCGGATCCTCGAATACAGGCTGAGCCTGAGCCTGAGGCTGAGGCTGAGCCTGATCCTGAGGCTGGCCCGGGTACTGATCGAGGCCCAGAGCCTGTAGCTGAGCCTGCCGAGCGGCCTCCTGAACATGAGGAGCGGCTAACACTCCATCCCTCAGCTCAATAACAACCGGGATGACCTCCGGCAACACCTCCGCATGTCAAATCTGCCCGTCACGGCCCCTAAACCTCAGACCAACATCAAAGACACGGGTGATCTGCATGCTAGATACTGACGCGCGGCCCAACCTGGTTGACGGGATCGGATCGGACAGCTCCGGATCACTCTCGGGCACGAGCCCTAGCGAGCGTGCAATGGCGGTGATGTATGAGCCAGTGTGCAGCTGCCCGCGGAGCTGCCGGTGGTATGCACTCGCAAAGTAATCTGCCAGGCAGGCTGCTAGATCGCAGGTCTGGCCGCGAAGTAGGCAGTATAGAAAGAAAAGGTCACTGAGGTTGACCTTCTCCCTGCTGGTACCCCGCGGCACGATAGATGACGCGATAATATGGTGCAGGTATCGGTACAAGGGGTCTTTAATGGTGGTGGCCTTTTGCCAGGATTTCCCAAAGGGAACCCTGGAAATGGCCCTCCAGAAACTGATAAGCGTCTGCCTGTCCATCGCCCTAACCCCCTGCGTATATAAATCAGTATTAAGCTCGGGCTCTGTGTACAAACCTGTATGGACAGCAAACTCCCGCACACTCATCTGAAACTGCTGACCGGCGAGACAGAATGTAACCTCGTGGACTGGAAAATCCGGGTCCTCCACGTAATCCGCCGGATGCGGCGCGTATGTAAACGTAGAAAGAAACTCCATCTTAAGCTCACGGTACGAGTCCTACATCGCTATCTGAAATAGGCGCGACCAAGGAGTATCTAGTCCAACTATATCACGCGTCAGCGCGGCCTCTCCCACGGTCTCCAGCAGGTCCCAGTCTATCCCTACATGCCCCCCAATCTCTATGGTGCGCAACCTAGCGCATCTCCTCGCCGCCCGTGACCCCTGCTCAAACTGCAGGTACGGACATACCTCCTCCTCCATATGCTCAATCTCCTCCTCGTGATCGGAATCCATCCCTGCACGTTTAAATACAAATAATATTAAATAAAAGATAATAAACAAATAATATTACGAAACAATTCAAATACACAAATAATATTAAATAAAAGATAATAAACAAATAATATTATTAAACAATTTAAATACACAAATAATATTAAATAAACAAATAATATTATTAAACAATTTAAATAAACAAATAATATTATTAAACAATTCAAACAATAAATAATAATAAACAAATAATATAAAAAAAAAATAAACATGAACCAAAGCGCCCCGCTTTGGCCTCGGCGCGGCGCTTTGGTTCTTCGTTCTCAAAAAACAGAACCAGCAAATCGATCAAAACCCCCCAAATCAAAACAAAATCAAACATATAAATTGAACCAAAACAATAAATGAAGTTCGATCGTACCTAATAGCGTTTGAAATCTGGAAAAAGAAGATCTTCGCCCTAGTGTGTGTAATCGCACCTTTGTGTGTGTTTTTTGTTTGGTGATGAAATGGGGGAGAAACCTGCTCCGCTTCAGGTTAAACGAGGGACCAAAGCGCCCCGCTTTGGCCATAGCGGGGCGCTTCGGTTCATGTTTAAGGGCAAAGCGCCCCTCTTAGGTCAAAGCGGGGCGCTTTGGGCCTTTTTTAAATTTTTTAAAATTGTTTTTAATTCACAAACGCGTCGATAATAGTCTAAATTTTACGCTTCTTCCATTATACATCATTTTTTAATATATATGGACTATACTGCAAGTTCCGGATCAAATCGGTTACGTGTGATGTCTTATTCCATTATATCGTATCATTTTGGTTTGAAAGCACAAGTACTCCTATGAGTATTGTTATGTGTATCAGCCGCCTACCGTACATGTACATGACGTATTTTTCATTAATTGTAGTATTATGATGTATATTGTCATTTTGGGTCGTACAAGTGCGTATTGAATCTGATTGGGTCGTGTCGGTGACATTCGGTTTTTAACGTGATGTAACGCATATATTGAACAAACACAAACGTGATTATTATTAAACACATTTAACATACATCTTGAACATATGGGGTTACATTAAGGTCAGGGGGATGATACGTAAGCATTTCGTACGCGTTGATCTGATCCCTGTATAATGTATGCCAGGCTGCTGCGCGCTTTGTTCTGTTCGCTGTCCAGAGTAGGTTTGGGGGAGGCATTGGATAACATCCTCCAAGCTCTACATGTATGAAATGCCCATCGTCGACGAACACAACCGCAACCACCAGGTGAGGTTGCTCAGCTTCGTTTGGCCCGCCCAGCAGAGGGAAAATTGTATCGTTCCCACGAATGTCGAAGGTATGAACAATCACACCGTATCGTTGGGCAATAAGAAACCCCGTCTCAGGCATCGTCATGTAATTTTCGATACCTGCTCGTCCCACCCCCTTGAAATCGATCCGTCTAACCAGCGCATCATAATGTCCTATGTTTTCCGGATCGAAAAACTGCCTCCAAAGCGATTCGTTCTTACGTAACTCCATTTTAAGTTGTTTCCGGATCATCAAATACGTATTTTGTTTCACTCCTAACCCAACACCCACCGATCGAAACCCACAATGACCATCTGGTTTCACGTCCTTTATTCTCACGATGTATGGATGGATCACTTTGGGAATTTGAGATGCATAGTTGCGGATCGCTATATCCGTCTTAGGACCGAGCTTGATCATCGGGAAATCAGGGTGTAGGTTGAGCGGTTTGGTATTCTTTTGTCTTCTAGAATCTTGGGATGATACGTACGAGCTGTGACGGGGAAGATCGTCTGAGGCCTCGACCCAAGTTTCTTTCGACGGAATGTACGAGCTTTTTCTATCGGCTTCAACCTTCCTTTGTTCATGCGTTTTCAATGTTGGGCGACCACGAGTTTTCTTCAGAACAACAGGAGGTTTTTTGTTATTGTTCCCTGGATTGAGGATTTGCTGAAACTTTTCAAAGAAGCTCCTTTTCACTTGAGGGGGTGTTGGATCGATCTGTCGTTTCAATTTTTCAAATTCCGCGTCTACATCGATATCCTATATCTTAGTCCTTGCAGGCTTGAAGTCAAGCTTCTTCCAGAACACGTCTATCAAATTGATACGGATTTGCTGACCTGTGGACGAAAACAAATTAGGTGGCAAAATCATAACAACAAAGGTCAAAAATATTATTTACCGTTATTTTCCAACTTTTCCAAACGACAGGCACATGGCAAACCACAGCTGGTAAAAAGTTGGCAACCACAGCTTGCACCGTTGGCTCTCAACCCGTCTTCCTTACGTTTTAGTTCCATATTCAAAAGCTCAATCGCAAATATTGAAACCTTTCTGAGAATATTTGCAAGCATGGGATGATCCTTGTGGTGCTTCATCACTTTTCGGAGGCTTGTTTCAAAGCTACTACTAATCTCGGCGTATTGTCTATCAACAACATGATCAACATACAGTACAAGTTTATCCAGTGTGTTGCGATGACTTGGAAAGTGACTTTTTAGTGTTGCATGCATGCCCTCAACCCTGTTGGTCGTAGTTTGGTGAAAGTTAATAGTTTTGTTAATCCAGCAAGATACAAACTTTTCACGGTACGGATCCAACCAGGATTTCATCAAATAATCAAAAACCTCTGAAATTAAAAAACGTAAATAGTCAGTTTTTGTTATTATATAAAATTTGAACATAATTATGTAAGAAATACTCACGTTCACGGCCATCTTCTTTCAGCTGTGCTTCAAGGTTTTCCAAGTTATACCTGTATATTTCCTCGGTCGTAGACTCGCACAATGTCCAAAATGTATGTACGAATTCTTTCCACTGCTTGTCAGAGAATTTCCTCTTGCTGTTCTTATTAATATTTTGTTGAATATGGAACCGACAAAGATACTTATGCGCTTTTGGAAAAACTTGTTCACACGCGTTAATTAGCGCAAATTCCCTGTCTGTTAAAATCACGCGCGGTTCCATACATCCTACCAGCATAGACTTGATCCTCTGCAACACCCATAGGTAGTTCTCTAACTTCTCAGCGGAAATTACCGCACAAGCAGCCGTAAACGATTTGTTTGTCGACGTCATGCCTACGACCTGAACAAATGGCAGGTTGTACATGTTCGTTTTGTAGGTGGCGTCAATCATTAGCACATGCGGGAAGGCACACCACATAGTGAATGATTTTTTGTGAACAAAGAAAACATCTTCAACTGCGTTCGATATCTCATTCGTGCGCATGTAATAAGTGTAATCTTTTTCGAGAAGAATGTTTTCAAGTTTTTGCATCGGAGACTTACCGACATTTTTTCCGGCGTTGATCTTCTGAACAGCGTTGTGTATATCTTTCGGAATAAGCTTTCTAGCCGGATTGTTTTTCGTCAGCGTTCGCCAGATACTTTGGTTGGGAATATCTTGCTCTGCCAGCTCCTTAACCAGTTTTGTATCCCCCGAAGAAAGCCTTCTCGCATACGCGTGACCCTCTAAGTTTTCAATAGGAGTGTGGTTATGCTTCGCCTTCGTCACCTCGATCCTCCAAACACTTCCGGATGATTCCGAAAACCCGTTCATCTCGAACGGGCAGCCTATTTTCTTGCTACCCGTTTTCCTCTGTGTAGCTATACTCTTATGCTCCCCACCAAAAGTACATTGAAACCAAATCTTGTAATTCTCTCCTCTTTTATTCGACCTCTTAATCACAATGAGGTAACCATTGTCTTTTGCCGTGTCTTGTACCCAACGCACCAACTCTTTACGTGACGAAAAGGTCTGTGTTGTATCAAACGAAAATGTAACCGGGTAACAGCCTTCCTCGTCAACAGACACATTCTCCGGCTCACCATCGTCACCGAGGTCCGAATAGACTTGATGTTCAAAGCTCTGTTGACAACCGTAACTGTGATTTGGATAACACTCCTGCTGTACAAAGCTGTGCTCGCCACCGTAACCGAAATTCGAATAACCTTGTTGTGCGTAAGGGTCCTCCACAGGGGTATTCAAATCCAGCGTCACTGTGTTATCACGATAACGAATGCCAGATACAACCTCTGCCTCCTTCAAGTTGGACGAGACCGGTTTCTCATACGAGTCAGAAATAGCGGTCCCCTCGTAAGAATCAGGAACAACTGACTCGTCAGAATATGGACCGAAAAGATAGTTGCTTAACCACGACATCGTTTTTTCAAGACACGTAACTAATACAGCAAAACCGTGCGTTATTTTGAAGAAACACAAGTAATTTGGAAATCGACAAACAACAAAACCCCCGTATGTTTGTAAACAACATATTGAGTGCTTTATGTCTCGAACGCTAAATGTACTGTCTCAGCAGCTTGCTTTTAAAAGTGAAAATTTGGGGTCGAAGCGTCGCGCTATGGCCAAAGCGCGGCGCTTAGGGTTAACAACAAACCTCGTAATCAGCTTTATGTCTCTCAAACAGTAACTCATGTCTCAAACGTCAATCAAGTCACCTTTTGTCGAGCTAAGCGCCGCGCTATGGCCAAAGCGCGGCGCTTTGAGGTGTGAAAATAATTTTGGCCGTGTGTAAATAGCATGACCCTAAAAAAATTGATCCTACAAACATCAACCACAATAAGAAAAAATGAAAAACAAGTCCACGTGAGCATGGAAAAATGAGAAAAAAATAGCTATTGGGGATGTGAAAATGACTTTACAATTATTAGAGTATGATAACTTTGATATGACAATTCATTTTTTTGTCATCTCATGAAAATAGTAAAGACTATAACTTAGACTAGAGGGTATGGAGAGCCTCATCCCCAAGGGATGGGCCGCCACGTAGGAAAGGCTTCAAGGGGATGGACCTAGGGGGTGGGGGATGAGCCCCTTTATGTATATATATGTATGTATGTATAGGTTATTGTGAGAGAAGAGAGGAGAAGGTGGGGCGGCAAGTTCGGCAGCAGCTTGCTGGGGACGACGGATGGGCCGGGAGGGGGGCGGTGTGGGGGATCGGCGCCGGTCCTAGCCGGGCCTCAGCCGGCCCCCATACCTTCTAGTCTTAGAGAGACCAAATTCAAATATCTTTCAAAATAAAAACGCGATGATTTGATTTTTGACAGAAAAAGGAATGGTTCTCAATTCATATAAGTTACTCTTATCTAACAAGCACATTGTAAAAAAAAAAAAAAACTAAAACAAAAAAAAATAGAAACCTCCAAATATCATACATCACATGCAAAAAAAAAAAAATAATATTGTGATACAATAATATTAATAAACTCAACCTTCACAACAAACCAAAATACACTTCACAACAAACCAAAAAACAATGCACCTTGAGGCCTACATGTGTAGTGCAAGCTGTTGTAGGAAAACAAAAACAATTTTATATTTAAAAGGAAAAAAAAAATCAATTTTGGTATTTTTCAAGGCATTTTAATCTTTGTAAAAAACATTTTTTTGGTATTTTTATGGTATTTTTCAAGGCATTTTAATCTTTGTAAAAAACAACTTTTTGGTATTTTTGTATAATTGTGGAAAAAATTAATTTTGGGTATTTTATTTGTGGTATAAACAAACCCGAATAATACAGTGACTTACGTATCAAGTACTCTTAATATACGAGTGATCTTAACTATCATAGTCATCTTGGATTAGGATCAAATACAAAGGCTCCTAATTGTAAGAAGTGTACACTGTACAAAGGTTCCTAAAAAAGCCCACTACAAAAAAAAAACCCTAAACACCTACCACCACCAAAAAACCTAAACCCTCCACCCCCCACCCACCAAAATTTTTTAGTATTTTTTTTTTTTTTTGCCGAGGAGGGGGGTAGGTTTTTGGGTGGTGGTGGGGTGGTGGGTGTTTAGATTTTGGGTGGTGGTGTAGTGGGTTTAGGTTTTAGGTTCTTGGACACTTGTCACTCTATAAATTCTTCTTACACTTCTTACAATTTGGAGTATTTGTAGAATAACTTAACCCTAACCATCGTATATGCACACATCCAATTTGCACCTAGTTCAGATGACCCTAACTCGAGTAACGGATCTAATTCTTGGATTGCTTTTTCTTGACCCTAACTCGAGTAACGGATCTAATTCTTGGATTGCTTTTTCTTATATGATTCTTTTATATCTTAAAAGTCAACATCCGGTATTTCAACAAGCTTGTTTTAAACCACAAATTACCGTGAATCAAACGATGCACAAAACAATAACAAAGAGACTAATAGGTAGAAGAAACTTTAAGTTTTAAACCACAAATTACCGTGAATCAAACGATGCACAAAACAATAGCTTAACAAAGAGACTAACACGTAGATGAAACTTTAAGAAGAGAATACAACTAATCTTGTCTTAAATCAGTTTATAGTGTCATCTAATCGCCCCAAGTAATTTAGCCCCATCCAGATCCGCGTCTTCCAAATGCTACAAAAGGGTATTATAGACATTTGTCACTAATAATCAAATCTCTTAGGGATTAAACACAGGGCTTAGTCAATACTAAAGGACATTTTAGACATTTAACAAGTGGTCTCACAATTACTAAACCAATTTTCATGAGATGCATGAAATAAAGTACAAGATAGACATCAATGGTACTTACTCTCACATCACGAAGATCAGCACGTTGAAGATTTGCACCCTTCAATCTTGCACCCTTCAAATTGGCACCCTACAAAAGTAGAGCAAATATTGACAAACAAGAATCATCAACCATAAACCTTAACACTAAATATTTAATAAACCTTTAAATTGGCTTCTTCCAGATTGGCTCCCTCCAAATTTGCACCTGCGAGATCAGTGCTCTGAAATAGAAATGCTCGAAAGATTTAGAACTTAGAAACAAGTTGTGTATTTAATCCAGAATCGAACGTACTAGGAGAAGTGCCATTCGCAGGTCTGCCAAGCTGAAATTACAATTTTTCAAGCTAGCCTCTGCAATATTAAAACTAATAATACTTATTTTGAAAAATGATAAAGGAGCTTAATCCAGACCACATATTTGGCCAGATGGTTTACAAGATAACTTGGCTTAGCTTCTTAATAAATACAAGTTAGCATCGCATCTCACAACGCATATAAACCAGGCATTTAATAAAGACGCAATTTCATGTATGCCACTTGAAACTTGCATAATATCATAACTACCTAACAAAAAAAAAATATGCCACTTGAAACTTGCATAATATCATAATTACCCAACAAAAAAAATTAATATCAATTATACACATTCAAATATTAAAATACCTAAAATTTCGTATTTACTCATTTCATTAAATACAATTCGTAATATGACCATTAGCCAATCAACTTTTGACATGTTTTAAAGCCAATCAACTTTTGACATGTTTTTAGCCAATCCACTTTTGACAGCAAAGCAAATTCTGAAGGACAGGGAACTCCATCCTACCCTTTTAAGACCATGCGTAGTAGGCGTGTTTTTTTTCAAAAAAAGCCTTCAAACACGCCTGATCACGCCAAGGCCCCACCCCCTTGGGCGTTTTTGGGCGTTATTTTCGAAAAAACGCCCAATAATGCCCCTTGCTGACTGGACCCACATCCCCACTACACCCATTTTAGAAAAACGCCCAATAATGCCCCTTGCTGACTGGACTGCCATATGTCGGAAAACGCCCCAGGGTGGGGGAATTATTCACCCTTACCACTACGCATGGTCTAAGGGAGTCAAGGGAAGTTTAGAGAAAAAATGAGGTGGCGTGCAGTGATTGGTGGTTGGTTTACGGGAAAACCATAAATGCCATGAATTTGAAACTGCGTGTATTTGATATTTTGTTTTTCTTGTTTTTTTTATTTTTTTTATTTTTTTTTTATTTATTATTATTTTTTTTTTTTGTAAATATGATATCATACCAAGTTTTGAGGATATGTACAAGATTATACCTAAAAGTGAATTTAATAAATTGAAAAGAAGAAATTTTTGCCTTGTAAGTTTATTTTCCAAAGATTAGCCCTCGAAAAGGAAGCTAAATCCAGAATAGCCCCTGTGAATCAAAATTTACCAAGTCACAAAATTTACTTAGCTCAATGAAGATTAGCACCTGAAAAGATAACGTTTTTGAGGCATGCACCTCTCAAGTCAAAACGCGACATGTCCTGCATAAGTAATAACGGGAAAAACCAGTTTAGTAAACCATTCACTACTGGCATATTGTGACTTTCTATTTGTCTAGTTCATGATAGCTAAATAATTTTTTTTATCTAGAATGGCCACTAACAATCAAATAATGAAACAAAAACAATAGCAAATTCATTACTTCTTATGATGGATCTCCTATTGTTAATATAAGTAAAAATGAATCCATGTAGCCTTCAAAGAGGTGGCGCAGAGGTCTCATATTCGAATACAACTTGCACTGGTTTATAGTGAGGCCCACAAGTTTTCTTGCAGGTACTAAAAGTTATAAAATTTAGCATGCAAAAAAAAATGTGTTTCGTATATCAGCATCATATGGAGGCCAACCTGGTCTCCTAAAGGGTTGTAAACCTATAAAAGATGCACTATCAGACAATATTTTATAACTTCATGTTGAATTGTTGATGTGTCCTATAAAACTACGCATGATATGACATACATCAAGTGTCTTCCAATTTTATAAGATACATGGTCTCTTGAATCGCATAAAATATATTTGACCATACCAGTTTTGAAAGATCAAGCCCGGAGAGATTTACTCCTCTAAAATTGACATATCCGGAATATTTGATGCGATATTTGATAATATCAGTGCGTGTTAAGTCAGGATCCATTTGTTCATCCTTCTTATTCAAGACCTCATTTATCCTGTCCACCAGTCCCTAAAATATTCAAAAGGAAGACTATTTTACTTTATTAACATGATGAGATCATACCCCCATAATCAAGTATATATGCTATTCTAAACATTCACGTACAACAAGTCTGATCATCATCTCTATTCAAGTATTCATCATTCATCGAAGATGTTGGGTTTTTGGAGGTTGCCGATCTTTCGCTAGATGAACCGGAATTTGAAAACGTTTTGATTATTGATAATTAATTACCTGATGTAGTGTTTTTGGAGTTTAATATATTTTTGGACTTTGTTTAATATATATATATATTTTTTTTTATTTTTGGGACTTTGTTTAATATATTTTTATTTTTTAATATTATTTTTTTTGCCGCACCCGTATCTTGTATTTTTGAGTTTTGCCGTTCCCCGTACCCGTATCGTCCCCGTACCCCAGTCCCGTACCCGTATCCGTGCTACGTAGGTGGGGGGGTTGGGGTGGGACCCATGCACTTAACTATTTTATATTCGTTTAATGTTTAATTGTAAATTTTAATATATTAGGGGTAGTTTAGTAATTTCACATAGACTTAACTGGAAAAACTAACGGTCATCCAGTTGGGGGACTATCCGAGTAACAATCGGCAAACCATAGGGAGCATACATGCTATTTTAGAAAGTTGGGAACTAAAGGTGAAAAAATGGCAAACCACAGGGACCATCCGGGCAATTAACTCTAAATTCAGTATAATCAGAGTATTACTCATCAAGCTTAACCAAGCTCAATAAGTGAAGCCTGGGCTCGCGCTCGTTGAAGCTCGGCTCGATTCAACCTTTAGCGAGCCAATCTCAAGTAGCTCATAAGTAGCTTGACTCGTTTACACCTATACTTGCAGGCTAACATATAGTGGAATGCAACGACAAAAATGACTTACAAGAAGCTGATAGTATTGCGCTTCTCGCAAAAGCTCAAAACACTCTACATCGGACAAGTTGGGAGTCACACCGTCCCTCAACCAATTCAAAATATGCCGAAAGTGCATCCCATCCCTGTCAACAAACACACACCCCTACAAAAACACAAAATGGTCAAATCATATTCAATATGATAATCATCAAACTTAACCCAAATATATGATAATCAACAATAGAAAACTGAAATGCAGCTGATCTTGCAATCAAACATGTTGTATACCACTTTTGTCTATATAGTCACCTTCTCAGAGTCCTTGTGAACAGTGTGGCGACCACTGAACATGGCAGCAAGCATCGAATGAGGCTCCCTATGAGTTAGCGTATCAATAGTTGTGCAGAACTTATGACCGCCTGTTCGGAAATAGTATTAAACCAAACAATTGAAATCAGCACATCCCTATCTATAAGATTTAGAGATTATGCTTAGATCTCCACTTCCATGGGTCGGAATAGCCGCAGCAGCATACCCAAGTCAGTTTTTTTGGTGATCAGATATCCACCAACCCAATAATACGGGTGTAAACAAGCCGAGCTACTTGCAAGCTACTCGAGCTCGGCTTGAAAAAAAGCTTGAAACGAGTCGAGCTTAAACAAGCTCAAGCCCAAGCCTAAAAATGAGCTCATTTAGTAACCGATCCCGAACTTCACTTGTCGAGCTCGAGCCAGCTCACGAGCCTAAACGAGCCCATTATTTATATAATTTTTAATTAATATATTAGGTATATATTTAAATAATAACGATTACTATTTATAGAACTATGAAAAAATAACTAAATTATATATACAAACGAGCCGACCTCGAGCTTGAAAAACTATGAGCTCAAGCTTTATAAACAAAGCTTGAACCGAGCTCTCAGGCTCGGGTCGGCACGTTTGCACCCCTACTCCATAACATAACAACATCTTGATGTCGCAACAGGTAAAGCTAAAAACTACATTGAGGTTTTTTAGGTAATCAGGATCACGAAAAGGTAAGCCATTGAAAATTAACTCAAATTCCGTACTATTAAGTTCAAAATTAGGGTTGGTAATAGTACCAAATTTTCATGCTCAGATAGATTACCTAAACTTATGAAAAATACTCGTATAATGCAGCGAATATAACCGACGATCAGTTGCCAAAAACGGTAAACGTATGATAACCTAATCAACCGATCATTTCAGAGCCAAATTACAAGTTAAATACGCAAATGAAAAGCAAGAAGTATGATTTAATTATTATGACCTATATTCAGACGAACAATTGAAGAACCAGCGTCAGAATCCATTGCAACCGATGAAGATGAACACGCAATTTTTGGTACAAATGAAAACCACTGAAGAATGTGAATGTTTAATAATTTCTCTAAATACCCCCTTTTACTTTTGTTTATTTTTCTAAATGCCCCTACACTTTTTTCTTTCACATTCCTCTATGACTTTAGAATACAATTCCTTTACGACTTAAGAATATTTGGCAAATTTTGACGGAAACTTGGGTAGTCAATTTTGACAACCTTTGAAACGGTTTAACAATAAAACTTTAACTTTTGGCTATCTTTTGTGTTGTTAGTTTTATTTTGAATGTTGTTCCATTTATATTTACCTGTCAATTTATATTTTACAACTTTAGAGTTTACAAGTTGTTAGAAAAGATATCAAATGTTTGTCAAAATCAGATTACGTTAAAAGATTAAAAATTATATGATCAAAGATCACATATCCTGTTGTCAAAGGATAAGGGTAACATTAATAAATCAAAAATAAAGCAAAGGCAAATAAAGATCATACCAGAAAATCTAAGTTAGGATTCTATATCCTTAACACTTACAACTATGCTAACTAGAGACAAGAACCAGTAGAAAGTTAGGATCATGTATCCTTAACTGTTTGGCTTTGGAAATCTGTAACAACACATAACTTAGGACTAAGCCAATTGTCACAGAAAAGAATCATTAGTAACTGGGGACAAGCCCAAAAACTGGGGGCAAGCCCAAAAAACTAGAGACAAGCCCAAAAACTAGGGACAAACCCAAATATTCTTGTGTAAACTAGAGTATGGCCCAAACTGTCGACTATCCCAACGTGAGTGACATGAAAATGTCAAAACCTTAGCTAACGTGAAAACGTTAGAAACCTTAGGAACGGATGTATGGTACGTCTACCATTATACTTAGGATCCTAAATATAGCCAACAACAATGAAATTGTCAGCCCCTAAAGCGGGTACTGGTCCCATTGCCTCGAACTATATTTGGATAATCGTGTGCAACTGGCGAGGGTGTTGAAACCCAATTCGTATGAGGTAATAGATATCTTAGACTGGGGACAAGCCCATAAACTGGGGATAAACCCAAAAACTTTGGAGAGTTGGCCAATCACTTGATCCTTTGTCAAAAGTGCATCTAATTATGCAAAACTTAGAACTGGATGAAAAAGGATAAAGGATTCAAATAACCTCTCCTTATAGTCAAATAAATTACCGAACTTGTGAAATAATAAGTAAATCATTACCAGAATGAGGATCATATATCCTCTGGGGATCCTTACCATGAACTAAGTATCAGGACATCTATGGATCCTGGATCCTTTTTACATGAAGTATTTCTTCAAATGAACAGCATTCCAAGCTCTTGGTAAGAGATCACCATCCATTGCTAATAACCGGTATGCCCCCTTTACTGCCTCAACTTCAATTAGATAGGGGCATTCTCATTTTGGTGCTAGCTTGCCATTAGCAGGATTTGTGGTATTTTGGAATGCCTTGCTCAACACCATGTCACCAACTTGAAACTTTCTGATCCTGACACTCTTGTTGTAGGCTCCAGCCATTCTTTGTTGATAGCTAGCCAACCTTATCCTTGCTAAATCCCTGAGTTCTTCTATGGTATCCAGATATTGAGCCAAGTTTTCAGCATTTACTTAAGTATCACGGATGCTTGTTCTTGCAGTAGCGACTACCATCTCTGTGGGGATCATAGATTCAACTCCAAAGACCAAAGAGAAAGGAGTTTGACCAGTAGCATTCTTAGGAGTTGTTCTATCAGCACATAATACATATGGTAGCTCTTCTGCCCATTTTCATTTCTTGGATCCAAGTTTCTTTTGCAAGTTGTTGATGATTATCTTGTTGGATGATTCTGCTTGACCATTAGGTTATGGGTGGACTGGTGTTGATGTTATCATTCTAATCCCCCAGTTGTCACAAAAGTTAGTAGTTCGAGTCCCAATGAATTGGGATCCATTATCACAAACAATTTCAGAAGGTATGCCAAATCTAGTAATGATGTTTCTTTTGATAAAGGATATGACTTCTTTCTATCTAACTTGTGCAAAGGCTTCAGCTTCTATCCACTTGTAGAAGTAATCGGTCATGGCTAACATAAATACTTTTCCTCCTGGTGCCTTAGAAAGTTTGCCAACTATCTCCATCCCCCATCTCATGAATGGCCAAGAAAATGATATAGGATGCAGAAGCTCCACTGGTTTCACAGCATCCGTCTTCATTGTGTGCCAATAATATCCTGTTCTAAGAATCCTTGAGAACAGTGCTCTGCCCCCAGTGTGGTTCCCACAATCTCTTTCATGAAAATCCTTTAAAACTTCTGGAATTTCTGGATCTCAATGCATCTTAAATATGGACCTGCAAGAGACCGTTTATATAGGATGTTATTTATTAATGTAAATTGATATACCTTAATTTTGAAGGCTCTACGATTTTCTCCAGCAGGGATCTCTCCATTCTGTATATATCTCAGGATTGTAAGGATCCAGGATCCTGAATTTGACTGTGCACCATCACTAGGCACAATTGCAGAATCCTCCACTATCTCCATGGCTATGTTATCCTCAATAGCAGGGGCTAAGATATGAATGATGGGTATCTTAACATGCTCTGAAATCTTCAATGATGATCCAAGGTTAGCTAGGGCATCAGCTTCTGCATTTTCTTCCCTGGGTACCTGTGTTAAACTAAAAGAAGAAAAATAATTTTCCAATTTCTTGAGTATTTCTAGATATTTGGTTAGCCTTTCACCTTTGACAGCATAAGAAACATTGTAGTGGTTAGTAATGAGTAAAGAATCTACATGTACCTCAAGATACATGATCCTCATATGCTTGGCTAATTGCAAACCTGCTATCAATGCCTCATACTCAGCCTTATTATTAGTGGTTTGGAACTCACAAGCAATTGATTGGGGTATAATGTCCCCCTGTGGCGATTTTAGTAGTATGCCTAGTCCAGTTCCCTTGACATTTGAAGCCCCATCCGTGAAGAGTATCCAAGGATCCTTAGTCTATTCAAGTTGTTAAACTTCCAATTCAGCTTCCATTTATAGATCACTACTGAAATCAGCCACAAAGTCAGCTAAGGCTTGGGATTTGATGGCAGTCCTAGGTTCATATTTAATATCATATGCACTAAGCTTGACTGCCCATTTTGCCATCGTTCCTGACATTTCAGGTTTCCTGAGAACATTCTTGATAAGGAAAGTTGGTTTTCACAATAATGGGATGAGTTTCAAAATAATGACGTAATTTAGTAGATGCCATGATTAAAGCAAGAATAAGTTTCTCTAAATGAGAATACCTAGACTCGGCATCAAGTAGGCTTTTACTTACATAGTATACCGGATGTTGAGAACCTTCATTATCCTTAACTAGGACAGCACTTACTGCCTTAGTAGAGACAGCTAGATATAAGGATAATATTTCCCCATTTTTTGGCTTCATTAGAGCTGGAGCTGAGTATAAGTAATCCTTGAGGGCCTTGAGGGCATTCTCATGCTTTTCAGTCCATTCGAAATTCTTATTCTTTCTCAGGATGTCATAGAACTCTTTACATTTCTCTGACGACTTTGAGATTGTCACATCCCAACCGATGGCGGAAACATCGGGGCGCGACACTGAGCGAAACAGATTGTCCAAGAGAATCCATAACACTATTAGTGACGATATATTTAACGTTCATGTCTCATACCATAAACATATAAAGCATAAATAGATATTACAGACATTGTTCTCAAAGACAAATAATTGTTCCGACAACTCAGATTTTATTTAGTTTGTTTCTAGACTCCACTAGCTTGATTCCACATAAGATCAGCAAACATAGCATCCTAAACACCTGCCACATACGTTAAAATAAAGTCAATACACATAGTGTAAAGGTGAGCATACAAGTTTAATAGCATATAGTAGCGAAAGCGATTTACGCATAACCATCATATAACACGTAGAAAATGTGAAGCAAGTAAGCTATCGACAATGACATATGCACAGACATGACTGCGAGTTGTAGAATGCGCAACACATATCACCACTGTGACACGTGAAGTAAAACCCTTAACAACCCCTGTCCACGACAGGTGCTGAGTCCAAACTATAGTACTATCGTTGCTAAGGTGTCAGGCAACAATCACTGTGTAAACATAACATACAAGCATTCATCAAATAACACGTATAACATGCGAGAGTGGTTAGCGTATAAAAGTGTTTGCGTTGTGTGTCGATGTGATTTAATATAGGTAACGTATGTAACACCCAAAAGTGCGTTAATCAAAAAGGGATCGAGTATACTCACAGATCGTGTTTAGTAAATAAACATAATCTTGGATTGAAGGGAGCGCTAGAGAGTTAGCCTGATAACAGAACGATAGTGTGAGCGTTGAACAACGGGTAAAAGTGCGTTGAGTGAAACGAGTGACGAATAGTGATCCGGTCGGATGATCGTCCGGTCGGATGATCGTCCGGACGGATGGTCATCCGGACGTATAACCATTCGGTCGGATAGTCATTCGATGGAATAAATATGTTTGTGAAATGTTTGAACTTTGAAATTTTTGTTGTAGCATTTTGAAAAGTGCAAAACGTTTCTACATGTCAAGTCATCCGGACGGATGGTCATCTGGATGGATGGCCATTCGGTCGGATGACTACTCGTTTGAAAACTTGTTTGTTTGTAAAACTTTGTAGAATCAGTTAAGTTTTGAAAGTGGCGGGTTAATGGAGACGGCGTGACGACGTGTCAAACAACGGAAATCTCATCAAGTCCAACTCATCCGATCGGATAGGAATCACCCCGTTCGGTCAGACTTAACTGTTCTTGACGGTGTTTCATGTTTAACCCGTGAATCGGTCGTCTCTTCGGTAGAGTCCATTATCAGATCGGTTCTCCACCAGAGAATGAGTAGAGAGTTCGAACGAGTCCAGATTCCAACGGTTTATGAGCAAAAAGTGAAGAATGTTGAAGAAAATGGAAATCAGTTGGAAAGTGTTTAGATTTAGGCGAAATCAGTGTTTAAACATTGTAGAAATCCTTTAGATCCAAACTATTCTAGATGGGATGAGGTCACACTTTGATGTTCATGAGAACCCATGGTGATGTCACCCTAGAACAACCCAAAATCAGATGATTTCGTGGTGAAAACGTGAGATTTGTTAGTGAATATGATGAGGAAGTGTGTACTGTAGGTGGAAGTACAAGATTTAGAAAGAAAACTTACAAGAATCGCGAGGAATCGGGAGAAAAGAGCTTGGGAACGTGCTGGTCGGAGGAGACTGTCACATCAATGAACAGTGATGTGACAGGAAGGGTATTTATAGTGTGAGAGGTGGAAAGGCGGTGCAATGTGGTGTGGGTCGGACGGCTGTTCGATCGAATGGTCGTTCGGTCGGACGGCTCACGCGGGTTAGTTTTCTGACTTTCGTTTCGTGCGTTGAGCGTTGCGTGGCGTTTAAGCGAGTTGCGAGTAAGCGATGCGATAGTATTTAATCAATAGTTACACAAATAACACAACTACATACAAGTCATCATACACAAACTAAAATAATCATGCGTTAAGAATTTCGTTGTTATTGTGATTGCGATAGAGTTGCGATTGCGTTTGCGAATAATCATTCCACAATAAATATATAAACATGCACAAGTAAAAAACATAATAGCACACACACACATAGAACCATACCAATAACTGCGATTAGATTGCGATGCGATTGCGATTGTGATAGCGTTAAGTAGAATAGCGTTTAGTTACGTTTATCGCATTGTTACTTCACATATTAACAAATCGTAGCTTACAATAGCGTTAATCTACACATATCGAGTATCGAGTGTGCGAGTACAAGCAATAATTAAGCAAGAAATGTCAGATCTGAATCTAAACCTGACATTGACCTTGACTTTGACTTTGAATTTGACTTTGAAAAGTCTGGTTGTTACAGCCTCCCCAACTTTAGGGAATTTCGTCCCGAAATTAAGGCGCATGCGTAACGAATAGTTGTGGATATTTAGCTTTCCTATCACTCTCGAGTTCCCAGGTTAACTCGGCGCCGCATTTGCCTTCCCAGCGAACCTTCACTATAGGAATGCGTGAGCGTCAGAGTTTCTTGGTTTCTCGGTCCATGATCTCGATTGGCTTTTCCACGAAGTGTAATGTTTCGTCCACTTGTAGATCCTCAAGAGGGGCATGTAAATCCTGGTCGGCTAGACACTTTTTGAGTTTCGAAACGTGGAAAGTCGGATGTACGTTGCTGAGTTCCTCCGGTAATTCGAGTTTGTAGGCCACTTTGCCAATTCTTTCCAGAATCTTAAAGGGTCCAACATATCGAGGTGCTAGCTTTCCTTTCTTGCCGAATCGGACCACCCCCTTCCAAGGTGAAACCTTTAGGAGTACGTGATCGCCAACGTCAAATTCAAGGGGCTTGCGGCGTTTATCGGCGTAACTCTTTTAACGACTCCGAGCTTTCAAGAGATTGTCTCGGATTTGGAGTATTTTTTCAGTCGTTTCTTGTAATAACTCAGGACCGGTAATTTGCGCATCTCCGATCTCGTGCCATACGATAGGCGATCGACATTTTCTTCCATACAATGTCTCAAATGGTGCCATTTGAATGCTAGAGTGATAACTGTTGTTGTACGAGAACTCGACTAAAGGTAAATGCGAATCTCAATTACCAGCAAAATCTATAACACACGAACGAAGCATGTATTCAAGGGTGCGAATCGTGCGTTCAGTCTGACCGTCGGTCTGGGGTTGGAAAGCGGTATTTAGATTAAGAGTAGTACCGAGAGCAGATTGAAATGTTTCCCAGAGGCGCGAAGTGAATCGATATCGCGGTCAGAGATGATGTCACCAGGTGTCCCATGTCGACAAATTATTTCGTCGGTATAGATCCGTGCTAATCGTTCGACCTTAAAGTCTTCTCGTATTGGCAGGAAATGAGTAGATTTAGTAAGACGATCAACGATAACCCAAATGCTATCGTGACCTGATGGCGTGCGCGGAAGTTTCGTAATGAAATCCATGGCAATACTCTCCCATTTCCACATGGGGATCTCGGGTTGTACGAGTAAGCCAGAGGGTCGTTGATGCTCGGCCTTGACTTTGGAACAAGTCAGGCATTTCTAAACACAGAGAGTGATATCATTCTTCATTCCAGGCCACCAATACCTGGCACGCAGGTCCTGGTACATCTTGTTGGCGACGGGATGAATGGAATATCAAGATTTGTGAGCTTCATTCAGCAAAATCTCTTGGAGATTATTACGATTGGGAATCCAAATACGGTCAAGATAATGAAATATGCCATTCGACTTATTCACTAGTTGTTCTCCGTTTCCAACAATCCTTTCCTTCTTCAATGTACGTTCGGTAAAACAGGTGTGTTGAGCGTCGCGAATAAGAGCTTCGAGGTCGTGCTGGGCTTGAATGTTACGAACACTATGTAAATAGCTTCGTCGGCTAAGAGAATCGGCAACAACGTTCGCTTTGCCTGGATGGTAGCATATCTCACAGTCGTAGTCATTGAGAAGTTCAACCCATATGCGTTGGCGCATATTAAGTTCTTTCTGATTCAAGATGTGTTGTAGGCTCTTATGGTCGGTGAAGACCGTACACTTGGTACCATATAGGTAGTGTCGCCATATATTTAATGAAAAAACAACTGCACCTAGCTCGAGATCGTGGGTCGTGTAGTTCTTCTCATGGATTTTGAGTTGACGAGATGCATACGCGATAACTTTGTCTCGTTGCATAAGAACACAACCGAGACCGAGGGTAGAAGCATCACAATAGACCACGAAGTCGTCGTTTTCGTCGGGTAATGCGAGCACGGGAGCGTTGCAAAGCATACGCTTGAAGGTTTGAAAGGCATTCTCTTGTTCGGTTCCCCAAACAAAAGATTTATCTTTATGCGTAAGAGAGGTGAGAGGAACGACGATTTTCGAGAAATCAGCGATGAATCGATGGTAATAGCCCGCCAATTCAAGGAACGAACGAACTTTGGACGGAGATTTCGGCGTAAGCCAATTCTTAACTGTCTCAATCTTCGCAGGATCGACGTGAATACCTTGACTATTAACAATATGACCGAGAAATTGAACCTTCTCAAGCCAAAATTCGCACTTGGAGAACTTGGCGTAGAGGCGATTTCCTTGGAGTAGTTCGAGAACCAAACGAAGATGTTGCGCATGTTCGGCTTTCGACTTTGAATAGGTCAGGATATCATCAATAAACACGATGAGGACGCGGTCGAGAAAGGGTTTACACACGCGATTCATTAGATCCATAAAGACTGCGGGGCGTTAGTAAGACCAAAGGGCATAACGACAAATTCATAGTGGCCGTAGCGGGTGCGAAAAGTGGTTTTAGATATGTCTTCCTCCTGAATTCGTAACTGATGATAGGCAGAGCATAGGTCGATCTTAGAGAAACACGTGGCACCTTGAAGTTGGTCAAACAAATCGTCGATTCGAGGTAAGGGATAGCGATTCTTGATAGTGAGCTTATTGAGTTCCCTATAATCGATGAACATCCGGAACGATCCGTACTTCTTTTTAACGAAAAGGACAGGTGCGCCCCAAGGAGATGTGCTAGGGCGAATGAAGCCTTTATCAAGTAGTTCCTGGAGTTGACTCGAAAGTTCACGCATTTCAGATGGAGCGAGACGATAAGGGGCTTTAGCAACAGGATTTGCTCCAGGAATGAGGTCAATACGAAAATCAATATCACGAGATGGCGGTAAACAGGGTAAATCGTCGGGAAAGACATTAGGAAAATCACGAACCACAAGTACCTTTCTCATTGTTGTCTCTTTCTTTTCCTTCTCCGCTACTACAATGTGTGCTAAGAAAGCCTTGTATTTCTTTCGGAGATACTTGCTTGCTTGTATGCACGACATGAGTTTGAGTTCCTTCGAAGATACTTCGCCATAGACACAGAGTTGGTCGCCATTTGTAAGAGAGAATCGAATCATCTTTTCGAAACAAACGACTTCAGCACGATTTTCACGAAGAAAATCCATGCCTACTATGATGTCGAAACTACCAAGCTGCATCGGAATAAGATCGATTGGGAAAACGTGATCGTTGAGCTTAAGAGTACAATCACGTAGAACAGAACTAACAGTGACGGTTCTTCCGGTAGCAACTTCTACGTCGATAGTCGTTGGAAGGTTTGCGCGTTTATGTTTTAGGAGCTTTTCGAATTCAAACGACACAAAACAGTTATCGGCTCCAATATCAAATAAACACGAAGCATAAATATCATTGACAAGAAACGTACACTTGACAACGTTGTTATCAGTTTGAGCTTGGCGGACATTGATGTTGAATGTTCTTCCGCGGGCTGCTTGTTGCTGTGGCTGTTGCTGTTGTTGCTGCGGTGGCTGCTGCGGCGGCGGCTGCTGCGGCTCTTATTTCACCACTCGGTTTGGAAAGACATTTACAAAGTGGTTAGGGTCACCACATGCATAGCAGGCTCGTGCATTTGTAGCACGAGCAGGAGCTGCTTGGTTACCCTGAGTAGCGGAAAGTGGAGCTGGACAAAGCTGTGGAAGCAAAAATAACAAAAGAAACAAATATGCAGCAAAAACTAAAGAAACAGAAGGCTGACCACGGCCCGTGCCCACTGGACACGGGGGCATGGTCAGATTTCTGCAAAAATGGACAAAGCTGTGGAAGCTTCTATGCCCACCACGGAGGCGTGCCCAGCTCAGCACGGGGCGTGGTCAACGCTAAGATTCACAGAATCTTGCAAATCTTGATAGTACAGATACGCTTCTGCACACGGGGCCGTTCCCAGCGAACACGGGGCCGTGTGGAGCGTAATGCAGACAATTGCAATTAATGAAGAAAGAGAAAGTAGATGGCTACGGGTGTAACACCCGTCTTGTTTTAATCGAGATTATAATAATAAACTAAGCATTTTTACATGAAAATGCGTCCAGTCAAAAACTTTTAAGAGTTATTATACTTACATATTTAAACATTCCAAAAGATAGTATCATTTGACTACATAAGTCATTTTAAACATAAATAAACGACATCATTGCGGAAACTTTAATCTCGTGTGTTCGATCCTTCGTTGAGCTCGATCGTCATCCGGCATTCCCAGTTACACCTACATTTCATAAACATGAAATGATTTTAGTTATATTATGTTTATAACATAACAAAACATGTCCGTAAATCAAAACGAACAATAAATAAACAAATTGCCAGCTTTTGGGGCCCTCGCGGGCCGCGACCAAGTCGCCCTCAAGCCGTCGTGGGCCGCGACCTCCGTCGCGTGACGCGACGATATTAGTATGAGGGTGTCGCGCGACGCGACGCCCTGTTTTCGACAGATGGTTTGTTTCTTTGAGCTGCAGATTCCCAGCTCAAAATTACTAACTTATACTTCACAAAAACTTGCATATCTTTCGAACTACATAACCGTTTCGCGTGGTTCTTTTTTCTACGCGATCGTAATTTAATCCTCCATCTTATGGAGTTAAAACCTGATATTCAACTACTTCAAAAATTAAAATTTCAAGCTCTCGGCTTGAAATTCCTTTTTAACACTTTTGACCCGTTTCATGATTCATTAACCCAACAAGTCTGTTATTCCAAAATTCTTATGAACATCATATTTCAATTGTTTCCTATGACACAAGATTTAAATCACGGGTTATTATGCATCATTAACCCGTCTATAATTATGCGCTTATTTTGACCCGTTACGGGTATTTAGGCGCTTTTACGCACAAACCCCGCTCATTCATTTCTAACGTTATATTTTCACATTACTTGTCATATGGACTTCCACCACAACTATCCTTATGGTGGGTTGTTGGTTATCAATTGATTATTCCGAAATTACCCTTTCGGTTATTATTTTCCGACAAGAAACCATTATGAGGCATTAAATCCGAAAGGGGTTTATGCCTACGCTTTAACACCTAACTAAACTTTAACTTATCATAATACTTGTTTCTAAACGGTTCATAAGGACCGTTTACCCGGTTTAACATTCATGGGCAATTTGGTCAACCTTAGTCTCTTCTTTTGAAACGAAGGACTATCGACAATATATTTGACCAAATCACGCCCTTTAACCAAAATCTTATATATACGTACCTGGATCGGGTCATAGCATTGACCCGTTTAAATACCTCGCTTTAATAAGTCGCTACGTAGTAGCGGCGGAAATTTTCTTACTTCATTCGTCGCTGTGAGCATAAACTCGACAAGCGTTTGTTAGTCGTTATTGTCAAATGGTGTTAACTTCACCATTTGACTTGTTTAGCATGAATGACCAAACATATCTAAATCATGGGAAAATGGTATTTATTTACCATTTCGCTCAGTTGACCCTCCTCGGATTATCATCTTAAGGTCATATTTTCTTAAATCTTTTTCTCACATATCTAACCCATCTTGGCTTACGCCATAGGGTATCTTTTGAGTTTAAACCTACATTTGTCATTACGTGACTAATTTACCATTTTACCCCTTTTCTCATTATGAGTTACCCCATGAGGTAACATTTCAAAAACTCATTGTTTGTGCATCATTCCCTTACTTAATTACCGTTTTACCCCTTTTTACCATTCATTATGGTTTTTCGTCATTTTCATTTGTTCCGGCCCGTATTAATTTACGTCGAAACATCATATTTCAAGCATTAACTTATCATATTCCTAACCTTTATAATAATTAGGTATTCTATAAAGGGGGTGTAAGATTTACTTACTTTGCATCCGTTTTTGCTCTTCTTCGCGTAATTAATCCGTTTGACCCGCTTCTTTCCCAAGCCTCCACCTAGCTTGTCAAGCGTCAAACTATCATATAATGTTCACAAGGTGGTTAGGTTAGTCATTCTAGATCATAACCTTTATGCCTTATGAATCTTTATACTACTTTTCATACCGAACTCTATCATAGGTCGATTTGATCTTTTTTAAAAGTCAAAACTACCTTATAACACACGAGTTTTGAACAACTAGATTTAACAACTCATTTTGGCATTTCCGCCATTTACCCGGTAGGCGTTAATCCTAGGTCACCGTTTTTAATTTTCGTTTCCAACTAATTTTCTTCACAATTCTAGAATCATTCGGGCATTTTAACAAACACCTTGCGTGCATGATTTGTACATTTCTTTTATCAAGTTTATGATTAACTTTCTAATCAAATTTTAGCATCAATATCACACCCTTATGTCTAGTGTACATGAATAACATCTAGAACTTATATCATATCATCAGTTTTCTCACAATTTACATACATGCTCATGTGTTCATCACAATGATATAAAACCCACTTAGCACATATATGGGTAATAATCAAATTCCTAGTTTTCAACATTAATTCTTCGAGTTTTTAACTAGGGTTTGTTCCTAGACATGGATTCAACCCAATATCACTAATACATATAACATTCATTACAGAATTTCGATTTAAGAGTGTTCATCATAGAATCATAACTTCACTAAAATACAAAATTTGACATACCTTGTGATCCCCTAGCTTGGGTGATCACGAATTTGTGTTCATGCATCGATTTCGGGCTCGAATCGATCTTCAATTTGATGATTCTTTGTAGATCCCAATATCAATCCGGATCACAGTGGTTGATTGTTTTGGTCCAAAACACCTATTGATTAAGTGTTTGAACTATGAAAAAGTTAAGAACAATCAAGAATGAAGATGAAGCTAATGGATTGATGAATACAACAAGTGTTGTATTGAATCCAAACAAGTATACAAATCAATAAAGCACCTTGGAAATCTGATTAGAGCACAATATCAAGAGATTTAACAACACTTCATTCACCAAAGAGCCAAAATCTTGGCTAGGGCTACAATGCTTGGGTATTTATAGATCCTGACTTGCCAGCATAATTATAATTATGCTGGAATCTTAACTACACCAAGTCAGGTTTGCTAGTTTCAACTAATTACAAAATAAGCCCCTAGACTATAAATTAAGCTACAAACTATAATTAAACTAATCCAGTACAAGTATGAACGATCTCAAAAGTTCCAACAATATCCCCCCTAGATCGTTGCATACTTGTCTTTTCATTCTTCTGTAGTTTCCACTGGATTCTCTGTAGCTTTCTTCTCAGGCTCTTGGGGAACTTCTTCATGTCCTGTTGCTTCTGGTGATACTTGAATTTCGATTGTTGTGACGGGAGTTTCTTGGATAATAACAGCTTCACTTGTTGGTGGATCTTCCATAACGGCTTCATATGTGGATGAAGCCGGAGGTGATGATGTTGCTTGAGAAGTTGTGGTGGTGGGCTCTTTTGCTGATGAGGAAGACTCTTCTTTCTTTCTTTCGTGCTTTTTCTTCTTTCTCTCTTCCTTCTTTTCAACAGCTTCCTTTCTTTTCTCGATTTTATCAACGATCTCGAGCATCTCTCTTTTTATCTTCCAAGCTCTCTCCACTGCTCTTTGAAATAACATGGCCTCTTCCAGGTTAGCGTTTCCAGCTCCCTCATTTATACGACTCGCATTTAACACCGTAAGATCAGAGAGTCCGAACATAAAGACGTCCATTGGATCCAATATGCGAATATCTTCATTTTCGTTCGAGCGAATCACTGCTTCACCAGTCTTGCTGTCATAAAACCACTTCTTGAAGTTGTTTAGACATACATGAACTTCTTCAGGGAGCTTGATTCTTGTGATAACTTTTGCAGGGTTAATAACCCACGTCACCTTGCCTTTTCCAGTGATTGGATCTTTTGGTGTTTTGGACACTCTTCGTCTGGGACGCTGCGGCTTGTGATTTGGGAAACCTTTGTTACATTCTTTAGCAATTAAGCGCTCAAAATCCCCGCCAACGCTTCTATCATCTGGATTTAGCATATCCAGTCGGCCGAGCTCACGTAGATCCCATCTTGGAAGTGAAAAGAGATCAAACCCTGTTCGGAAGTATTGAATCACGCCACCTCTTCTTTTAACCACAAACATTCCCCTTAGATTGCTATACATCCAACTGATAATTTTATCAATGGCTTCTGTCTTTTCAACCGTTACTACCTGATAAAAATCAGGAAGTTTTTCTCTTTCCTTCTTAAACCATTCGGGATGCTGAAGGGAGAAAGTTTTTCCATCTTCTCGTTCATACACAACCTCCTCTTCTAATCCCCATTCAAGAAATTTAGCAGGCATTTCATCCCTATCAACCTCTTCTTCATCACTCTCATCACCTTCAGTTACTCTTTCCGTTGATTCTAGACGCCTTTTCTTAGCTTCGACTTCTTTGGCTTTTCTAGTTGTTTCTTCTTCTATAAAGGCATCAAAATCGAAAACTTCCTCGAAGGAAAACATTGACTCTATCTCTGTCTTGGCACATATACTCCTTATCATTCTGTACAATTTCTCAATCCCTTGTTGCTGGAATCTTATGAATTTTGATTGCTTGGCCACATAAGCATTCATTTCTTTGTTCTTCTTCCGCTGATCTTTTAACTTTTCTCTTAGAATGTTTGTATCATTTACTTGGTTCTTGAGAAGGCATATTTCTTTGGCTGAAGCTGGACCGGTTTCTTTGACAAGTTTATCATAGAGTTCTTGAAACGGACGAACCCTTTGAGGAACCACTGGAGGCTTTGAGATCCTCGTTGGTTTGACTTAAGGAAACTTTGAGGGTCCTTCATCAGTTGATTTCTTCTTCGGTGGAGTTGATTTATTTGCAGAGATTTCATTTGGATCTGTTAGTAACGTATCAACAAAATCATCCAATGTTTGTTCTTCTTCGGACACTACAACTGGTCTTTCAGATTCTGACATCTCTTGTATTTTAAGCCTCTTTTCTCTCTTTTCTCTTTCTTGCATTGCGTGAATTTCTTGCATGTCTTGAATATGTTGACGATGTTCCTCTGATTCGGCAGCTCTGAAGCTTGCACCCATAAGTCTTTCCGGGTTTTCAGAGGACTTCTTCTTCTTTGGTGGTTCATCGTCAGCTGCCTGCTTTCCTTTTCTTTTTCCTTTCAATGGTTCTTTTTCTTTTTCTGCAGCCTGTTTCTCGATTCTTTGTTGTTTAGCTAGAACTGCTTCTCTATACTTTCTATAAGCTTCTTTGACCAACGACAGTCTCTCGGCAGCATACATCCAATCATGTAACATCACCCATTCATTCGTTTTGATCTCTGTGAATTGTCGACTTGTGGGAACATGAAAGGTGTAGAGGTTTCCATCATGCGGCGGATTTTCATATTGATCGTTGATCAGCATCTGGATGAATCTGGGATACATTGCCCAAGTCGGCCCACTTACATTCTCGAGCATGTAATTGAAAATCAGACCAGAGATGTTGAATTTTTGATTCACACAAGAGTTTAGCATTGCTGCCGACCACTCCAGATTCAGGCCATCATGTCCACCTTTACGATGAGCTAAGCACATAGCAAATACGTGTACTATGAATCTCTAGTCCCTTGTTAGACCGTTTCTTTTGATCTCTTTCTTTTGACGAAAATCTCCCACATATCCCATGCCATGAAATCCGTCAAGAATGTCATCCTTCTTTAAAAAAAATGGATCCTTTGCATTATCTCCCAGCTTCAGAACTTTGTGAATCCTTTCTTCAGTCACTTCTATACGTTTGTTGCGAACTGTTGAAGATATTCCTCTTGCTTTGTTAATAGTTTCAGGCTTCACATTTTCCCAGAACTATTGAATGTGTATGCGATAAATGAGAACTTCTGTTTCAACCGCGTAGCCAATCCTACTTGACCGTATCCATCTTGCTGCGTCTTGAAAATCCTGTGGCACTTTATCAAGATTTATACTCTGATTATGCTTCAACATCTTGTCCCACTCGATGATTTTTACCATCCTGTTTTTAACACGAGAAACGAGGCAAGTTAGAAATTTTTTTGAGATAAAAGTATAATATTTACAAATATAAAGAGTTTAGAAAAAGTATTTTAGAAAAATATTTACATTTCATAAAAGGAAAAAGATATTAGAAAATAAAAAATTTAGATTATAATTAAAAGTAAAAAAAATAAGAGATAAGTTCGCTGACAGCCCAGAATGCTGTCCTCGGGGAGTAACCAGCTGTATTCATTTCGCGTTTGTTGACGTCCATTTCAAAAGCCTTCAGAGTGTTGATTAGATCGGACAGAGTGACAGGATTTGGGTTGTTAAGGAAATCCCTTTTTATCATCATGCACTGAAGACTCCATTCCTTGGGAAGCGAATCCAGAAGCTTCTTTATGGCAGCACGATTAGTGACAGGATTTCCTGCCTTCTTCATCTTGGTCATCATATTCAGAAAGCGACTGATATGATCGGAAAGGCTTTCTCCACGAATTCCACTAAACATGTCGTATTGCTTCTGCACCATGTCTCTTTTGCTCTCAATCATCTCTTCATTTCCCTCGTAGTGTTCGATCAAAGCGTGCCATAGTTCATTTGCAGTTCTGTATTCTTCAAACATATTACAGTCATCAGTTGACAACGTCATGGTTAAGGTAGCATGTGCACGACGGTCGCGTTGGATTAGAGCTTTGTCTTCATCGGTGAAGGTTGTGGGGTCGTCGTTCTTGACTATCACATCTCCTCGAACCACTGTTGGAACGTGGGGTCCAGTGTAACACCTCGAAAATTTACGTCCAATAATGTCTGGACACGTGTCATAAGCTTTGGATATGTGAAAACAAACTTTAGAGGGACTAAAGTTGACAAACGGTGAAACTATGTAAATTCAAGGGTTCAAAGGGTCAACGATTGATAAATAGGCTCTATAATAACCCTACATAATGTTTATAACCTTAAACGGATGGATCATGGATCATACGAAGCGGAAAATGCACGAAAGTGAGGAATTACAAACTATAGGGACTAAAAGTGTCAACATGTTGAATTTATACCTCTGGGTGAACTTTTGGCAGCCCCGAAGCTTTTTAATGCTAGAATATACCCACTAGAATATGTGGTAAAAATTTCATGAAGTTTCGTTATCGTATGAGAAAGTTATGGCCAAAACCGTACTTGAGGGGCTAAAAGCGTCAACGTCGAATTTCATGGCTTTTCGGGTGAGCGCAAAGTTATCCGAGGACATTACCATGTTGGTAAATGTCCCAAGGTTCTTAAAAACCAAGTTTGGGGGTTTACGAGTCAAAATAAATAGCCGAAACCTCGCGTGCAAAGACAGGGACCAAAGCTGCCATTTTTAATTAAAGTTTGGCAACCCCAGGTGCAGCTTTTTGCGATCAGGGGCTGTTTGGTCTGAATTTTTAGTGCAAAACAGCTGGGATCACCTCCATTTCTCACCAATAGATGAGCATGCATGTCTTGGACACTTGTGAGGCTCCTACAACATCTGATTTCTCCATAAATTCTGATCAAAGCTCCATTTTATTGAGTTCTTGTGATAGTAACAAGAACACCCACAACTTGCAAAACTCTCAAGGCAACTTCTGGAGCATTTCTGAACGACAAGGCAGCCTCTAAGTGTTAACTAAGCTTCATTAGGACCTTTGTAAGCTTCCATATCAGTTTATAATTCGTTCTTGCTTTGATTATTAGTTAAAAGTCAAACCGTTGTTCGTATAGTTTGACTTTTCGATTAAACGAGTTTGGCTCTGTCATTTCTCAATTGAAACCACTGATATGTTGGTATTTATGTGGGAAACAAACCCTCAAAAGGGTATTCTCTGATTCCCACTCTAAGCATGCTATTTGTCGAGTCAAAGATGTTCTTAAAAAGTCAACAGAAATCGTTTTTGCGAAATATAGCATAAATGGTAATGTAGATGACATGCAATCAGTTTGATCATCAAAAATAACTTATAATGAATATAAGAATGTGTTTTATCATAATCAACTCGACAATCTTTAGTATAAACTCGGATCGGAACCGAAAGTCCTATAAAACGATCTTTTCGTTGACTCTCGATTCGGATCCATGCATGCATGTTTGAGATCTGTATTAGAGTTTATTTTTGACCATTTTTATTTTAGTTTAACTCTCTGGAATTTTTACATCTTGAGTCTATGCTTAACCGATTCATATGCATGTTTCCGATTATGCTTAAAAGTTGACTATTTTGCCCTTTTTGATATAAAACGTGATTTTTGGAAAAGTGAAAGAGTAGAAATCTTTATTACTAATTTATAAACTTGCACCGAAAATTTGAGATCAGTTGGTGGTCCAGATTTTGAGTTATGGCCGATATCGTAAAACTATATCTTTATGTTAAATAAACGGCGCATTTAGCGTATAACCTATTTAAGGCCACTTTTCGATATAAAACTTTTTACCCACTGATGTTATATAATATTCTGGGATTTTTGAAGATTTTTATTTAATTTTTGGCTGATCGGATCATACGTCGCTAAGTCGATTCGGTTAATGCCGGTTTTGACCGTTTAAGCCATAAAATGAGTTTTATAAGTCCTTTTGACCCCAAACCTTTTTCTACTGATTTTATTTGTTAAATAAATTATTTTGAGCACTCTGGAAATATAAAAATCTCATCTTTCTTTTGAAAACCCGGAAACGGCTCTAAATCGCATTTTTAGCGTTTTTAGCGCATAGTAAGCGTTATACTCGTATTAAACATATAAGACTCATACCTACTGATGTATTTAGTGTATTTTCATCTAATAACAGTAAGTATAAGTTGTTGAACTCAGATTTCCAGTTTTGACGTTTTTAGCCCTTGTGAAATTACTAAAATACCCCTGCGGTGCATAGTTTGGTTTTAAATGATAAGTTTGGTATATGGGTCATACCCTACTGTTATAATATGCCAAATTAAGTATATGTACTGTATAAATCAGACCCGAAACCCAGATTTCCAATTTAACTCTTTTATAACATTTTAAATGACCAAAATGCCCTTCTAAGGCATAAATTGAGTTTAAAATTATTCGGGGCATAATAGAACATAACTTGCTGATATTATATCATATTTAAAGCATATTATCTCAGGGAACTTGCATATGACTCTTTTGGTTACTCGTTACGCACTTGTCGCGTTCGGATCGGCTTAGGTGACTAGTTCATTTATATTAGCCGAAGCGAGTCAAACTTTATCATTTTTGTCTCCAAATCCAGAATGTGTTTAGTATACCCATATTATACAAGTCTTCAAACTTGTCGGGTCTAAATCACATTCTATCCGGTCTTCGCTTAATCGTGCGTTTGAACCGTATATTTCCTTAAGACTAACCGGTCTAAGCTTTGGCTTAATTAAAGACCCGTTAGCATTCTAATTAATTATTTATGTCATCATTCCAGACTAGAGCCTTCCGGTAAATGGTACCTACGCTTACTTAAGCGAACACGGCTGAGTTATTAAATTCTTATTAATTAAGACATGAGCTAGCTCAGGTAAATACTTTTAACTTATTTTCCCTTATACGGGCTTGGGATACGGTATTATAAAAATACCGCTTGGTCGGGTGTAGAAACCTTTTGATCGGAGATGATTGAATTGCATAATCCCGTTTTAATTCGTATTGCTTGATAACAAATAACATTGGGGGTTAATGACCGTGTCCTGGATATCCTTGGCTCATTTTAAAAAGTGAATGGCCACGACGTAAGCACAAGGTGTAGACAAAACACCTCCTGTTGCATATGTAAAACGTATACTCACTCGTGAGGATAACTTCTTGTGAGATTATATTTGTGGTGTGTCGATTAATCTTGTCCGGCTTGTATTGTATTGTATTGTATAATCACCGGCCCTAAATGTTGGACAAACATGTAAATCGGATACAAGATTTTTATTAACAAAATTGTCCCAAGTTATAAAAGATTAATCTTGCCTCTGTGCATTTTAATCAATGTGTCAAAAGATTTTGTGCCGTTTGCACTCAAATCAATTTTCAAACTCTTTTCAAAATGAGTCAGTTAAATTGTATTTACCAGTGAAAACTGACGTATTTTTCCAAAAGGTTAAGTGACAGGTACTGAACGTAATTGGCTGGAAGCTCAGGGCGATTATAAGGAATCTTACAAGTCCTAGGCGTCTAAAGTCTGCTGAACAATGATTATGATTATTCGATCCGCCTGTGGATCTTTTACTCTCCGTTGTAATACTCTGATATTACTTTCTATTCGGATTGTAATATATTTATCTTTTGCTTCCGCTGTGCATTTATATATTGTGTTGTTTGACTATGATGATATCAATTACGTCACGATACTCCCCCACCGGGCCCACCGGTGACACGTGGAAATCGGGGTGTGACAGGTTGGTATCAGAGCCAACATTGAGTGAATTAAACACTAGCTTTTTGTGTTTAATCTCAATGACACAATAGCACATTCTTTGACCTTCTGAGTCTAGACTTAACATAGGAATAATCTCAATCCTAATCTGGAAATTTTTGCTTCCAATTCAAATTGAATACGTCGCCAAGCGAAGAAGCTGTAATAGGAATCCTCCACACCCGGAGCCTTGAAATGCTGAGCTTCGTACCGCGGCCAGGATGAAACGAGCCTATAAGGAGAAAGCATTCAGAAATAAGAATGAAGAAGAAACTCCTCTTACTGAAGATCGTTTCCTTAATAGTCCTTCTAAGGACGTATTTATTATATATATATTTTTCTTTCAGTCCCTTCGAGGACACATTATTCCTTTCGAAGACCCGCTTAGGGCAACTCTGTACTTTTATCTCCATGTAATGGATTGATTAAACAAAGTTTTCATTCTAAACATGAAACATGAAATAAATGGAAAATAACATCCCTTAGGAGGGAAGTGCCTACGGGCTATAATTAACGTCTTCTGAGACTAAAGACAGTAGTAGTCTACAACTCCCTGTCAAGAAAAGGTAATGAACGTTGATTCACACCTAATTGCCGCGATCACAAACGATCATGGCTTATAAATTAAACTTGTCTACGTGACTAGGCCACTTGTGCCATTATTAAAACTTTAATGCCTCGACTCTCTGAAATCATGGCATATAAACTTGTCTACGTGACTAGGCCACTTGTGCCCTTATTAAAAATTTAATGCCTCGACTCTCTGAAATCATGGCATATAAACTTGTCTACGTGACTAGGCCACTTGTGCCATTATTAAAACTTTAATGCCTCGACTCTCTGAAGTCATGACTTATAAACTTGTCTACGTGACTAGGCCATTTGTGCCATTATTAGAACTTGAATGCCTCGATTCTCTGAAGTCATGGCTTATAAACTTGTCTACGCGACTAGGCCATTTGTGCTATTATTAACTTGTAAAGTAGGATTTATGAGGAGAATCCTGAAGGAAATAAATATCCCCCTTTCCCTGTCTGTATGCATTTAAAAAGAATCTTAAAGGTGAAACCTAGCCTACGCGGCCAAGATGGTGAAACCTACTCTCGGGATTCAGATCCCTGTTAACACCTGAGAACGTGTTAGCACTCCTGACAAATGTGATTCGACAAAATCACAACAGTCATCCCTATATTGAAATTTTTTTTTAAATTTCTAATTTACCTTATGATTCTAGAAATCATGGCTTATATCATCTTATAAGATGATCATATTATAAACATCCGTAAGTGATGAAGTACTTACGGGCTAAATTGGTTGTCCGATAAGACAACGACAGTGGTGGTCTTTGACCTCCTGTCTAAAAATGTTGGACCATGTCCAAGCATAATGGTCGGTATGATCCAAATGATCTTGACTAATAGCATCTGAAAGATGATCATATCATAAACATCCCTCAGAAGGGAATGCCCACGGGCTATATCTATTGTCCTAAAGGACAAAAGGCAGTTGTAGTCTTCGACTCCCTGTTAAGAAAAGTAACCGACTATGCTCAACCCTTAAATGCCTCGATCCCAAACGATCATGGCTTATAAATTTAAAACTGTCCTTGTGACTAGGCCTTCTGCGCCACTTTAATATCCTTAATGGTTTATAACTAGGATAAATTATAATGGAAGATACTAATTTAAAAATAACTAACAAATTAACCAATATGGTTTATATTACCATGGTTGATGAATCGTCAAAAATGGGGATATCATAATAACCTCTGAATAAATCGTTACCATTGTTTATGTAGCAATCAAGCTACATGGCTGGATCAGAGGAGGCCAACAGCCACCCGAAGAAGAACAATGATGTTACCAGAATTAGCATGACTGAAGCGGAACTGCAGGCACTAATAAATAGTGCTATTACTCAAGCTCTTGACAGTCAGTATGATGAATCAAATGATAACCACTCTACGACTCTATCTGTGGCTCGTATTAAGCCCTCTCCTAAATCAAATGAGTTAGAGGAAGACGATGTTCATAACTCATCACATCGAAGGAGTGTTCCGCCTATTCAGGTCATGTTTCACCAAGAGGCACCAGTTAAGACTTGCACATATAAATATTTTGTCTCCTGCAAGCCCAGAGACTTTACAGGAGAAGAAGGGGCCATCGATTGCATGACATGGCTCGATGAGATGGACGCTGTTGTGGATATCAGCGGTTGTGCAAAGCAGAATGTTGTGAAATTTGTTTCACAGTCATTCAAAGGAGAAGCGTTAGCATGGTGGAGATCATTGCTCCAAGCCACGGGAAAGGTTCTACTCTACAACTTATCTTGGGATCAATTTGTTGCATTAGTCAAGAAAAATTTTTGCCCTCAGCATGAGATAGAAGAGATAGAATCAAACTTCTTGACTCTAGTCATGAAGGATTTAGATTGCCAGACATACGTGACAAGTTTTAACACTATGTCCCGCCTAGTTCCTTATTTAGTCACCCCTGAACCTAAACGCATAGCGCGTTTCATTGGAGGCCTAGCACCAGAGATAAAAGGAAATGTTAAAGCATCTAGGCCAACCACATATAGGTCCGCAGTGGACTTATCCTTATCTCTCACCTTAGATGCAATCAGAAATAAGTCTGTTAAGGCTTCTGGTGAAGGAAAGAGAGAAAGGGAGGAAGAGAACTCTCATCGATCTGATAAGAAGAAAAAGGGAAGCTTAAGGAACAAAAAGGATTCCGAGTTTAGGAAAAACTCGAGTCAGCTTAATAACAGACCCAAGTGCAGTAACTGCAAAAAGCAACATACTGGGAAGTGTACAATTGACCCAGGTGCCAAACTGTGTGGCATTTGCAAAACCAAGGGTCACAAAACCTTAGATTGCAAGGGGTTAAAGAACGCCACATGTTACAATTGTAACGAGGAAGGACACATCAAAACCAACTGCCCAAAGCTTATAAAGAAGCCGGGAAAGGCCCGGGAAATAAACGCATGAGTCTTCCGGGTAAACGCCAGGAGATGGTGCAGAAGGATAACTATATAGCAGGTACTTTTCCTTATCAAGCAGTTTATGCAGAAATTCATTTAATGCTGACACATGTGATTCAATAATGAACGATCACTGTTGAAAACCGTTGTCTCCGTCTTAGTAGGACTTCGGTCATTTAATACGAGATATAAATTGACCGATGATACTTTAGAATAATGCTCCAACTAACCTTAGATGGATATTTTATATCTAATAGGAATCACTCTTTTCTGATATTCCTATGGCAAGCTTTCAAGCTACCTAAATTCTTTAATGTAATAAAGACAGATGTGACGTTTTGATCCTCTGTCAGAAAAGTGATGGACTAGGTCCAAAATCTTTAATGCCATTAATGGTCTTTTGCGACCTAGGCTAAGAAACATTAAAATATTTTAAATAATGTTCATTAAGAATGTTAATGCTTTAATAGCCTGTATAGGTTATTGACACCATGGCTAGTATATATTAAGGCCATCAGAATAAAAATATAGTAGTTGTTGGATTTCAACTAAGAAATTGTTTTATTGGTGTTAGGAACCAATAGAAAGTAATGGCAAACTCGGATAAGACAACAGTCGATCGCGCCATTGATGGCACGACACATGCTAATGATGCTGAAATTGTGAACCTTAGAATTTCCAAAGATATTCTTCAAACTATGATAGACGCCGCCGTTGGAAAAGCTGTGAAGAAGGCCGTGAAAAAGTTCAAGGAGCCCAATGCTAATTGCTCAAAGTCTCATCCAAGACCACACGACCTTACTCACGAGAAGGACCTCGTTCATGCCTCCGATGCAAAGGATGAACTAAAAAGGAAAAGGGAGGTAGATAACTCCCAGAGTTCTAAGAAAAAGAACAAACAAAAGTCCGACCAGAAACCAGTATGTGAGACCTGCAAGAAGCGCCATTATGGGAAATGCAGGTTCGAACCAAAATCCAAATCGCAGCCCAGAGCTTGTGGAATTTGCAAATCTAGGGAACATAAAACCATGGATTGCAAGAAGTTGAAAGATGCAACCTGTTATGGTTGCAACGAGAAGGGGCATATCAAGACCAACTGCCCTAGGAATCAGAAGAAGCCCGAGTAGGCCAAAATAACAAACGCACGAGTTGTCAGGATGAACGCCCAAGAGATGGGGCAGAATAATAATAGTATAATATGTACCTTTCGTTATCAAGCAGTTTATGTAGAAACTTATTTAATACTGGCACGTATAAATATATTATGAATGATAAAGGTTGAGAACTGTTGTCTCCACCTGATTAAGACTCCGGTCATTTAATGCCCGGTAGAAAGTGACGATGTTACGTCGAAAATGCTCCAACAAATCCTATATTGATGTTAATATCTATTAGAAATCATTTTTCTAATATCCTTATAGCAAACTTTTGGTTGCATACTTAAGGACTCAATATAGTGATAAAAATCGATTGGTTGCCTTAAGAATCAAGCCCATATTGTGAGTGATAAGAAGCAATTAATTATCAAGACTCCTTATGAGACAACCCTCGTAATTACACGGGTCCGTACGATTAATTAATATTAAACATAAAAAAATGGTGGAACTGACCGTCCCCGGAATCGAACCCGGGTCTAGGCCGGCCGCACCCTTTCGCGCGCCTAGCCAACTGAGCTAGGTGCCTAGTTTGTGAAAATCTCCATTCTAATGTAATATAAACACTTGTACGATAAACTTCCTTATCATTTATCAATGATAATTTATGCTAAGTGTCCTGTTTTTAATACAGGCAATAATGAACCATAAACTTAGCAAAATTTTTTTTTTCATCCACAAGGTATAACTACCAAGGAAACCATAGCAACCGATTCTTATAGATCGGCAAGAGATCCTTCCGAAAATCTAAGAGCACTCTATCTTTGCATAGAGTACGACAACACATGTTATTTTAATTATTTTCTCATTGTTTTTCTATCGCCTGCGAATGCCAAACTATGTTTGATAAAAGTGTCATATGAGGATTGGCGTGTCCTAGTGTGTCCCATAGATTATTTCCATGTCTGATCAGCATGGAGGTTTAATACATGGAACCCCTGAGATATCCCGATGGTCATATGGTACTAAAGTCGACTAGTAGCATCCAAGGAAGATATCCAATATAAAAATGTCCTATAAGTATCTCCACTTAGGACATCCTTGCATTATAAAGAGAATGTGTCATTTATCTGACACCGACATCGATAGATAAACTCAAGCCTGAAAATACAGACACCTCTGACATCTCTGTGTGTCATAATTATCTTTTCCTAAGATTATCCTGTTTACCTTCTGAGAAGCAAGTAGAGTTAAGATTAACATCCCGCTTAAGATTAGAGTGTGGTAGGAACTCCGTGTTGATCATGGAATAATCGAAACCCTGATTAAGTAAATTTTAAGATATAGATTCATATAGCCTGATTCAATATCCGGAAAATTCGGTATGATTAATTAAGGAAGACGGTACATTTTGCTTATGCATTGATTACCGCAACCCGAATTAGGCAACAATTAAGAATTTTTATCAGCTGCCCAGGATCGTCGATTTGTTCGACTAACGGCAAGGAATAGCTAATTCCTTAAGATTAGTTTTAAGCAATGGTTAGAATAACCATTTCACCTTAAGATAAGCTTTTTATAATAATCGTTATATAAGTATCAAGGTGGCTCTTTCGGAGACCTTGTATAGATGAAATATCAAAACATCCGCTTAATGGACGAGACTTTGGGAAGTCCACTTATCAGGATCTGAAAGTTGCATTGGAATAAGGTTCAACAAAGATATCACCCTGGAAGGGTGTACCAATTTATTAATTATCAGACTAGTTAAGCTCTGAATATATAAAATCATACGAAGGAATCGAATGTATCGAGATCAAATAGTTTATAAGCTAAAACCTGTTTAAGGAGCTTGGCGGAGCTCGCAACACAATAACACACTAATGATTTAAGGATGTGTTCACCAATAAGTTGAGAAGCATTATCACATAATGATATGCGTATTTATTATATGTTGAGCAAACCGTATCGATTTAGGATCGGCAGGTTAAGAAACTCCAAAAGGATACATGACCTATTATAGAGGACAGCTGGAGTGCCATAAAGGCCCAAATGTACTGAGGAAGTTTAAGTTCAGTGCAGGACAGAAAGTACTCCCTTTACTTTAAGCAAATCTCGAGGTCGAGATTTATTTTAAGGGGGTGAGGATGTAACACCTCGAAAATTTACGTCCAATAATGTCTGGACACGTGTCATAAGCTTTGGATATGTGAAAACAAACTTTAGAGGGACTAAAGTTGACAAACGGTGAAACTATGTAAATTCAAGGGTTCAAAGGGTCAACGATTGATAAATAGGCTCTATAATAACCCTACATAATGTTTATAACCTTAAACGGATGGATCATGGATCATACGAAGCGGAAAATGCACGAAAGTGAGGAATTACAAACTATAGGGACTAAAAGTGTCAACATGTTGAATTTATACCTCTGGGTGAACTTTTGGCAGCCCCGAAGCTTTTTAATGCTAGAATATACCCACTAGAATATGTGGTAAAAATTTCATGAAGTTTCGTTATCGTATGAGAAAGTTATGGCCAAAACCGTACTTGAGGGGCTAAAAGCGTCAACGTCGAATTTCATGGCTTTTCGGGTGAGCGCAAAGTTATCCGAGGACATTACCATGTTGGTAAATGTCCCAAGGTTCTTAAAAACCAAGTTTGGGGGTTTACGAGTCAAAATAAATAGCCGAAACCTCGCGTGCAAAGACAGGGACCAAAGCTGCCATTTTTAATTAAAGTTTGGCAACCCCAGGTGCAGCTTTTTGCGATCAGGGGCTGTTTGGTCTGAATTTTTAGTGCAAAACAGCTGGGATCACCTCCATTTCTCACCAATAGATGAGCATGCATGTCTTGGACACTTGTGAGGCTCCTACAACATCTGATTTCTCCATAAATTCTGATCAAAGCTCCATTTTATTGAGTTCTTGTGATAGTAACAAGAACACCCACAACTTGCAAAACTCTCAAGGCAACTTCTGGAGCATTTCTGAACGACAAGGCAGCCTCTAAGTGTTAACTAAGCTTCATTAGGACCTTTGTAAGCTTCCATATCAGTTTATAATTCGTTCTTGCTTTGATTATTAGTTAAAAGTCAAACCGTTGTTCGTATAGTTTGACTTTTCGATTAAACGAGTTTGGCTCTGTCATTTCTCAATTGAAACCACTGATATGTTGGTATTTATGTGGGAAACAAACCCTCAAAAGGGTATTCTCTGATTCCCACTCTAAGCATGCTATTTGTCGAGTCAAAGATGTTCTTAAAAAGTCAACAGAAATCGTTTTTGCGAAATATAGCATAAATGGTAATGTAGATGACATGCAATCAGTTTGATCATCAAAAATAACTTATAATGAATATAAGAATGTGTTTTATCATAATCAACTCGACAATCTTTAGTATAAACTCGGATCGGAACCGAAAGTCCTATAAAACGATCTTTTCGTTGACTCTCGATTCGGATCCATGCATGCATGTTTGAGATCTGTATTAGAGTTTATTTTTGACCATTTTTATTTTAGTTTAACTCTCTGGAATTTTTACATCTTGAGTCTATGCTTAACCGATTCATATGCATGTTTCCGATTATGCTTAAAAGTTGACTATTTTGCCCTTTTTGATATAAAACGTGATTTTTGGAAAAGTGAAAGAGTAGAAATCTTTATTACTAATTTATAAACTTGCACCGAAAATTTGAGATCAGTTGGTGGTCCAGATTTTGAGTTATGGCCGATATCGTAAAACTATATCTTTATGTTAAATAAACGGCGCATTTAGCGTATAACCTATTTAAGGCCACTTTTCGATATAAAACTTTTTACCCACTGATGTTATATAATATTCTGGGATTTTTGAAGATTTTTATTTAATTTTTGGCTGATCGGATCATACGTCGCTAAGTCGATTCGGTTAATGCCGGTTTTGACCGTTTAAGCCATAAAATGAGTTTTATAAGTCCTTTTGACCCCAAACCTTTTTCTACTGATTTTATTTGTTAAATAAATTATTTTGAGCACTCTGGAAATATAAAAATCTCATCTTTCTTTTGAAAACCCGGAAACGGCTCTAAATCGCATTTTTAGCGTTTTTAGCGCATAGTAAGCGTTATACTCGTATTAAACATATAAGACTCATACCTACTGATGTATTTAGTGTATTTTCATCTAATAACAGTAAGTATAAGTTGTTGAACTCAGATTTCCAGTTTTGACGTTTTTAGCCCTTGTGAAATTACTAAAATACCCCTGCGGTGCATAGTTTGGTTTTAAATGATAAGTTTGGTATATGGGTCATACCCTACTGTTATAATATGCCAAATTAAGTATATGTACTGTATAAATCAGACCCGAAACCCAGATTTCCAATTTAACTCTTTTATAACATTTTAAATGACCAAAATGCCCTTCTAAGGCATAAATTGAGTTTAAAATTATTCGGGGCATAATAGAACATAACTTGCTGATATTATATCATATTTAAAGCATATTATCTCAGGGAACTTGCATATGACTCTTTTGGTTACTCGTTACGCACTTGTCGCGTTCGGATCGGCTTAGGTGACTAGTTCATTTATATTAGCCGAAGCGAGTCAAACTTTATCATTTTTGTCTCCAAATCCAGAATGTGTTTAGTATACCCATATTATACAAGTCTTCAAACTTGTCGGGTCTAAATCACATTCTATCCGGTCTTCGCTTAATCGTGCGTTTGAACCGTATATTTCCTTAAGACTAACCGGTCTAAGCTTTGGCTTAATTAAAGACCCGTTAGCATTCTAATTAATTATTTATGTCATCATTCCAGACTAGAGCCTTCCGGTAAATGGTACCTACGCTTACTTAAGCGAACACGGCTGAGTTATTAAATTCTTATTAATTAAGACATGAGCTAGCTCAGGTAAATACTTTTAACTTATTTTCCCTTATACGGGCTTGGGATACGGTATTATAAAAATACCGCTTGGTCGGGTGTAGAAACCTTTTGATCGGAGATGATTGAATTGCATAATCCCGTTTTAATTCGTATTGCTTGATAACAAATAACATTGGGGGTTAATGACCGTGTCCTGGATATCCTTGGCTCATTTTAAAAAGTGAATGGCCACGACGTAAGCACAAGGTGTAGACAAAACACCTCCTGTTGCATATGTAAAACGTATACTCACTCGTGAGGATAACTTCTTGTGAGATTATATTTGTGGTGTGTCGATTAATCTTGTCCGGCTTGTATTGTATTGTATTGTATAATCACCGGCCCTAAATGTTGGACAAACATGTAAATCGGATACAAGATTTTTATTAACAAAATTGTCCCAAGTTATAAAAGATTAATCTTGCCTCTGTGCATTTTAATCAATGTGTCAAAAGATTTTGTGCCGTTTGCACTCAAATCAATTTTCAAACTCTTTTCAAAATGAGTCAGTTAAATTGTATTTACCAGTGAAAACTGACGTATTTTTCCAAAAGGTTAAGTGACAGGTACTGAACGTAATTGGCTGGAAGCTCAGGGCGATTATAAGGAATCTTACAAGTCCTAGGCGTCTAAAGTCTGCTGAACAATGATTATGATTATTCGATCCGCCTGTGGATCTTTTACTCTCCGTTGTAATACTCTGATATTACTTTCTATTCGGATTGTAATATATTTATCTTTTGCTTCCGCTGTGCATTTATATATTGTGTTGTTTGACTATGATGATATCAATTACGTCACGATACTCCCCCACCGGGCCCACCGGTGACACGTGGAAATCAGGGTGTGACATCCAGCGATGACAGAAAGCCATAGGTTGTAGTCAGTGAATTCGAAGAATGACTTGATTCGATTCTTCCTAGTACCGAAATATTCAGCTCCTTTCAACTTTGGTGGTCTTGTGGTGGTTCCGGTCTCAAGTTCAGCTTGAGGAATTGGACTTAGCTGATTTACCGACATCTTGACTTGTTTTTGACTTAAGAAAGCTGATCAGAGGTTAATTTCGCTGAAGGACTGCAGGTGAAAAATTTCGCCGGTGAATTAGGTAAATTTGCCGGAGATCTGACTGAATAGCACCAATTTCGCCGATGATCTTCGCTGGTCAATTGTCTTCGCCGGTACGCAGAGAAATCCTGCACAAGCGAAGAAGCTAATTCCGCTGATACAAGAAACACACACGTTAGTTTGGCTTATTTCGCCGGACACCGCAATAAAAACGCTGTGGTTCTTTATCACGGTTCTCGAAGTCGCCTTCGATAATTTCGCTATAGGGACAATTGGCACTATTTCGCTGAAGATCGACAACTTCGCTCGAATTTTAGTCGGTGAAACTGACGACTAAGCGTTGTTCAAAATGATTTCGCTATATTCAAACTTAAGTTCGCTATATTCAAAAGTACCTTCGCTGTATTCAAAAATAAGTTCGCTATATTCAAAATAACTTCGCTATATTCAAATTAATTTCGCCAACCAGAGGGTTTAACACGAACTAAAACCCTCTAATCACTCAAAAACGGCTCAAAAACCATGTTTTGATGCATCAAAATGTCCAAAATGACTCCCTAATCACAGATTAACAACAACCTATCGATTAAACACACCAAATCAATCCATTTTAAGTCCAAAAATTTGAAAAACCTTGAAACTTTGAAAAACCTTCAAAACTTTGAAAAATCTTAACAAAAACACAACAACCAAGAGCACTAAGGCTCTGATACGAAATTGTAGATCCCAATATCAATCCGGATCACAGTGGTTGATTGTTTTGGTCCAAAACACCTATTGATTAAGTGTTTGAACTATGAAAAAGTTAAGAACAATCAAGAATGAAGATGAAGCTAATGGATTGATGAATACAACAAGTGTTGTATTGAATCCAAACAACTATATAAATCAATAAAGCACCTTGGAAATCTGATTAGAGCACAATATCAAGAGATTTAATGTAAACAACACTTCATTCACCAAAGAGCCAAAAGCTTGGCTAGGGCTACAATGCTTGGGTATTTATAGATCCTGACTTGCCAGCATAATTATAATTATGCTGGAATCTTAACTACACCAAGTCAGGTTTGCTAGTTTCAACTAATTACAAAATAAGCCCCTAGACTATAAATTAAGCTACAAACTATAATTAAACTAATCCAGTACAAGTATGAACGATCTCAAAAGTTCCAACATTCTTTAACAATTTAGGGTTTGCTCCCTTTTTCCTTTCCTCTGGTCGATCCACACACACACACCCTAGGTGTGTGTTGTGTTATAATTTTTGTTTTATAAAACTTAAGTTTCCTTGTTATAATTTTGGCCCCTTTAGTTCCAACCTTTTATAAAAGGTTCACTAGTTCTTGTTTTCTTTATTGTTTTTACTTATTTACACATTACTAACTAGGTTAGTTATTCCTAGTTAACTTAGTGGGTTCTAGGAGTTAAAACCCGCTTTATTTTAAGTCCCGTTAACTTGGGCCTCTTATGAGCTCTATTTCCTCAAAGCTTTTATTCTCTTTTATCTAATATTAGGTTTATTTATTTAAATCCTAATATTTACCGGGTTAATTTTTACCACTAATGGTATTTTACCCGCTCTTTAGTATTAATGGGGTTTAATTACCAAGCCCGTTTTCGGGGTGTTACAAGTCTACCCCCCTTAAAGAGGTTTCGTCGCCGAAACCTTGCTTATGTAGCTCAATAGTTTTAGATTAAACGAACTTTGTTTCGTTTTCAAGGCATTCATTCATTCTTTTTGATCTATCGTTTTCATTTATATTGACGCGTACGTCTTTCGTGTATAAGTCCTCTATAACACCACGTAAAAATGTGTCCAATTATGTAAAGGCACGTGTCCTAAACTCTAAATATACGAAAGTTTGAGTTTAAAGGACTAAAGTTGACAAACGATAAAAATATGTGTCCGAAGGGACTAAAAGTGTCAACATGTCAAACTTGTGCCTTTGAATGACCATACACGAAGAATATATTCTCAAACGAGTAATTATTTGAATATAAGAAGCCGTTTGCGAAAGTAATCGAAAGATTATAAACTACAGGGGTTAAACCTGTCAACATGTTAATTCTTACCTCTGAGTGACCTTTTAACGAACCCGAGGCTTCGTAATATTCAAATATACTCCTAAGAATAAGTAATATCAGTTTCACGAGGTTTCGAGATCGTTACACAAGATTTCAAGATTTTGGGTTAAAAGCGTCATTGTGATGAAATTAGTATATCGGTGATCGTTTAACGAAACCGGGCCTAACGGAGTTTGGTTATACTCCCATGATCCTCTACAAACTAACTATAAGGGACTTTTGTGCCTAAAATAAAGTTATAAAGGACCAGGGACTGAAACTACCAAACTTAAAACATTTTTCACCTGAAATCAAGGTTGTCGCGGGGCGCGAAGGACTCCCTTAACTCCTTCGCTGCCCGCGAGAGATGCCCAGTTCAACAAAAATTGGACAGCTGCTGGTTGCAGCTTGTTCCACCGCCTTAAACACTCCAAATTCGATTCCAGGAGCTTGTTGACGGTTTTATAATACCACTAGGACACCTGGGGTGATCCTAAACACCCCCATAACAGCTGTGATGATCCTAGATCATGGCATTCAAGTATAAATAGGCCTTGGGTGTAACTAGTTCATTTGCTCACTTCACTCAAATCTTTCCTACTCTCAACTCTAGAGTTTCCTGGCCAAGAATTCTTGTAGAAAAGATAGCTAGGACCCTTTGTAAGTGTCTTAGCCTCCTTCTTTAGTTCAGTTTCTATTTTAAAAACCGAAAAGTCAAAGTTATCGTAATCTGACTTTGACCTTCGGTTTAAACACAAATGGTCCAGCCATTATTCGAATTGAATATGGTTATATGACCATAATTAGGTAGGTGTTAATCCCTTAAAAGGGCACCTCCTAATTATTTCGTTTACTTAGTTAATTGTCGGGTCAAACTATTTAGTTAAAAAGTCAAACTGGAAAGAATTATAAATAATAATTAAAACTAATAATACAGAGGTTATAAATTATATTTTAACACTCTAATAACTTAGTAATTATTATTAGAACATGTTCAAACAGGTTCAACCCGACAATTCTGAGTTTAGGTTCGGTTCGCAACCGAAAGTCGCAAAAGCTTGACTTTTGCTTTGACTCTCAGTTCTGACCCGATTAAGCTTAATTCTTCCATGTTTTAAGCTTTCATTAGGATCATGTTATGTTGTAGTATAACCCTCTGGAGTTATATTACCTGGTCATTCGTATTCTGAATTATATGCTAAGTTTCGCTATTATGCTTATAAATGCCCATTTTGCCCTTTTGACATATAAACGAGATTTTTGAAAATGTGAGAGGACAAAAACCTTTATTACTGATATATAAGTATGTCCAAGAAGTTTGACTTCAATTTCTGGTCTCAAACTAAAGTTATGCAAGATATCGTAAATTGAAACTTTTTATTAATTAAATTACGCTATCTTGCAGAAAGCATGTCTAAACATGGATTTTGACACAAAACTCATTACCTACTGTTAAGATATTATTTTTAGGGATTTTTAGGATTGTTGGTCAGGTTATAAATTGACCATATCATTGAGTTCTCGTATAATTCGGTAAATGACGGTAATACCCTTTTCATGCATAAAATGAGATTAACACATGAATTGAATGCTAAACCTTTTCCTACTGATATTATACATTAAATAAAATATTTTGAACACTTGAGACTGATCAAAATCTCAGATTTCCATAAACATCTTAATTATCGTCAATTAGCGATTTTTACGCTAATTAAGTGCATAGTATGGTTTAAAACCATATTTAACACCTAAGACTTGTTTCCTACTGATTTTATAAATAAAATTTAATATTTTTACAGTAGGTATAAGTCATGAACTCAGACTTCCAATTATGTCCCTAAAAGCATATGTGAAATGACCAAAATACCCTTTCGGGGCATAGTTTGGCCATAAACGGTATATCACACATATGTATGATATCTTACTATTACAACAACATAAAATAAATATTTTTACAGATTACCTAAGACCAGAATATCAGTTTTACTATAAAACCTCTTTCATAAATGTTAAAATGACCAAAATGCCCTTACGGGACTTAAATTGGTTTTAAATACTTTTTGGGCATAAATTTTAACATCCTACTGATGTGTTAACATATTCCAAGCATAATAACTTATGAGGCCTGTATACAATTCATTCGGTTACCCGTTAAGCATTTATGCGTTTGATTCGGCTTATGTGACTAGTTTACATAAAATAGCCAAAATGGGGTTAACCTTATCAGTTTCACTTCAAAATCCAGAATGTGATTAGTTTACCCACAATATACAAGTATCCAAACTTGTCGGGTCTAAATCACACTCTACTCCGGTCTTCGCTTAATCTAGCGTATAGAACCGTTAAGTATCTTTCAAACTAACCGGTCTAAGTCTTTGACTTAAATAAAGACCCGTTAGTATCCTAATAGGTTAATAAACCTTCCATACAGATTGAGTAGCCTCGCTAGAAGGTATTTACATAAAGCTTTAGGAAACATACGGCTGAGTTACATCTTGACACATCTTGCTCAGGTAAATACTTTTAACTTATTTTCCATTATACGGGCTTGGGATACGGTATTATAATAATACCGCTTGGTCGGGTATGAAATCATTTAATCGGATTGTGATTAATAAATTTACATAACCCGTTTTAATCTGTTTTGTTTGATAACATAAACATTGGGGGTTAATACGACCATGTCCTGGATATCCTCGGCTCATTTCATTTGAAAATGGCCACGACCTATGCACGGGGTGTAGGCATACACCTGACAGATGCAAATGATAAATAACCCACATGTTGGGGATAACTCCTCCGTGGGTTTTATAAGTGGTGGGTCGGTTAATCATGACCGGCTTCCAAACCGGCCCCATATGTATGACAAACATATAAAACTGTATACAAGATTATCTTAAATAATTGTCCCAAGTTATAAATGGTTTGTGCTTTGTGCACTTAAATCAATTTTCATAAACTCTTTTTCAAATGAGTCAGTTAATTGTATTTACCAGTGAAAACTGACTTATTTTCCAAAGACTAAGTGACAAGTACCTCACGAAACTAGGCTGGAGCTACTTGGTGTCAAATAAGAGGATCTTGCAAATCCTTAGATGCTTGAAGTCTGTTATTTCAGTTTCTTGTAATTGTTTTATGATCCGCCTGTGGATCTCTATTACAACCAGTCTGTATATTCTTTTATTTGGACACTCGGACATTATGGTTTGTAATAGTAAATATTCTACCAAAGCCTTCCGTTGTGTTACTATATTGTGTGTATTGACTATGATGATATCAACTACGTCACGGTACTCCCCACCAGGCCCACCGGTAATATGTGGAAATATCGGGGTGTGACAGGTTGGTATCAGAGCCAACATTGAGTGAATTAAACACTAACCTTTTGTGTTTAATCTCAATGACACAATAAGAACATTCCTTAGACTTCCGAGTCTAGGCAAATGACTTAGGATTACTCTTATTATCCTTTTGTTGTTTATATTTTGTTTTACTTGTTTTGACAGGTTTACTATTTACTATGCGGCCAAGAATGAGAAACAGTGGAGGAAAAGGAAAAGGTCCTATGAGGGGAGGACCATCTAGCCAAGCTGGACCCTCGCATAGACGCACGCCATCAGCGTCTTTTACTACCTCCGATTCGCGAGATAACTGGAGACATTCCTTTGAACCAGCGAGACACTCTGTTTCGTTAGGATATTCTCCTTCAGATCACCCACCTTTTATGCTACCTATTCTAGACGAACCCCAACATTCTCACAATTCACATCATTCTCTACATTCTCATTCTTTTCACCATTCTAGTTCCCACGATCTTTATTCGCCGGGACAATTTAACCCAAACGACTATATTAACGGACCACTGGGTTTTAATCCTTTAGGACCCGAGGACCATTTCTCCCAAGATATGGAAATGGACGATGACCCCGATCCAGAACCGCCAACCGGGACACCAACTCATCCCATCAGTATCTCTAGCGGTTCTCCTTATCAAGGATCGCCGTATCAAGGCCCCGATTCATGGGCCGAACGGTGGAACACCTATCCGTGGGAATTTACCCCCTCCTTTCATAACTCTCCACAACCTCCATTGGAGGAACCGTATCTTCAAGCGGTTTCTCCACCGCCTTTGCCTGTTGAGGAGCCACCTCAACAACCACCGCAACCACCTCCCGAGCCGCCAAGGCGAAGGAGAAATGCACGAATGTCCGTGCGAGGGGGACCTAGATTTAGTTCCCTACAAGCTTCAAGCACGTACCCTCCTATTTTCGAAGATCCACAAATGGGTGGACCTTCCCACGCGGTGCCGGATAATGATCTCCCTTCAGCTACTTATGCACCACCGCCACCGCCAACGGGTTACGGAAACCCAATACCAACTTACCCAGGTTTGTCTGGGTATAACTCGTTCGAGTATCAAGCTCCTACTGGCTATGATTACCAAGCTCCTGCCCAGGATCCATATCTTGAGGCAGCTAACTTTAACGCCCTTTACCCGTCACCGTTTCCTCCAACATACCCAACTGGGTATCCGACGCAAGGGTATCAATACCCTCCTTACCAACAACAACCTCTACCTCCACAGAAACAAACGCAAAAAATCTTACAGAGGTTAGATCAGGTTGAGCAAAAAGCGAAGGAATGCGAGAAAAAGCATAACAAATTTCTCAAAGGTCTTGCGAACTTCATAAAGGGCAAAAAGAAGTAGAAGTTTGTTTTATTTTATTTTATATTGAAATTTCAATCAAGTCCCTGCGTGGACACTTTATTCCTGTATTTGGTCCCTACGTGGCCTTATTTTTCTTTTCTATAGTCCCTGCGTGGACAGTTTGTTATTTCAAGACCCGTTTAGGGCATATCTTATAATCGCTTAGTATTTTAAAGAAATTTCTTTTGGAAATTTTTATATGTGTGTTTTATTACATCATCATGCAAATATCATTTCAATTTTAAATTGATCTGCCAAGGAAATTTCAAAAGAAGTTCTTAAAGGTATAACCTAGTCAAAATATTAAATGGCTATGATGGTATAACCTTTTTAAGACAATAATTCCCTGTTAACATCTGATAACATGTTAATGTTCCTGGCTGTGTGACTTGAGAGACCACACTAGCTTCCAAAAGTACTTGGATCTTTCCAAGCCATCTTCATGGCCTATATGATCAATGTGAATCATGGCTATTAAACATCAAATATGATGTATACATCAAAGCATCCATTTGAGATGTATGCCTATGCGCGAAGGTGTATTCATGACAATGATAGTTTGATATTGTAAACTTCTTGTCCAAAAAGGCGATGAACTATGTTCGACCCTTAAAGATCACTGATCCAAGAGGTCATTGATTATGTTTTAATTGTCTTTGTGACAAGGCCTTTTGTGCCATCTAAATGTCCTTCGAGACGAGCCTTGTGCTATATGAAAATATCTCTATGACATCGACAGTTGTGACTTATGTCCCCTGTCTAATAAATATAAAGGATTATATCCTATTGATTGCCTATAATGGTTTAATTATAGCCTAGGCAAATCATTTGACTTATGGTCTATATGGTTTATTAAATACCATGACCATTGATTCATCAGATACGAAGAATCTATTATATAATCTAAATAAATCATTATTGTTTGATTTTAGTAATCAAAACATGGCTGGCTCAGACGAAGTTAACAGTCATCCAGTTGAAGGAAACAATAATGATGCCAGGATAATGTTATTGGTGCGGAATTACAAGCAATGATTGACAGAGCGGTTGCTCAAGCTGTGGACAAAATATTTAAAGAACCGAGTAATGTTCGGTCTAAAAGTCATACAAAGTCCCTATCGCATTCGCATACATTGAAAAAGGATGATTCTCAACATTCATCCAATCAAAATAGCGAACCTCAAAGGCAACTTATTGTTAACCAGACTCCCAGGTACAATAAGGGTTGTACTTACAAATACTTCGTCTCGTGTAAGCCAAGAGACTTCACTGGAGAAGAGGGAGCTATTGACTGTATGAAGTGGTTAGACGAGATGGAAACCGTGATTGATATCAGCGGGTGTACCAAGGGGGACATCGTTAAGTTTGTGTCTCAATCCTTCAAGGGTGACGCCTTAACATGGTGGAAAGCCTTAGTGCAATCCACATGAAAGGTTCCTCTGTATAACCTTTCTTGGAATCAATTTGTTGATCTTGTGAAGGACACTTACTGTCCGCAGGATGAAGTAGAAAGGGTAGAGATTGACTTCCTCACTCTGGTGATGGAGGATTTGGATTGTAGGTCTTAGGTGACCAGTTTTAACTCGATGTCTCGACTCATTTCATATCTGGTCACCCCAGAACCCAAACGCATTGCGTGTTTTATAGGTGGTTTAGCCCCTGAGATTAAAGGAAACGTCAAGGCTTCTAAGCCTGGTACATATAGATCGGCTGTGGATCTATCTTTATCACTTACTCTTGATATTGTAATGAGTAAGTCAAAGAAAACCACTGAAGAAGGGAAGAGGAAGAGAGACGATGACCAGTCCCACCAGTCAAATAAAAAGAAGAAGGGAAACTCTAGTTTCAAGAAAGGGCAGTCAGGTGACAAGCCCAGATGTAAAACATGTGATAAGAGGCACTTTGGAAAGTGCAATCAGGATCCGCAAGCCAAACCTTGCGGAATTTGCAAAAGGAAAGGGCACAAAACTGTCGAGTGCCAAAACATGAAGGATGCAACCTGTTATGGTTGCAATGAAAAAGGGCACATCAAAACTAATTGCCCTAAAAATGCTAAGAAGCCTGATGAGGCAAAGAAAACAAATGCAAGGGTTTTTCAGATGAATACAAGGGAGGCGGTGAACGACGACAACGTTATAACAGGTACTTTCCTCATTAATGATATTTATGCTAGAGTTTTATTTGATTCAGGTGCTGATAAGTCTTTTGTAGACCATAAGTTTAGTAAGTTACTGAATCTGCCTATTAAAACTCTAGACATAAAATATGAGGTAGAGCTAGCAGATGGTACCTTAGAAACCGCTTCGACTCTTCTTGATGGATGCTTCATATCCATTAAGAATCATTCTATCCCGCTATCCCTTTTGCCAATGAAATTGGCAGGGTTTGATATAGTTCTAGGCATGGATTGGTTATCGCATAACCAACCCCAAATTGCCTGCGATAAGAAACTAGTAAACATCAAAACCCCATCTGGTGAATCAGTCACCATTTAAGGAGATACACAATATGGGTTGCCCAATAATGTGTCTATACTCAAAGCATCGAAGCCTTTGAAGAACGGATGTGTCATCTACATGGCACAAGTGACTGTTGATGAACCAAAACCCAAGATTGAAGATATCCCAATTATCTCTGAATATCTTGATGTCTTTCCTGACAAATTACCTGGATTACCTCCTAAGAGGCAAGTTGAATTCAGGATAGACATTCTGCCGGGATCTGCACCAATTGCACGAGCTCCTTACCGACTAGCGCCTACAGAAATGAAAGAGCTCAGGACTCAATTGGATGACTTACTGGAAAAGGGTTTCATACAACCCAGCTCTTCACCTTGGGGAGCTCCTATTTTGTTTGTGAAGAAAAAGGACGGATCAATGCGCCTATGCATTGATTATCGAGAGCTAAACAAAGCAGCGATCAAGAATCGTTATCCATTGCCCAGGATCGACGACGTGTTCGACCAACTTCAAGGGGCAAGCTTCTTTTCGAAGATTGATTTTAGATCCGGGTATCATCAACTCAAGGTTAGAATAGAAGATGTACCTAAGACAGCGTTTAGAACGAGATATGGCCATTATGAGTTCTTAGTGATGCCTTTCGGGCTCACTAATGCACCTGTAGCATTCATGGACCTCATGAATCGAGTCTGCAAGGCATACTTAGATAAGTTTGTCATTGTCTTTATAGACGACATACTTATCTATTCTCGTAATCAAACTGATCACGAGAAACATCTACGCTGTATCTTAGGATTGCTTCAACAGGAGAAGCTGTATGCTAAATTCTCTAAGTGTGAGTTCTGGCTTCGCGAAGTCTAATTCCTTGGACATGTTGTGAGCGAGCGTGGTATCCAAGTCGATCCCGCTAAAATAAAAGCCATCATGAACTGGGAGGCACCAAAGACACCAACAGAAATTCGCAGCTTTCTGGGATTAGCTGGTTATTATAGAAGATTCATTGAGAACTTCTCGAGGATAGCTGCACCATTGACTACTCTGACCCGTAAGAATATGAAGTTTGATTGGGGTCCAAAACAACAAGAGTCTTTTGAGATTCTTAAACAGAAATTGAGCAATGCTCCGGTGTTGACATTGCCCGAAGGAATAGAAGTGTTTGTCATATATTGTGATGCTTCACACACCGGTATGGGTTGTGTACTTATGCAAAGAGGCAAGGTGATTGCCTATGCATCACCACAACTAAAGGTGCACGAAAAGAATTACACCACCCACGATTTGGAGTTGGGTGCCGTTGTATTTGCACTAAAGTTATGGAGACACTATTTATATGGAACTAAATGTGTGATCTATTCGGATCACAAAAGTCTCCAACACTTATTCAATCAGAAGGATCTCAATATGAGGCAGCGCCGATGGATGGAGACTCTAAATGACTACGATTGTGAAATTCGCTTCCATCCTGGTAAAGCGAATGTAGTCGCTGATGCTCTTAGCCGAAAGGAAAAAGTCAAACCTATAAGGATTAATTCCAAGAGCATTGAAATTAAGAATAGCTTGAATGAGAAGCTGTTAGCTGCTCAGAAGGAAGCTACATTGGAAACTAACTTTCCTAGTGAAAAGTTAGGTGTAACGGTTGATCAGTTGTTACCTGGAAAAGATGGAATCCTTAGAATGAATGGAAGGATCTGGGTTCCTATCCATGGAGGACTTAGGGATATAATCCTCCAGGAAGCTCACAATTCCAAATACTCAGTTCACCTGAGAGGTGACAAAATGTGTCAAGATTTAAAAGCCAATTATTGGTGGATAGGCTTAAAGAAATCTATAGCCACACATGTAGCTAAATGTCTGACTTGTGCTCAGATTAAAGCTGAACATCAAAAGCCGCCAGGTTTGCTATAACAGCCTGAACTTCCCACATGGAAGTGGGAGATGGTAACCATGGATCTTATAACCAAGTTACCTAAAACAAGGCATGGAAACGATACTATATGGGTCATAGTTGATAGACTGACTAAGTCAGCACATTTCTTACCCATCAAGGATACTCATAACTCCGACAAGCTAGCTCAGTTGTACGTGGATAAGATTGTATCTCTCCACGGAGTGCCAGTATCTATTATATCCGATAGAGATACTAGATACACCTCTCACTTTTGGAAAAGTTTCCAACAATCATTAGGCACTCGTTTGAATTTTAGTACCGCTTACCATCCCCAAACAGATGGACAAAGTGAGCATACAATTCAAACTTTGGAAGACATGCTTTGTGCATGCGTTATTGATGTGGGTGGTAGCTGGGATGACCACCTACCGTTGATCGAGTTCTCCTATAATAATAGCTACCATACTAGCATTCAGGCTGCGCCTTTTGAGGCATTGTATGGAAGGAAATACAGAACACCTGTTTGTTGGGCGGAAGTAGGAGAAGCTCAGTTATCAGGACCTGATATAGTCCTTGAAACAACGGGCAAGATTGTCCAAATTCATGATCGCCTAAAAGCTGCCAAGGATAGGCAGAAAAGTTATGCTGACAAGAGGCGAAAACCTCTAAAGTTTGAGGTAGGCGACAAGGTCTTACTAAAAGTGTCACCCTGGAAAGGTGTGATACGTTTTGGTAAGAAGGGCAAGTTACACCCAAGGTATATCGGACCGTTCGAGATCATCGAATGTGTCGGCAGTGTAGCTTATAAGCTAAACTTGCCTGAGGAGCTTAGTGGAATTCACAATGTGTTCCACATCTATAACTTAAAGAAATGCCTAGCTAATGAATCGTTAGCAATGTCTCACAAAGACGTACAGATTGATGAAAGCCTGAGGTTTGTTGAAAGACCTATATCGATCGATGATCGACAGGTTAAAAAGCTCCGAAGGAAGCATGTGCCTATAGTGAAGGTTAAATGGGATGCCCGTAGAGGCCCTGAATATACGTGGGAGGTTGAGTCCACTATGCGACAGAAGTACCCTAATTTGTTTCAGTAAATCTCGGGGTCGAGATTTCTTTTAAGGGGGCGAGGATGTAACACCACGTAAAAATGTGTCCAATTATGTAAAGGCACGTGTCCTAAACTCTAAATATACGAAAGGTTGAGTTTAAAGGACTAAAGTTGACTAACGATAAAAATATGTGTCCGAAGGGACTAAAAGTGTCAACATGCCAAACTTGTGCCTCTGAATGACCATACACGAAGAATATATTCTCAAACGAGTAATTATTTGAATATAAGAAGCCGTTTGCGAAAGTAATCGAAAGATTATAAACTACAGGGGTTAAACGTGTCAACATGTTAATTCTTACCTCTGAGTGACCTTTTAACGAACCCGAGGCTTCGTAATATTCAAATATACTCCTAAGAATAAGTAATATCAGTTTCATGAGGTTTCGAGATCGTTACGCAAGTTTTCAAGATTTTCGGTTAAAAGCGTCATTGTGATGAAATTAGTATATCGGTGATCGTTTAACGAAACCGGGCCTAACGGAGTTTGGTTATACTCCCATGATCCTCTACAAACTAACTACAAGGGTCTTTTGTGCCTAAAATAAAGTTAAATAAAGTTATAAAGGACCAGGGACTGAAACTTCCAAACTTAAAACATTTTTCATCTAAAATCAAGGTTGTCGCGGGGCGCGAAGGACTTCCTTAACTCCTTCACGGCTCGCGAGAGATGCCCAGTTCAGCAAAAATTGGACAGCTGCTGGTTGCAGCCTGTTCCACTGCCTTAAACACTCCAAATTCGATTCCAGGAGCTTGTTGACGGTTTTATAATACCACTAGGACACCTGGGGTGATCCTAAACAACCCCATAACAGCTGTGATGATCCTAGATCATGGCATTCAAGTATAAATAGGCCTTGGGTGTAACTAGTTCATTTGCTCACTTCACTCAAATCTTTCCTACTCTCAACTCTGGAGTTTCCTGACCAAGAAGGGAGCTTATTCTTGTAGAAAAGATAGCTAGGACCCTTTGTAAGTGTCTTAGCCTCCTTCTTTAGTTCAGTTTCTATTTTAAAAACCGAAAAGTCAAAGTTATCGTAATCTGACTTTGACCTTCGGTTTAAACACAAATAGTCCAGCCATTATTCGAATTGAATATGGTTATGTGACCATAATTAGGTAGGTGTTAATCCCTTAAAAGGGCACCTCCTAATTATTTCGTTTGCTTAGTTAATTGTCGGGTCAAACTATTTAGTTAAAAAGTCAAACTGGACAGAATTATAAATAATAATTAAAACTAATAATACATAGGTTATAAATTATATTTTAACACTCTAATAACTTAGTAATTATTATTAGAACATGTTCAAACAGGTTCAACCCGACAATTCTGAGTTTAGGTTTTGTTCGCAACCGAAAGTCGCAAAAGCTTGACTTTTGCTTTGACTCTCAGTTCTGACCCGATTAAGCTTAATTCTTACATGTTTTAAGCTTTCATTAGGACCATGTTATGTTGTAGTATAACCCTCTGGAGTTATATTACCTGGTCATTCGTATTCTGAATTATATGCAAAGTTTCGCTATTATGCTTATAAATGCCCATTTTGCCCTTTTGACATATAAACGAGATTTTTGAAAATGTGAGAGGACAAAAACCTTTATTACTGATATATAAGTATGTCCAAGAAGTTTGACTTCAATTTATGGTCTCAAACTAAAGTTATGCAAGATATCGTAAATTGAAACTTTTTATTAATTAAATTACGCTATCTTGCATAAAGCATGTCTAAACATGGATTTTGACACAAAACTCATTACCTACTGTTAAGATATTATATTTAGGGATTTTTAGGATTTTTGGTCAGGTTATAAACTGACCATATCATTGAGTTCTCGTATAATTCGGTAAATGACGGTAATACCCTTTTCATGCATAAAATGAGATTAACACATGAATTGAATGCCAAACCTTTTCCTACTGATATTATACATTAAATAAAATATATTGAACACTTGAGACTGATCAAAATCTCAGATTTCCAAAAACATCTTAATTATCGTCAATTAGCGATTTTACGCTAATTAAGTGCATAGTATGGTTTAAAACCATATTTAACACCTAAGACTTTTTACCTACTGATTTTATAAATAAAATTTAATATTTTTACAGTAGGTATAATTCATGAACTCAGACTTCCAATTATGTCCCTAAAAGCATATGTGAAATGACCAAAATACCCTTTCGGGGCATAGTTTGGCCATAAACGGTATATCACACATATGTATGATATCTTACTATTACAACAACATAAAATAAATATTTTTACAGATTACCTAAGACCAGAATATCAGTTTTACTATAAAACCTCTTTCATAAATGTTAAAATGACCAAAATGCCCTTACGGGACTTAAATTGGTTTTAAATACTTTTTGGGCATAAATGTTAACATCCTACTGATGTGTTAACATATTCCAAGCATAATAACTTATGAGGCCTGTATATAATTCATTCGGTTACCCATTAAGCATTTATGCGTTCGATTCGGCTTATGTGACTAGTTTACATAAAATAGCCAAAATGGGTTTAACCTTATCATCTTCACTTCAAAATCCAGAATGTGATTAGTTTACCCACAATATACAAGTATCCAAACTTTTCGGGTCTAAATCACACTCTACTCCGGTCTTCGCTTAATCTAGCGTATAGAACCGTTAAGTATCTTTCAAACTAACCGGTCTAAGTCTTTGACTTAAATAAAGACCCGTTAGTATCCTAATAGGTTAATAAACCTTCCATACAGTTTGAGTAGCCTCGGTAGAAGGTATTTACATAAAGCTTTAGGAAACATACGGCTGAGTTACATCTTAACACATCTAGCTCAGGTAAATACTTTTAACTTATTTTCCGTTATACGGGCTTAGGATACGGTATTATAATAATACCGCTTGGTCGGGTATGAAATCATTTAATCGGATTGTGATTAATAAATTTACATAACCAGTTTTAGTCTGTTTTGTTTGATAACATAAACATTGGGGGTTAATACGACCATGTCCTGGATATCCTCGGCTCATTTCATTTGAAAATGGCCACGACCTATGCACGGGGTGTAGGCATACACCTGACAGATGCAAATGCTAAATAACCCACATGTTGGGGATAACTCCTCTGTGGGTTTTATAAGTGGTGAGTCGGTTAAGCATGACCGGCTTCCAAACCGGCCCCATATGTATGACAAATATATAAAACTGTATACAATATTATCTTAAATAATTGTCCCAAATTATAAATGGTTTGTGCTTTGTGCACTTAAATCCATTTTCATAAACTCTTTTCAAATGAGTCAGTTAATTGTATTTACCAGTGAAAACTAGGCTGGAGCTACTTGGTGTCAAATAAGAGGATCTTGCAAATCCTTAGATGCCTGAAGTCTGTTATTTCAGTTTCTTGTAATTGTTTTATGATCCGCCTGTGGATCTCTATTACAACCAGTCTGTATATTATTTTATTTGGACACTCGGACATTATGGTTTGTAATAGTAAATATTCTACCAAAGCCTTCCGCTGTGCTACTATATTGTGTGTATTGACTATGATGATATCAACTACGTCACGGTACTCCCCACCAGGCCCACCGGTAATATGTGGAAATATCGGGGTGTGACAGCCTCACGGACCGTTACTTTCAGCCTATATCCTTTATCTTTATCGACCGAGTTGTCACTTGACCACTTAGTCTCATCAATTTGTTAACAGGTTTATCCCGCGCTTGTCTTATATTAACAAGCGCTTTGTATTTGTCATGACATTTTCTTAACTTTGATTAGTTTTACCGGCTAGACTAATTAGTCGCCGTCACTTCATACCCCGTCATCTGGGTATACTATTTTGCCATCTCCGGCCTTATGTGTGTTTAAGATTTTTCTAAATCCCTTCATACTACTTGTGTTTGTTAAAACGTTGCTTTTGACTAAAAACTAAATTTTTAGTTTACGTTTTCTCTGTCTTACTTCTTTTTCTCATGTCTAGGAATTTCCGTCTAAGTTTTATTCCTGACCGTTATTATTTTACATGGAGAATTGTAATCAGTTTTCCACGCTTTACCCAAGTGACCCGCAGGTTCTTTTACTTAGCCTCGTAGGCTTTTTCTTTAGGTTTTCACCTTTTTTAAGGTGAGACCCCTAACGGTTTGTTTCATTTTATTTGTGACCCAAGGGTCTTTTTGGTCCCGTAGACCTTAACACTACTTATTATTTCGAAGGTTATGATGCTCCCGTAGATTATCTTTTACTCGTGTCGTCCTAAAATATACTTTCGGTGTTAACGCACCCCTTTTAAGTTTAAGAATCATTCATTTTCATTCCTTGAGTTCTATGGATCTTAACCGTAATCTAAGGCTACATTTGTTTTCTTTATAGACTATTCTTCCGACTTCATGACTTTTTACGTCATTTGCACGTCGGTTCGTTCTAGGCTTACCGTCACCCGGTTCATACCTACGTTTCTTTACAACCCATTGCCCGGGTTCTTTTATCTTAATGTTTTTAGCTTTCCGGTTTCACCGGTTTGCGTTTTCCTTACTATATCAAGCATTATTCCTTAATCAACTCGTTTGACTCATTTTGGGTGAAATTTAATCACTTATGAGTGTCAAACTTCGTTCTTTATTCGACCCGTCCAACTTTGAAATAGTTGAACGTAATTATCAAAAGTTATGTTTGCAAAAATCTTGTCATCTTTTAGTCATAACTCTCATTCCGAGTCTTTTGACTTTCAATCCGCGTTCCTGTCTCTTGGTTTACGCGTTCACTCAAAATCCTACCCATCCATCGGGTATCTTTACCGAAGTCATCATCAAGTAACCATTCTTATATGGTTTTTAGACGTCCTCTTAATTTATTTGGTCGTCTTAGCGAAATCCATCGCTTTTATTCAGTCAAGTACTTTATTCTTTATTTAATTCATTTGACCTGTCCGTGTGAATTTCATCACTTGTGACAGTCAAACTTTTATCTCTATGTCTTAGCATTCTCATTAGTTGGTTTGTGTTTTTATTTACTTTAATCTTTGTCCCTCCTCTCGGGCTCGTCATTCTAACGTAATACGCTTCCGTCGTCTGACTAGCGTTTACGTTTACTATCAAACATCTTATGTATTTGATTCATTTGGGTACCATTTAAGTTAGTCCCATTCACCCCGCCCTTACTACATCGGACGTAAATGTGTCCGCTACAAGAAGTTCATGGTATCATATGCCACTACTTACTTGGCCAGAGTAAGCGATCGACACATGATACACATGACCTTTTTATAGTTTTCACATCACGCCCTATGTAAGTAACGGCTCTATTTATTTCATATCTCTCATTTCATTTAGTAAAACTTTATTTAATTGCAAAACAACAATCATTAGTTTTACTAGTTTTCCATTTGAACATATAAAATGTTTTTCCTTTCTATCGAACTATTATATAATCACATTTATTAATGTGATCGCTACTCTTCTCAATAGCATTATATTGAGAGTTTTCCACTTGGGTAATTACCCCTAGTCCAAGTTTCCATATGAACTAATTCTATTATTTCTTTGTTATTCATCATCGTGAATAACACATGTTTCTATTAAACTTCTCTTGGAAACATTATCCTGAATAGATATCCTATTCAGGTTTTATCAGATATATGCAACTATCATTCCCTACGTGTTTGTTGCGTATTACTACTTGTGCGATTAAATTTAAAAACGTGCACCTTGTAATGCTTGCCCTAACGGGCTTTCCATGTCATTAACTTTGTTCGCGATCATCGCGCGATTTAGGTCCTTGATGAGCATACTCTACTTGTCGTACTTCGGACCATTCCTCTGTCATGTCCGTCACTTGTTACACTCTTGCCATCTTCAGATGCGAGTATCCTTCAACTAAGCATTTACAAAAGTTAGTAATTTCAACATTAATAAACGCCCGTATTGTAATACAAGGCTCTTTACTGTACGTGTCAACGCACGTGATTTCATTAATTATACCTATCATTTTCATTGGGGTAACGTGTATTATACAGTAACCCTATGTGTTGTTCACAACACTTTAATCATACTAGACCATTAACATACTTGTACTTACCGGATTTGCGATCAAGCCTCGAACCGAACACTTTACTCTTTAACCTTGAGCTCTGATACCAACTTGTAACACCCGTCTTGTTTTAATCGAGATTATAATAATAAACTAAGCATTTTTACATGAAAATGTGTCCAGTCAAAAACTTTTAAGAGTTATTATACTTACATATTTAAACATTGCAAAAGATAGTATCATTTGACTACATAAGTCATTTTAAACATAAATAAACGACATCATTGCGGAAGCTTTAATCTCGTGTGTTCGGTCCTTCGTTGAGCTCGATCGTCATTCGGCATTCCCAGTTACACCTACATTTCATAAACATGAAATGATTTTAGTTATATTATGTTTATAACATAACAAAACATGTCCGTAAATCAAAACGAACAATAAATAAATAAACAAATTGCCAGCTTTTGGGGCCCTCGCGGGCCGCGACCAAGTCGCCCTCAAGTCGTCACGGGCCACGACGCCCTGTTTTCAACAGAAGGTTTGTTTCTTTGAGCTGCAGATTCCCAGCTCAAAATTACTAACTTATACTTCACAAAAACTTGCATATCTTTCGAACTACATAACCGTTTCGCGTGATTCTTTTTCCTACACGATCGTAATTTAATCCTCCATCTTATGGAGTTAAAACCTGATATTAAACTACTTCAAAAATTAAAATTTCAAGCTCTCGGCTTGAAATTCCTTTTTAACACTTTTGACCCGTTTCATGATTCATTAACCCAACAAGTCTGTTATTCCAAAATTCTTATGAACATCATATTTCAATTGTTTCCTATGACACAAGATTTAAATCACGGGTTATTATGCATCATTAACCCGTCTATAATTATGCGCTTATTTTGACCCGTTACGGGTATTTAGGCGCTTTTACGCACAAACCCCGCTCATTCATTTCTAACGTTATATTTTCACATTACTTGTCATATGGACTTCCACCACAACTATCCTTATGGTGGGTTGTTGGTTATCAATTGATTATTCCAAAATTACCCTTTCGGTTATTATTTTCCGACAGGAAACCATTATGAGGCATTAAATCCGATAGGGGTTTATGCCTACGCTTTAACACCTAACTAAACTTTAACTTATCATAATACTTGTTTCTAAACGGTTCATAAGGATTGTTTACCTGATTTAACATTCATGGGCAATTTGGTCAACCTTAGTCTATTCTTTTGGAACGAAGGACTATCGAAAATATATATTTAACCAAATCACGCCCTTTAACCAAAATCTTATTTATACGTACTTGGCTCGGGTCATAGCATTGACCCGTTTAAATACCTCGCTTTAATAAGTCGCTACGTAGTAGCGACAAAAATTTTCTTACTTCATTCGTCCCTGTGAGCATAAACTCGACAAGCGTTTGTTAGTCGTTATTGTCAAATGGTGTTAACTTCACCATTTGACTTGTTTAGCATAAATGACCAAACATATCTAAATCATGGGAAAATGGTATTTATTTACCATTTCGCTCAGTTGACCCTCCTCGGATTATCATCTTAAGGTCATATTTTCTTAAATCTTTTTCTCACATATCTAACCCATCTTGGCTTACGCCATAGGGTATCTTTTGAGTTTAAACCTACATTTGTCATTACGTGACTAATTTACCATTTTACCCTTTTTCTCATTATGAGTTACCCCATGAGGTAACATTTCAACAACTCATTGTTTGTGCGTCATTCCCTTACTTAATTACCGTTTTACCCCTTTTTACCATTCATTATGGTTTTTCGTCATTTTCATTTGTTCCGGACCGTATTAATTTACGTCGAAACATCATATTTCAAGCATTAACTTATCATATTCCTAACCTTTATAATAATTAGGTATTCTATAAAGGGGGTGTAAGATTTACTTACTTTGCATCCGTTTTTGCTCTTCTTCGCGTAATTAATCCGTTTGACCCGCTTCTTTCCCAAGCCTCCACCTATCTTGTCAAGCGTCAAGCTATCATATAATGTTCACAAGGTGGTTAGGTTAGTCATTCTAGATCATAACCTTTATGCCTTATGAATCTTTATACTACTTTTCATACCGAACTCTATCATAGGTCGATTTGATCTTTTTTAAAAGTCAAAACTACCTTATAACACACAAGTTTTGAACAACTAGATTTAACAACTCATTTTGGCATTTCCGCCATTTACCCGGTAGGCGCTAATCCTAGGTCACCGTTTTTAATTTTCGTTTCCAACTAATTTTCTTCACAATTCTAGAATCATTCGGGCATTTTAACAAACACCTTACGGGCATGATTTGTACATTTCTTTTATCAAGTTTATGATTAACTTTCTAATCAAATTTTAGCATCAATATCACACCCTTATGTCTAGTGTACATGAATAACATCTATAACTTATATCATATCATCAGTTTTCTCACAATTTACATACATGCTCATGTGTTCATCACAATGATATAAAACCCACTTAGCACATATATGGGTAATCATCAAATTCCTAGTTTTCAACATTAATTCTTCGAGTTTTTAACTAGGGTTTGTTCCTGGACATGGATTCAACCCAATATCACTCATACATATAACATTCATTACAGAATTTTGATTTAAGAGTGTTCATCATAGAATCATAACTTCACTAAAATTCAAAATTTGACATACCTTGTGATCCCCTAGCTTGGGTGATCACGAATTTGTGTTCATGCATCGATTTCGGGCTCGAATCGATCTTCAATTTGATGATTCTTTAACAATTTAGGGTTTGCTCCCTTTTTCCTTTCCTCTGGTCGATCCACGCACACACTGTAACAATCCTCAATAAACCGAAACCCTCATAATAAATTCTGACACCCTAGTATATTTTAAAATGTCTCAATATGTCTTTAAATACACCCCGTATGTGAAAACTGAGCCCGAAATATAGTATAGCATTAAAAATAAAATTTTAAATTTGATTATTAAGTTGAGGCGGGCCGCGTAGGACCCACCCCAACCTTACGCGGGCGGTATCAGGGTTGAAACCTGATTTCGTTGATTTTCTTAAGTTAAGGCTGGCCGCGTAAGCTACCCTTAACACTTACGCGGGCCGCGTAAGATCAAGATAGTGGCGCAGCCCGGTGTTGACACGTGTCATGCAACGTGTTGAACCTAGTCATGACCCGGATCAGCTACGCCTAGACCTCTAGGCCACGCGGGCCGCGTAAGCCCTTGCTTACCTTTATGCGGGCCGCGAGAAACTTGAGATGAGACCCTATAAATAGAACGCATCGGCTTTCAACACAAATTGTTCATTTCTTTTCTGTATCTCGACTTCTGAAGATTATAGGCATAATATTCGAGTATTATACCCCCTAATGTCACACCCCGATATTTCCACGTATTACCGGTGGGGGAGTATTGTGACGTAGTTGATATCATCATAGTCAAACAACACAATATTTAAATGCACAGCGGAAGCAAAAGATAGATTCATTTCAACCGAATAAAAATGTAATATTAAGTATCACAAAACAGTTGAAACAGATCCACAGGCGGATCCAATAAAAAGGAAAACTGTTCAGCAGACTTTGACATCTAGAGCTTGCATCTGTCAGGTGTACGCCTACACCCCGTGCTTAGGTCGTGGCCATTTCTTTGAATGATGCCAAGGATATCCGGGACATGGTCATTTAACCCCCAAAGGCCATACACCAAATAATACATATTAAACGGGTCATGCAAATAAATTAATCACAATCCGATTTAAATGACTACACACACCTGACCCAGCGGTACTTTTATAGTACCGTATCCCAAGCCCGTATAGGGAAAATAAGTTAAGAGTATTTACCTGAGCAAATTTATACAATTTATCCCAGTCGTACACCACCAAGCAAGTACAGGTAGCTTTTACTGGGCTCCTAATCTGGAACGAAGGTTTTTAATAACCTATTAGAATCCTAACGGGTCTTTAATTAAGCTTAGACTTAGACCGGTTAGTTTTCAAAAAGGAAGACACGGTTCAAACGCATGTAAGGCGAAGACCGGTTTAGAATGTGGTTTTGACCCGACAAGCTTGTATGCTTGCTTAATATGGGTAACTTAAACACATTCTGGATTTTGAGATGAAAACGATATGGTTTGAGCCGTTTCGGCTAAATTATGCAAACTAGTTACATAAGCCGATCCGAACGCGAAAAGTGCGTAACGGGTAACCATATGAGTCATATACAAGTTTCCTAAGTTAATATGCCTTAAATATGTTGTGACATCAGTAAGATATCTTCTATTATGCCCCATATGAATTTAAACTCAAATTATGCCCCGTAAGGGCATTTTGGTCATTTAAAAGGTTATAAAAGAGTTTAAATATAATTCTGAGTTTCGGGTCTGATGTAATCAGTAAAAATACTTAATTTACTAAGTGATATCATTAGGGTAAAACCTATATGTGAAATTTATCATTTATAATCAAACTATGCACCTTAGGGGTATTTTGGTAATTTCACATAGGCTTAAAAGGTCAAAACTGGAAACCTGAGCTTAAAACTTTGGCTTACTGCTAAAGTATAGAAATTCACTTAAAACATCAGTAGGTATCAAGTCTTATATATCTAAAATGGTTTTAATACATACTATGCGCTAAAAACGCGTAAAAGGGCGACTTTAAGCTATTTCCGGGTTTTATAAGAAAAGCTGATATTTTTATCATTCCAGAAGGCTTAAAATACTTTATTTATCATATTGGATCAGTAGAAAAAGGTTTTGTATCAAAAGGATTTGTAAAACTCATTTTATAGCTTAAAAGGGCAAAACCGGTAATTACCGAATCAAGCTTAGAACTCTAAGTTATGCTCAGCCTAAAAATAAATAAAAATCTTCAAAAATCCCAAAATATTATTTTACATCAGTGGGTAAAAAATTTGGTATCAAAAATTGGGTTTAGATAGGATATACGCTAATTACGCCGTTTAATTAATAAAAAGCTTCTCATTTACGCTAATGAGCATAACTCCTAATCTAGACCTCAAACTGATGTCAAATTTTAGGTGCAAGCTTATAAATCAGTAACTAAGGTTTCTATTCTTCTACATTTTCAAAAATCACGTTTTAGGGTCATATGGGCATAATAGTCAACATATAAGCATTTAACGGAAATATGCATGTGAATCGGATAACTAATGAACCAAGTTGTATAATCACAGAGGGTTATACCAACATAAAACCTGGTTTTAATAGGGCTCTAAGGCATTTCTAAAACATGCTACAATGGGTCAGAATCGAAAGTCAAAGCAAAAGTCAAACTATGCGACTTTCGGTTCCGAACCGAGCCTAAACTGAAAATTGTCGGGTTGAACATGTTTAGACATGTTCTTACATTAATTACCAAGTTATATTAGTGATAAAACAGGTTGTATGGCCTCTACATTGTTAATTATGCATTTATTTGAAAATAAGCCTCCTGTTGACTTTTTATGATTAGCTTTGACCCGACAATTGACCTAGTTAGAGTGGGAATCAGAGAGTACCCTTTTAAGGGTTTATTACCCACATAATTACCTACTTATAGGTACTTTCAATTCGAGATTTGACTGAATAATTATTGATTAATCTCGAAGTCAAACCTTAATTACGATGGTTTGACTTTAAGCTAATTAACTAAGCTAAACTGGATTAAAGATGATTAAGGACACTTACAAAGGTCCTAAGTATGATTTGGAACTTTAAGGAACTTGCTTGCTGACCAGGGGAGCTGTTGGTGCATGTTTGTGACAACAACTTAGATTTGGTCTTTGGATATCTTGTAATTAGTTAAACGATAAACGGTTAGCGGGTTTAGCTTTGTATTAGTTGAATTATAGAGTTTGGGCTAAACAAAACCCACATTGGGTCTAGGGGGACGAAATGGGCCTTGCCCATGTAGGAAACTCTAGCCCAAGTAGCAAACCTTGTGTTATATAAACAAGGTTAGGCTTTAGGGTTTAGGTTAATCATCCAAAACAGTATTTGTGAGAGAAATTTCGTGAGAGCATAGGAGCTTGGACGAAATTGTGTGGTTAGGGTTTAGATTGATTGTAATTCTTGTGAGATTGATAATCAATAGAAACCCAGTTTGATTGTGAAATTCTGTTTCTACTCGTTTCTGTAATAAATCTGATCTAGAGGATTCCGCACTCTAGGTTAGATAAACAATTCTGTGATGATCCATACGAATCAAGGGGACCTACAATTGGTATCAGAGCATTAGGCAATTGAAGGCTCGGTTCAGAATTGTATTCTGCAGAAACAGGGAGTTTTTCGAATTTTCTTTTAAACTTGACAACTAGGGTTTCGAATTTTCTGGATGATTTGATAAAAAATTTCGAATTTTTTGGCTGTTTTGATCTTCTGCACTGTTTTCGAATTGTTTGCTGTTTTGCAGGTTTTAGAGATTGTTCTGGTTGACTGTGTTTGAAGGATTTTGGGCTGATATTCGAAGACTGTTCTTGGGATTGTTCTTGGTTTCTTCATTAAGTTCATCAAAATTGGGTCAAAAGTTTGCTGATTTGGTGGCTCGATTTTGCAGAAACTGTTAAGGAATCCGGAAAAATCTTCAAAATTTCAAACAGATTTAATTTCCAAAATTACTGGCGAATTTGATTAATTTCGCAGTCTGGACCTGCGAAATTAACTGACCTGCGAAATTACCGGTGACGTTAAAATCCAAAGGCGACTTTGGTAACCGTATAATTTTCCTCAGCGAAATTATTACGGTTTTCGGGGACTTTACCAGTCGTCGTAATTGCGAAATTAAGCAGTAAAATTGCCAGCGAATTTGAGCGAATTTAACTGAACTTTGATCAGCGAAATTGGACGAATAACAGACCAGCGAATTTAACCTGATTTTCCAGCGAAATTACTAGAAAAATTAAGTGGTGGAATATTTTCTGGCAAGCGTCGATAAAATTTCAGTGTTTTGCAATTAGAAAGTGAACCGTAACTCATCTGACGAAACCGTCTGCACCATCTAATTCCTCGTATTTTTAGGACAAAAAAAAATGAAGAAACCAAGAACAATTAGATATCATTATTCGAAGACTATTCGAATGTAACAGACTCTGGAAAATCCCGATTTCGGTTTTTGACATTAGATATCATTAGACTCGTCTTTTCGATACGATTCTAACGGTGTAATTTGGTAACCACTGTTTTCGGAAAAATTTTGTACGGTTTTATCAGTCTGTTACGTTAAAAATGTCGAACATGTCTAGTTTGAATGAGCTGTTGAGAATGGAGCATGAGGTTGGCACTACCAACAAACTGCCTAAGATGATGAAGGTGGAAAATTATTTGACATGGAAGGATCGTTTCCAATCCTTCATTGAATATCAAGACATGCGCATGTGGATATGTATTGAAGATGGGTACACAAACCCTACTCACGACTTTGAGGGCAGACCACGTAGAACAGCCTATGTGAACATGGAAGAGAATGATAAAAAGATGTATGAGGCTGAAAAGAGAGCATTGGCTGCTATTAAAATGTCGTTACCTGATAGCATCAAGCATACATTCACAAAGTACACAAATTCAAAAGATATGTGGGATGCATTAGAAAAACGATATGCAGGAAATGCAGATGTTAAGAAAAACAAGATTGATCTACTGAAGAAGCAGTTTGCTATTTTCAAGCACATGAAGCATGAGTCACTTGAGGACATCATCACTCGTTACTATCATCTGATGTCAGAAATGGAAAACTATAAGATTGATTGCTATTCTGATGTAGAAAAGAATGACAAGCTGCTCGATGCCTTACCTACCAAGTGGGATATCTACACTCTCATGATCAAGGGTGAAGCAGATTATGAGACAAAGGAGCTGGAAGAAGTAGTTGGCAAGCTGAGAGCTTATGAGCTCAGTATGAAGAAGAAAGACACTGGATATGATCAGGTTCAAGATCCAACGATTTACAATGGGCTTGCACCTTCTTCAGTCTTCTTGCAATCTTCATGTAGTCTTACACTGTCTTTGGTCTTTGGATAGCTTCAGCTTCAACAGCTTCTGTCAGCAACAGACTCCCCCTAAGCTGATGCATCTAATCACCAAATCTTCAAAAACTTTAGAGTTTGAGTAAACTCCAGTTCAGCATTTGAATAGCAATCTTCAAACTCTTCAACTTTGTCTGCAATATAGAAAGGAGGTTCTACCATGCATCCAATCAAACTCTCATCTCTTCACAGCAACTCATCACTTTAACTTCTCAGCAACATACTGCTTCAATCTGTATACTATAAAACAAACATCTCGAGAAACCATAAGAATTTTTCAACAAAGTTAAATAAATTATTATTTTTCAAGAGACAGTTAAACTGTATCACAGATTAAGCATTTTCAATTTATCACCAACACGCAAAACTTTTTAATCACACACCCTATAACCCGCATGATTTAAAATTTTGAACTCACTTTCTAACACCGTCTCCCCCTATCAGTAACAATTCCTCCAAGAATAACAGTTTTCCGTACGTTAAGAATTTTAAACAGAAAAAGACACTATTTTTGGATTTCTATATTTTCTGAAAGCAAGTAAATAATAAAAGCAATAAACACGCTATTTTTGTGAGAATCACTGGTAAGAAGATCATATCAGCACAATCAAACTGTTTCACACTATAAGATAATTCTTTATTTAATTTTTCGTGAAAAGCAGTCCAAGACGATTACCAGTATGTTTGTCCTCTTAAACAAAATGCATGAACATTTCAAGTACCATTACCGTATGATACGTTAAGGTAATTTTATTTCTAATATATTAGTGTGTCCCACTTCAGGATATACCCCCGCGATCAAGGTATGCACAAAGATTCATCGTAGTAGGTGAGTATACTGAATTCATCCGTTTTATTTTTCAACGTTTAGATAATTGGTGAACAGGTCAGTACTTCCGTACAGCAGAGAGACCAAAATATCTAACGAGGGCTAAGACAAATACCATTTTTGGTACGAATTATGCATTTTGCACATTTGAATAACTCTCTTTGAGAGCTTCTTCATTTAAGGTTTTGGCATTTTTAGCTCTTTTAAGATATCCTGGGTGTGTCTAGGTCAGCATATATCTGGATGCAGCAGAAGGACACCCCTGATATCCCCAGATGAAATAACAGTATAAAGACCCAAAACTTCAGATTTTGGCAATCTATCAACGCAAGATTTAAGGTCATTAAACCATACACCACTGATGTGTTCCCCACTCATACACAGTTTATTTAGGTTTATATCACATTGGTAAGTTGATTATTTCATGCTTTTTGCCTACTGGTACATCATATGATGAAGCTGCTATCACACTTAATTCAGTTTGAGTGTGACAGTCTAACTTGCCGATGTACTATCATTTCTTCTTTTTCACACAGTGATAACTCATTTTTAATTTTCTATTTTTTTTATGTTTTTGATTTTTTCAATGTTTTTGTATTTTTGATTTTTAAGAAAAGCAGTAAACTATTTACAAAAATTCTTATGAAAAACCACTTATTCAGGATTCCTCATCCCGTTGAGTTCGACTAAATGTTCAAAGCGAGCCCTGTCAAAAGCTTTAGTATAAATATCTGCCAGGTTATCTAGTGTGTCGACTCGATGTAATTCAATTAGTCTCTTTTCAGCACAATCCCGTATAAAATGATGACGTATGTCAATATGTTTTGTGCGACTGTGTTTCACGGGATTATTAGTTATTGAAATTGTGGCATTATTGTCTATCATAATAGGAGTACGAGTGAAATCCAAACCGTAATCGCGCATCTGCTGTTGAATCCAGAGAACCTGAGAGCAGCAGCTACCCGCAGCAATGTATTCAGCTTCACACGTAGAGGTAGACACACAAGATTGCTTCTTGCATTGCCAAGAGACAATCCTGCCTCCTAAGAACTGACAACCACCTGTTGTAGACTTTCTGTTCGACTTGCATCCCCTAAAGTCTGAGTCAGTGTAAGCAACAAAATTCATATCACTATCAGCTGGATACCACAACCCAAGTTTAGGTTTCCCCTTCAAGTAACGAAGAATACGCTTCACTGCTTTCATGTGTGACTCTTTTGGATTTGCTTGATATCTGGCACACAAGCATACGGCAAACATGATGTCAGGTCTTGAAGCCGTCAAGTACATTAGAGAACCAATCATCGCCCTGTATTGAGTAGGATCAACATCTTCAGTACTTTCATGATCTGGGCCAAGATTGTGATTTTCGCAAATGGGTGTGTTGAAAGTAGAGCAATCATTCATTTTGAACCGACTCAAAATGTTATACATATACTTCGTTTGATGAATAAACATCCCATCCTCCTTCTGTTCAACTTGTAATCCCAGAAAGTAAGACAGCTCACCCATAGCACTCATTTCGAACTTGCTCTTCATCACCTGCTCGAACTCTTTACACATGCTCTCATCTGATGACCCAAAGATGATGTCATCCACGTACACCTGTACTAGCAGAAAATCTTCCTTCTTCCTCTTGATGAACAGTGTACTGTCAATCTGACCTCTTTCAAAACCATTCTTGATCAGATGTGTAGACAGTGTCTCGTACCACGCCCTGGGAGCTTGATGTAATCCATACAAAGCCTTATCAAGTTTGTACACCCGATCTGGATAATCTGGATCAACGAACCCATCTGGTTGTGAGACATACACCACTTCTTGAACTTTCCCGTAAAGAAATGCACTCTTCACGTCTAGTTGGTAAACTTTGAAGCCCTTGAATGTTGCGAAAGCTAGAAACAAATGAATTGCCTCCAACCTTGCCACCGGTGCAAACACCTCATTGTAATCAATCCCTTCCTGCTGATTGAAACCTTTGACAACCAATCGAGCCTTGTTTCGCGTGACTATCCCTCTGTCATCCTTCTTGCACTTAAACACCCACTTAGTGCCAATCTCTCTTTCACCTTTAGGAAGGTCAACTAACTCCCAAACCTTCAACTTAGCAAACTGTGCCAATTCCTCTTGCATAGCCTCAACCCATGAATTGTCTTTAAGAGCCATATGAATGTTCTTCGGCTCCTCTTGGGAAATAAAGCAACTATACAAGCACTCGTTCACAATCCCAGTCTTCTCAATCGAATCAAATAAGCCAGAATTCGATGCTATGCTTCTTCTCGTCTGAACACCTGCAGTAGGATCCCCAAGTATCATGTCAACTGGATGATCTCTATTTGCTCGTGTAGTAGCAACAACATCCACTTCTAAGTTATCACCCAGGTTTGATCCAATCTCCCCCTGAATGTTCTGATCTGCAAATGGATTAATGAAATCCTCCCCCTCAATGGGTTCAGAGTCACTATCGCTTGAATCAGGATTAGCAGCACCTTGGGAAGTTTCTGGAGCATCTGTCATATCAACATTCGATCTAGACATGAACTCGCCTTCATCGTCTCCACCAATCACTGCTTGAATCAACTGAGAATCATCTGCATTTGGAAACTCAGGAATATTAAATGATTTAAAAGTGATTTCATAATCATATAATATAGCAGGACCACTCGTTGATTGTTGAGGTTTGTATGTAGTAATTTCAACATTGTAAACAACCTCGATTTTAACAGTTTTTAGATTAAAAACCCTTTTATTCGGTGTGCCAGGCACGTAACCTAGAAAGTAGCCATCGTCAGCCACCTCACCGAATTTTTGTTTATCTTTATTTCGCACAATGGTGCAGGGTAATCCAAATGGTTCAAAGCCTTCCAAGTTTGGTTTCTTGTTAAACATTAATTCATGTCAAGTTTTATTAAAACGTTTAACAGTCAAAACTTTGTTTAGTACGTAGCAAGCTGTATTCACAGCTTCTCCCCATAAAAGAACTGGTAGCTTTGAATCTGAAAGCATTGTCCTAGCGGCTTCAATCAACGTCCTGTTAAAGTTATTTTATGAAGCTATTGTCAAGGGGGAGTTTGTTGGTGCATGTTTGTGACAACAGCTTAGATTTGGTCTTTGGATATCTTGTAATTAGTTAAACGATAAACGGTTAGCGGGTTTAGCTTTGTATTAGTTGGATTATAGAGTTTGGGCTAAACAAAATCCACATTGGGTCTAGGGGGACGAAATGGGCCTTGCCCATGTAGGAAACTCTAGCCCAAGTAGCAAACCTTGTGTTATATAAACAAGTTTAGGCTTTAGGGTTTAGGTTAATCAGCCAAAACAGTATTTGTGAGAGAAATTTCGTGAGAGCATAGGAGCTTGGACGAAATTGTGTGGTTAGGGTTAGATTGGTTGTAATTCTTGTGAGATTGATAATCAATAGAAACCCAGTTTGATTGTGAAATTCTGTTTCTACTCGTTTCTGTAATAAATCTGATCTAGAGGATTCCGCACTCTAGGTTAGATAAACAATTCTGTGACGATCCATACGAATAAAGGGGACCTACAGGAGCTCCAGAGACCAGCTTGAAGTGAGTTGCAAATGAAAGACCAAATGTTGCAACCTTGTGTTTCTTATATAGGACTTAGAATTCTCTAGGATCATTACAACAAGATCTAATAGTGATCACTGATGATTCCCAGGTGTCCCTATGTTGCCAAAACCAGTTGCCAAGTCCCTGATTTTGAAAACCACTCATGTAAGGCAGTGCAACAGGCTGAACAGGCAGTTGTCCATTTTCTGCTGCCAGCGACGGTCTTACGGACCGTAAGCCTTAAGCCTTGCGGACCGTAAGCATCTCTTACGGACCGTAAGCTCTTGGCTTTGCGGTCCGTAACCGACCTTCATCTGAAATGCCCAGTTACCAGCCTTACGGACCGTAAGCCCTTGGCCATGCGGTCCGTATCTGCTTTTAAATTAAAGTCGCCCAGCTCCGCCATCTTACTGACCATAAGGGTTAGCCTTTGCGGTCCGTAAGCCTTCATCAGAAGACAACAAATTTGTTAATTTTAAGATCTTGACCATGCAACTTTGGAATTTCCGAATCACCTGCTTCCTTTTCAGTGTAGGGACCATGTAACCCGACTTTTGCATGGTTTTGCCATGCACTTACACATCTTGGAATCTTACGGAGAGTCTTGCCATGTATTTGAACAAAGCTTGATTCTTTTGAATAAGAATTTTAATTATAAACTTTGTTGTAACATTATTTAGATACCCAAATCTTTATAACTGAATTTATTCGTTATAGGAATAACCGGCTCTAACTAGATCAGATATTTATCGTATTGATTAGGGTCTTGGGATTTATAATTTGGTCGCTCAGAGGTGTTTATTAACATGTCGACACTTTTTAAATCCTACCATACATCTTCCAATTTTTTTGACTCGGTTTCCTGACACGTTTATCTTACATGACACGTGTCTTTATTCTATTGGGTATGATTTTACGAGGTGTTACATCCTCACCCCCTTAAAAGAAATCTCGACCTCGAGATTTACTGGAACAAATGAGGGTACGTTTCTTTCATTGCGGATTCTACCTCCCATGTGTATTCGGGACCTCTACGGGCATCCCATTTAACCTTGACAATCGGCACATGCTTCCTCCGAAGCTTCTTAACCTGTCGATCCTCAATCGACAAAGGTTTTTCCACAAATTTCAAGCTCTCATCTATGTGCACATCTGTATGTGGTATGACTAGCGATTCATCAGCTAGACATTTCTTCAGATTGCAGATGTGGAATACATTGTGAATACCACTGAGCTCTTCAGGCAAGTTTAACTTATAAGCTACTGATCCAACACATTCGATGATTTCGAATGGTCCTATGTACCTTGGGCTTAACTTACCTTTCTTTCCAAATCGCATCACTCCCTTCCAGGGTGATACTTTAAGCAGAACTTTATCACCAACCTCAAACTTTAGAGGTTTTCGCCTTTTATCAGCATAACTCTTCTGCCTATCTCTGGCAGCTTTCAGGCGGTCGCGAATCTGGACAATCTTGTCCGTCGTTTCAAAGACTATGTCAGGTCCTGATAATTGAGTTTCCCCTACTTCTGCCCAACAAATAGGCGTTCTGCATTTCCTACCATATAATGCCTCAAAAGGCGCAACCTGAATGCTTGTATGTTAGCTATTGTTATAGGAGAACTCGATCAATGGCAGGTGGTCATTCCAACTACCACCTAAATCAATTACACATGCACGAAGCATGTCTTCCAAAGTTTGGATGGAACGCTCACTCTGCCCATCTGTCTGAGGATGGTAAGCTGTACTAAAATTCAAACGCGTGCCCAAAGACTGTTGGAAACTTTTCCAAAAATGTGATGTGTATCGGGTATCTCTGTCGGAGATTATTGACACTGGTACACCATGCAGAGATACAATTTTATCTACGTACAATTGGGCTAACATGTCGGAGCTATAAGTCTCCTTAATGGGTAGGAAATGTGCTGACTTAGTCAGTCTATCTACTATTACCCATATAGTATCATTTCCTTTCTTTGTCTTTGGCAACTTGGTGATGAAATCCATTGTCACTATCTCCCATTTCCATGTGGGAAGTTCAGGTTGTTGTAGCAAACCTGACGGCTTTTGGTGTTCAGCTTTGACTTGCGCGCATGTCAAACATTTAGCTACATAGCCAGCTATGGACTTTTTCAAGCCTATCCACCAATAGTTTGCCTTTAGATCCTGGTACATCTTATCAGCTCCAGGATGAACGGAATATTTGGAACTGTGGGCTTCCTAGAGGATAACATCCCGAAGTCCTCCATAAACTGGAACCCATATTCGTCCATTTAACCTTAGGATTCCGTCCTTGCCATAGGATAACTGCTCTTCAGTTACTCCTAGCTTTTCATCAAGATAGTTAGCTTCCAACACAGCTTCCTTTTGTGCAGCTAACAACCTTTCGTTCAAACTATTCTTTATCTCAATGCTCTTGGCATAGATTCTTATAGGCTTCACCCTTTCCTTTCTACTTAAGGCATCGGCGACCACATTTGCCTTTCCGGGATGGTATCTTATCTCACAGTCATAATCATTCAAAGTTTCCATCCAACGTTGCTGCCTCATGTTCAAGTCCTTCTGATTGAACAAATGTTGAAGGCTCTTGTGATCAGAATAGATCACGCACTTGGTTCCATACAAGTAATGCCTCCACTGTCACACCCCCAAAATCCACACGCGGAGTATCACCGCTTGGAGCGTGACATGACCAGGATCAAGCCACCAATCATATTGAACATAACAAGTAATAAGTAAAATTATACCACACAATATGAAAGGTGTTTCAAATCAACAACGTAGTTAAGTGTTTAGCGGAAGCATAATTGTAAAACCCAATGTAAGTATTAATTACGAAATAAAGTAATGTTTTTAGCATGGCACACTCTGCCATGTCCCACAACGACCGCGCCTCCCTGTGCAAGCTCCAGGAGTACCTAACGACCTGCAAGGCATGTAACAACGAGTCAACAACAAAGTTGAGCGAGTTCACAGTTGGTTGTTTAGTTATAGCATTCGTTTCGTAAATCATATGTTCATTTTGTAAACCATGTATCGTATTAATTCGTATCGCGGTCTCCCAGACATGTTTGCGAAGATTAGTGGGGGCTTCCCATGTGTTACTAGACCGTGCGTATCGACTACTACGAAAATGTAAGTGGTGCCCTAAGTCAATGTCTATCAGCATTGACCCTTTGCCCATAGTCCATTAGTACACGCCCGTCCGACTAGCACGGTGTGAGGTTTGTTAAACCTAATAGCGCTATTAACTAATGACCCGCTCGCCATAGGCCTCGGCGATTAAGTCGATATAATTGAGGGACTTCATGATAGAGGTTTGGTCCAGTGTGTATAATCGTGTTGTCCTACCCAAGGAGGACGAACGTACGTATCCTACCCAAGGAGGATACGCGAGGTTGTAGTTACCGTTTAATGTATTAACCCATTCCCAACCCTTGGGAATCCCATGCCTTGGAAAGAGTGTGAACTCACCTTGGTTTGCTCGGGATGCTAAACTATGCTCACAAGTAATCAGTCAAGTCCTATTGTAATACACGTATACTCAATCAGTTAAGTTCGTGTAGATTCACATGCCATCTATGTCACGAAGTGTGTTTAAGCAATTATCACGTATCATATAAGCAGTTAATCAAAGCCGTGCAATACAGGCTAGACAGGATTAACAGGCAGTTAACATACTTTACAAGATTAACACACTTAACAGGATTTACACACTAACAATGTTACATGTTCAACAGAGTTACATGCATATCCTAACAAAGTTAATAAGTTTAACAGAGTTATCACGTTTACTGAATTAACAACTAACGGAGTTGATAACTAACAGAGTTACACAGTTAATAAAGGTTACATACTTAACGAAGTTACATAACTTAACAGAGTTAATTGATTAACAGAATTAATCAACTTAACTTAACATAGTTAATAACTAGTAATGTTATATACTTAACAGAATTAACAAAGTTAACAAACTAATGGATTTAACAACTAACAGAGATAACCAAGTAATAGATCATTAGGCGAAAACCCTTTTCGGGTGAAATCCTTTCGGGCGAAATCACTTGGGTGACGAAATCCCTTGGGATTTCATCGAGATGTATTCAAGTCGGGGTGGGGGTTTTGGTCGGCTTGGGTCATGGCGAAAACACCAAGTGTTTTCGTCTGAATGGTGTCTTCATCACCAACAGTTACGCAAACAGCTTTAACAATTATGCTCAATCAGATCTATTCATACAATCATCATCCCTAGCCACACATTGCATATTATCAGATCGTTGTTTCACGCAAACCATACCATCCATTCCCTTAAAACCTTCAAATATATCTATACCAGATCAAACATGTGCGCAGCAGGCATAAACAATATTCGTACAGATCATCGATAGTTTATCTATAGTGGTGATACACATATTACATCGAACATCATACAACAAATTATAAGAATTCCTAACAAACCCCTCAATACAATTCCACAACAAAAGCACATAACAGTTGGTTCATGGTAACAACAGATAGTGCATGATGAATTACATCGAATAACTTTTAACAGTAAATACTAACCCAAACAAAATGCACAATGAATCTGTGTGAGGCTTGAGGTCTCAAGACTGCCGTCGAGTACAAGAAAAGCGAGAGAGATAAGGGAGGTGATTAGGGTTTTGTCAGTTATCGATTTCATGCACTGATAAAACAAATCCTATATTAAATCGATACTGGGCTAAAGCCCATTCCATGTTTTCGCCAGCCCACCCTCTAACAAAAACACTAGAGTGTTTTCATCCAGGAAGGTTTTCGTGGAGGAGAGTAGGGGTGATTTCGGGTGAGTGAGGTTTCGGGTGGATAGGGGTATATAGCAAAATTTCTACTTTTAATTATACTGAACATAATATTAATATAAAACATATATTAACATACACACATATAAGGCACATCATATATATCATATCAATCACAATACGATTTAACATATTACAAACTTGTACAGTTGTGAAATAAACAAGCTGTGTAAACAAACAACCTAAACAATTAACGTGCAATTAATGCGAAGATGGAAATCTTGGAAACTCGAGTTGTCACATTATCCCCAACTTGAAAGAAATTTCGTCCCGAAATTTAGCACGTGGTTACTGAGGAAGCTAGTTGTGATGTGTAGTTTACTGGTTTTCCTGGGGTGTCACATCCACAGTTTTAGTGCAAATACAACGGCACTCAACTCCAAGTCATGGGTGGTGTAGTTCTTCTCGTGCACTTTTAACTGTCGAGAAGCATAAGCAATAACTTTGCCTTTCTGCATCAGCACACATCCCATACCTGGGTGCGATGCATCACAATATACCACAAATTCATCAATTCCATCTGGCAACGTCAGTACTGGAGCGTTGCTCAATTTCTGCTTAAGAATGTCAAAAGATTCTTGCTGCTTAGACCCCCAGTCAAACTTGCTATTCTTGCGGGTGAGTAAAGTCAAAGGTGCTGCAATTCTTGAGAAGTTTTCAATAAATCGCCTATAATATCCTGCCAAACCTAGAAAGCTACGTATCTCTGTAGGCGTCTTTGGCTCTTGCCAATTCATAACAGCTTCAACTTTAGCGGGATCTACTTGGATACCACGCTCACTAACAACATGTCCAAGGAATTGGACTTCTCGAAGCCAAAATTCACACTTTGAAAATTTTGCATAGAGCTTTTCCTGTTGAAGCAGTTTCAGAATGCAACGGAGGTGCTTCTCGTGGTCAGCTTGATTCTTTGAATAAATCAGAATGTCGTCAATGAAAACGATAACGAATTTGTCCAAGTATGGCTTGCAGACACGGTTCATGAGATCCATGAACGCTGCTGGTGCATTAGTGAGCCCAAAAGGCATCACCAGGAACTCGTAATGACCATAACGAGTCCTAAATGCAGTCTTGTGTACATCTTCATCTTTAACCTTCAATTGATGATAGCCTGACCTCAAATCGATCTTAGAGAAGTAGCTTGCCCCTTGTAATTGATCGAACAGATCGTCGATCCTGGGCAAAGGATACCTATTCTTGATAGTGACCTTATTAAGCTCACGGTAATCAATGCACAAACGCATCGATCCATCCTTCTTCTTGACAAATAGGATTGGCGCTCCCCAAGGAGACGAACTAGGTCTAATGAAACCTTTGGCTAGCAATTCATCTAGTTGTGTCCTTAATTCCTTCATCTCTGTTGGTGCCAACCTATAAGGTGCTCTCGCAACAGGTGCTGCTCCAGGGATGATGTCAATTCTGAATTCTACTTGCCTATCTGGTGGTAAACCAGGTAGTTCTTCAGGGAAAACTTCTGGGTAATCAGAAATGACTGGAATATCTTCAATCTTGGGTTTCTGCTCATCAATAGTCACTTGTGCCATGTAAATGACACAACCCTTCTTCAAGCATCTAGATGCCTTGAGCATACACACTTGCTCAGGCAGTCCATACTGGGTATCTCCCTGAATGGTAACTGGCTCACCAGACGGAGTCTTGATCACCACTTGCTTCTTATTGCACACTATCTGGGCTTGGTTATAAGATAACCAATCCATGCCTATAACTATGTCAAAACCGGCTAACTTCAAAGGAAGTAAGGACAAAGGAAAAGAGTGATTCCTAATGGATATGAAACATCCATCTAACACCGTTGACGCGGTTTCTAAGGTACCATCAGCTAATTCCACCTCATATTTCACACTTAGGGTTTTAACAGGTAAATTCAGCAATTTACAAAACTTATTATCTACAAATGATTTATCAGCTCCTGAATCAAATAACACCCTTGCATAGACATCATTTATGAGGAAGGTACCTGTGATCACATTGTCGTCCTGAACAGCTTCCTTTGCATCCATTCGGAAGACCCTTACATTGGTCTTCTTGACCTCTTCAGGCTTCTTGGCGTATTTAGGGCAATTGGTTTTGATATGCCCTTTATCATTGCAGTTGTAGCACGTGGCATCTTTAATCTTCTTGCAATCAACAGTCTTGTGCTCTTTAGACTTGCATAATCCATATGCAGCTGGTCCTGACTGAGACTTGGACTCAAGTCTGCATTTTCCAAAGTGGTGTTTTTGGCAAGTTTTGCACTTTGGCTTTTCCTCAGCTTGTTGGCTACCCTTGTTGGATCCAGACTTCTTCCTGAAGTCAGTGCTACCTTTATGCTTCTTTTCAGATCTTCGTGAGTTATCATCCTCACGCTTTCTCTTACCTTCTTCCGAGTTCCTCAGCGATCTTAGCCTGACCGCGTCCAAGGTAAGAGACAGAGATAGGTCAGCTGCTGATCTAAAAGTAGCAGGTCTGGACGCCTTAACATTGGCTTTGATTTATGGGGCTAAACCCCCAATGAAGCAAGCAATCCTTTTGGGTTCCGGGGTTACGAGATACGGAACTAGTCTAGATAGGGTATTGAACTTGGTGAGGTAAGCTTGACAATCTAAATTCTTCATCACCAACGATAAGAAATCTGATTCAATTCTTTCAACCTCATGTTGCGGGCAATAATTCTCCTTAATGAGAGCAACGAACTGGTCCCATGACAAATTGTAGAGCGGGATCTTTCCAGCAGCTTGAATGAGAGACTTCCACCATGCTAGTGCCTCTCCCTTGAACGATTGGGATACATACTTCACTACATCCCTTTCAGCACAACCGCTGATGTCGACTACCGTGTCCATCTCATCCAACCAGGTCATACAATCAATTGCCCCTTTCTCCCCAGTGAAATCCCGGGGTTTGCAGGAAACAAAGTACTTATAGGTACAGGACTTGGTACGTGGTTTATCATTAAACACTATCCTTTTAGATGGAACACTGTTTTGATTAGATGAATGTCGATCATCATTTTTCTTTGGCTCATCTTTCTTAGAGGGTGGCTTGCTATGAGCCTCCGAATGAGTCTTAGGCTTGGAATGCGATGCGGATAGGGTCCTACTTCGAGTCCCGCTAGATTCATTATACTGCCGTTCTATAGCTTTTGTAATAGCATTATCTACTAATGCTTGCAGCTCCGCACCGGTCACATGTATCTTAGTATTTTCATGGTTTTCCACCAGATGACTGTTTACCTCTTCTGACCTAGCCATGTAGCTTTAATTGCTACATAAAATCAAATAATGGCAAGGTTTATATAGAAGCTTATACAGTTTTATTGTTTTTGACAATTTATTAACCATGGTTTTTAATAGCCATTTTAGTTAATTTGTTAATTATATACTTGTTCAGGATCTTTATCATAATCCTAAATTATAAATTAATAATAGCACAAAAAGGCCTAGTCACGTGGACAAGTTTAATTTATAAGCCTAGATTTTTATGGAATCGAGGCATTAAGGTTTGAATCAAAGTTCATTACCTTTTCTTGACAAGGAGTTGTAGGCTACCACTGTCTTTAGTCTCAGAGGACGTTAATTATAGCCCGTGGGCACTTCATCCTTAAGGGATGATTATATAAATAATGGAATTTAGAATAACCCAAATTAAAAATGACTTATGTGATTTTATCGAATCACATTTGTCAAGCATGTTAATATGCTTTCATATGTTTACAAGGTTTTTGAATCTTTTGAATAGGTTTTACCATCTTGGCCATGTCTGCAACGACATTTAGGCTAGGTTTTACCTTTAAGATTCTTTTTAGTAATTAACGCAGAACAACCCTAAATTGAGAGGTTAATAAGGATCTGAATCTAATTGAGGAACTACCATCTTGGCCCTGTCTTAAGGTGACATATGGCTAGGTCTTGTCCTTTTTAGACTTTGCCATTTTATTATAATGGTAGATCTTTTAGTGGGAATGTTATTTTGTTTATTTCACATTTTATGTTTATGCTCATATTTAATAAAATGAATATTTAAATTAACCATTCCAAAAATTTAACAAGTACAATTTTGCCCTAAACGGGACTTCTACTGAAATAACATGCCCACGCAGGGGCTTAAACAACAAACATACCCACGCAGGGGTCAACAGAAAAACATGCCCACGCAGGGGCAGAATACAAAAAGACATACCCTCGCAGGGGTTAAACAAAAAGGCATGCCCACGCAGGGGCTGGATTGGAAATAAGGAAATACAACCAACAATTTAAGGGATTCAATGGTCCTTCTTGCTTTTTCCTTTTATTTAACTTGCCAATCCCTTAAAGAATCCCTGATTGTTTCTTCGGTCCTCACGGACTACCCTTTCCACTTGGCTCAATCTTTGGAGAATTTCCTCCAGTTCTGGCGGGGAAAACCGTGGTATCTACGGCTGCGGCTGCGGCTGATGTGGAGGTTGAAGAGGCGGTTGTTGTTGGTATCCATAAGCTGGGTATCCAACTCCCCAAGGAGTTCCGTAGGGCCCTTCGGGGTTAAGAGCATTGTAGTTCCACGCCGCCAGGTATGGGTCGATCTCAGCATAATTGAAGCTGGTGTGAGCCGGCTGCTCAAAGGGATTATACGCTGCTGAGCCAGCATACGTGGGAATTGGGTTGTCAAAGCCCAACGGTGGTGGCATGACAGGTGCAGAGTTCGCTTCTGGGATGGGGTTTGAAGGCCCCCCCATCTGCTGGTTTTCTTGGAGTGGCGGGTAGTGGCTGCCACTCGATGGTTGAGGGGTGCTGATATGCACTCCTCCTCGCACGGACATCCGTGCGTTTGATCTCCTTCGCCTTGGTGGCTCAGGAGGCTGCTGCTGAGGTGGCGGTGGTGGCGGTGTAACTGCCACGAATCGTGAATCCCCGGAAGGATCCTGTTGCTGCTGCTGCTATTGCTGCTGATGAGGCGATGAATGATAAGAGGGTGTAAAATACCATTCATACTGGTTGAATCTTGCTTGGTAGCTGTCAGGACCACGATAGGGTGATCCATGAAAAGATGACCCATCAGAAATTTCGATGGGATGTGTGGGGGTACCGGTCGGTGGTTCGGTAGGGTCGGTATCCTCATCCATATCCATGGCGTGATCTCCAGAAAAGTGATCTTCAGGTCCCAATGGGTTAACACCTACTGGTTCCTCGAGGTAGTTTGCCGGGTTGAACCGGCTTCGGAAGATATTGGACGGGTTATCAAAGGAGTGACGAGAGTTGGACCTCTAGAGAGGGATAAATAAAGGCTGTGGGTTTTCGGGCTCATTTTCTGATTGGGGTCCAAAAGAGTGAAGATAAGACGGTGACGAGCTTAACGAGACGGACCGCCTCGCTGGCTGCAGATGTGTCCTCCAGTCCCCCTGGGGACTTGTACGCATGTTGACGGGTGAGGTTCGTCTTTGAGACGGCCCGGCCTCATGGTCGTGGCCTGCTATAGGTGCCTTTCCCTTTCTCCTAAGGAATCTTGGCGGCATGTTTAAACCTGTCAACGTAAACACGATAATAACAAAGAAAATATAAAGACAAAAATAAAACAAAATCAGGATTTGTCCTATGTTCTTTGTCTAGACTCAAAAATTTGAGGAATGTGCAATTGTGTAACTGAGATTAAACACAAAAGGCTAGTGTTTAATTCACTCAGTGTTGGCTCTGATACCAACCTGTCACACCCCGATATTTCCACGTATTACCGGTGGGGGAGTATCGTGACGTAGTTGATATCATCATAGTCAAACAACACAATATTTAAATGCACAGCGGAAGCAAAAGATAGATTCATTTCAACCGAATAAAAATGTAATATTAAGTATCACAAAACAGTTGAAACAGATCCACAGGCGGATCAAATAAAAAGGAAAACTGTTCAGCAGACTTTGATATCTAGAGCTTGCGAGACTTGATTATTGATACCTGGAGTAGCCAGCCTATTACGTATAGTACCTGCACTTAGCCTTTTTGAAAAATACGTCAGTTTACACTGGTAAATACAACTTAACTGACTCGTTTTGAAAAGAGTTTGAAAATTGATTTGAATGCATGATATAGGGTAAAATACATATATTTGTCCCGTGTAAATTGTATAATTTTTGTACAGGTTTTATTTGTTTTTATTTAGTTTTAGTATTATATTATATTATTTTGTGTTTTGCCAGGTCCTGGTGCAATTGGAGCAAAAAAGAATAATAAACAAATAACCAGCTAGTTGAGTAGAGTGGGGCGTCAGTGACCGAAGTAAAAGTGCATCTATTCTCTGTGATTGGGCCGAGCCAACTATCTCTATTTTATAAGCGAAAAAAGGGCTAGGCCCACATCAAAATATAGTGTTATAATTTGAGTCCATTGGTGTTGGACCGCATGAAGTTTTGGGCTGCTAAGATACCCATCAGACGAGAAGCTGCATATTAGTAATATTGTGGGGGCCGCCAGGGCCGTCCCCGAGACTAATAAAAAAAAATTGGGCCTCGTGTAAGACAAAAAAATTGGGCCCTCTTCGTATAATATAAACTTATGAATTATATATCCAAAAACCACAATACGACAATCATTGATTAATTGTTATAAAAATATACAAAACAATAGTAGTGTAGCAAAATAATCAAACTAGCTTACTTAAGCAAATCGTGAGGCTCTCCTAGCGTTTTTGGAAGCAAAGCTCTCGATCAAGTCTTTATAGTCCATACCTTCTAATATTTCGTTTTCAATAGATATCATCGCCAAGCCATTGCTCTTTCTTCCTCTAGCTTCTTCTTTTTACGTTTTTGACAACCAGATAGGTATTTGTATTTGGAAACGGGAGGCATAATCTCTAGAAAAAAAAATACAAAGTTTCAACATTAACTGTCAACGTTTTATATCTATACAGATGGATGATCCTATAAAGATCTCTTTAGTTTTATAGCACATATATATCTTTCATCCTCTTTTATACTGTTTAAACAACAACATTTAATAACAATAAATATTCTGTACTATCACTCATGTTACTAGAGTGTGAATGTCACTTTAAATATAAAGAGAAATAGCAGTGATACAGACACTTATAAAACAAGTTACGTACAAATTACCAACTGTATCTATCTATCTATCTATGTGGGGAACAAACTACAAAGAGGTCCATTATCATCTACCTAAATAATTAATGTCACCGCCAGCATCCCAAAATGGTATTATAGAATGCAAAATCTACGATATATGGAACATGTGATTAATAGATTTACATCAAAGGAATATCAAAAACTGATCAAAAACAATAAAATCCCTTACAAAGACACAACACTTCACTGGGGCATTTCGTCAAACAGTTTGTAAGCAGTCAACTATGAAATGTTAAACTATGGATTAAATATCACTCACAATTATCCTCGGTGTTTTTGAATGAATGATATTTTCAATTTCATAAACTTTAAACAAAATCTCTAAGATATGAAACTGAAACATTTGCAAATCCCTTTCCTTTCAAATAAAATTCCTGAATTCCATGACAATACCTGATGAGGCGAGCCACGAGCGATTGAATGATCAATGATGTTGTAATCGGATTTGGGGATTGGGATTGAATGATGTTGTAATCGGATGTTGTAATCTTCGTTCTGGGTTTTGTTTTGGCGCCCAGAATAATCAGATCTAATACATAATTCATAAAAAAAAATTGGGCCCTTGGCAATTTGGGCCTTGTGCAGTGGCCCGACCTGCACAGGCCCAAAACCGCCCCTGGGGGCCGCCAAAGACTAACAGCCAACGAAATTGAAAAGAATTAAAGTATGGATAATTATTATTATTCACATCATGCATATTAAATCAACTGGGCATTAAGGATGATTGTGGCGGCCAATTCTTTAGAGTATATTATAAAAAAAAGAAGCTGCTGTAGTTTTGTAATTGAGAGACATGCATCAATTTGGAGGACTCCTAGTGGGCCGTGAGTTTCTAAATTACATACATATTTTGGGCCATGAAAGTTGATAAGCCCAGAGCTTGGGACGCACGCAACAGGAGACATCATATATCAACATCAGACGCACGAAGTGGGTGATATACGACACGAATTGGAGAGTTCTTTTGCACCATTAGAGGCTGATTGAAGTGCTTGGAAGCTTTGGGGATCGCTTGGAATCATCGGGTAACGATCGGGAGCACTCGGGATCGAAGCATTCGGGTTTATTCTTCCCGTTATCTTCTTTGTTCGTTTGTTTTCACTTGTTTTATGATGAATTCAGATTTTATATTGTTTGATACTATGTGTTTGATCATGATTAGCGGCTAAAACTTCATAAACTACCTAGGTAATGACAATAGTTAAATAAAGTTTGGTTCTTTATTCGATTTTTGGCGTGGTTGTGGATTTTTCTTGTATTGTAAAAGCTTCGGGAATTTAACTTGGTGTATATGCGTGCTTGACAATTATTTTATTATTGTTTATTGCTTCGTATAATCCTTGGTGACGGTCTTTATCACATAATAGGGTTGTGCTAGGGTTCTTGATTTAGGTGAGTGTCTATATCACGTAATAGGTCATTAATCCTTTAGGGTGAAAATCTAGTGAGTAACCTTAGAAGTAATATTCGGTAATTTAATAAAATCAAGTGTTCTGCTAAACTTGTCGCTGTGAGGCTCGAGGTTATTAATAGGTCTCGGTTTGGTTTATAAGTCCTTAAACATTCCATTGTCTATTAAACCAAGATTAAAACCCGTAGTTGCTTTAGACGTTCGCGCTGTGAGGTAGATCGTCTTATATAAGCACTTTCAAGAAACTAGAGGACTGTGAGGAAATCTAGAAAACCGGTAAGCGTAACAGCCTAGGTAGTGCCACAAGAATCGCCTTGAGAGTGTTTGAGGGGCTTAGTGGTGTCTTAATAGGTTTAGTATCTAAAGATCCCGGTTCCACACCACAAAATCATCGAATAGAAATCCATTCTGAGTTTAGCTTGCGTCTAGCCTAGGTAGTCTTCATCACCACTGGTCAAAGTCTTCGTTCGAGTTCGTGTTAGTTATTTAGCTAATCTAGTTATTCGTTATTTGCATTTTTTAGGATTTTTAGAAACCCCCCCAATCAACAAACATTTAGTTAAGTCCGTGTCAGTCTAAGTCTAGATAGAGTCTTTAGCGTAATTTAGTAGAGTCTCTTGGGTTCGATACTCGGACTTCCTTAGGCTATATTGCATCAATCGGTACACTTGTCGGTCGTGTGGTTTAGGTTTTAGAGAGTCTTAGTTTTATAAATTTAAAGCTTAGAGTATCTAGATTTAGGGAAATTTTAGTTGTTTTTAGTTAACCACTTTTAGCACATCAAGTCGCGGCCAGTGTTGAAAGCCCCAAATTGAATTAACATTTCAAAACCCTAACTTTTAAACCCCTTCTTCTCCGGCCGATTATCCATCATATCCACCACCATCTTCATTCACTCGTCACCTCCGTACACCATCATCACCCAGTTACCTCCACCTCTGATTATACCCCCATCACCACTCCCATTTCAAAACCACCCTTCTCCACCACTGAACTCCGCTTGAATACCACCTCCATCATCCGGTCATCCACTGTTCACATTTGTCGGAGTCGTCGATCACAAGGTATGGTTCCTGCTTAATCTCATCAGGTCTGTTTTAGGGTCCAGTCGAGTCAGCTGGGTTATTATTTCGAGTCCGTAGTCTGCAGGTCTGTGTCGGGTGCTTCAGGTCAGTTTTGTGCCGAAGTCGTTGTGCAGGTCTGTTGCTTGTTTGTCGTGTCAGTCTTAGTCTTTATAGAGTCTTAGCGTAATCCTTAGAGTCTCGTGGGTTCGATACTCGGACTTGCTTTAGCTTTACTACATTGATCGGTACACTTGCCGGTTGTGTGGTTTAGGGTTTAGATCGAGTCTTAGTTTATAAATTTAAAGCTTAGAGTGTCTAAATTAGGATTAATTTTAGTTGTTTTTGTTAAACCACTTTGTGCACATCAATGCACTTCGGCAAAAATATCTTTATAACTTGGGACAATTATTTATATATAATCTTGTATACAGTTTTACTTATTTGTCGTCCATTAGGGCCGGTTTGTAGGGCCGGTCTAGATTAACTGACACGCCACAGGTATAATACCCACAAGGTTATTTCCTTTAAGTGGGCTACCATTTTTTACATATACATCTGTCAGGTGTACGCCTACACCCCGTGCTTAGGTCGTGGCCATTTCTTTGAATGATGCCAAGGATATCCGGGACATAGTCATTTAACCCCCAAAGGCCATACACCAAATAATACATATTAAACGGGTCATGCAAATACATTAATCACAATCCGATTTAAATGACTACACACACCCGACCAAGCGGTACTTTTATAGTACCGTATCCCAAGCCCGTATAGGGAAAATAAGTTAAGAGTATTTACCTGAGCAAATTTATACAATTTATCCCAGCCGTACACCACCAAGCAAGTACAGGTAGCTTTTACTGGGCTCCTAATCTAGAACGAAGGTTTTTAATAACCTATTAGAATCCTAACGGGTCTTTAATTAAGCTTAGACTTAGACCGGTTAGTTTTCAAAAAGGAAGACACGGTTCAAACGCATGATAAGGCGAAGACCGGTTTAGAATGTGGTTTTGACCCGACAATCTTGTATGCTTGCTTAATATGGGTAACTTAAACACATTCTAGATTTTGAGATGAAAACGATATGGTTTGACCCGTTTCGGCTAAATTATGCAAACTAGTTACATAAGCCGATCCGAACGCGAAAAGTGCGTAACGGGTAACCATATGAGTCATATACAAGTTTCCTAAGTTAATATGCCTTAAATATGTTGTGACATCAGTAAGATATCTTCTATTATGCCCCATATGAATTTAAACTCAAATTATGCCCCGTAAGGGCATTTTGGTCATTTAAAAGGTTATAAAAGAGTTTAAATATAATTCTGAGTTTCGGGTCTGATGTAATCAGTAAAAATACTTAATTTACTAAGTGATATCAGTAGGGTAAAACCTATATGTGAAATTTATCATTTATAATCAAACTATGCACCTTGGGGGTATTTTGGTAATTTCACATAGGCTTAAAAGGTCAAAACTGGAAACCTGAGCTTAAAACTTTGGCTTACTGCAAAAGTATAGAAATTCACTTAAAACATTAGTAGGTATCAAGTCTTATATATCTAAAATGGTTTTAATACATACTATGCGCTAAAAACGCGTAAAAGGGCGACTTTAAGCTATTTCCGGGTTTTATAAGAAAAGCTGATATTTTATCATTCCAGAAGGATTAAAATACTTTATTTATCATATTGGATCAGTAGAAAAAGGTTTGGTATCAAAAGGATTTGTAAAACACATTTTAAAGCTTAAAAGGGCAAAATCGGTAATTACCGAATCAAGCTTAGAACTCTAAGTTATGCTCAGCCTAAAAATAAATAAAAATCTTCAAAAATCCCAAAATATTATTTTACATCAGTGGGTAAAAAGTTTGGTATCAAAAATTGGGTTTAGATAGGCTATACGCTAATTACGCCGTTTAATTAATAAAAAGCTTCTCATTTACGCTAATGAGCAGAACTCCTAATCTAGACATCAAACTGATGTCAAATTTTAGGTGCAAGCTTATAAATCAGTAACTAAGGTTTCTATTCTTCTACATTTTCAAAAATCACGTTTTAGGGTCATATGGGCATAATAGTCAACATATAAGCATTTAACGGAAATATGCATGTGAATCGGATAACTAATGAACCAAGTTGTATAATCACAGAGGGTTATACCAACATGAAACCTAGTCCTAATAGGGCTCTAAGGCATTTCTAAAACATGCTACAATTGGTCAGAATCGAAAGTCAAAGCAAAAGTCAAACTATGCGACTTTCGGTTTCGAACCGAGCCTAAACTGAAAATTGTCGGGTTGAACATGTTTAGACATGTTCTTACATTAATTACCAAGTTATATTAGTGATAAAACAGGTTGTATGGCCTCTACATTGTTAATTATGCATTTATTTGAAAATAAGCCTCCTGTTGACTTTTTATGATTAGCTTTGACCCGACAATTGACCTAGTTAGAGTGGGAATCAGAGAGTACCCTTTTAAGGGTTTATTACCCACATAATTACCTACTTATAGGTACTTTCAATTCGATATTTGACTGAATAATTATTGATTAATCTTGAAGTCAAACCTTAATTACGATGGTTTGACTTTAAGCTAATTAACTACGCTAAACTGGATTAAAGATGATTAAGGACACTTACAAAGGTCCTAAGTATGATTTGGAACTTAAAGGAACTTGCTTGCTGACCAGGGGAGCTCCAGAGACCAGCTTGAAGTGAGTTGCAAATGAAAGACCAAATGTTGCAACCTTGTGTTTCTTATATAGGACTTAGAATTCTCTAGGATCATTACAACAAGGTCTACTAGTGATCACTGATGATTCCCAGGTGTCCCTATGTTGCCAAAACCAGTTGCCAAGTCCCTGATTTTGAAAACCACTCATGTAAGGCAGTGCAATAGGCTGAACAGGCAGTTGTCCATTTTCTGCTGCCAGTGACGGTCTTACGGACCGTAAGCCTTAAGCCTTGCGGACCGTAAGCATCTCTTACGGACCGTAAGCTCTTGGCTTTGCGGTTCGTAACCGACCTTCATCTGAAATGCCCAGTTACTAGCCTTACGGACCGTAAGCCCTTGGCCATGCGGTCCGTGTCTGCTTTTAAATTAAAGTCGCACAGCTCCGCCATCTTACGGACCGTAAGGGTTAGCCTTTGCGGTCCGTAAGCCTTCATCAGAAGACAAAAATTTGTTAATTTTAAGATCTTGACCATGCAACTTTGGAATTTCCGAATCACCTGCTTCCTTTTCAGTGTAGGGACCATGTAACCCGACTTTTGCATGTTTTGCCATGCACTTACACATCTTGGAATCTTACGGAGAGTCTTGTCATGTATTTGAACAAAGCTTGATTCTTTTGAATAAGAATTTTAATTATAAACTTTATTGTAACATTATTTAGATACCCAAATCTTTATAACTGAATTTATTCGTTATAGGAATAACCGGCTCTAACTAGATCAGATGTTTATCGTATTGATTAGGGTCTTGGGATTTATAATTTGGTCGCTCAGAGGTCTTTATTAACATGTCGACACTTTTTAAATCCTACCATACATCTTCCAATTTTTTTTGACTCGGTTTCCTGACACGTTTATCTTACATGACACGTGTCTTTATTCTATTGGGTATGATTTTACGAGGTGTTACACCTAATTAGCGAGGTTCTGCTCCGTTGTAAGTATTATAACCCCAGTTTCGTACTAGATACGCTGCCCGATTGATTTAGGGTTTCGTAACAACTGTCGTGGTTCTGCCCGACGTAGTTGTTGGAATACCGTCTCGGGGAGGGTATCATTAATATTTTCAAAGGGTTATTATACTAACCTAGGTACATTTGTGAAAATTATAGATTAATCCCAGGAAACCCTTACGTGAAGTCTAAGATAGCAATGTGAGTTTATCCTCTTTTTGTTAACCTTTTTGTAATATTTTACAAAACCTTAAATGTTTTACAATATGATTAAGCGGTGATTAAGTCTTTGTAGTTCTTCAATTACTACCGGTATGTTGGGGTTTTATATACAAAATTTACTACATTGTGAGTAGTAAGTCAGGACGACAACACGTTACCATTGGACAACGAGTTAGCCAATGTGTAATATGACCCTCCGGTCAGGATTGACCATACTGAATGAGTAATTGTGTAGAAATAAACAATGTGATCGCTCTCAATACTGTTTTAAATTGATAAAATGTTTCTTGATTAAACTGAGATTCACTCACCAGTATTTCCCACTAACAAATGTTTTTAAAACACGTTTCAGGTAACACAATGTGACAGCCAATTAGTAAAAAGCCAGCTGGAGAGCACTGAAGGCTTGGGAAAAATGTGGCTATAAAAGTTACCTAAAAGACAATGTTTTAAATTCAATAAAATAGGGTTTATCCCTATAAACGTATTGTAATAAGAAACTTGGGTTTTACCCATGTGATTATTAATATCAAATATGGTGGTTTTACTCTGATAAACATTTCCTAACTACGGTCCTGATGTAATTTCCGCTGCCAAATTAACAAGCTGATACCACCAAAATTCTGAGTTCGCGTCCGCCCGTTCCCGGGACAGATAAGGGGTCGGGGGTTGCGACAGAAGGTGATATCAGAGCCTAGCCACTGGTCTAAGCCAAAGAAGTGTTCTGCTGACACTTAAAATCTAAATTTTTTTGTGTTAGGAAATAATTTATGTGATTATGTGTTTTGTGTTATTTGACTATTTGTTAGTTTACAGTATGAGTGATCAAGGACCCTCAGACATGTGTCGTCAGTTGTCTGATTCACCTAGGAATGAAGGTACCTCTTCACAGCCTGCCCTTTCGGGGTATTCTGCTGATCAGGAAGAAGGGATGTTTGCCTTTAAAGCTCAGTCGGAAGAGCCGTTCCCTCATAAAAAGAGAGGATGGTTCAGTAAGGAAGCATTTGCACGTAGGAAAAGAATGCGAAAGTTGCAACAGCAAAGAGCCTTAGCAGCCGTTAAGCGAGAGACAGATGCCCATACGCAGGATATGCTTAATAGAAGCCTAGCTAATTTCCATATCCTAGCTACAACTGCTGCTGACCCAAGTCTGGAGCAAATAATAGCACCCCAACCACAACTGTCAATTCCTGATCAACCCATGGAGATAGAAAACCCTGAAAACCAAGTGGAGATGCATGACTTCAATCCGGAAGAAATCCCTAGGGTACCAGCACCAAACCCCCTAGACCCAAATTACGATCCCTGGTGGGACGACAATAGGGACTATGTGTTACGTTACCCGATCCATGAAGACACACCTATATAGAACATAGGAGCCTACCCAGGTATGGACCCTTTAGATCCTTATTACCATGATGACTACATTAGGGAGATCTTAGAAGATCCTTACCGATTTCAGGCACTTTCACCCCCATACCAGGAACCCGCACCCCAGATTCCGAACCCAGTCGTAGAACCTGCACCCCAATGAGTGCAGAAAACGTACAAGAACTTAGGACTTTTGGGGGGGAAATTTTAGAAAGCAGTGAGAGAATGAGACAGGTGGGAGAGCGTCTTGTATGGAAATACGATGAGCGCAATATGGATTTTTGGATAAATCCATATCCGTGATGTGATAGAGAAGATGGTAATAGTAATAATAATATAATAAAATAAAAATAAAATATGTGTGTACGGATGCCTATTACTATTAGTATAATTCTATTTCAGTTGGTATTGTAATTTTATTTCAGTACTAGTGTGTAATAGATGCATAATAGTATATGAATAGAGTACAAGTCGCAATGATCGACGATTTTGGCAAAAATGCGTGTCATGTGATTGACTATATTAATATTATTTGGTGATATTAATACGGGTAAATGTTTAAAATTCAGATGGCTGACGAAGGAAATTAAGGAAATCTGAATAACGATAACCAAAGTAACATTAACGTGGTTAATGAGAATCCAAGCATCAATAACAATGGAAACCAAATGGATAATAGTGCCGTTCAACATATAGTGGCACAAGGAATCATAGATGCAATGCCATTTATTATTCAAACAATTCAAGAAGCGAATAATAAAAGTAAGCATAGTAGTAATCGACCAATTGAACCAGAAAACAGCGTGAACAATGGACCCGTACTACAAGTGCCCATTCCCAAAAGGAGAAGAACCGTGTCTTACGGTTGTTCTTATAAAGAATTATGGTCTTGTAAACCAATGGAATTCTCGGGCAACGAAGGGGCCATTGCAACCCTACGCTGGATAGAGAAGACTGAGGCAGTCTTAAGAATAAGCAAGTGTGCTGAAGAAGATAAGATAATGTTTGCTTCTAATCTATTTAAGAATTCAGCACTAGAATGGTGGAACACTATCCTCCAATCAAGAGGAAGTGAAAGAACTTACAATATGGAATGGGAAGAATTTAAGGACAAGGTAGAAAGGAAATTCTGCCCACCCAATGAGAAGGAACAAATAGCAAACAAATTCCTAAACCTTAGGATGACTGGTGTAGATAGTAAGGGATACACTAAATTATTCTTCGAATATGCTAGAATAGTACCAACCCTTGCTTCACCTGAACCAGTATTAATCTCCCGTTATATCTGGGGACTAATTGGGGAGATTAGACACGTAGTCAAGGCAGCTAGACCTCAAACCATAGAAGAAGCTGTAGAACTAGCAAATACCTTGACAGATGAATTAGTCCGTACACGAGAAGAGGATCAAAGGAGGAACCTAACCAAGAAGCTCACACAAGAATTTCGTTCTGGAAATTCTAACCGTGGGAGAAATGTAGGTTCTACCTCTGCACCCTACTGTAGGTATTGCAAAAGAAAGCATTCAGGAAAATGCCCCATATACTGTAACTTTTGCAAAATATCGGGACACGAGGAAGAAAACTGCAGGAAGAAAGCTAACAACAGGATATGTTACAACTGCGGAGAACAAGGTCATATCAAGCCTAATTGCCCGAAATTAGCTCCAGCTACAGACAACAAGAATACTCAAAATGCTAGAGCATTTGTTCTGACTGCAGAAGAAGCCAAGATGATTCCAGATGTCATAGCTGGTACGTTTTTAGTTAATGATGTCTTCGCTAAAGTATTATTTGACTCTGGTGCAAACCAAAGTTTTATTAATACATCATTTTGCAAAATTCTAAATCAGTCATTAACTAAACTACCACAAGAATGCTTAGTAGAGACAGCTAATGGAGAAACCATTAGGATTTCTGAAATCTTGCAGGGAGCAAGAATATAGATTTTAAATCAGAAATTTATTGCAAATCTTTATCCCATAAATCTGGTAGGATTTGATGTTGTATTAGGAATGGATTGGTTAATAACCAATAAAGCCAGTATTTTATGTGATCAAAAGTCAATTCAAGTAAATTCACCAAAAGGTGAAAAGATCACAATTAAAGGAGATAAACCATCTAGATCTACAAAATTCATCTCTGTGATGAAAACTGCAAGTTATATAAAAAAAGGATCATTAGTGTATTTGATTTCTATAATCACTAACACTAAAGGAAAAGAATTAAAAGATATTCCAGTAGTATCTCAGTTTTCAGATGTATTTCCAGAAGAATTGCCAGGGCAACCTCCAGATAGGGAAGTTGAATTCAGAATCCATTTAATACCAGGAACAGCACCGATTGCCAAAGCACCTTACCGTTTGGCACCCGCAGAAATGCAGGAACTGAAGAAACAATTAGACGAATTACTAGAGAAAGGATTTATACAACCAAGTTCGTCAGGGTGGGGAGCGCCAATTTTATTCGTTAAAAAGAAGGACGGATCAATGCGTATGTGCATTGATTACCGCGAATTGAACAAAATCACGATTAAGAATCGGTACCCATTACCGAGAATCGATGATCTGTTTGATCAACTACAAGGAGCTCGATTTTTCTCTAAAATCGATTTAAGGTCAGGATATCATCAATTAAAGGTACAGGAAGAGGACATTCCTAAAACCGCATTCAGAACAAGGTATGGTCATTATGAATTTACTGTCATGCCATTTGGTCTAACCAATGCCCCAGCTGCATTTATGGACATGATGAACCGAATATGTAAGCCATATTTGGATAAATTCATAATTGTTTTCATAGAGGATATTCTCATTTACTCTAAGAATAAGGAAGATCATGCAAAGCATTTGCACGCACTTTTAAGTTTATTAAGAAAGGAAAAGCTTTATGCCAAATTTTCAAAGTGCGAGTTTTGGTTAGAACAGGTACAATTTCTTGGACACCTAGTCAACCATAAAGGAATTCATGTGGATCCCACAAAGATCGAGGCGATAACTAAATGGAAAACTCCTGAATCACCAACCAAGGTTAGAAGTTTCTTAGGGTTGGCCGGTTATTATAGAAGATTTATTCAATATTTTTCTAGAATAGCCATTCCCTTAACTAAGCTAACCTGTAAATCTGTTATGTTTGAATGGGGATTAAAACAAGAAGAAGCATTTAGAATTCTTAAGCATAAATTAACCCATACACCCATATTAGTGTTACCAGAAGGAACTGAAGACTTTATAGTTTATTGTGACGCTTCTAAATTAGGTTATGGATGCATGTTGATGCAACGCAAAAGGTTATAGCCTATGCATCTAGACAACTTAAGAATCATGAAGAGAATTATTCAACCCATGATTTAGAGTTAGGAGCTATAATTTTTGCTCTTAAGATTTGGAGACATTACCTTTACGGTAATAAGTTTACTGTATTCACCGATCATAAGAGTTTAAGGTATGTTTTCAAGCAGAAGGAGTTGAATATGAGACAAAGATGCTGGATGGAAATGCTTAGTGATTATGATTGTGATATCCAGTATCATGAAGGAAAGGCAAATGTAGTGGCAGATGCTTTAAGTCGAAAGTATCATGAAAAGCCAAAAAGGGTACGTTCTCTTAAATTAAATCTGCAAGTAGATTTAAATGATCAGATAAGAGAAGCACAAGAATCAGTAATCAAGAATGATACTGAAAAACTGAAAGGTTTGATTAAGGAATTAGAACAAGGAAAAGATGGAATTTAGAGATTCCATAAGAAGAGAATGTGGATACCTAAATTAGGAAACCTACGTCATCGTATATTAGAAGAAGCCCATAAATCTAAATATACGATGCATCCAGGAAATGATAAGATGTATCAAGATTTAAGAAAGAATTTCTGGTGGATATGAATGAAAAAGGACATAGCAGCCTATGTTTCTAAATGTTTAACTTGTTCACAAGTCAAAGCTGAACACCAGAAACCCTCAGGATTTCTACAACAGTTAAAAATGCCAGTATGGAAATGGGAATTGATAACAATGGATTTTGTTACTAAATTACCCAAAACAAAGAAAGGCAATGATACAATCTGGGTGATTGTAGATAGGTTAACCAAGTCAGCTCATTTCCTACCAATGAAGGAAACTTTCAGTATGGAACAGTTAGCTAAATTATATGTAAATGAAATTGTTTCTTTACATGGAATTCCTTTATCAATTATTTCTGATAGGGACAGCCGATTTACCTCTCATTTTTGGTCAAGTTTCCAAAAGGCAATGGGAACCAAGTTAAATCTAAGCACAGCTTTTCATCCTCAAACAGACGGACAAAGTGAAAGGACAATTCAGACAATGGAGGACATGCTTAGAGCTTGTGTAATTGATTTCAGAGGTAATTGGGATGATCACTTACCTTTAATAGAATTTTCTTATAACAATAGTTATCACACAAGTATCAATGCTGCACCATTCGAAGCACTTTATGGACGAAAGTGCCGAACCCCAGTCTGTTGGGCAGAAATTGGGGAAAAGCAACTATCTGGACCTGAGATAGTGCAAGAAACAACCGACAAAATTATTCAAGTCAAGGAACGATTGAAAGCAGCACGGGATCGATAGAAGAGTTATACTGATAATCGACGCAAACCATTGGAATTCCAAGTAGGAGACAGAGTATTATTAAAGGTCTCTCCTTGGAAAGGAGTAGTAAGATTCATAAAAAGGGGAAAGCTAAGTCCCAAGTATATTGGACCTTTTGAGATTATTAGAAGAATAGGACATGTAGCTTATCAGCTACAACTGCCAGAGGAGATGGCAGGAATACATGATGTATTTCATGTATCTAATCTCAAAAAGTGTTTATCTGACAAATCACTGGTAGTACCTCTTAAGGATATAGAGGTAAATGAACAACTCAAGTTTGTAGAAAGACCTCTACAAATTGAAGACAGGAAAGTCAAGAATCTCAAGCACAAGAGATTAGTTCTGGTCAAAGTAAAGTGGGACTCCAAAAGAGGACCTGAGTACACATGGGAGCTTGAATCTGAAATGCAAAAGAAATATCCGCAATTGTTCCAGTAGATCTCGAGGACGAGCTCTAAAGCAAGGTGGGGAGGATGTAACAATCCTCAATAAACCGACACCCTCATAATAAATTCCGACACCCTAGTATATTTTAAAATGTATCAATATGTCTTTAAATAAACCCCGTATGTGAAAACTGAGCCCGAAATATAGTATAGCATTAAAAATAAAATTTAAAATTTGATTATTAAGTTGAGGCGGGTCGCGTAGGACCCACCCCAACCTTACGCGGGCGGTATCAAGGTTGAAACCTGATTTCGTTGATTTTCTTAAGTTAAGGCGGGCCGCGTAAGCTACCCTTAACACTTACGCGGGCCACGTAAGATCAAGATAGTGGCGCAGCCCGATGTTGACACGTGTCATGCAACGTGTTGAACCTAGTCATGACACGGATCAGCGACGCCTAGACCCCTAGGCCACGCGGGCCGCGTAAGCCCTTGCTTACCTTTACGCGGGCCGCGAGAAACTCGAGATGAGACCCTATAAATAGAACGCATCGGCTTTCAACACAAATCATTCATTTCTTTTCTGTATCTGGACTTCTGAAGATTATAGGCATAATATTCGAGTATTATACCCCCTAATTAGCGAGGTTCTGCTCCGTTGTAAGTATTATAACCCCAGTTTCGTACTAGATACGCTGCCCGATTGATTTAGGGTTTCGTAACAACTGTCGTGGTTCTGCCCGACGTAGTTGTTGGAATACCGTCTCGGGGAGGGTATCATTAATATTTTCAAAGGGTTATTATACTAACCTAGGTACATTTGTGAAAATTATAGATTAATCCCAGGAAACCCTTACGCGAAGTCTAAGATAGCAATGTGAGCTTATCCTCTTTTTGTTAACCTTTTTGTAATATTTTACAAAACCTTAAATGTTTTACAATATGATTAAGCGGTGATTGAGTCTTTGTAGTTCTTCAATTACTGCCGGTATGTTGGGGTTTTGTATACAAAATTTACTACACTGTGAGTAGTAAGTCAGGACGACAACACGTTACCATTGGACAACGAGTTAGCCAATGTGTAATATGACCCACCAGTCAGGATTGACAATACTGAATGAGTAATTGTGTAGAAATAAACAATGTGATCGCTCTCAATACTGTTTTAAATTGATAAAATGTTTCTTGATTAAACTGGGATTCACTCACCCGTATTTCCCACTGACAAATGTTTTTAAAACGCGTTTCAGGTAACACAATGTGACAGCCAATTAGTAAAAAGCCAGCTGGAGAGCACTGAAGGCTTGGGAAAAATGTGGCTATAAAAGTTACCTAAAAGACGATGTTTTAAATTCAATAAAATAGGGTTTATCCCTATAAACGTATTGTAATAAGAAACTTGGGTTTTACCCATGTGATTATTAATATCAAATATGGTGGTTTTACTCTGATAAACATTTCCTAACTACGGTCCTGATGTAATTTCCGCTGCCAAATTAACAAGCTGATACCACCGAAATTCTGAGTTCGCGTCCGCCCGTTCCCGGGACAGATAAGGGGTCGGGGGTTGCGACACACACACCCTAGGTGTGTGTTGTGTTATAATTTTTGTTTTATAAAACTTAAGTTTCCTTGTTATAATTTTGGCCCCTTTAGTTCCAACCTTTTATAAAAGGTTCACTAGTTCTTGTTTTCTTTATTGTTTTTACTTATTTACACATTACTAACTAGGTTAGTTATTCCTAGTTAACTTAGTGGGTTCTAGGAGTTAAAACCCGCTTTATTTTAAGTCTCGTTAATTTGGGCCTCTTATGAGCTTTATTTCCTCAAAGCTTTTATTCTCTTTTATCTAATATTAGGTTTATTTATTTAAATCCTAATATTTACCGGGTTAATTTTTACCACTAACGGTATTTTACCCGCTCTTTAGTATTAACGGAGTTTAATTACCAAGCCCGTTTTTGGGGTGTTACAACGGGGGCGTGTCCAGCGGACACGGGGCAGTGGCCGGGCTTCTGTTCAAGCTATAAATAGGGGTGCTTGGCTCACTTCAAAGGCAACCCTTAGCAAACCACCTCTCTCCCACTTTGCCACCACTCCACCACCACTACAACACCCACATCCACCACCATTATCCATCGTTCACCTTAGAGTGTGTGTAGTAGTCTCGGGATCCAAGATTGATCGTAAGAGTTCTTGTCAATCAAAGGCCATGTTTGGCTAAGTCTCTTACATCACTTGGTGAAGACAAGGATTTAATGTATTACTTTTGATTTTTAACCTTTTTGCACTTTTTATTTGGTTTTGTATTAATAACTTTAATAACTAGTTTCTTATGTTGAAGGTGAAACTTCTTTATCATTTGTCTGTGGCGTTTTGGCATTACTTTACTGTCTATATAAAGTAAAAGATTTTCACCATTCATATCTCTACGGTCTATATAGAGATATGTTGGCTACTTGATCGGGGGTTAAGGGAATGGTTTAGTAAGGTTCTTGCCTTGTTCAGTGTATAGATCCTGCAATGACCTGGGTCAAGCTTACTAGGACCTCATTCAATACCCACTGGTATTGGATGGCGGGGGTGTGAATGGCTTGATCCCCTCATATGTAAACTACTATTAATACATTAAACCGGCTATTTGGGATTGTATCCCTACTGACTCAAACCACTTAGCCGAGGGTAACGTCACCTTCAAAAGAGTGGCCTACCACTTTTCGTATTAATAACTTAACTAATTATCTTTCAATATTCCGACCCTTTGGGATTGTATCCTTACTGACTCAAACCCCTAGGTTGAGGGTAACGTCAACTTCAAAAGAAGGGCCTACTACTATAACTAAGATAATCTCTTAAAAAGTGCAAAAGTGCGGAAATTATCAAATGATACATTAAAGGCGAGTCGGATCCAAGTGATTCATCTTGTCTATCTGTTTTTATTTTATTTTTATTTCATCATTTTTAATTTTTAGAGTGAATTGCAAGTTTTGTCCTTTATCTTTAGGCCATTTTGCAAGTTTTGTCCTTTATGTTTAAATTTGACGAGTTTTGTCCTTTATGTTTAAAAATCAAGCACGTTTTACCCTTTGGGCCTTAAAAATCAAGCACGTTTTGCCCCAAAGGGTAAAACGTGCTTGATTTTCAAACATAAAGGACAAAACTCGTCAAATTTAAACATAAAGGACAAAACTTGCAAAATGGCCTAAAGATAAAGGACAAAACTTGCAATTCACTCATTTTATTTAAAAATCTTTTCTTCAAAATTTTAGTTTGATTAGACGTTGAGGATAAACCGGTACTTAAAGCTTTTGTGTCCTTGGACGACCTCGGTATCTTACCAACGCTATACTACGCTCACGATGGGTGCACTTGCCCAAGTGTGTGTTTAGTGTTAGTAGAATATCGTGTTTTATAAATTTAAAACTTGACTAATGCGTAAAAAGGGCTAAAAATAGCAATAAAATCATAACATACCTGACGCACACCAAGTTTTTGGAACCGTTGCCGGGGACACAAAGATTTTAAGAAAGTTAGAAATCAACGGCCTAATCGTTTTTCTTGTTTTTCTAAATTTTTTAGGATTTTTCTAAATTTTTCAGATTCTGTAGACTTCAACACGGGGTCGTGCCCGCTGAACACGCCCTGTGCCCAATCTTTGGTACTGGCAATCATGTTTTAAGTCAGACAGTAGCTGAACACGGGGCCGTGCCCACTGAACACGCCCCCGTGCCCAAGTTTCAGTTACTGAAAACAGAACCGTAAGATCCCGACGGTTGGTAATTTCTGACACAAACATGAGTGATATTGATTATTTTTACTTTCGCTTCTCTTATGGTACGTGTGTCAAATATGTGGTGGATCTCAAGACGATTTAAAATGTTACTTTTTAAATTACACTCCCCACTATATCGACCTATCGTTTCCTTGTATCCTTAAGATGGGCGAAAGTAAAAACAATCCATATCTCTCCCTCGAATGCTCTCAATCATTTCTTTTAGATGATATGATTCTCGAAGAATTATTTCAGCTCAAAGAAATAATTCTCCAATTGATAAAAGAGCTTGAGATGGAACTAAGTTATTCATCCCAAGACGACGATCAAGGGGATTTATTGAGATCACATTCGGATTCTAACAACATCGTCGATACCAAAAGCACCTCTAACTCTTGTGAGGACTTGAGCGATAGTCGTCCCTGTGTCGATTGTGCCGTGAAGTACTCTCCATCGGTCTCCGCCGATGCATTTATAGACCTGAGCGATTCGAGATATACCATCTTTAACGAGAGCCCGGATAAGGGGAATAAAGGTTGGTTTCGCCCACCGGTATTTAGTTTAGGTTTTACCCTTTCCGATAACCTCTTGCGTTCTTGTCTAAAGCTAGGGCAACTAAGGTACCTCAGGCACTTCGGTGTTGTTCCGTCCAGTATGGAACCACCCGATCCGGATAAATTCCTTAAAATAAGACAAAACTTCATAACAGCTCTCTAGCCACGGGGCCATGTCCAGGCCAACACGTCCCGTGCTCATAATGTAGACAAAATGTGTCAGAGTTTTATCTAACCACGGGGCCGTGTCCAGCCGAGACGGGGCCGTGGTCAGCGTGATGTCGTTTTCTATAAATGTAGCAAAATTCCTGCACATTTGGACCCATTCCAAAGACAAAGATCTGGTGGGATCTTCACATATACCCTATAAGGTATATTTCAAAGAAGGCTCTCAACAACCATCTTGTCTTTACAATTCTTGTCTCTTGCCTTCTTCTTCAAAAACTCCTCAAAACCTCCATTAAAGCTTGAAACCTCCATGTTTTTAAGCTTTATTGTGATATTGGCTAAGTCTCTTACATCACTTGGTGAAGACAAGCATTTAATGTATTACTTTTGATTTTTAACCTTTTCGCACTTTTTATTTGGTTTTGTATTAATGACTTTAATAACTAGTTTCTTATGTTGAAGGTGAAACTTCTTTATCATTTGTGTGTGGCGTTTTGGCATTACTTTACTGTCTATATAAAGTAAAAGATTTTCACCATTCATATCTCTACGGTCTATATAGAGATATGTTGGCTACTTGATCGGGGGTTAAGGGAATGGTTTAGTAAGGTTCTTGCCTTGTTCAGTGTATAGATCCTGCAATGACCTGGGTCAAGCTTACTAGGACCTCATTCAATACCCACTGGTATTGGATGGCGGGGGTACGAATGGCTTGATCCCCTCATATGTAAACTACTATTAATACATTAAACCGGCTATTTGGGATTGTATCCCTGCTGACTCAAACCACTTAGCTGAGGGTAACGTCACCTTTAAAAGAGGGGCCTACCACTTTTCGCATTAATAACTTAATTAATTATCTTTCAATATTCCGACCATTTGGGATTGTATCCTTGCTGACTCAAACCACTGGGTTGAGGGTAACGTCACCTTCAAAAGAGGGGCCTACTACTATAACTAAGATAATCTCTTAAAAAGTGCAAAAGTGCGAAAATCATCAAAGGATACATTAAAGGCGAGTCGGATCCAAGTGATTCATATTGTCTATCTGTTTTTATTTTATTTTTATTTCAACATTTTTAATTTTTATTTAAAAATCTTTTCTTCAAAATTTTAGTTTGATTAGACGTTGAGGATAAATGTGACAACCCTCGTAATTACATGTATCCGTACGATTAATTAATGTTAATTAAAGTGCTTGATGACTGTGCTGAATTACTTAACTGCTTTCTGATTACTGCGTCATACTTACATGTGCTTGTTAACATACTAGTCTTGTACAGAAAATTGACTAAATGGTCATGTATGCCTTCCTGAGTGTTGGGAATTAAAAGTGTTACAAAAAGATACATAAAAGACACTAAACGGAACAACTTAGCACTTTAACGAACCGGTATCTAACCGAACAACCGGACATTACCCGGGACACCAAAATATTGCAAGAAACATTGTTTAATTATTTCTTGGCTAGTTATGATCCCCGAACACCTTAACACCCACTAAATTCTCTAGTAACTAACTTAACTAATCATACACTTGATTTCTAACTAGTTTATAACCATATGGTTACATATGGTTACAATTTACATCTAGACCCCCTCCCCCTAGCCTATAATCGGCCATCACCACCACCATATCTCCAAGATGTGTTTCAATATTTAAATTGGATTGTTGCTTGATTTGGTTGCCATATTATTGTGTAAGAGATATTGAGTATGGAGCATAGATTACAGGATCTTTACATATCACTTTCATATCTTACAAAATCAACACCATCACTCCCTCACTCTCTCCTCTCCCTCTCGGCTCACTACACAACCGCCACCACCACCTTACAACCCTCATCAATCCATTTTCAAGCCTTATTCAAGTACTAGAAGGTGATTCTTTGGAGCTTGAAGCTTGTGGATCATCAAGGAGTTCTCTTGCTTGCTTTCATCATCCATTTTCACCATCTTTTCTCTTGAGATCTCCCCTAGCTTAAAGCTAGTTGTAAGTTCTTGATTTACTCTTGGTTACTTCTATTTTTATGGATATTAGATGTAGTATGATGAAATACATGAAACACTAAAAGAACACAAACATAAATCATGAACTTAAAGCTTTACATAAAGATGAAACATGATGAAATGATGCTAGTATGATGTTGTTTGGTTTATGTTGATGATGGTATTTGACATGATAAATCTGAGATTAATAAGTGATAACCTGCTGCAAGTGATGTTAAATGGCGTTGTTGATCACTAAACATGTTAACGGAACGAATAGAACTTGCGTTAGAGCGCTATAAGCTGAAAACAGCTTCTGTCCAAACATTTACAGCCAACTTCAGTTGGCTGTAACCAGGTCATAACTTAACTAAAAATTGTTTTTCTTGAGTCTATAACGTGTTATTTCGAAATACGGTTTTAATGGCACTGGAATCATAATTTTTGGACTTCGTTTGCTATTTTAAAGGGTCTTTTTTCACAACAGCAAAAGCTGCGTTTTTACTGCAGAAAATGTGTGCTATGTTTTTCGTCATAACTTGAAATCGGTGTAGAATTAGCTCATGAAATTTGTACTGTAGATGACTACTGATGTCGTTGTAATTCTCCCACTGGAATTTCATCAATCGGACTTACGATGAATTTTAAATGAATTATTCCGTGGACTGCAGTTAGAAAGTGATGAATCTGATTGCAGTCATGTAAATGATTTTTTTATAAAATATTGGTAAAGAATTGGATCCCGATATTTTTACACAATAATATTTGGATCGTTTAAGACCTTCTGTAAAAAGTTGGGAATTTTTGGAGTAAGTTAACTATTTTATTCAAATGCCCGAAAACAGCCCAGTTTTGAATGTTAAAGCTGAAATGACATAAGTAGTATTTTGCGTGTCTAAATGTCGGGTAGGTTATCTGAGAATGGTCTAACATGTTATATGTCAATGAAAGTGTTATGTGCAATATCGTATGTTTGCTTTTGAATGGGGATAGATGGGATGTTTATATGGGCGTGAAATGTTAACGTGAGTGCGTGCTATGTGATAGAAGTAGTGAGTAGATAAACCGTACGTAGGATACATGTTATGCATGCACGAGAAACTGATTGCTATCTGTGCCTTATTAGGACATGCTTGATTCCTGATTATTAGAGTAATTAATCTAACCGAGCAAACCAAGGTGAGTTCACACTCCTTCCAAGGCATGGGATTCCCGGTGGTTGGGAATGGGTTAAAGAACTAAAACGGAACCTGCATATCCTCCTTGGGTAGGATATGTACCGCCATCCTCCATAGGTAGGATGCCAATATTAATCCTGCGTATTCTCCTTGGGTAGAATACGTACGTTCGTCCTTCTTGGGTAGGACAACAGCCTTAAACTTACTAGACAAAAACTCTATCATGAAGTCCCTCATTTTATATCGACTTAATCGCCGGGCCAATGGCGAGCGGGTCATTAGTTAATAGCGCTATCAGGGTTGACAAGCCTCACACCGTGCCGGTCGGACGGGCGTGTACTAATGGATCTAGGCAAACTGTCAATGATGATAGACATTGACGTAGGGCACAACTATTGTTCGTCAGTTGTCGATATGGTAACGATCTAGTGGTTAACATGGGGAAGCCCCCACGGGTCATGGTTTGGGAAAGAAGGAATTGGTTAATCATATTTTCAACTATGGGGTAACCCCCACGGCAAGTAAGCCAACTAAACGAAAACCATGTTTTTGAAACAACTTAAAACGAACACCCAACTGTGAACTCACTCAACTTTGTTGTTGACTCCTTGTTACATACCTTGCAGGTCGTTAGGTATCTATGGAGCTTGCACAGGGAGGCGTGGTCGTTGTGGGACATGGACTGTCGAGTCCCATGTTAAACATTTAAACTTAAGAACTTATTACTTATGTTTTGGGCTTTTACCTTTAATGCTTCTGCTGTTTAATTCGAACTTGGTTAACTAGCTTTTGATCACCAATTATATTGTGTGGTTGGATTTTATCCATCTTAAATACATTGTTCAATATGATTGGTGGCTTGATCCTGGTCATGTCACGCCTCCAAGCGGTGATACTCCGCGTGTAGATTTTGGGGGTGTGAGGTGTCCTTCCCAATCCGAGGACAGAGGTACGTATTGAATACGTAGGTTTAGCGTAGGTGCCCTTCCCAATCCGAGGACAGAGGTACGTATAAGAATACGTAGGTTTAGCGCTGGTGCCCTTCCCAATCCGAGGACAGTGGTACGTAGTGAATACGTAGGTTTAGCGCTGGCGTCCTTCCCAATCCGAGGACGGAGGTACGTAGTGAATACGTAGGTTTAGCGCTGGCGTCCTTCCCAATCCGAGGACAGAGGTAAGTAGTCTAGTAGTGGTGAAAGTACAAGTTCCGTCTTAGCTATTTAATCCCATTCCCAACCCACCGGGAATCCCATGCCTTAAGAGTGTGAACTCACCTTTGGTTGCTCGGTTTGACTCTCAAAAATAGCTAACAGCCAAGGTCGGTCAATCACGTCCTAGTATGATTACCACTTAGTTTATTAGTGACTTCAAATAAGCACGAAGTTCCTACACGCATTTACCACATAACATGCACTCACTTTAACGGTTCATGCCCATATAAACTTCCCATCTATTCCCATTCATAAGAAAACATACGACATTGCACATAACACTTTCATTGACATATAACATGTTAGATCATTCTCATATAATATAACCGACATTTAGACATGCATATCACTTGTTATATTGTTTCAGCTTGAACATCCAAAGCTGGACTGTTTTTGGGTATTTTAATAAAATAGTTAACTTACTCCAAAAATTCCCAAACTTTTACAGAATGTTTTAAACAATCCAAATATTACTGTGTAAAAATATCGGGATCCAATTCATTACCAATATTTTATAAAAAATCATTTACCGGACTGCAATCAGATTCATCACTTTCTGACTGCAGTCCACGGAATAATTTATTTAAAATTCATCGTAAGTCCGATTGATGAAATTCCAGTAGGAGAATTACAAAGACATCAGTGGTCATCTACAGTACAAATTTCATGAGCTAATTCTACACAGATTTCAAGTTATGACGAAAAACATAACACATATTTTCTGCAGTAAAAACGCAGTTTTTACTGCTGTGAAAAACGACCCCTTTAAAAATAGTAAACGAAGTCCAAAAATTATGATTCCATTGCCATTAGAACCGTATTTCGAAATAACACATTATAGACTCAAGAAAATCAGTTTATCGTTAAATATTGACATGTTTACAGCCAACTTCAGTTGGCTGTAAATGTTTGGACAGAAGCTGTTTTCAGCTTGTAGTGCTCTAACGCAAGTTCCATTTGTTCCGTTAACATGTTTAGTGATCAACAACGTATTTCTAGTAATCACAAGCAAGCATAAACATATACCAAACAACATCATACTAACAATACTTCATCACATTTCATCTTTATGTAAACCTTATGTAATGCTTTATGTTCATGTTTTTAGTTCTTGTTCCTTAGTGTTCTTAATATACTTAACATACTACAACTTTTAATCATAACAAGAAGATGGACAAGAGTGAAACAAGAACTTACAACTAGCACAAAGGCTAGGGAAGATCTCTAGTGAAAAGATGATGTGAAAAAGCAAGTAATGAAGCTTCTTGATGATCCACAAGTTACAAGCTCCCTTGAATCACCTTCTAGTCTCGAATGAAGCTTAAAAATGGATGAAGATGGTTGAGCTATGGTGGTGGTGGTGGCGGTTATGTTGAGGCCGAGAGGGGAGAGAGAGATGTGAGGGATGGGGTGTGAAGATTGTGAAGTGATGTGTGATCTATGGAGCCATGCTTATAAATCTTCATATCTAATATTTTGGCAATGTAATCAAGCAAGATCACAAGAAGATATGAAATAAGATCTAGTAGTATGGAGGTGATCTTGGTGGGGTCCCTTGGGGATGGTTGCACATGGGGGGGGGGGGTTAAATGAAAATTACTTGGTAAATAAATCAATTAGTGGAAGGTTAAAGTGCAAGATCTAATGTTTAGTGCATACCATGTATTTTGAAATGTGTTTAAGTGTTCGGGATGTGACAACCCGCACTAAACCAGGTATCCGTACGACTTAATTAATGATAAATCACTGCTTAATTACTGTGCTTGTTTGAACTAGCTGATGAACTGCTACTTGAATACTGATACATGAACTTACTTGCATCATACTTGCTTGCTGTCACTACATTATTTACATGCTGAACCTTAGTGACAAACATGATGCACAAAAAGCACAGTAGCACAATACACGGATAACCTACTGAACATGCTGATATAACCAGCATCAGGCAAACACTGCCTCTAAGGCCTGTAAGAGCCTGAAATGTTTTGCTACACTAGTAGTGAGTGTAGGGATATAAGGGTTGTGAAACTGCGTCTCTAGGAATAAGTCACAGTGACCGGATGTGCCTAAAACGTACTTTAAGTACAAAACACAGCACTTTAATAAATAATCCAGCTTCTAGCTGACTAGTAAAGTGCCAAAACATGGGGAAAATACTACTAGACACTTTCTAAAGTGTTGGAATTAAGTTGTGTCACTAAAAATAATATTAACGACACTTTAAATGAATATTTAGCACTTTAACGGATTAATATCCAACCGAACAACCAGACTCTACCCGGAACCTAAAAATATTGCCAATGATATTATTTTCACTTTTCTGAGCTAGTTAGGGTCCCCGAATACCCTAACACCCGTTATAATTTACTACACACTAATAATTAAATTAAACCTCCTAACTAAATTAACTAGCCTAAATATCTAGTTAAATTCCAACCCCATAACCCCTTTTTCTTTTTGGACGGTTCCATGGTGAGGGGACACTCCACACTTCTTTTAATTAATTTATTGGTTTATGTTGGGTAAATGGGTGGCACAATACATGATGGATAAGGGGATATTGGTCTATTTAATTGCATAAGGAATCAGACTTCATTTCACCAAATCACACAACAAAAGACTACTCCCTTTCCCTCTTTGTGTGTTCGGCCGAGACCAAGCACCCACCACCATTCACTTTCAAATTTCCATCAAGCCATTTCTTATACATCCTAAGGTGTTAGAGGTCCAATAAGCAAGCTCGGTGCACTCGGAAGTTCAAGGACCGCTCTTGTATTCTTTTATCCACCACTTTTACGCCTTTGATCTTCCCTAGCCATGTGCTAGTTGTAAGTGTCTCTAAACACCCTATTGTTCATATCTAAAGTGGTTAATAAGAAATTTAACGGGTAAAAATCATGAACACTAAGATCAAAGTTTAAAAGTCTACTAAAAGTAATAAACATGGTGGTTAATAAATGAATGTTAGTGTAAAACTTTTGAAACTAGTTTTGTTATGATTATTTATTGTTGTTGATTGCTAGTAGTAGTTCGGATCGTCATCTAACCCGGCTAAGTCGTGTTCATGGAGCATGAACTAGTGTATGTTTAAGTGTGAAAATGATTAGATGACGAACACTACTACTTATTAACATGAACTTGTGTAAAAACAATTTTTCTTATGAAAAGGAGTTCTAAACTAGTAGATCTAAAGATCTACAAGTGGTATTTTCGAAGAACCAACCGTAAGACGAAACCATGTTTTAAACCGGATCTTTCCTAAACTAAAGGTGTTTTTGTGAACAACCAAGTGTGTAGACACTTGTGTAACAAAAGGTTTTAACGAAGAATTATTTTTGAGATTTTTGACAAGAAGTTGTAAACTTACACCTTCTTTAAAAATAAGATTTTCGAGAAACCGATTTCAATTATAAAAATAGAAAGATCTATTAAAAATAATGGGGAGTTACTACACACTTTTACACAACCCACAAGTTCATGTGTTCGGGATATTTTTGAACTAGTATAATGTTAGAATATTGTTTGTTGTTGATGGAGAAAATTGTTGGTTGAATTTATAAAAGAAAATGATACGCTTGAAAGCGTGGCCACCTCCAGTTACAGAGGAAACTCTGGCGACATTTTTCTAAAAACCTAACACTTAGAATTATTTACACAACAAGTGTTAGAATTATTTTTGACATGTTTTCGAAATATAAATTTCGCCATGACTTTATTTACTAAATATTCGGAGGTGGGATTTTCACAAAATTTAACGTGATAAATATATATATTTTTCACACACTGTTTATGATTATTTTGTGAAAATACATAAATATTATTTTTAGGAGTAAAAATAATATTTACGAACGTTAACGATTCCAAAATATTACGAACGCTTTCACCATGAATATATAAGTTACATCGGTAATTATATTACCACTCGATTGTTAAAACGTAACTTACGAACTTACGGAAATATGATTTGAACGCACATGTATTAAATTCCCCATCCTTGGGAAGGAAAATAACTACCAAGTATTTACAAAAAGTAAACACGAAATAGTTGTCTAACTATTTCCCAAAGACTTAAACTATAAAGCTAAGGCACGGCCGTCCGTCTAATAGAATTAGCACCTGTAGGTCGTCGCACAGCTGCGTGAGCAGGAGATACTTGGTAGAGACGCTTCACTGTGAGTTCATGTCCCCCTTTTCTCTTAACTGTTTTCAGTTTTTACTGCGGGGGTGAAATACATGTTACTATGATTACGAATGTTTCTTACATGGTATGGTCAGCTACGGAAGGAACTGTTAGGTTATGTGATTGGGTAGGTGAAACCTTAAGAACATTAGTCCTCGTAGTACGATCGAGGGATACGAGTGATAGGCCTATTTGAGCATAACAAACACCACCCATGCGCCCGCAGGTTGGACCATGTGGTGACCTTATCTTAACACCACCCATGCGCCCGCAGGTTGGACCATGTGGTGACCCCGTCTTAACACCACCCATGCGCCCGCAGGTTGGACCATGTGGTGACTTTGTCGTAACACCACCCATGCGCCCGCAGGTTGGACCATGTGGTGACCTTGTCCTATCCCCTCCCATGCGCCCGCAGGTTGGACCATGTGGATACACAATAACTGATATGTTTCCTTATTTGCTTTCATACCAGCGTTTACAAAACATTCATACTTGCAATGATTACAAAGGTTTATTCGCGCGCACATACTAAACGCATGAACTCGCTCAACATTATTGTTGATTTTTCAACTTACATGTATTTCAGGAAATTAACGAGATCTGGCACGGTATGGCATGTTTTCCGCTGCACTAGTTTCCAAGGTCATCCGGGGTTTAGGGGATGTGTCTCTTTCCTGGACAAGACACAATCCTTAAACCATGTTTATGTTATGTTTCATGTTTGTAATGTCTGTTGAACAAGGTTATGGTTGTTAGGGTATGTTCTCGTTAAAACAATGGTACTGTATTTGGTTTTCAAAACTTAATGGATGATCTTGCATGTTTTTAACTCATATAGCTTGGTTATGATTAAGCTATGGTATTAAGAAGTCACACCAAATTAACCACGCTTCCGCAAAGCCAGGGTGTGACAGCTTGGTATCAGAGCCATGATCATAGCGAACTAGGATTCTTTCTCGAGTCTAGACTATGATCACTAGGGCTCTCACGAAAACATTTTACTGCATACCACTTAAGTCCAGATCCAAAACTTTTTACAAACAAATGTTGAGCACATTTTATCAATTATAGGCTCAGCCTGGAGGGCTGAGGCTCGGTCTGGAGGATCGAGGTGACCAAAGTAGTTGAGCATGTTGGTTTATTATAGGCTCGATCTAAGAGGTCGAGGTGGAGGATATAGCAGTCTTCGAGACTGGGAGAGATTGGCTTGTGAGACTAGGAAAATGATCTGAATGCTTACTTGGTGACTATGTGATTAACTGACTATATGATTGATTATTATACGTATATGTGTTTGTGTTACAAACGTTATGTTTTCATCAAGTACTAGAAAGATGGACACTACGAATCCCATGGCCATAGTATCAGACGACATAGTTTCATCAAAGCACGAGGTGAACATTTCCGATACTACCGGCACAGACAATGACGACTTTCAGCCCTTTTGCGCTGCCTGGAGTCGTAGCAGAGCCTACTGATGGCCATCTTGTTGGGAACTTGCCACCCGCGGTGATCCCTGCTCCTGTGCCCCTTGCCGTTTATCTCGTTGTTGATATGCCCCCGACGTTGTCTTTGAAGACGATGTCGAACTATTAAGAGGAGGACCCACTTGAGGGCAAGGCCCTATTGCTGCTGGTATTAGACTACTACATGCGGACGCTTCTACAGGGGAAACTCATGCCCATTCCCCTAATCCCAGACTCATTTGAGTTTCTGACATCCGCATCTTTGCATATACAGGGAATGCAGCACTACTCACACGACGCCGACCCTGATATGGCGTCATCAACTGCACCAGTTCCCGCACACAGCTTTGAGTTTGATCGCGATGATGAGGACGATTCTGTTTTTCCACCTGGTTTTGATCCAGATCCATGACATTGAGTCCATGCACTTAGACCAGCCCTTGGGAGATCCTGTAGCCCCTGTCGACCCCTGTGTTTGTTGATCCAGCTGGTTTTGAGATGGAGTTTTTGACCCGGAGCTAGCCGTGACCCCTGAGCCAGGCGTTGCTCCTGACCCCGCATTGGAGCATGACCCTGTTCATGCCAATGCACCTACTGTTGCTCCTTGATTGATCATCTGCTTGGACGAGAGAAAATTTGGGGTAACTGTGCAAGACAATTTATTATTACGGGGGCCCACGTAATAACGATTTGTAGTGCACAGGAATCCTGGTGGACTCTGCGGGTCAAGCTAATGATAACCAATGCAGCAGGAAATAACTTAAAATGACCAAGGCAATGTAGCCTCGAGTTCATTCTATTACGAGCAACAAGCCAAATTGGCAAGCCTATGTGAAGGCTCAGAAATTTACTTCCCCACTCATACAGTGAGTATATTTGCGTGTGAAATTGGGTGATTACATGATGGCTTATGTTGCTATATACACCTCATAGACAATTGAAACGTTGTCTAACCCGCTTCACACCACTTCGACAAAAGGAAATGTCACCCAGACGTGACACAAACACCAGTACGTTGCCAAGGACAGAAGCCGAGCTGCAAGAACGCATCTCACAGATAAATGCACGACATGAAGCCCTCCGCTCTAAGTACAACGATGGCATTACTGGAAATAACCCTCCAACTGGCTGCACCTATAAACAGTTCCTGAACTGCAAGCCTTTGAACTTTGACGGAACAGGAGGCGCCGTTGCATTTGTTCGTTGGTCCGAAAAGACCGACTCCATTCTAAGAATGAGTAACTGTTCGCCCCAACAGAGTGTTACCTATATCTCGGGGATATTTCTAGATGGCACACTCTCATAATGGAACCTCCAGGTTCAGACCCTTGGCACAAACGCTGCTTATGCACTGAGCTGGGACGAGCTCAAGGAAACGATTGAGAAAAAAAAATGTTGTTTTAGGACTGGAATTTAGAAGCTTGAGGTGGAGTTCAGGAATTTGAAAATGGACGAACCAGAAATTCCTGAACTTGTCCAGCGATCGCACGACTTATCTAGGGTCGCCCCCCCTACTTAGTCAAACCGGAGTTCAAAAGGATTGAACGATTCATTTGGACACTTGCACCCCAGATCAGGGGTATGGTTACTACCTCGAAGCCTCGACCATTGCAGAGGCTAATTTATTTATATCATGAGATGTTATGTGGATGATTTATTGATAGCATGAGATGTTATGTGTTGATATTGTTGAATGCATACGTGCATTTTATTTGCGATGACCTAACCTACGTGAAACATCTTTTAGAAAATGCCTCCAAGACGGGATGAACGCATACCCACCAACGAGGCGGAACTTCAGGGAATCATCGCTGCAGTCATCGCACAATACGAGGCCCATCGCTCCGAGCACAACGGAGATACCTCAGGAAGTAACCCACCTAACGGCTGCACTTACAAGCAGTTCTTAGGCTGCCAGCCCCTACATTTTGACGGCACTGGGGGTGCCGTGACCTTCGTACGCTGGATTGAGAAGACGGACACTGTTTTGCGTGCGAGCAAATGCGCCCCAAGAGATCAGGTCACGTACATCTCCGGGCTGTTCCGAGACGGGGCTCTGTCATGGTGGAAACTTCAGGTTCAGACAATGGGCGAGGCTGCTGCGTATGCTTTATCATGGGACGAACTGAAAGAGCTAATGCATAAAAAGTATTGTTCGAGAACAGAAAGCCAGAAGGTAGAAACTGAGTTCTGGAACTTGAAGATGGAAGGTCCAAAAATAGTTGAGTATGTGGAGAAGTTCCAAGTTCTATCGCGTATCGTTCCTTACATGGTTACACCAGAATACAAGCGAATCGAGCGCTTCATTTGGGGTTTAGCTCCTCAAATCATAAGTATGGTAACCTCCTCCAAGCCTGCGACAATCACTGAGGCCATCAATCTAAGTATAGCTTTGACGGAAGAGGCAATCAGGATGAACAAATTTTCAACCTCTGAGGAGAAGAAGGAGACTCATGTAGAGTCATCTGGGGACAACAAGAGGAAGTTGGCAAATTTTAAACAGGGTACCCAGTCGAGTAGCAACGACAAGGCCAAAAAGAGAAAAGAGTACACGGGTATCCTACCAAAGTGCGACAACTGTCGACGACCCCATAACGGGCGATGTAGATATGGAAAATGTGGTAACTGTGGCAAAGTGGGACATGTCAAGGAAACATGTCGGCAAGGTACTAAACATGGAAATAGAGGTCAAGATGGTAGCGGGAATCGCGGAGGAAGTAACGACGACAACAACTATCAAGGCAGGGATGGTGACAATCAAGGTTGTGGCCAAGCATGTTTTAATTGCGGTGATGTGGGGCATTTCAGGAAGTATTGCCCTAAGAACACTCAGGCAAGTGGATGAAAGCTCAATAGTGTGGATAGAGTCCCAGCGTGGATATCGGTACGTCTCATAATAGTTAATGTTATGCTCTATTTGACAGTATTGTCAAAATTTAGCTTCAGGAAATATAGTTGTTTTAGTAGTAAGTAACCTAGATACCCAGTTCTCGATAGAACAAGCCTAACGAAAGCTTCGATATGATAATTGGGATGGACTGGTTGTCGAACAACCCGGCGGAGATTGTCATCCGCGCCCCGACGACGAATGGAGAAATGATTGTGATTCATGGAGCAGGATACGCTCCTACGGATTATCAGACAAAGAAGACACGAAAATTTTCGCACACAGGATGTGTTGCATTCCTGGCTCATGTCGTGGAAAAAGAAGCCGAAGAACCGAAACTCGAAGATATCCCTGTGATTAGAAGATACCCCGAAGTCTTCTTCGAAGACTTGCCGGAATCGTCTCCTCAACGATTAGTCGAATCCCGCGTCGATCTAATTCCAGGCACTGCACCCGTAGTCGTTGCATCGTAGCGACTTACATTTTCGGAGATGCAAGGATTGACAGAGAAGTTTTAGAAATGGGTAGAGAAGGAAGATAACAGACCAAAATTCCCTTTTGGGGTAACCCCATTTCTACCCGTCAAAAAGAAGGATGATGATTTTCAAACAAACATCAACTACCGGGAGCTGAACAAGCTGACGATCAAGAATAGATATCCTCTGCCAAGGATTGATGATCTATTCGACCAACTGCAAGGTCCAAGCTTTTATTCAAAGATCGACCTTCGATCTGGATACCATCAGTTAAGGATAAGGGGAGAGTATCCCAAAGACAAGCCTTCAGAACTCGTTATGGACACTACGAGTTCCTTGTTATGCCGTTTGGCTTGACAAACGCACCTGCAGTCATTATGGACTTGATGAATAGAGTTTGTAAGCCGTACTGGGACAAGTTCGTGATCGTGTTTATCGACGACATCTTGATTTATTCAAGAACAACGGCGGAGCACGAGCCGCATCTAAGAGCTATTTTGGAACTGCTAAAGAAAGAACAGCTGTACGCCAAATTCTCTAAGTGCGAGTTTTGGCTACGTGAAGTCCAATTTCTTGGACATGTGGTTAATGGAAATGGAATCCATGTTGATCCCACAAAGATCGAAACGATCAAGAATTGGGAAACGCCAAGGACGCCAACCGAGATTCGACAATTCTTGGGTTTGGCTGGCTACTATCGAAGGTTCATTGAGGATTTTTCAAGGGTCGCTCAACCATTGACGCTCCTCACCCAGAAAGATAAGAGGTTTGATTGGGGAATCAAACAGGAAGAAGCGTTCCAGATACTGAAGGATAAGCTCTGCAATGCGCCAATCTTAGCTCTACCAGAAGGTACTGATGATTTTGTGGTATACTGCGACGTATCGCGTCAAAGATTAGGTTGTGTGTTGATGCAACGCCAAAAGGTTATTGCTTATGCATCGCGTCAACTGAAAGTGCACGAAAGGAACTATACCACACATGATTTGGAACTTGGCGCAGTGGTATTTGCACTAAAAGATCTGGAGGCACTACCTTTATGGTACAAAGTGTACAATCCTTACAGATCACAAGAGCCTACAGCATATATTCAACCAGAAGGAGTTGAATATGAGGCAAAGACGATGGGTTGAATTGTTGAACGATTACGACTGCGAGATAAAGTATCCAGGGAAGGCGAATGTAGTCGCCGATGCCCTAAGTCGTAAAGAGAGAATCAAGCCCATAAGGGTTAGAGCTTTGGAAATGATTATACGAACCGATCTTTCCTTGCGCATTCGTGCCGCACAAAAGGAAGCTCTCAAGGAAAGGAATCTTGAAGAGGAATATCTCCGTGGGATGGAGAAGCTTTTGGTACCAAACGGGGAAGGAACGTTATGTTTTGAGAAAAGGATTTGGGTTCCTCTGTTTGGTGATTTGGGGAAGGTTATTGTTGATGAAGCTCACAAATCACGGTACTCTATCCACCCTGGAGCGGATAAGATGTACCAAGACCTCAAAGATTTTTATTGGTGGCCTAGGATGAAAGGCGATGTTGCTGTTTACGTGAGCAAATGTTTAACATGCGCTAAGGTTAAAGCGGAATACCAGAAGCCTTCAGGACTTCTGCAACAACATGAGATTCCCAAGTGGAAATGGGAACAAATCTCAATGGATTTTGTTACAAAATTGCCAAGAACGCCAAGAGGCCATGATATGATTTGGGTAATAGTTGACCGCCTAAAAAAGTCCGCACACTTTCTGCCAATCAAGGAGAAAGACAACACTAATAAACTTGCGGAAATTTACATGAGAGAAATTGTCGCACGTCATGGAGTGCCTCTCTCGATCATCTCTGATAGAGACGGAAGGTTTGTGTCAAGGATATGGCAATCCTTCCAAGAAGCTTTTGGCTCACAATTGAATCTGAGCACTGCGTTTCATCCGCAAACTGACGGCCAGAGCGAGCGAACGATACAGACTTTGGAAGACATGCTGAGGGCATGTGTTATGGATTTAGGCGGTAGCTGGGATAAACATTTACCTTTGGTCGAATTTTCGTACAACAACAGCTACCACACCAGTATTGGTGTCGCGCCATTTGAAGCCCTATACGGACGCAAGTGCCGATCACCCCTATGTTGGTCTGACGCAGGTGATAGGCAGCTTGCTGGTCCCGAAATTGTCCAAGAGACGACAGACAAGATTGCGCAAATACTTAAACGCATCAAAGCAGCTCGCCACAGACAAAAGGCCTATGCGGATCCAAACCGGAAACATATGGATTTTCAAGTTGGAGAAATGGTGTTATTGAAGGTATCACCCTGGAAGGGGGTGGCACGCTTTGGAAAGCGTGGGAAGTTAAATCCGCGCTACATTGGTCCTTTCAGAATTCTGGAAAGAATAGGACTAGTAGCATACAAGTTGGACCTACCTGCTGAACTGAATGGTGTTCACGATACATTTCATGTATCCAACCTAAAGGAAAGTCCAACTCAAGTTGACGTTGCCATTCCCATCGACGAGATTCATATTGACGACACGCTCCACTTCGTTGAAGAACCTGTTGAGGTCACGGATTGGAAAGTGAACAAGACCCGCCGGAGCAGTGTCAAGCTCGTCAAAGTTCGTTGGAATGCCAGACATGGTCCTGAATTCACCTGGGAACGTGAGGACCGGATGAAAGAGAAATACCCCCACCTTTTTCCTAAGAACCCTGCTTCTACAAGCAGAACTTAAATTTCGGGACGAAATTTATTTAACGGGGGGAGAATGTGACAACCCGCACTAAACCAGGTATCCGTACGACTTAATTAATGATAAATCACTGCTTAATTACTGTGCTTGTTTGAACTAGCTGATGAACTGCTACTTGAATACTGATACATGAACTTACTTGCATCATACTTGCTTGCTGTCACTACATTATTTACATGCTGAACCTTAGTGACAAACATGATGCACAAAAAGCACAGTAGCACAATACACGGATAACCTACTGAACATGCTGATATAACCAGCATCAGGCAAACACTGCCTCTAAGGCCTGTAAGAGCCTGAAATGTTTTGCTACACTAGTAGTGAGTGTAGGGATATAAGGGTTGTGAAACTGCGTCTCTAGGAATAAGTCACAGTGACCGGATGTGCCTAAAACGTACTTTAAGTACAAAACACAGCACTTTAATAAATAATCCAGCTTCTAGCTGACTAGTAAAGTGCCAAAACATGGGGAAAATACTACTAGACACTTTCTAAAGTGTTGGAATTAAGTTGTGTCACTAAAAATAATATTAACGACACTTTAAATGAATATTTAGCACTTTAACGGATTAATATTCAACCGAACAACCAGACTCTACCCGGAACCTAAAAATATTGCCAATGATATTATTTTCACTTTTCTGAGCTAGTTAGGGTCCCCGAATACCCTAACACCCGTTATAATTTACTACACACTAATAATTAAATTAAACCTCCTAACTAAATTAACTAGCCTAAATATCTAGTTAAATTCCAACCCCATAACCCCTTTTTCTTTTTGGACGGTTCCATGGTGAGGGGACACTCCACACTTCTTTTAATTAATTTATTGGTTTATGTTGGGTAAATGGGTGGCACAATACATGATGGATAAGGGGATATTGGTCTATTTAATTGCATAAGGAATCAGACTTCATTTCACCAAATCACACAACAAAAGACTACTCCCTTTCCCTCTTTGTGTGTTCGGCCGAGACCAAGCACCCACCACCATTCAGTTTCAAATTTCCATCAAGCCATTTCTTATACATCCTAAGGTGTTAGAGGTCCAATAAGCAAGCTCGGTGCACTCGGAAGTTCAAGGACCGCTCTTGTATTCTTTTATCCACCACTTTTACGCCTTTGATCTTCCCTAGCCATGTGCTAGTTGTAAGTGTCTCTAAACACCCTATTGTTCATATCTAAAGTGGTTAATAAGAAATTTAACGGGTAAAAATCATGAACACTAAGATCAAAGTTTAAAAGTCTACTAAAAGTAATAAACATGGTGGTTAATAAATGAATGTTAGTGTAAAACTTTTGAAACTAGTTTTGTTATGATTATTTATTGTTGTTGATTGCTAGTAGTAGTTCGGATCGTCATCTAACCCGGCTAAGTCGTGTTCATGGAGCATGAACTAGTGTATGTTTAAGTGTGAAAATGATTAGATGACGAACACTACTACTTATTAACATGAACTTGTGTAAAAACAATTTTTCTTATGAAAAGGAGTTCTAAACTAGTAGATCTAAAGATCTACAAGTGGTATTTTCGAAGAACCAACCGTAAGACGAAACCATGTTTTAAACCGGATCTTTCCTAAACTAAAGGTGTTTTTGTGAACAACCAAGTGTGTAGACACTTGTGTAACAAAAGGTTTTAACGAAGAATTATTTTTGAGATTTTTGACAAGAAGTTGTAAACTTACACCTTCTTTAAAAATAAGATTTTCGAGAAACCGATTTCAATTATAAAAATAGAAAGATCTATTAAAAATAATGGGGAGTTACTACACACTTTTACACAACCCACAAGTTCATGTGTTCGGGATATTTTTGAACTAGTATAATGTTAGAATATTGTTTGTTGTTGATGGAGAAAATTGTTGGTTGAATTTATAAAAGAAAATGATACGCTTGAAAGCGTGGCCACCTCCAGTTACAGAGGAAACTCTGGCGACATTTTTCTAAAAACCTAACACTTAGAATTATTTACACAACAAGTGTTAGAATTATTTTTGACATGTTTTCGAAATATAAATTTCGCCATGACTTTATTTACTAAATATTCGGAGGTGGGATTTTCACAAAATTTAACGTGATAAATATATATATTTTTCACACACTGTTTATGATTATTTTGTGAAAATACATAAATATTATTTTTAGGAGTAAAAATAATATTTACGAACGTTAACGATTCCAAAATATTACGAACGCTTTCACCATGAATATATAAGTTACATCGGTAATTATATTACCACTCGATTGTTAAAACGTAACTTACGAACTTACGGAAATATGATTTGAACGCACATGTATTAAATTCCCCATCCTTGGGAAGGAAAATAACTACCAAGTATTTACAAAAAGTAAACACGAAATAGTTGTCTAACTATTTCCCAAAGACTTAAACTATAAAGCTAAGGCACGGCCGTCCGTCTAATAGAATTAGCACCTGTAGGTCGTCGCACAGCTGCGTGAGCAGGAGATACTTGGTAGAGACGCTTCACTGTGAGTTCATGTCCCCCTTTTCTCTTAACTGTTTTCAGTTTTTACTGCGGGGGTGAAATACATGTTACTATGATTACGAATGTTTCTTACATGGTATGGTCAGCTACGGAAGGAACTGTTAGGTTATGTGATTGGGTAGGTGAAACCTTAAGAACATTAGTCCTCGTAGTACGATCGAGGGATACGAGTGATAGGCCTATTTGAGCATAACAAACACCACCCATGCGCCCGCAGGTTGGACCATGTGGTGACCTTATCTTAACACCACCCATGCGCCCGCAGGTTGGACCATGTGGTGACCCCGTCTTAACACCACCCATGCGCCCGCAGGTTGGACCATGTGGTGACTTTGTCGTAACACCACCCATGCGCCCGCAGGTTGGACCATGTGGTGACCTTGTCCTATCCCCTCCCATGCGCCCGCAGGTTGGACCATGTGGATACACAATAACTGATATGTTTCCTTATTTGCTTTCATACCAGCGTTTACAAAACATTCATACTTGCAATGATTACAAAGGTTTATTCGCGCGCACATACTAAACGCATGAACTCGCTCAACATTATTGTTGATTTTTCAACTTACATGTATTTCAGGAAATTAACGAGATCTGGCACGGTATGGCATGTTTTCCGCTGCACTAGTTTCCAAGGTCATCCGGGGTTTAGGGGATGTGTCTCTTTCCTGGACAAGACACAATCCTTAAACCATGTTTATGTTATGTTTCATGTTTGTAATGTCTGTTGAACAAGGTTATGGTTGTTAGGGTATGTTCTCGTTAAAACAATGGTACTGTATTTGGTTTTCAAAACTTAATGGATGATCTTGCATGTTTTTAACTCATATAGCTTGGTTATGATTAAGCTATGGTATTAAGAAGTCACACCAAATTAACCACGCTTCCGCAAAGCCAGGGTGTGACACGGGAATCATAACTAGCTCAGAAAAATAAAAATAACGTTTCTTGCAATATTTTAGTGTTCCGGGTAATGTCCGGTTGTTCGGTTAGATACCGTTTCATTAAAGTGCTAAGTTGTTCCGTATAGTGTCCTATATATATCTTTTTGTAACACTTTTAATTCCCAACACTTAGGAAAACATTCAGGACCATTTAGTCAATTTTCTGCACAAGACTAGTATGTTAACAAGCACATGTAAGCATGACGCAGTAATTAGAAAGCAGTTAAGTAATTCAACACAGTCATCAAGCACTTTAATTAACATTAATAAATCGTACGGATACATGTAATTATGAGGGTTGTCACATTCTCCCCTTGTTAAGAAAATTTCGTCCCGAAATTTAGCACGTGGTTACTGAGGAAGCTAGTTGAGTTGCGTGGTTTACTGGTTTTTCCTGGGGTGTCACATCATCCCCCCGTTGGTTTGGAATTTCGTCCCGAAATTCCGTAGTAGCTTCAGCCTCAGTAGTGGTTGCACTTTTCTCAAATAACTGGGGATACTTGTGTTTCATTTGGTCTTCTCGTTCCCAGGTATACTCTGGGCCACGACGGGAGTTCCAACGAACTCGAACAAGAGGTATTCTGGTACGCTTGAGAATCTTAACATCTCGATCAGTGATTTCAACTGGTTCCTCGACGAACCGCAACTGGTCGTCGATTGTGAGCTCCTTAAGAGGAACTATGAGGGTCTCATCTGACAGACACTTCTTCAGATTCGACACATGGAATACGTTGTGAACTCCGCTGAGTTCTTCAGGTAGATTCAACTTGTAAGCGACTTTGCCAATTTTCTCCATGATTTCGAACGGTCCGACATAGCGCGGATTGAGTTTGCCTCGTTTGCCAAAATGAACTACACCTTTCCAAGGTGAGACTTTAAGTAGCACTCAATTCCCAACCTGGAACTCGAGTGGTTTCCTTCGCTTATCAGCATAGCTTTTCTGACGGTCACGAGCTGCCGCCATTCGTTGTCGTATCTGAGCAATCCTCTCGGTCGTATCTACAACAAGTTCTGGGCCAGTGATTTGACTGTCGCCAACCTCTGCCCAACAAAGAGGTGATCGGCACTTCCGTCCGTACAATGCCTCGAACGGAGCGGCCTGGATACTGGTGTGGTAACTGTTGTTATACGAAAACTCCACTAACGGGAGGTGTTTTTCCCAGCCATTACCAAAGTCGATTACACATGCCCTAAGCATGTCTTCAAGGGTTTGGATGGTGCACTCAGATTGCCCATCCGTCTGTGGATGATATGCCGTGCTCATGTCTAATCGAGACCAAAGGACTTGTGCATAGCTTGCCACAATTCAGATGTAAAACGTGAGTCTCGATCAGAAATGATGGAGGTTGGCACTCCGTGCCTTGATACTACTTCCTTTAGGTAGATGTCTGCTAGAGTTGAAAACTTGTCGGTTTCCTTGATAGTCAAGAAGTGTGCAGACTTAGTCAATCGATCCACTATCACCCAAATAGTGTCATTTCCGCGTTGAGATCTAGGCAGGCCAGTAACGAAATCCATGGAAATTTGCTCCCATTTCCATGTCGGGATCTCTGGTTGTTGGAGTAGGCCTGATGGTTTTTGATATTCAATCTTGACTCTCGCACAAGTCAAACATTTACTGACGTAGGTTGCTATGTTGGCTTTCATACTAGGCCACCAATACGTAGTCTTGAGATCGTGGTACATCTTATCCGAACCAGGATGTACCGAATAACGAGACTTGTGCGCTTCATCCATCACAAGCTCGCGTAAGTTTCCGTAAAGTGGAACCCAGATGCGCCATGTTACATAGTAGGCGCCGTCTTCCTTTTGTTCTAACCGCTTCCTCGATCCTCGTAAGGACTCAGCCCTGATGTTTTCTGCTTTCAACGCTTCAACCTGAGCATCTCGTATCTGGGTAGGAAGACTAGATTGGATGGTAAGTTGTAACGCTCGCACACGTTTAGGTATAGTATCCTTTCGACTGAGGGCGTCGGCCACAACATTGGCTTTGCCCGGATGGTACTTGATCGCACATTCGTAATCATTCAAGAGCTCGACCCATCAACGTTGTCGCATGTTTAACTCCTTTTGCTTGAAGATATGCTCGAGACTCCTGTGATCGGTGTAAATGGTGCACTTGGTACCGTACAGGTAATGTCTCCATATCTTAAGTGCGAAAACAACTGCTCCCATTTCCAGGTCGTGCGTAGTGTAGTTCCTTTCGTGAACTTTAAGTTGGCACGATGCGTAGGCAATGACCTTGTCACGTTGCATCAACACGCAACCAAGTCCTTGGATGGAAGCATCGCAATAAACCACAAAATCATCTGTGCCTTCAGGCAATGAGAGGATAGGCGCGCTACAAAGTCTATCTTTTAAGTACTGGAATGCGAACTCATGTACATCACCCCAACGATAGGTGACACCCTTCTGAGTCAGTGAAGTGAGAGGTTGCGCAATCTTTGAGAAATCCTTGATAAACCGTCTGTAATATCCTGCCAAACCCAAGAATTGACGGATTTCTGTTGGTGTACGGGGTGCAGGCCAGTTCTTGATCGAATCAACCTTGGATGGATCTACATGAATCCCATCCTTGTTTACCACGTGGCCTAGAAAGTGGACTTCGCGAAGCCAGAAGTCACATTTCAAAAATTTGGCATACAACTGCTCTGTTCGAAGAAGCTCCAAAATAAGCCTCAGGTGTTGCTCGTGTTCTTCCTGACTCTTCGAATAGATCAGGATATCGTCGATGAAAACTATGACAAACTTATCCAGGTAAGGCTTGCACACTCGGTTCATGAGATCCATGAAGACCGCAGGTGCATTCGTCAATCCGAAAGGCATAACCAGAAACTCGTAATGCCCGTACCGAGTCCTGAATGCTGTTTTAGAGATATCCTCGTCTCGAACTCTCAGTTGATGGTAGCCTGATCTTAAGTCAATCTTGGAATAGAAACTCGACCCTTGCAACTGGTTGAATAAGTCATCAATGCATGGAAGAGGATAACGATTCTTCACGGTCACCTTGTTGAGTTCGCGGTAGTCAATACACATTCTGAAGGTACCGTCTTTCTTCTTCACAAATAACACTGGAGCTCCCCAAGGTGAAGAACTAGGGCGAATAAAACCCTTGTCCAAGAGCTCTTGTAGTTGCGAGGACAATTCTTCCAGTTTTGATGGAGCTAGACGATAAGGTGCACGAGCTATTGGTGCTGTTCCAGGAGCTAGCTCGATTTGAAACTCGACTTGTCAATGAGGCGGAAGACCAGGTAATTCCTCAGGAAATACCTCAGGAAAATCGCTCACAATAGGAATATCTTCAATTCTCTTCTCTTGCATTGATGTGTCAGTAACGAGTGCTAGAATGGCAGTGTGGCCCTTTCGCAAACACTTCTGGGCCTTAAGGAAAGAGATAATGCCCACAACAGCACCACTCTTGTCGCCATAAATCATGAGAGGTTCTTCACCAGAACGAGGAATGCGGACGATTTTCTCCTTGCAAAGAATTTCCGCTTGATGTTGAGATAACCAATCCATCCTAATAACAACGTCGAAACTACCCAGAACGATAGGAATGAGGTCGATAGAAAAGGTCTGATCAGCAAGAACAAGATTACAACCCTTAACTATGTGTGTGGCCTCGAGACTTTTACCGTTTGCTAGCTCTACCGTGTGTTTGGTGTTCAAAAGTGTTGGAGTGCGCTTAAGCATTTGACTAACTTTTAAGGACACATAACTAGTATCGGCACCCGAATCGAATAAAACAGTAACAAAGAAATCATCCAGAAGAAACTTACCCATCACCACGTTGGGATCGTTCCTTGCATCACCCTGACCTAGCACGAAAACACGTCATCGGGCGCCATTGCCATTATTGTTACCCCCATTATTGCCTCCATTGTTGCCTCCATTGTTGTTCCCGTTTCCTTGGTTGTTGTTCTGATTCTGATTCTGATTCAGCTGTGGACAGTGCCTCTTGAAGTGACCCTCAGCACCGCACTGGTAACATCCCTTATTACCCTGTTGGTGTTGCCGTTGGTTCTGTGGAGCTTGTGGCTGCTGTTGTCGATTCTGATTCGCAGGACGTGAGCTCCTGCAATCTTTGGCTTCATGTCCAGGCTTGTTACATCTCTGACAATGACCCTTGCTGCACGCCCCGCTATGGTGCAAATTACATCGATTGCACTTAGGGTGATTTCCCTGTATCCACCCTGACCTTGATTCCCAGAAGAATGCTGACTGGGGCTCTTGTACTCATCTGTCTTTCACTGCTGGGACTGAGACTGAACTGAAGTAGAACCCTTGCCCGAATTTCCATCCCACTTGTGCTTGTTATCACTGGGAGCATCAGAAGTAGTAGTAGCGCTAATGCGCTTGGGCAGCTTGTTCTGCTCAACTGCCTGATCAGTGAGACGATGAGCCAAACGGATGATTTGCTGAATGGTACCCAGGTTAGCTGAAGTCACGTGACTCTGAATCTCTGGTACAAGACCCTTGAGGTACAGCTCAATATGTTTGATGGGAGGGTCCACCATAGTAGGACACAAGATGGCCAGCTCGTTTGACCTCTTCGTATACGCCTCAATTTCAGACCCCGTCATTTTCAGATTGAAAAATTCCACCTCTAGCTTGTGGATGTCTTCACGACTACAGTACTCTTCTTTGATCAAATCTTTGAAGTCATTCCATGGGGTGGCATTAGCAACCGCCAGCCCTAGCAGTTGAACCTGTGCTTTCCACCAGGTTAACGCAGCACCTTCGAGTGTTCCAGTAGAAAATTTCACCCTACGATCTTCAGGGCATTCACACATCTCAAAAACAGACTCAAGTTTCTCAAACCAGTGGAGGAGACCTACCGCTCCTTCCGTGTCGCTGAAGGTACTGGGTCGGCAATCCATGAAGGTTTTGAACGTACATACGGGAGGCTGAGCATGTTGACCTATTGCGCGAGAATAAAAGACAAGGTTAAGCACAAGAGTTGGTTCGCGAGTGTAGGATCTAAACATCCTAGGATAGGTCGAAATGGCAGGTTATACCTCCTGCAGGGACAGCTACGAGTACCTCAGCCACTCGTTCGTTGATTAGAGCCGTCAGCTGGGCTTGAGTCAAGTTCAAACGTCCACTCATGATCTTCACAACGAAGCAACATAAGTGAGAAAAGTGTCGCAAAAGTGCGTAAGCGTGGGACGACAGAAGAGAGTAAGCACACATGTGTTTTCAACAATAGTTGCTACATTTATCTAAGCATACCATGAACAACGTACTATGTAACTAACAGGTAGGTAATATAAACATAAACCATATCACCTAGAATGTTGAGTCTTGCACGTGGAGCGAAGCGTCGTTGTGGATCGTTGAGCACTGTACAGGTTATAGTCTGGTTTTGTCAAAAAGTTTTTCCCTTTTTAAAACCAAGTTCGCTATAACCATTGGCTCTGATACCAAGCTCTTGTGTACTTGGACAACCTCGGTATCTTAACAACGCTATACTACGCTCACGATGGGTGCACTTGCCCAAGTGTGTGTTTAGTGTTAGTAGAATATCATGTTTTATAAATTTAAAACTTGACTAATGCGTAAAAAGGGCTAAAAATATCAATAAAATCATAACACACCTGACGCACACCAACCTCTTCTTGGATAATGGCATTTCTTTTAGGTGCAAACTTTTTCCTTTTCTGATGTATTGGCTTGAAGGACCTGTCAATACCAAGTTTGTGAGTAATAACATCCTTAGAAATACCTGTTATGTCTTCATGTTTCCAAGCAAAGTTAGTTTTTCTTCTCTTCAAGAAGGATATTAAATTCTGCTCGATACTGTCAAGGATCCCGGATCCTATAAAAATCTTGGATTCAGGATCCTCCGAGTTCAGCAGTATATCCTTGACATCTTGCTCTCTTGCCTCCAGGACATCTCTTGGAGGGTACTTTAATTGCTATGCCTCCCTAGGTTTTGAGGTTGGTTTCATTGATGACGTGTAGTAATTTTTGGCTTCTTGTGATCACTTTCAATCTTTACCACCCCCCATGGAGTAGGAAGCTTCACACACTGATGATATGTTGAGGGGACTGGCTTCATATCGTGTATCCATGGCCTGCCAAGGATAACATTACAGCAATATAAGCAATCAATGACACAAAATTTTTGAACATAATTTACTCCCTCTATATAAATAGGAAGTTTGATGTCCCCTAATGTATTCTTTGTCTTTCCACTGAATCCTACAAGGACAGATGATCTTGGGACAATATCAGATTCAGGAATGTTCATTCTTTTAAGGACATCTAACTGGATGATGTTCACTGAGCTTCCTCCATCAATGAGAATCCTGCGAACAAAATGGTTAGAGATAAATAATGTAATAACTAGACCATCGTGGCGAGGATCCTGTATATCCACACGGTCATTCTCATCAAAGGATATGACTTTTTCCTGGGTAAGGATGGAAGTTCGAACAGGTCTGTCCCCATTCTCCATCTTTGTCTCCTTTGCATGTCTCTTACTTGCTGAGAATGAAGTGCCACAGATATCAGAGCCACCGGAGATGAAATGGATAATTTGAGCATCGGCTGGCGGAGGAGGATCCTTTTCAGGAACTTTCTCAGAATCCTGGATCCTTGATTTTTTCCTTCCGAACAACTCCTTCAAGTATCCTTTGCTCAAAAGATAACCAATCTCCTTCCTTAATGCTATACATTCATCTGTGAGATGACCAAAGTCTTCATGATAAGCACACCACTTCGATTTGTCTTTGGTAGCAGCTAGCTTGTCACTTTTTCTCGGCCATCTAGCTTTATCACCTAAGTTCTCCATAGCAAGGATTAGTTCACTATTATCAACAACAAAACAATATTGAGAGATAGGAGGATAATACTCATCATCTTCCTCTTGTTCCACAACATGCACATTCTGGTTGTCAGACTTAGTATATGACTTGGATTTGTTATTCTTGAAATAGGATTCTTGTTTGTCTTGCTTTGAAGATCCTGAAAACCTCTGTTGGATCCTTTTTGATGGGATTTTAACATGTTTATCAAAGCAATTTCATCCATATGAAATAAAAACGCAGCGGAAATAATGTTTTAAAACATGTTACTTTTAAAAGATATAAAACCATTTATATGCAAAATCCCAAAACCCGGATCCATATATGAAAATGCATACTTTCTAACACAACCATAGGGTGTTTAGAATACTACCTTCTTGGAGTAATAGGATGATGAAACGGATGATGTTTCTTGAACGGTTGCCTTCAAGAGTAGAAGGCCTCAAGCTTGTATACCCCAAGCTTCCAACAAACACCACGAGATTAGCTAGGATTTTTAACACCAAAGATCAAAAACCGAACACTTGAAAAACACCCCTTATGACCGAAAATTTAGAGCAAGATTACTAGCTCTCTCCTCCAATTTTTTTGCCATAAAATGTTTATATAGTTATGAGAGATGTGCACCTCTTTTCCACCCAATCAAATGGTCTCTAACACATGCAAGTGCATGAGAGTTCATTGGACCAAAATTGTCTTGGTTAGACCACCCAATCAAATCTTCTCTAGCTTATGACAATTGCATGTCATCCCATTGGACAAGCCATTTTGTGAGTTCCCATGGGGGGGGGGGGGCTAGCTTTATAAAAAAAATCTTTTATAAAATTTAAGTCTTGGTTTATATATATATATATATATATATATATATATATATTTATAACTTTTATAAATATAATACTACATAAATGCAAGACTTTATACAACCTTTTAAAATGTTATTTAACCCATTAAATAACAAAATAAAATATTCTCTCAAAATAAAGTATCCATATAATTTATTAGTTTATCAAGTGTAATTATTTAGAAAACCAATTTCTAAATATTGTAAGTGTTAATATTTTATTTGTTTGATCATATCACAAACAAATAATATAAGTGTTTGTCTAGCTTGTATTTGGGTATGACTCGACTTGGATCATAACGTACTAGCCACATCAATTTAATATGTGTCTTGGGCATACAGAGTCCAACAATCTCCCACTTGCACAAGATACATAGAAGATTGATGCAAGCAGTAAATGACGCCTAACTACGGTTTACTACCCCCAATACGTATGACTATATTTGCCATTCAATAACATCATCCCTTTCAAGTCCCTTACTTGAACATGATTTAGGTGAATCTATCATTTATCCTTTCGTTACAGATGTCATGTTAAATCCAGAGACATAGAGTGATCACTCTCTGTTGATTTAACTTTATCAGGCCTTAGACATCTTACTCTCAACGAATAAGAGGAACAAATCCCTTCTTGACTACATACGTCTCTCACAATCACCTTGTACCACACCTGAGTTTAGCCTTATGTACTGCCTTATTACAGATAACGAAGAACTAGGTCAAGGTATAACACTTGGTGAATATCAAGACCCAATATGTATCTCAGGTCAGAGGATACTATGATATTCGCCTTTACTCAAATTTACTTATGATCAACCACAAACGATTCCATGCAGTAATATTTGATAGCGAGTCTGTCCAATATTTGTATCCCACAAATATCTTTGAACTTTGGCAGCAACACTTTGCTCTATATTCATTCTAAATGAATATCCACCAATCCAAGTTCATAATAGTCTTACATTCATATTTGTTCCCACAATTATGATCGACTACGGACATTTAGAATAATTAACTTATTCACGGATTTAAACATGCTAATATGAAACATAACTCAAAATACCATAAAAGAGTTAAAATAACAATTGTTTCAATATCCAAATACAAAAATAGATCAAATCCAATCACTAGAATATCGAAGTCCTAAGGCACATGTATGACCCTCATGTTTTGCCCTGTCAAGGAGCTTCGTGAGTGGATCCGCAATGTTTTGATCATTGTGAACTTGGCGGATACATATCTTTCCCTTTTCAACTTCATCCCTTATGTAGTTGAACCTCCGCTCGATATGTCTAGTCTTTTGGTGCGCACGAGGTTCCTTGATTTAAGCAATCGCACCCTCGTTATCACAAAAGATCTCTAGGGGGTCTTGAATGGTAGGGACCACCCCTAGGTCGGCTATGAATTTCTTCAACCATGCAGCTTCTTGGGCTGCCAATGAAGCGGCGATGTATTCTGATTCTGTAGTGGACAATGCTACCACGTCTTGTTTTGAGCTCTTCCAAGAGACTGCACCTCCATTTAAAATGAAGACATACCCCGATTGTGATCGAGAATCACTTCGATCGTTTTGGAAACTCGCGTCCGTGTAACCCTTTACAACGAACTCCTCCTCACCAGATCCATATATTAAGAACATATCTTTAGTCCTCCTAAGATATTTCAATATTCTTTTAACAGCCATCCAATGACTGTTACCTGGATTTTGCTGGTATCTACTCGTCATGCTCAAAGCGCATGAGACGTCCGGTCTGGTGCATATCATTGCATACATGATGGATCCTATAGCTGACACATATGGGATTCTTTTCATTTTCTCTTGCTCATCCTTTGAGCTTGGACATTGAGATGTATTCAATATTGTCCCCTTTTGAATAGGTACAAAACCTCTCTTAGAGTTCTCCATTTGGAACCTATTCAAGACTTTGTCAATGTATGCACTTTGGTTTAAACCTATCAAGCGCCTTGATCTATCCCTATAGACCTTTATTCCCAGAATGTAGGCTACTTCACCAAGATCCTTAATGGAAAAACAACTTCCAAGCCAAGATTTTACACCTTCCATGGTTAGAATGTCATTCCCAAATAGTAGAATGTCATCGACATACAGTACTAAGAAAGTGATGACGCTCCCACTAGCTTTCTTGTACACACAAGCTTCATCGCCGTTCTTGATGAATCCAAAATTCTTAATTTCTTCATCAAAACGGTGATTCCAACTTCTAGATGCTTGTTTCAATCCATAGATTGATTTCTTTAACTTGCACACTTTGTTAGGATGCTTTGGATCGACAAAACCTTCAGGCTGAACCATATAGACATCTTCATCAAGATATCCACTAAGAAAAGCCGTTTTGACATCCAATTGCCAGATCTCATAGTCATAATATGCAGCTATGGCAAATAATATCCTGATTGACTTTAGCATCGCCACAGGCGAGAAGGTCTCATCATAATCAATCCCTTGAGTTTGAGTGAAACCTTTTGCTACAAGTCTTGCTTTATAAGTATCCAAGTTACCATGCATATCTGTTTTCTTCTTGAAAACCCACTTACTTCCAACTACTTTGGAGTTGAGTGGTGGCACAACCAATTCCCAAACTTGGTTGTCATACATGGATTGCATCTCTATGTTCATGGCTTCAAGCCATTTGTCGCAATCGGATTTTGACATTGCATCATGGTATGTGGTTGGTTCATTTGAATCTACCACGTAGCATCCATCCATGAAAAATCCATATCTTTCAGGTGGATTACTAATTTTACCAGATCTGCGAACATTTTGTGTGTTCTGATCAACATCTTGATCGTTTTCAACAACCTCTTGTTGAGTGCTAGTATCAACCAAACGTGTATCGTCTTGTGGTTCTTGATCCTCCTCAAGTTCCACTATTCTATCACTAGTTCCTTCCATAAGGAACTTAGCTTCTAAGAACTTACCCTTTCGAGCAACAAATACCTTTTGCTCGGTTGGATCGTAGAAATAATATCCTATATCATCTTTAGGATATCCTACAAAGATACACTTAGTGGATCGGACTTCTAATTTATTTGGGGTGTATTGCTTAACATAAGCTTCACAACCCCAAACCCTTAAGAATGATAATGATGGAGGGTTTCCATGCCATATTTCAAAAATTGTCCTTTCCACTTTCTTGGTTGGGGCCATATTTAGTATACGGACTGCGGAGAGCAAAGCGTAACCCCAAAACGATAGAGGTAATGTGCTTCTAGCCATCATAGATCGAACCATATCTAATAGAGTTCGATTTCTCCTTTCCGACACACCATTGTGTTGTGGTGTTCCAGGTGGAGTAAGTTGTGAGATAATCCCACAACTTCTAAGATGATCTTGAAAAGCACCACTAAGGTATTCACCTCCTCTATCGGTACGAAGGACTTTGATTGTTTTCTTGAGTTGATTTTTAACTTCACTTTTGAAGTCTTTGAACATTTCAAATGCTTCATCCTTGTGTCTTAGTAAATACACATAACCATAACGACTATAGTCGTCGGTAAAGGTAATGAAGTATCTTTCACCATTCCTAGTCATTGGCTTAAAAGGACCACATACATCTGAATCTATAATACCTAGTAAGTCTTTAGCCCTTTCAAAAGTTCCACTAAAGGGTGTCTTGGTCATTTTGCCTTGTAAACAAGATTCGCATACATCAAATGACTTATCTTCATTTGTATTCAGAAGACCATTTCTTTGAAGTGTATGCATGCGATTCTTGCTTATATGTCCAAGGTGACAATGCCAAAGATAGGAATCACTCAAATCCATTTTGAGTTTCTTGTTGGTTACTTGGTACATTGAGCTATCATATGATGTGTTATCATGATATAATTCATAAATACCATTTAAAGACATAGCTTTAAAATAAAACACATCATTCATAGAAACATAAATGTCTTGGTTAACAAATTCAAAATTAAAACCACATTGTCTTAAAAGGAAACTGAAATTATGTTCCTAGTTAAACTAGGAGCATACAAAACATTCTTCAAAATAACTTCCAAACCACTTGGAAGCTCTAAAACGTAGTCTCCTTGAGCTTCGACTTCAACCTTTGCTCCGTTGCCCATGAAGAGACTAGCGTCTCCCTTCTTATAATGTTTATTTCTTTTGAACCCCTGCAACAAATTTCAAATGTGAGTTCCACATCCGGTATCTAGTACCCATGTGTTAGAAGAAATAACATTAAGCTCAACATGTATCATAAAGATAGTACCTGAGGTTTGCCCTACATCCCTCTTGTTTTTCAACTCCTTGAGATAGGTTGGACAATTTCTCTTCCAGTGTCCTATCTCACCACATTCAAAACATGGGTCATTCGTAGCAACCTTTTGCTTCTTCTCCTTCGGTTTGGCGGGTTCTACTTTAGCTTTTCCCTTTCCTTTTCCCTTGACGTGTCCCTTTCTTTTAGCATAGTTTGCTTTAGAGTCGGGGTGGGGCCTCTTCTTGTTGCCTCCTTCATTGATCGCTAGGACGGGTAAAGCCTTTTTTCCCATTCCTGCTTCGGCCGTCTTGAGCATTGCATGAAGTTCACCAATGCTCTTGTCCCATCCATTCATGTTGTAATTCATTACAAAGCTTTCAAATTTCTTTGTTAAAGAGTTGAGGATCAAATCCGTAGCCAACTCTTTAGAGACGGGACAATTTAGCCTTTCGAGGCGATCAATGTGGCTTTTCATCTTGAGAACATAAGATGATACCGATTGGGTTTCCTCCATTCGACATGTGTGAAGCGCCCGAACAGTTTCGAAGCGTTCTACCCTTGCTTGTTGTAGGAACATTTCCTTTAACTAGGTAATCATGTCGTATGCCCCGTGGTGTTCAAAATCCTTTTGAATTTCGGGAATCATAGTTCCCAACATGAGGCATGAGGCTTGCATGGAGTCCTCGGTATACTTAACCCAATCGTTGTAGGCTTCCACATCTTCCACGTTAGGTTCATCGGGAATAGGATCGTCCAACACATAGGATATCTTTTCTTGCTTGAGAACGATTCTCAAGTTTCGAAACCAATCCATAAAGTTGTTATGGTTGAGACGATCCTTTTCAAGGATGGTTCTTACTGATAGGTTTCGGACGGTTTGGTTAATCGTGTTTGCATTGTTAGCGGCCATCTACAAAATTTAACAAGTTCAATTTAGTATTTTCGATATTATTATATTTTAATTATTAATACCCTTTTGTGTCTTTTAAAGACAATTAATAATTAAAATCTAGAATCCAACGTTACATTTAAATATTGGTTAGGTGACCTTTATCCCTCTATTTAAATTAACAAGGTAGTCAACGTTTGACAATTGCAACTCTTTGCAATTTCTAGCCATATGGGATCGGTTAAACATTTTTATGTTTAGTTGGCATGTTTAATCCCATCAACACCTTTGTTCCCCATGCTTCGGTGACCCTAAGTTCATGGTTTCCAAATCAAGTCGTCCAACTTACACACACGTGTGAGTTTATACACATAAGTGGTTAGGTGACCTTTATCCCACAAACATGGTAAACCCACCTCGAACATACAAGTTCCCTCAAATGTGGTTAGGTGACCTTTATCCCACAATAAGAGTTCCCAAGTGTTTCGAGTGTTGTATAAAAGGATGGTGTTTGACTTGTTTTATAAAAGGGTTTTTAATATTTCAAAATTCTAGTTTAGAAAATATTATGTACCATACATTTGCATGCATTCAAATCAATGGTACTTTAGTGAAAACTAATTTTCAAGGTTCTTTTTAATAAAACCCATTTTATTATAAAAATCAATAATTTTTAATAAAACCTTTTATTAACCATTCTAATGATTTTGTTAAGAACCAATTTTACGTTTGTTGTTGATTATTAGTTTGTTAAGTCATGCATATCGACATATCATCTAAACAACAAAATAAACAACCACACAAGCATAACATACATAACAATAGGTGCATAACCATAGCCAACTATTTTGACAACACTTGTTAGCTGAAACAAGTGTGCCAAAAGGTCCTTCCTAAGGGGTGAAAAATGACACAAGCGATGTGTCGTTGAACTCCCACTTGATCCCGCATCCAAATGCTTCAAGTCTCCTTCTTGTGTTGTGATTTCTCCACCTTATTTGAGCTTCCAAAAGTCTTTTATATTCAGCTCCAAACTCTTTTGGACTTTAAAATGTGTTTTGGTTATCGGGTTAAAATCCCGTTGAGAACGATGAAGTTCTTTGGACCGAATATTATGGTCCAAACCAAAACCGCATTTTTGTGTGCATCTTCTTTTACAAAATATATCCTAATACATTTTTTCTAGTAAAATAAAATACACCTAATCTATTTATTTTACATACCAAATGAAAATAAATAAATTACATATCTTACAAATGGAAGAACAAAATAATAATTATTACAACCCATTGAAATAATAAATAAAATAAATCACAACACAATCATTCAACACAAGGTCATGGCTAGGTCATATGCACCAAAATATATATCCAAATATATATATATATTAATTTCAAGAAGCATAAAAAAATGGTTCCCTTTTAATAACCATTTTCGGCTATGTCCAAAAAACCGAAAATGTAAGTTTTGTCCAAACAAACAAATCATCCATATGAAATAATTTTTCAAGATTCTCTTATGCATGTAAGAAAATAATCTTGAAAAAACCAAGGGATAACCATGTTAAAATTTTCGGCCATAGGGTTTTATTCAAACCCGAAACCCGAAAATTTTAATCTATTGAAGCATGCACTCATATAAGCGGCTCTAGATGCCATTGATGGGATTTTAACATGTTTATCAAAGCAATTTCATCCATATGAAATAAAAACGCAGCGGAAATAATGTTTTAAAACATGTTACTTTTAAAAGATATAAAACCATTTATATGCAAAATCCCAAAACCCGGATCCATATATGAAAATGCATACTTTCTAACACAACCATAGGGTGTTTAGAATACTACCTTCTTGGAGTAATAGGATGATGAAACGGATGATGTTTCTTGAACGGTTGCCTTCAAGAGTAGAAGGCCTCAAGCTTGTATACCCCAAGCTTCCAACAAACACCACGAGATTAGCTAGGATTTTTAACACCAAAGATCAAAAACCGAACACTTGAAAAACACCCCTTATGACCGAAAATTTAGAGCAAGATTACTAGCTCTCTCCTCCAATTTTTTTGTCATAAAATGTTTATATAGTTATGAGAGATGTGCACCTCTTTTCCACCCAATCAAATGGTCTCTAACACATGCAAGTGCATGAGAGTTCATTGGACCAAAATTGTCTTGGTTAGACCACCCAATCAAATCTTCTCTAGCTTATGACAATTGCATGTCATCCCATTGGACAAGCCATTTTGTGAGTTCCCATGGGGGGGGGGGGGGGCTAGCTTTATAAAAAAAATCTTTTATAAAATTTAAGTCTTGGTTTATATATATATATATATATATTTATAACTTTTATAAATATAATACTACATAAATGCAAGACTTTATACAACCTTTTAAAATGTTATTTAACCCATTAAATAACAAAATAAAATATTCTCTCAAAATAAATTATCCATATAATTTATTAGTTTATCAAGTGTAATTATTTAGAAAACCAATTTCTAAATATTGTAAGTGTTAATATTTTATTTGTTTGATCATATCACAAACAAATAATATAAGTGTTTGTCTAGCTTGTATTTGGGTATGAATCGACTTGGATCATAACGTACTAGCCACATCAATTTAATATGTGTCTTGGGCATACAGAGTCCAACACTTTTTTCATCCTCTAAACGGATGAACTTAAGGGCCATGTTCCTTATCTCATCTAGGTTCCTACAAGGTGTCATAACAAGATCATTATAGAATTGAGAATCCTTAAGTAAACCCATTTTAAAAGCTTCAACAGCAGTAGCAATATCTAAGTTAGGGATTTCTAAGGATTCCCTACTGAACTTAGTTATGTAATCCCTTAATGATTCATTATGATCTTGGGTGACCCTATATAAATCGCTAGTTAACCGTTCAAATCTTCTACTACATGAAAATTGACTATTGAACAAGTTAACTAAATTAGAAAATGAAGTAATTGAATAAGGAGGAAGACTTAGCAGCCATTTCAGAGCCGATCCAGTCAATGTGGATCCGAAACCCTTGCAAAGACAGGCTTCTTTTAACATTTCTGGAATGGGGTTGATCTCCATTCTCTCCCTGTATTGTGCTACATGCTCTTCTGGATCGGTGGTACCATCATAGAGCTTCATATTGGGTGTTTGAAATCGCTTTGGTATCTCAGCATTACATATGGGTGGTGCAAAGCGAGACACCTTGTGACTCCCATCCGGGATCTTAGGAATGGGTTTTTCCACTCCCTGGACACTGGATATCATATCCTTGAGTTTTTGCAACTCCCTAGCCATAGCCTGGTTGATCCCTGGTTCCTGCATAAGACCATGGTTAGTATTATAAGATGTATTGAAAGTGTTACCTCCTGACTGGTTCGAGGCCGGGATTCCAGATGTGAATCCAAATTGAGGCAACTCTGGTGCAACTGTGGGACCAGGTGAAGCAATAGTCTGAATAGGAATGAAGTCTCCCACATGAATCTCAGAACTTCTGGGTTGTTAACTCCCCGAGGATCCTTGATCCTGAAAGATGTTGGATCCAGGGTACATTGGAGCTGAAGGTCTTGGAAGATAATCCATGGATCCTTGAACCTGCGATGAGGATCCTTGATGCTGAGGGTAGGATCCTTGAACTGATAACGTCCCCATGTATCCTCCCGAACTAAATAAGGATCCTTGATGCTAGAGGGAGGATCCTTGAGGCTGAAAAGAGGATACTGAAGGCTGGAAGTAGGATCCTTGAGCCTGTGTCATAGCCGACGACCCATACTGCATACTTGATGATCCTCCATGATGCTGGACACCTGATGCTTTGGAATGCTAGATAGTTGTTGGTGAAGTCGTGAAATCCAATGATCTGGGCATCAATGGAGAGTGACCCTCCGTTGATTTCTTCAATTTCTTGATTTCATCAATCTCACGAAGGATCCTGTCGTTAGTTTCATCCTGCTGTTGCAGGTATCCTCTCATCTGCAAAATCAAAGAGTAAAGATCACTGTTAGTAGGTGTAGAGGAAGAAACATCAGTAGTTGCTTTTTTGAAAACGGGGGTAGGCTTCTTTCCAGCATTTTCAGCATTCTTATGAGATGCAGAAGGAGCAAGAGGCAGTGGTGGAATGCCCTGTGATGAAGTGATCGCTGACATGGAGCTTGAAGTGTTTTTCCCCTGAGAAGCCATGTGGTTGAAGGTAATGAACAAAAACAAATGAAATGAACAGAATTTTCAAAGATGAAGCACCAATTGCCCTACGGTGGGCGCCAAACTGTTTTGGTCAAAAATCACGCAAGGATAATGTAACAAAATCTGATTTTTGTGAGGTTGGATGCTTGGTTAAATGAACAAATGTAAGAACAATTATCTAAGTGAAACGACAATGAACACAAGGATTTATACGAAGAAAAAGCCCTTGATCAATGAATGATCTCCGGCATAAAAAAACCTCGGATAGTGAAAACTATCACTATCGACTATATTGATAAAAAAAAGTTACAACTTTGGATGATAACAAGCTCGATACAACGAATTCTAGTATGAATGTGTGTGTTCGCCAATGTATTTCAGTGAGTTCGAGTGAGAGCAGTTGTGTTTTCCAAAATGAGCTTGCTACCCCATCAAAAAATAGAAAATATCCTAATAACAAACTATCCGAAAATCTCGCAAGCCATCCACGATCACCATTAACGGTCATCAGCTCCATGCATGTGCATAAATAGAAGCATATTCCTCCGAGATTCTCTTCATGACTCAGTCCACAAATGCCTGCAATCGTAAACTGAAAACACAAGTAACAATTGTTAGAAACATAAACAATAGTAAGGATCCTGGATCCTCAGACTCCCTGCATTATCCGTTAAGGATCCGTGATCCAGTCCCAGTCTCAGGATAAATGATCCTTAATATAAAATCCATGCCCTAACAGGGTGCGACCGCCCACCCACACCAGTGGGTAGGTCCGCCCCTGCCACAGCCTCTGGGGCTAGGGAACAAAAAATATTAAAAGCAAATGAGATAAACACATGTTGATTCTCTAAACAAGTTTTCTCGTGTTTAGCGACCTTGCCTGATTCCGCCTTCAATGCTGCCTGGTCAGCAACAAACCCATTATCTCTGAACCCAACAAAAGGGGACACTCTTGTAAGCAATGTTGTAAGAATCGTTAGGCGCTAGTCGGTCATTGGGGTACTGACTAGCAATTAATCGGGATTAATCATATTAGGATTTTTATATGTAATATTTAGTGATACACACACACACACATTTTTATTTGTAGTTTTTTAAAGTAAACATGTTTTAACCCTTCATTGACTCATTTTTTAAAGTAATTCACAAGAATTTATAAGGTTTGGTCAAAATTTGGCTTGGATTTGGTCAAAATTTGGTCAGAATATGACCGCATTGACCGCCTAGCGATTAATCGGTCATTAATCGATGAACCTTCAATTAGTGATTAATCGGCGACTAATCGGAGGCTAGTCAGGATTTTTACAACCATGCCTGTAAGATCCACACAAATGTGTTTTCTCCTGCCCACCCAAACACAAGAATATCAGCTGACCGAAAAGTAGAACTCCCATCGAGCAGATCCGTCAGAAAGTTCACCGGAGCCTTCTTTTGCCGAAACCCCTACGCGCTTTAGAACATCACAAAGAATATACCTAACCAAATATCACAAAGAATATCCCTAACCATATCATGCTTGTATTTAAATTAGACAACTCCTTGAATGGTCCCAAATGGAAAAGACAAAAATTGGAGGTAGATTATATTTATTTATTTATTTATTTATTTATATATTAATACAAACTTGTCATGAATAGTACTTTTCTAATAAGATTTTTTGGTTTTAAAGTTGTTTTTCTTTTCTTAGTTGATAATATTTTTGTTTTTAATAATGTTTTTCATTTCTTTGTTGATAATATTTTATTTAAGCAAATAAGAAATTTAATTTTTAATAATGTTTTTCTTTTCTTAATAATATTTTCTTGATCATATTGTTCATAATATTTTATTTGATTGCTATTCATCTAATAATTTGCCCTCATTAACTTTTTTAAATCAAAGTAGGTAGTTGTGTTTAGTTTTTATTACTTAGACATTCTGATATAAATTTTGTTTGAACCAATACTTTGATTAACCGAATGATTCTAATTGAACAACATAGGTAGCAGTAGTATTACTGTTAATGGAAACGCTACCCATATTCGATTTTTTTGTTTTTAATCGATGTAAATCGCTTGATGTAAAGCACATGTTGATATCTTTGGGCCTACCACAAATTTATTTTTTGGGCTCTCTTTCGATAGCTATAGCGAGTGTTTGTATTGTAGCTACCGATTGAGCTCTTGTCGCGTAGCGTGGGGGAAATCACACTAGTTATACCAATGACTCACGAATTGTCAGATTATGGTAGTTGTGTAACAAGCTGTTAATGGACACCCACCCGAACTAATGATATGATGTTTTTTTAGAGAAAGAGCATCAACCGTAAGAATGCGCCCCCATCTTTGCTCTCCAAGCAAAAATATTAACGTTGATAAGCACCCACCTGCTCCATTCTAAATCATTATAGTTTGTAACACAACATGTTCAATACACAATGATCTTAATGATTTAACACAAAAAAAGGCCATTAGAATCACCAAACCATCTCCATTTGTCTTTATAGCCGGATATCAAAATCTGGTTCGACATGTTAAAGCACTCTTGTAGTTCGTGTAACATGTTTTTTTTTTAAAATTAAACTTCATTAAAACACACCTTCGACAACGGGCAAAAGGCCAAATAAAACAACACCCCCGACCAAAACGGGCAAAGGGCAAAAAATTACAACATATACAAAGGATATTTACACCACTCCGTCCAATTAATATACTTACAAGACGATCGATTTTTAACCTAAGCAAAGCCTCTCGATTTTATCTCCCCCATAAATTTTTGCGGACTTCGCCTGATCTGGTTGAAAACCAACTCGTTCCTTCCTTTCCAAATGCACCAACACGAAATAATAACCAGGCCAAGAATAGTCTTTTTCGCTTTCTTTCCCACCTGAAGGGAATTGTGGATATCCAATATGTCTTTGAAGTTGAAGACGAAGATCAGAGGGGTGTTGCACCATGCACTGACAGCCGACCACACCCGATTAGTCACTGAACACGCAGTAAATGAATGCTCCACCGTTTCCTCATACTCGTCGCAGAAAGGACACATATCCGATGTAATATCCACATTCCTTCTTCTCAAGTTACCTCTTGTTGCAAGCCTATCCAAGTTGCCTCTCCATGCCATTATATTACATTTGAGAGGCACCCATTTACACCAAACGAATTTAGAGAGATGGCTAGTTCCTCTTTCAGTAATTAAAGCCTTTTTAACTAACTTCACCGAGAAACCTTCCTAATTGCCATCGTTCTAATACCACGAATCCTTATCATTGGAAAGCCTCACCATGTTGAGAACATCTTGATATTTCTGTCATTCCTTAAGCTCAACATCACACTCTGGCTGTCTAGCCCAATTCCATGAAAAACCTCCATTTCCTTGGTACGCTTCTATTCTATCCGCAACCCTGCATATTTTAGACACTTCCAAACCGAACAGATGTGGCCATCTTTCCATGAAAGAAAGATCTCCCAAGTAACATATTTTCTCGAAACACTAACAAGTCAAATTAATAACCACCCTTTAAGTTGGTAATATTCTAACACCAATAATTGTCATTAACTATGTATGATCAAAACTATTAATCTTTAAAACTGATGTTATAAACAACACCTTATAATCATAATAGTACTAGAATACTACAAACGAGAGATGTAAGAACCAAGAACCATAGCAATACTATTCTGTACCGAACATATAAATAATAGTACTAGAATACTACAAACGAGAGATGTAAGAACTAAGAACCATAGCAATACTATACTGTACCGAACCGAATTTATTGATCCCGAAAAACACCAGAGATGGGTACCAAATTGGTACCGAAATTCAATCATATGGTACGGTTCGGTACTTGTATTTTTTGGTACCCAATACCGATTGCTCATCCCTTATCCCTACTTGGAACATCCGTGATTCTTCTATAAATGGTTCGACAAATTGGACAAATGCATGTATCTCGATCCAAACATCCCCCAAACTCACCATATACACACAATCATGTATCGCGGTTCCAATATATGTGTCGGTTCTTACTAGTATCAAGACCATCAAATTGGGGATGTGGCGCGTTTGAGTAAGCATGTGAAGATCCCTTAAGCATGAAACTTACTTAAATTCACACGATATAATGATACAAGGTATTTTTATAAGACGGTATTCGACAATGACATAACGAAAAACCAAAAAATAAAAGAAAACACCCTCGTTCTTCAACTCGATCTTGGATTGTTTTCTCTTGTATGATTCTTATTCTACTTTATATCTTAAAAGGCAATAACCAGTAATGAAAAGTTCAACATTCAACAAGCTTGTTTTAACCCACAAATTACTTAAATCAAGTGATGCATAGAACAATAGAGTAACAAAGATATTTTAATTTGGTAGAGAACTAATAGAAAATAAAAGAGGATGCCACCCATTTTCATGTCTTAAACCTGATTATAGTCATCTAATTGCCCCAAGTAAGTCCGCTCCTTCTAGCTCCGCACTTTGCAAATTCTACAAAAGGGTATCATAAACATTTGTCATTAATAATGAAAATGAAATCTCTGAAGTGAATTTTTGAGGTTTGTTTGAAAGCTGATGTGGCATGCGGAGCCCGAAGGTTTTTGGTGGTTTGGAATTTGGTAGCATTGGAGATGCTGTTAGACATTTTCATAAAGTACAAGATATCAATGGTACTTACTTTCGAACGGCTAAGATCAACACGTCGAAGATTTGCACGCTTAAAATTGGCATTAATCAAATCGGCACCCTACAAAAGTAGACCAAATATAAACATACAAGTATAATCCAAAATTGACATAAACCGTAATTATGTCATAAACCATTAAATTGGCTCGTTCCAGATTGGCTCCCTCCAACTTGGCTCCCTCCAAATTGGCTAGTGTGAGATTTGCAGACTGAAAGTATATAAATAAATAAAAGATTTAGAACCGAGAAACAAAGTCTGCACCCTTCAAATTGGCATTATTGAATAATCCGAAATTGCCATAAACCCTAAACCCTATATATTTAATAAACCTTTAAATTGGCTTCTTCCAGATTGGCACCCACCAAAGTCGCTTGTGTGAGATTAGCGGTCTGAAAATATAAAAACACACGAAGGATTTAGAACTGAGTGACAAACTGTGCATTTAATCCAAAGTCGAACGTACCTGGAGACGTGCAGATCGCAGGTCTGCACCATAGAAATTACAATTTTCCAACCTAGCACCTGCAAATATTAAAAAATAATAACTTTAAAAGTAGATAAACGAGCTTAATTCCCATTCAAAATACTTAAAATTTCTTATCTACCCATTTCATTAAATACAAATTATAATATGACCACGATACCGTTTCGATTCTCATTACACTATAAACTCTAGTAATGCAAGTTTTAAAGGAAAGCCTTATATGTCGTATATTTACCATAAATATGATATTATACCAAGTTTTGAGGGAATGTACAAAATTAGACCTAAAAATGAATTTAATAAATTGAAAAGAAGAGATTTTTGCCTTGTAAGTTTGCACTTAGAAGATTAGCGTGCATAAACGAAGCTCCCATAAGACCAGCCCCTGTGAATCATAATTTACCATGTCATATAATTTACCCAAAATTTGACACAATGAAGAATTTTAGCACCTGAGAAGATAACATTTTTGAGGCATGCATAGCTAAAATCCGCACTCCACAAGGCCTACATAAGTTATAATCGGAAAAACATGTTTAGTAAAACATTCACAACTGTTAGCATATTTTGACTTTCTATTTTATAACTTCATGTCGATATGTCATGCAATACTACTCATGATATGATATCTTCCAATTTTATAACTTATAAGATACATGATTTGACAATTAATCTTGAGTGACATAACAAGATGTATTTGATCATACCAATTTCGAAAGATCAAGCCCAGAGAGATTCACTCCTCTTAATCTGACACGTCCATCCTTTGTAGAGTGTATACATTTGATAATATCAGTTCGTGTTAATTCTTGCCCATCCTTCTTTTTATTCAAGACCTCATTAATCCTGTCCACCAATCCCTGAAATAGTCAAAAGGACTATTCTATTAAGTACCATACAAAACTTGATTTTAGATAGAATCAATTCTTTTATCAAAAGAAAGCTAATAGGGGTGCAAACGAGACGAGCCGGAGTTCGATCTCGGCTTGTGAGTAGTTTTTTATTCTGGGTCTTCGCTCATTTATTATTTTTTATAAGTCTATAATAAATTCAGGAGTAAAGTACACCGATGGTCCCTGTGGTTTACAAAAATTTTGGATTTGGTCCCTAGCTTTTCAAAAGTACACAGATGGTCCCTGTGGTTTGCAATTTGTAACACATTAATAGGGCTGTTCAAAAAGCCCGCGGCTCGTGGCTCGCTCGAAGTTCGCTTGGAAAAAACTCGGAAATAGCTCGGTTCAAAATCGGCTCGGTTTTAAACGAGCCGAGCCCATCGCTCGTTAGCTGGCTCGTTGACTAGCTCGTTTGGCTCGTTTAAATTAAAGCTCAAATTTATATTTATATATATAAGATATATAATTTTTTCATACAAAATTATAACTTGAATTGTTTTATCTTTGATATATTATATACGATATGATTTGTATATATTATATATGTTTTGTTTACTTTACCCAGTTTGACATCAAACAATTTAGAGAAAAGAAAACAAAGCATGTTCATTCCACTTGACACTTCAGAAACCCTAAGTCCTAAATGAGATTGTTAGAAACGGCCGCTCACTTCACCGAGAGTCTACACTCCTCATCTCACTTCTCCCACTATCACAATGTGCTTTTGACCATTTCCACAGCCACAACCCTTTGCCGACCAACAAGACAAAAACGAGCGAGCCAAGCCAGCTCGAAGTTCATACGAGCCGAGCCCGAGCTCAAATTTTCAGCTCGATTCATGATTTCGAGCCGAGCCGGCTCGTTTAAAGTTCGAGCCGAGCTCGAGCTGCCCCTGGTTCGGCTCGGCTCGGCTCGTTTACAGCCTTACGCATTAAGTCCCTAGCCAACAAATCTAAAGGTTTTAGCATGTCCATGTTAGGGACCAAATTCGTTACAAAGTGTAAACCACAGGGACCATCTGTGTCTTTTGACAAAAGTTGGGGATAAAATACGTCACAAAGTGCAAACCACAAGGACCATCCGTGTACTTTTGAAAACTAGACACTAAATCCAAAATTTTGGTTAACCACAGGGACCACCCGTGTACTTTACTCTAAATTTAGTATGATCCTAGTATTACTCATCAAACTTAAGCTAACAAGGGAGGCTTGGGCTCGGGCACGTTTAATAAACGAGCTTTTTTTTGGGCCCGAGCTTGTTGAAGCTCAGCTCGATTCATGCTTTTACCAAGACGATCTCGAGTAGCTCACAAGCAGCTTGACTCGTTTACACCTCTACTTGCACGCTAACGTATAAGGGAATGTAACGACAAAAATGACTTACAAGAAGCTGATAGTATTCCGCTTCCCGCAAAAGCTCTGAACACTCTAAATCGGACAAGTTGGAAATGGGAACCACACCATCCCTCAACCAGTTTAAAATATGCCGAAAGTGCATCCCATCCCTGTCAACAAACACATACCCCTACAAAACAGAATCTCAACCAAATTTTATATGGTAATCAACAATAGAAAAATGAAATGCAGCCGATCTTGCAACCAAACACGTTGTATACCAGTTTCGACTGCATACTCACCGTATCAGAGTCCTTGTGAACGGTGTGGCGACCACTGAACATGGCGGCAAGCATCGAATGAGGCTCCCTATTAGTTAGCGTATCAACAGTTGTGCAAAACATGCTTCCACCTGTTTCGGATACAAGATTAAACCAAACAGTTATGCAAAACATGCTTCCACCTGTTGAGATTATGCTTAGATCTTCACTTCATGGGTCGGAATAGCCGTAGCGGCCTACCCAAGTCAGTTTTTTCGGTGATCAGATATCTACTAACCCAACAATACAGCTGTAAACGAGCCAAGCTACTTGCGAACTACTCGAGCTTGGATCGAAAAAAAGCTAGAAACAAGTCAAGTTTAAACAAGCTCGAGCCTAAACCTAAAAATAAGCTTGTTTAGTAAACGAGCCGAGACCCAAACTTCTTTTTTTTAATTATATATACACAGACACATATACATATAGAGGCCGGTTATTGTACAAATTGCCTTAACGTACGCTGCGTACGAGATGCAGTATCAACATGCGAGTTTTTTTTTTGAACATGCGATTTTGGTTTTTTTCAGCAACATGCGATCTTTGGTTTTTTTCAACATGCGAGATTTCCTTTTTGGGGTTATAACATGCGAACTTGCCATAGCATACGCTTCGTACATTAAGGCATTTTGTACGATACATTTTTTCTATACATATATATCTAAAATAATTATTATAACTAATATAAATAAATTTAAAAATAATAAACGAGTGAGCCCTAGCTTGAAAAACTATTTATGAGCTCGAGCTTTAGAAACAAAGCTCAAATCGAACCAAGCTCGAGCTCCTTGGGTTTGGGCCGCTTGCTCGGTTGCACCCCTAGTTGCAACCGGGGTGCAACGGGTAAAACTAAAAGCTACATTGAGGTTTTTTAGGTAATCAGGATCACGAAAAGGTAAAGCACTGAAAATTCATACTGTTTTTTTTTTCTTTCTTTCTTTCACTTTGTTCTTCAAATGCAACATGTACAGGTAAATTGATCTTTTTTAAATAAGTTCAGAATTAGGGTTAACCTATAGATTACCTGACATTATGAAAGATATATTCGTATAATGCAGCAAATATAAACAAATAATTAAGTGATAACCTAATGAATCGATCAAATAAAGAGCCAAAATTCAGATAATTACTAGTGAAATAGGAACTTAGAAAGCAAGAAAATGTGATATAATTATGACCTATATTGAGACGAACAATTGAAGAATTAGAGTCAGAGTCCATGGCAACCGATGAAGACCAACACGCAATTTTTGGTACAACTAGATAGATACACACCCAATATATATAAATGTTAGAGAAAATTACAAAATTAGCCAAGAAAAAAAGTCAAATTACCAATCTAGCCACCTCATGCGTCCTTGGAAGGCCACTCACATATCCCAAGTCTTCTGATGCGTCTGCATGGCCAAGTATTGCGTCCGCCAATCCCCAACTGACACGTGGAAAGACTCATCCCATCTCACACATGAAAGACTCATCCCATGCGTCCGCGGACTCATCCCATGCGTCCGCGGACTCATCCCATGTTTGAAAGACTCATCCTATGCGTCCGCGGCCATGCGTCCGCAGACTCATCCCATGCGTCTGTGGCCACGTGTCTATTTTTTATTGGGTTTCTCCCCAAGGACTCATCCCATGCTTGAAAGACTCATCCCATACATGTGAGTGGCCTTCCAAGGAGGCATGAGGTGGCTAGATTGGTAATTTTCTCTAAATGTTAAATGCCAAGTCTACGTGGTTTAGGTTTTGAAAGTTTAGTCCAAATGTTTTATTTTTTACCTGTGAGTGTAAAAAGGTTTTATCGTTGTCATTTTAGTCCATTGGTTAACTTCATCCATTATTTCTGTTAACGAGATGACAATTCGGTCATTTTATATGTAATTTTGTTAACTAGAAGGGCAATTCGACCATATAAAATGACCTAATTGCTCTTCTCGTTAACAGAAATAATGGATGAAGTTAACACAGTGGACTAAATGGTAACGGTGAAACCTTTTTGAATATACAGACGAAAAATGAAACTTTGGGACTAAACTGACAAAATAACCCAAACTAGAGGACTAAAATAGCATTTAACTCTATAAGTAAACTATATAGGGTTGTTCATGAGCCGAGCTAGGGCAAGCTCGGGCTCGGCTCGATTATAAACCGAGCTGGCTCGGCTCGGATTTGAAACCGAGCTGAAAATCTAAGTTTGGGCTCGGCTTGGTTTTAAATCGAGCTGGCTCGGCTTGGTTTGGCTCGATTTTAAAAATAAAAATTCATACATAGCTCTCAAATTCAGTATTCTAAAATATTATTCAATAATTCAAAAGAACATATTCAAAATAACTTCAATCTAATACATTACAAGTCAAAATCACGTTCAACAATGCAAAATAAGTTTTATATTTCAAGTAAATACAATATTTGTTCATTAGCACGTCAATCAACCTTTAAATATGTAATAGATATCAAACTACAAACCTAAATACATGTAAATAATAATCATTTTTTGTAATATATTATATGTATATAAAAATAAAATAAAATATATTATAAGTAAAATAATTCGAGCTAAGCCGAGTTCCCAAGCGAGCCAAACCGAGCCAATTTGGCTCGTCACGAGCCGAGCCGAGCTAGGCTCACTTTCTAACCGAGCCGAGCCGGCTCGGCTCATTTTCAAACCGAGCCATATCGAGCGAGCTTTTTCCGAGCTAAATCTGAGCGAGCATTTTGGACAGCCCTAAAACTATATATCAGCCAAAACCGCTGAGGGGTGTTCAGTAAATTCTCTGAATGCCCCTTTTATTTTTGTTTAAATTTTAAAATGCCCCCTATACTTTTCTATCTTGCACATTCTTCTATAGTTTTTAAAACAAACTGATTACTTTAGTAAAAGTTAACTTGTATAACTATTGTTAATTTTAAAAATAAAATTCTGATTATTCAATATGGGTTTCAAAGTCATAGATGGTTTTGCTTCTGATTTCAAAGTCTAAATTTATTGTTTTAAGTACTTAACCAAACCGTATCTTTATGTTCGATTGCTTCGTGTGGTTGACAATGTTCAAGTTACATTTTACATTCTTTTAAGTTTGAGTTAAATTGGAGACGTTATCGTTTAACTAACAAAATACCACCGCATGTTCTTTATGTTGTTTCTATTATTCGGTTTCCTTATATCCTAATCCAGTTAACTTATTTTATTTTCTCTTAACACATGTCACTTATATGAGGACATAATGATCATTTTCACTTAATAAATTTATTTATTTGTGGGATATACTTCAAGAAGAAAATAGATATTAAGCGAAAATGCCTATTATGCCCTCGTATGAGTCGCACATGTTAAGAGAAAAAAAAATAACTGTGTTAGAGCAAAAGGACACCGTTTGATGAGAAACGGTAACATAAATGATATCCAGTATACTTTTGTTGAGTAAATTACAAAGTTCGTCCTTTATGTATGTCTAATATATCAAATTATGTCCTTTATCTTTAATAAGCTCATAAAACATACTTAATGTTTGCAAATCCTTACATGTTACGTCATTTAGTCCTAATCCAGTTACTTTTCATGGTTAAATTTGACTAAGTCAGCCCCACATAAGGGTATTTTGGTCATTTTATCATAAATATTAAAATAAATAATAAAAAAATTATATATATATACACATACAGCTCTCTCTCTCTCACAACACACATCAGCTCTCTCTCTCACACATAAACACCTCTCTCTCTCTCTCTCTCTCTCTCTCTCTCTCTCAACACACACCAGCTCTCTCTCTCTCTCTCTCTCTAATCGCCGGACCACCACCACCGGACCGACAACCACCGCCATACACCTCACCAGACCGACTACCACCGCCATACACCTCACCGGACCACTGCCACCACCTGCACACACCTCACCGGACCACCACCACCTCCACACCCCCACCGTTGGACTCCAAAACGATTATACTTCAACGAAACGGTTACTTTGAGTCGGTTAGTTATCGGAGACACTCAAACGGCCACTTTGTTCCTCGCCGCCGCCTCTCTGCCGTACGCCGCCGCACATTAAGGATGTCATCATCGCAGTTAATCGCCACCGTATGCGGTCTTCGTTCTATTGCCCTCTTTTCTCTCTCTCTAATCGGATCGAATAGGTGGTGGTTGTGGGGAGATTTGTAGTTTGAATCCGGATTTGGGGTTTGTTTGGGGTTAGTAGCTTAAATGTAGATTAGGGTTTGAATTTTGTGGTGGTGTTCAGATCTGTACATATTCAGATCTGAATATGCAGGTTGGGGTTGGGCGGTGGTGGAGGTTTGTGCAGCGGTGGTGATGATGGAGCTATGGCGGTTGACGGTGGTGATGGTGTTGGTGATAGTGGTGGGCGTGTGTGTGAGAGAGAGAGGGGAGGGGGATAGATCTGGTTTGGAACAGAGCTTTTGAGTGAGATGAGTAAGCTCCTCAATAAGCTTGATGATTTGATTGCTGGAAAACTGGTTTGAAATTTGCCGGAAAACTGGTTTGGAGCAGATTAAAGTTGCAGGTGAAGTGGTGGTGGTGGCAGATCTGTGGTGGTGGTGGCGGTGGCAGCTGGGTTGTGGTGGTGGGGTTAGGATAGTTAGAGAGAGAAGGAGAAACATTTAGTCTGTATATATTTATTGTTTTTGATGATTATTTATTTTAATATTTATGATAAAATGACCAAAATACCCTTATGTGGGGCTGAATTAGTCAAATTTAACCATGAAAAGTAACTAGATTAGGACTAAAGGACGTAACATGTAAGAATTTTCAAACATCAAGGATGTTTTCTGAGGTTATTAAAGATAAAGGACATACTTTGATATATTAGACATACATAAAGGACGAACTTTGAAATTTACTCAATTTTGTTAGTTAAAGTACAACACCTACAATCTGACGTAAACTTAAAGGACGTAAAATGCAATTTACTCTTTATTTAATTTAGTTTACTTATAATTAATACATGTAATATGTTTAAAATACGAGTTATTTAAAATTCAAATCAACGACACTATTGACACTCACAGTCACTCACACAACCACTACGAATTTGTGTTACAAAATTAAGGAACATGAGGTGGTGCACCTAAAATCCCTTGCTAGGTCGGTAACCAAACAAACGTTTAGCGAAAGTCTGATTTTTAATAAACGGGCAAACATGAACAAAATATTTTATTTGGTTAATTAAACCAACGAGAATGAACACATGTCTTCTTTTTTTTTGGGTTTGTGAACATCCGTTAACGTTCGCTTTTTAAGGTTTGATAATGTCCTTTTACATATTCGTCCACATAAATTTATCACTAATAAGTTAGTCCAACCAATTTTGGAAAGCATGAAACCACCAATTCTATTCGTACTTTAAAACCATCTACCCATGAACCACCAATCCATTTTCCCTAACTCGTAGGCGGTAATTAATTAATCGGGTAATCTTAATCTTCTTAAAAATGTTGAATTTATACCACCAATAGAGTTGCACATCTCTCGCGTTGATACTCATCCTCTATCACACACGATCATAGGCAGAGCTGCATAGTGCAAATTCCATGACGTAGTAATTAGTGAGAGTCATGATGGTATACTAGCGGGTCTAAAAAACGTGCACCAGAAAAGTCCTGGTATATCAACGGGTCTCAATGAAGCATTGAAGCGCATTAGAATGGTCTTATACGCTACAATACATAGCATAGATCCCAATTGTTTACGTTTAGAGAAATAATAATTAAAATTTTTTATCAAGTTTCTTGTATATATACTTTAAACGATGATTAAATTTTTTATCTTCTTGTATATACTTTTTTTTTTCTAATAAAATGAGAGTTATTAGTATTCTATGTAGGGAGCTAAATAGGTGGTGTTCGCCGATTGACGGGTCCATCTCTACTCAAACATGAAAATTTTACCTGAATCCGGAAATTGTGTCATACATATGAACCCGAATACGACACGAATATTTACGAGTTGACCCAACACGATCCGTTTCACCTGTTTTTTTATTTCTTACGCATATTAATATTTAAAATTAAAATTTACAACAAAAATTACAAATGGATATAAAACATATTATGTTTATTATAAAATCCTATATAAAACAATATCTAACTAATTTAATTACTATATATACGAAAAGCAAGCAACTTACAAACAGTTGCATCTAAATATTGATAAATTTTAGGTATTTGTTTTGTATTTTTTTAGTATTATTTTATTTATTGATCACTTAGGGTAATGGAAAGGGCTAAAACAGTTGGTCCGGATAATATACCCATTAAGGTATGTAGGTATTTAGGTGATGGAGGAGTTCACTGGCTAACTACTATGTTCAATTTATTTTCAAATCTGGAAGTATGCTGGATCAGCGAAGGAACAGTGTCATAGTGCCCTTATATAAGAACACAAGGGGTGTTTAATATTGTGGGAATTACAGAAGGATTAAGTTGCTAGGTCATATTATGAAAATATAGGAGAGGGTAATTGAGAATAAACTTAGAAGATAAACTCAGGTTTTGGTAAACCAATTTGGTTTTATACCGGGGAGGTCAACTACGAAAGCAATACACATTCTAAGGAGATTGATGAAAAGGGACAGGGAGAAGAAGCGAGATCTAAATATGGTGTTCATTGACCTTGAAAAGGCATATGATAGTGTACCATGCATGCTGATTTGGGATAGTTTGGAGTGTAGAGGGATTCCGAGGAAATATATAAACTTAATTAGGGATATATATGTTATGACTGAAACTATTATACATATAAAAACAAAGTCCTAATGAATTATTAACGAAAAAATATTTAAGTATTTAATTATCAATAGTAATTTACAATTTGATCTTTTGGTAAATTTAAATCCGCACCTATATTTATTTAATTTTTTTTACCATTTTAAGTTGCTTGCTTACGCATTGTGATGGTACGTTACCACAGATATTATTTATTATTATTATTTAATTTGAATTTTTAGTAATTTTAAAATAAATACTAAATCCGCAACTACGTTTATCTATCTTTATACCATTCCAAGTTATTTGCTCGCGCGTTGTGACGGTACGTTACCACGGACATTGAATCGATATTGATTCGGTTCTTTACAATACCGATACGATATATATGTTCGTTATAGAAATTAATATGTGTTTTACATCGACCGAAAATTATAAAAACGAACATCGTACCGGCACCAATGTTGTTTGAATGCTGGTTCTGATTGTCACGCTACTGGTGTCGATATTCATTTATCGTCGAAGATGTATAGTTGTATAAATGAAATTTTTTGAAACTGGAGACCATAAAAATGAATCTAGGTACCAGTACCAATGTTCCGTACGGTAGCAATACATCGTCAGCTTGTCGAAAAAGAAAACAATAAAATAAATATCGGTACCAAAACCGTTGTTGTACGCCCGGTTCACTACAGTAGCCGCACGGTATCCGTTATCAAACAGGAAACCATAACAATGAATACATACCAGTATTGATGTTGTCCAATTCAGTTTGGTACGGTATGGTAGTAATACGGTGTCAGGTTATCCAAAGCAAAAAAAACAAAAATAAATACCGGTATCGATGCAAAAGTTGTTCAATTGGTTTTGGTTCAGTTTAGTAAGATAGCAACAAAGTGTTCGTTTTCAATAAAATCTATATCGCAATGTTGAAAAAAATAAGCAAGGACGCAAACGAATCAAACCAATATAAACCGAACAACATCAGTATCGGTATTGGTATTTGTTTTTATTGTGTTCGATCGACGTAAGATTTTCTCTTTCAATTACAATAACAAGTATCGGTACTATAAAGAACCAAACTAATACCAATCGATTTTCCGTCGCGAAGTGCGAGGGAATATAACTATTATTACTATATATTAATAAAGGAATTGAAATGAATAGTGATTTTAATATTATAATAATATATAGTTTTTAAATATTTTTATTATTTTAATATTATAATAATAGTTATTTTCTTTACTTTTTAATCCTTTTTTTAATATCAGAGGTTGAGATAAGCTTGGTGTCAACCGGTATCGAACCAGTACTGGTATCAAAAATACCGGTACGGTCCTGTTCGGTATCAGTACATGAAGGTAAAAACCGGCACTAATACAGAAAACGCCAAAAGTTGGTGCCGAATTGATATTGGAAATCTTTTGGTTCGGGAAATTCAGTGCAGCTACCCGGTGCCATTTGCTCATCCCTGATCACGGTTACCGTATGAACAACGGTATCGTACAACCTTTTTTTTGTTGATTTTCTTCAACTTTTATTTTTTTCTTTTTTTAGTTTCAGGGGTAGGGATGAGCTCAGTGCCAACCGATACAGAATCGGTACTGATACCGAAAATACCGGTTACGGTACCGGTATATGAAGGTAAAAACGGTAGTGAACCGGTACCAGGAACGCCAAAAGTCGGTACCGAATTGGTACTTAAGATCTTTCGGTTAGGCAAATTCGGTATCGGTACCCAAAACAATTTGCTCATCTCTGACCACGGGTTTTAATACGAACAACATCGTTACCATACAATTTTTTTGGTTGATTTTCTTTCGATTATCTTTTAGTGTTTTTTTCTACATTTTTCTTTTTATTCTTGTCAGCAGTTCCGTTCGCAACACGCTCGTAGTGATTTTAAACCACATGTAAACACAGACTAAATAACAAAAAAATTCGCCACAACGTGGCGAACTTCTTTAAACCTAGTACATATACATATATACATTTAATTGGAGACCTTTTATGAATAGTGTCATAGCTAACATGAGCCTCTCTTCCCTAATTGGTTCAGAAAGACAATTGCTTTTTTTTTTCCTCGAGCCATTTTTTTAGGTTAAATACATTTAGATGCAGAATTTACCTATATATTAATAAATGAATGAATTGAAGAGTAAAAGGGTTATTTTTCTAAATTATACAAGCCCACCATATAAAACCCTCAACCACTGTTGCAGGACAGATGCCGTGAGTTGGTTACCGGCGGCCAAACGTCGCCGCCCTAGGTACAGAAAGAGGGAGCCGACCATAGAAAAGGGAACTCCAGGGAAGTTCCGCCGACTGTGTTGGCGCGTCAACCGTGAAGCTTATGGTGACGATCGTTTATCTGATTACAAGGCGGTGGTGGTGCAATTGAGACCTCAGACAGTCAGCGGCTAGGGTTAATGACTCGAAGGTGATGACGGAGACGATGTAGATTAAGTTTAAGGCGATCAATGGTGTCAAATGATGGTCGTTCAGAACAAATGGACGGTCGGCGGTGACGGTCAAAACAAGGGAACACGTTCTGGCCACCTATAGTTTAGGGTTTTGAAAGTACCGACGATTAGGAAGGATATATGTTTGGTAACATTTAATCCTTCGATTCTGTTTTGCCTCTTTGCTTTAATCCTAGGGTTTTTTGCCTCCGATTTTCTTTTTTCAGTACAAGACACGTCTTTCTTTTACATTACTGTTACTAACACAATTTTAATATGAATCATTGTTGTACCTGTGAAGTTTGCATAGTGTTGGTTGCTTCAAGTGTCATCTGTTAATATTACTTGTCAAATGCATGACATTGTCTAATTTTGATGGAAGCCGCTGGGTACTTCTTTTGTCTTGAAGACAGGGCTTTACTATGTAGAAAATGTGATGTTTCCATAGACACAGTTGTCAACTCTATATGTATGGATTCTTACTTATATTGATTATAAAGGATGTTTGATTTGCTATTAGTGATTTCTATCAACATAGAGTAGTGTGTTTGTGTTTCGTGTAGGTGTGTCAATTCATAAACGACATAAGCGATTACTATGAAAACTATTTTTTTGGATTTTTTATGTTTTCTTACTGTTCCCTTTGTTAATGATTGAATGTTGCGTTTGTTGCTTTGTGTAGGGTGCATATTAAATTTGTTGGTTTCTGTTCTACTTCTTGAGACATTCATAAAAGAGAGAAGAAAAAAGAAGCAGTGACACTTCTCTCTCATCTTCATTTACAAAATACTGCACATATAGTAAATGTGAGAGAGAGGCAAGGTGGCAGTGGTTGTCACACCCCAACCGATGGCGGAATCATCGGGGCGCGACACTGAGCGAAACAGATTGTCCAGAAGTTTCCATAACAACTATAATTACCAATTATTTAAAGCAACATGTCCCATACCATGTCATAAAAGATAACATAATTACTACAGACAAGATCTAGTCAAATTGTCCTGTTCCGACAACTCAGATTTCAATTACAGACAATTGTTTATTTGTTTCTAGACCTTTCCTAGCCTCGATTTCACAGCAAGCAAAGCATATAAGCATCCTAAGAACCTTTCACATACGTTAAAGTAAAAGTCAATACACATAGTGTAAAGGTGAGCATACAAGTTTAATAGATATAATAGAGTTCGAAATTGTTACGCATAACCAGCACGTACACAGTGTAAAATGAGGCATGTTAGTTATCGACATGAACCTATCGATACCAATGACTGCGGGTTGACTGCCCAAGGCAGTTCGTAATACACACTCAGCACTGTGAGCCATGTAACAAATTATCCTTAACAACCCCTGAGTGAACAGGTGCTGAGTCCAAACAAATAGTACTATCGTTGCTAAGGCAGGTAGACAGCATTCCATGTGTAAACATAACAAACAAGCATTCATTAAGTCGCGTATAACATGCGGTAACGGTTAGCGTTAAAGTATAGCGTAGTGTGTTCGATGTGATTTAGAATAAGTAACGTATGTAACACCCAAAAGTGCGTAAAGCAAAAAGGGGTCGAGTATACTCACAGCGATGGATGGATTGAAGGGAGCGCTAGAGAGTATGGTTAGCCTGATCAGAACGATAGCATAACGATAAGTGATACGTAAAACGAATAAAGTGTCAGTTGGTCGAACAGCAATCCGATTGGGTGGTAGTCCGATCGGGTGGCCGGTCGATCGGGTGACAATCCGCTCGGATGGTCATCCGATCGGGTGACCTTTCGAGTGGATTGTTACTTCGTTTGGGAAGGACGTGTTTGTGTATGATGGCTTGTCTTTTGAAGTTTTCATTGTAGCATTTTGAAAACATAGAAGTATCTCTACCTTTCAGGTCGGTCGATCGAACGACCGTTCGATCGGGCGGCAATCTGGTAGGTTGGACACTTAGTGAGAACAAGTTCACAGCAGTTTGTCACTCGATCGGATTGTAGTCCGATCGGGTGGCAGTCCGCTTGTATTGAACATATTTGAAAATTGTTTAAGTGTTAAAGTCAAAACATCACATGGTCGATGTAACACCCCGAAAATGTAAATCATTTATTTTAAATAAAATATTGGTAAATAAACAAGTGAACTAACTAGGATTAAAATAACCTAGTTAGGTAAAAGTCATGTAGTGACTTACAAATGGGTTAAAACACTAAAAATAAGAACTGAATGATAATTGAGGGGCCAAAAGTGTTTAAATTGAAACTAATATTAATAAAAAAAATAAAACTCAAAACACACTTGTGTGTGTGTGTGTTGAGATCGAACCAGACAAGGGGGGGCGACCAGGGTTCTTCTGTCACACCCTGACTTTTGCGGAAGCGTGGTTATTTGGTGTGACTTCTTAATACCATAGCAATCAATCATAACAATGCTATATGATAAACCAAAAGATTTTCATCCATTAATAAAGTTTAGAAAATACCACAATACCATTGTCTTGAAAACATTGACGCCAATTAGTTACAAACCATAACATGTTCAAATGAGTTCCCATGGACTCAACAAAAGACTTTAAATAATCCTGAGTTTAGAAACATGTATCCCATCCAGTAATATGATACATCTTTTAAACTCTACGACCACGGATGACATCCTTTATTTAACACGCAGCTTGTAGACACATGCATACACCTGCCAGATCCGTTTAGTTCCCTGAAATACATGTAGTTTGAAAAACATCAACAAAAGTTGAGCGAGTTCATGTGTTCGTTTGTGTGTATGTATAAGCCTTTGTAAACGTCATAAGTATGTATGTAAGCCCCTGGTATATAGCATTAAGGAAAAAGAGATCACCAATGGTTTGCAAGGCCATTGATATGTGTGAAGTGATGCAGGAAAACTCAAACCTAGCAGATTTCGTCGGTAAGACATAGTCACCTCATGGTCCACTCAGCGGACTCAGGAGTGGGGCTCGCTACACCCGAATAGATCTATCACTCATGTCCCTCGGTCCTACAACGAGGATTAATGGCCTTAAGTATCCGCCTACCCACTCACATGATCTAAGTAGTAACCCTCCTTAAGCTAACCATACCATATATAAAATGTCTGTAATAATTGTAACATGTATTTCACCCCCGAAGTATAAAACTGAAAACAGTTAAGAGAAAAGGGGGACATGAACTCACAGTATTGCATCTTCGGTACTTGTAACCCAAATCTCCTCAGCAAACACGACTACCTACAATGGTCTAACGTCTATTAGACGAACGGGTCGTGCCTTGTCTTAGTATTTATGTTTTTGAGTTACGTTTCTGATATTATTCCAAGTTATAATAATTATATTTAGTTTTGGAATAATTGTTTATACAATATTTCTGTATTAATACTTTTCAAGTATTGCTATTCGTATTTCCTTCCCAAGGATGGGAGTATCTCATACTTGTATATTCGTATTCTTGTATTGGTATATCTTGCCATGTATTGCGTCGTATTCCGGTTTGTACGTATTTTCTTAATAAGTATCCCACATATATCTCCAAAACAATATATTTTCAAATCTCATTTAGAAAATATATAAACTTATCTTGTCCAAAAATATTGTATCTCCCGAAAATATATATTTTCTCCTTGACCAACAATATGTTATACTTTGTAATAAAGTCATTCTTTCATGCCCAAAATAATATTCACCAAAAATATATTGTAACGGTATTTTTTTCGGAATGTTTTGTAAGTTATGTTTTACCGTTCGATTTCATCATCGTATCACGTGTGTAACTTAAATAGTTATTCCGTGTGATTTTTGGTATTATTTTGGAAATGTAAATTCTCGGTAATTGCCAAGTTATATTATTTTACCCTAAAATAATATAGCTATTCCACAACGTATTCAAATATTCACCATATATACTCTAAATATATATTTATCCACTTTACTTGTAAAAATCAACCTCCGATACTTTGTATTTTTGTTATAAAACTTATGGCGAAGTTTATTTTTAAAGGACAAGGTTAATAATATACTTGTAACGCTTGTTAGAAAAATATTCTCTAAGTGTTGGAATTGTTAGAAGATTTTGCCATAGTTTCCTTTGTAAACGGAGGCGTCCATGCTAATAAGCATATCATTTTCTTTTCAAAATAATCACAATAATCATCAACAATCAACCTTTAAACAACTTTACATCACCAAGAGCAAAAACTATATGCGTTACATATTAATCATGAACTTGATATATCACAAAAACGCGTAGTAATTTAGTAAAACGTTTAGTGGCCTTAGTTACCTTCCGAAGTGTGTTTACTTTTGTCAAAAGCTCATTCTTGGGATTTCTAGATGTTCACAACTTGTGAACTTATTTTACAAAAATGTTTATTTGCCAAATCTTCTTGGTTTACTAGCACTCTTACACTTATTTGTTTTGAAAAATAGGGTAAGTGTATGTAAAAATCATGATCTTTTTTAAACCGACTCTTGAACTTGGTTCGCTTAGAAAAGTCTCTTGTAAATCTCGGATCTACATGATCACCAACTCATTTTGTTTCACTATTTTTCAAGAAATCATATTATCTTCAAGTTCATAACTTTATTAGAAGATGATTATTTATGTAACACAATATCATCTCCTAATCTTGTTAAATCATGTTTCTAATCATCACTTAACAAGTTCCATATGGTGATTAACATTACATAACCAAGCATCAACATGCAACCAACAACATATAATAACATACTAACAACATTTCATTATGTTTCATCTTTATGTAAGCTTTATGTTCATGTTCTTGTTTAAACCCTTTTAGTGTTCTTGTGGCATTCATCACACTACATCTTTTAACTACTCAAAATAGAAATAAACAAGAGTAAATCAAAAACTTACTACTAGCTTAAAGCTAGGGAAGGACTCTAGTGAAAAAGATGGTGAAAATGGTGTGAGAAAGCAAGTGATGAAGCTCCTTGAAGTTCTTCAAGTTTCCATCTTCTCAAGACACCTTCCTACACTTGAATGGAGCTTGAAAATGGATGAAGATGGTTGAGTTAAGGTGGTGGTGGTGGCGGTTGTATGTGAGCCGAGAGGGGAGAGAGAGAGATGAGTGAGAGAGTGGGGTGAATCTTGTGAAGTGTAAGATGAAATATATGAGTGATCTTTGCCATACTTTATAAAGATCTCACTAATATTTTGGCAACAATATCAAGCAAAGATCAATTAAAATATAAAATTAAATCTTGAAGTATGGTGGGGATTTTTGTGGGTCCTTTGTGACCGTAAGAAGGCAAGGGGGGCTAAGTGTAAAAACTTGATGATAGTTGGTAAATATTAGTTCAAATGCAAGTATATGTTTACATATGTTAGTTAATAGAGAATTTAGTGGGTGTTAGGGTGTTCGGGTATCATGACTAGCCAAGAAATAATAAAACAATGTGTTTGGTAAAAATTTGGTGTCCCGGGTAAAGTCCGGTTGTTCGGTTAGATACCGTTCCGTTAAAGTGCTAAATTATTCCGCATAATGTCTTTTATATATCTTTTTGTAACACTATTAATACCTGGCACTTAGGAAAGCATACAGGACCATTCTGTCATAATTTTGCACATTACTAGTATGTTAAATGCTGAATTTTCTGATAAATAATGCAGAATTCTGCATTATTAGTGAGTTTTAGGCACTTCCCGGCACTTTAACTATCACCTAGTGATGCAGTTTTATGGTCCTCACTTCCCCACACACCATACTGGTGTAGTACCTTGTCCCTGGCCCATACTGGGTCTCAAAACACTGTCTGTCTATGTACTGGCACTGTCAGTATATTTCTGAGTTATCCGCTCATTGTGCTAACTGTGCTTTGTGCATCAAGTATGTCACTAAAGTTTGTATGTAATGAATGGAGTGACAGTATGAAATGTGATGCATATGTATGTATGATACAGAAATCGGAAAGCAGTTTACGTCATCAGTTGTAATTAAGCACAGTCATTAAGCACGTAATTAACATTAATTAATTGTACGGATACCTGTTATTATGAGGGTTGTCACATCTTCAAAACCCTAACTTCCACAAAACTCATAGATTGAAGGTTCAAATCTGCTCCAAAACGAAATCCGAGCTAAGAATAATGATCTCCATTGCAAGGGGGTCATAAGGTATGTGAAATTTGATAGAAAATATCTACTTGAAATTCTCATGAATTTAGGGAATTCGAAATCTGATAATGCATGTGTGTTATGTAGATGAAATAGGAACATTGAAGTGTCTAGGAGTAAACCCTAGACAAATACATGTTGAAATCATACTTAATTCTAGCTAAATTCATGAACACCATTGTAGGTGGTTAGTAGGTTGAGTAGAACTTGATAAACCCTAGGAAATTGGGGGTTGTTCTAGTGAAATTGTCATGTGTGAAGTGATTTCAGAATTCTAGAGACTAATATTCATGTAAGGTAGTTGATTGATGAAAATTTAGGGCTATATGACAAGTTATGAACTAGTTAATACATTATGTAAATTGCTGCCCTTAAAGTGTTTGTATAATTGTCTCAAAGAAGGCTTAAACTGAAATTTAAAGTTAAACCGCGTAATTGTCATGTTTCGGCAAATTATGCGACATATGATTTGAAAAGAGTTCTAAACATGCCATGGTTGAACTCTATAGGAAAGGATACCGGAGCATCGAGCGGACAAGCCGGTGGTGACTTGCGTTTGAAGGGCGTGCTTTGAAGGTATGTAACTTGACCCGTTACATTAAGTGAATTGTAGTTAAATTATGTATAGTCATATTGTAGAATAGAGGTTGCGTCGATTGTAGCAACCATGTTCGTTACTTGAATCAATAGGTTGAGGATTGACAAGAAACCGTTTGGTAGTCATTGTATTGGAGGATTCCATAAGATGAGCCAACGGGTCGAATAGTGGTGTAAATTGTAGTGTTAGTGTTTTAATAGTTAGCGATGGCGATAATAATCACAATAGCACAAATCCATGAGATTGGTAAGGAAATGCAGGTGATGATAAGCCCCGGATGTTGGGTACAAGGCGCCTTAGGCTTACTATTGAAACGGTAGCAAAAAAATAAGTGAAGGTAGAGTGGGTCGAACAATGGTTTAGAAATTTTTGGTCGTTCGCCCCGTAAATCGAATTTTTGGTATGGAAATTGTAATAGGTACGTCGGTAATGAATTTACAGACGTATAGGAAAAAGAATCACCTAAAACGGACTTACGAGTCAAAAGTTATGGTCAATTGAAGTCGAAAATCTGAATTTCCAGAGCTGGCAGGAAATGCAGGTCAAAACCCTGCATCTGCTGGAAAACCGTTTCCCCCGCGCCACGCGACAGGATCGCCTGGAACTGGCGCGACACACGAGAGCTGTCGCGCCACGCGAAGACCCATCGCGCCACGCGACAGGGCAAAATTTCATTTTTATTTTATTTTTCATGAATTAATGATTGGAACTGGTTTATACACTCTATATAAATGTCAAAACTAACATCTTAAGTGGTTTTGACCTTAGGTGACAAAGGGGACTTTCCGGATGGCGATCAAGCAACATTTTGAAGAACCGAACACAAACCAAATCAAGCTTCCGCGTTATTTTAACTTTGTTAGATAATGATAATCGTTGTAGATAATTCCACTAATCGTGTTTTGAATGTTTAACTAGTGGTTAGATGTTTGTTACCTGAACACCTTAAACTTTAAATTTTGTACTTGTGACCTAATCAATCACTATATTATATAAAATCATGAATATATAATTAAATTCCTATGAAAATTAGACGGTTATTACAAGTTGGTAATCAGAGCCCAAGGTTGTCAACAAAGTGTTCGGTTCAAGCTTGATCGATCGTCCGGTAAGAATTAGTTAATTATTTTCATAGATCCTATCTTATGTAAGAAATGAGATGCGAATTAATGTGCATGGGAAGAGCGTGCTAACACACTCAAACCCGGAAAGTGCACCAAATGTGAACGGTTAAAACAAGTTACGAACTTGGCTAAACCAAAACAAATAAAGCCATGTTATAAATGAAATGTTTAATGATTGATGTAAACATTTCAGTTTCAAGATGACGGAAAGAAATGATGATGATCCGGTGCCGACAAGCACTGAACAAATGAAAGAGTTAATTGCCAAAGAAGTGGGAAAGGCAATTGAGGGTAGTCTATCTGGGTTTATAGACAAAATACAAAACACGGTGTTATCATTGGTCAAAGAACGAGTTAAAAGGTTGGAAGATAATGTCAACCTCATGAGAGAGAAATCTGGAAAACACAAAGGATGTTCATATAAGGAGTTCATGGCGTGTATGTAAACCGCCAATTTACAACGGGGAGGTCGACCCGATAATATGTCAAAGATGGTTAAGCGACGTTGAAGGAGTGTTTGAAAGGACCCATTGTGACGTAAGCGACTTTGTTGCTTACGGAACGGGTCAGTTGAGGGGTCAAGCCAAGGATTGATGGGACAATAAAAAGAAGGAAATAGGAGCCGAGGCGGCAAGGGTCATGACATGGGACAAGTTTAAGGTGCCATTCCTTAAGCATCATAGTCCCAAGGCGGTTATCAACAGGATCAAAGAAGAGTTCATCCAATTAAGACAAAGGGGGGAATCAATTGATAAAATCACGGGCACCTTCATGGATAAACTAAGTTTCTGTGATGAGTTAGTGACTACGGAGGAGCAGAAAATATATTATTATTATTATTATTATAATATGTTGAGTGCTGAATACCGAGAGTTCATGACCCCTTCTAAATATGAGACGCTTACTGAGATCATAAACACGGCTCGAGAGAGAGAAATTGAACTTAAGAAGCAAATCGAGAGGGGTGAAAGAAGGGTAGTGGATGCTAACCCGAGCCCTACAAAGAAAGCTCGAATTGTTGAATCGGGAAAGAAGACGGATGTGAAAGGCGGGTCGCCGAGTTGCAAGGTGTGTGTAAAGGGGCACAAGGGTGAGTGCCGCTTTAAGGACAAACCGTGTCCTATATGTGGGAAAACGGGACACACGACATCTCTATGTCCGGGTAAAGTCTCAGTCTGTTACAAATGCTATCAGCCCGGCCACAGAAAGTCCGAATGCCCAGACTTAGTTGGAAAGAAAGACATTAAAGAATCTCCAACAGAAGCTCCAAAGGCGAAGGCCAGGTCCTTCCAACTTACTGCGGCTGAAGCAAATACAGAACCCGATGTGGTCTCAGGTATATTCGAAATAAACTCAATTCCTGCACGTGTATTGTTTGATACGGGTGAGAATAAATCCTTCATTTCACATGGATTTATTCGACATCCTTCATTTGTATTAACGAAATTAGTTGTGCCCTTAGAAGTTGAAATAGGGGACAACAAAAGTTTTATAGTTTGTGATGTTTGTCGAGGCTGCAAATTAAGCATCGATGATGAGGAATACTTGATAGATCTAATCCCGATGTCGATGGGGGAGTTTCAAGTAGTTGTTGGGATGGATTGGCTATCTCAGCACCACGCAAAGGTCATGTGTTTTCGTAAGGAGATAAAGCTAACATCTCCGAGCGGAAAACACATCACCATCTATGGCGAAAAAGGAGGTAACCCTATAATATGCTCGATGTTGAAAGCTCACAAGCTCATGAAGCATGGATGTAAGGCGTTTATGATATACGCGAATGAGCCAGAGAAAGAGTCACTGAAGATAGGAGACGTACCGGTGGTACGTGACTTCGAAGATGTATTTCCGGAAGATCTACCGGGGATACCCCCTGAACGGGAGGTAGAGTTCGGAATCGAATTGGTTCCGGGCGTGAAACCCATAGCAAAAGCACCATACCGACTTGCACCATCAGAATTACAAGAATTAATGTCGCATATTCAAGACTTGCTCGATAAAGGATTCATAAGGCCAAGTGTGTCTCCTTGGGGCGCACCCGTGCTGTTCGTGAAAAAGAAAGACGGAAGCATGCGCATGTGTATCGATTACCGTGAGTTAAATAAACTCACGGTAAAGAATCGATACCCGCTTCCGAGAATAGACGATCTATTCGACCAATTACAAGGTGCGAACTGGTTTTCAAAAATTGACCTTAGATCGGGGTATCACCAACTAAAGGTCAAGGAGGAGGATGTACCGAAGACGGCTTTCCACACGCGATACGGACATTACGAGTTCCTCGTAATGTCATTCGGGCTGAAAAATGCACCCGCGGTTTCATGGACCTCATGAACCGGGTTTGCAAGCCGATGTTGGATAAATCGGTAATCGTGTTTATCGATGATATTCTGGTGTACTCGAAAAGTGAAGCAGAACATGCACACCACTTACAAGAGGTGTTGGAGACACTCAGACGAGAAAGGTTGTATGCGAAATTCTCTAAGTGCACCTTTTGGTTACGAGAGGTGCAATTCCTCGGCCACATCATAAGTGCCGATGGAATATTGGTAGACCCGTCAAAGATCGAGGTCGTGTCAAAATGGAATCCCCCGAAGAACCCTTCGGAAATTAGAAGTTTCTTAGGGCTTGCGGGATATTACAGGAGATTCATTCAAGACTTCTCCAAGATTGCATCGCCGTTAACTAAGTTAACTCGGAAAGAGGATAAATTCATTTGGGGTGTCGAACAAGAAATAGCGTTCCAAGCACTAAAAGAGAAGTTAACTCAAGCTCCGGTATTAACATTGCCGGACGGAGTCGAAGACTTGGTAGTCTATTCGGATGCCTCACTTTCGGGGCTCGGATGTGTTTTAATGCAGCGAGGCAAGGCAATAGCTTATGCCTCGAGACAATTAAAGGTGCATGAAAGGAAATATCCGACGCACGATCTCGAATTGGCAGCGGTGGTGTTTGCATTAAAAATATGGAGGCAATATTTATATGGGGTAAAGTGCACCATATTTACTGACCACAAGAGTTTGAAATACTTCTTCGATCAGAAGGAGTTAAATATGCGACAAAGACGTTGGCTAGAAACGCTGAAGGACTATGACGGCGAAATAAATTACCACCCCGGGAGGGCGAACGTTGTGGCGGATGCCTTGAGTAGAAAAGCGGATTATATCCCGATACGAGTAAGGTCGATGCAGCTTGTTGTAACCTCGGGTATACTTGAACGTATCCAAGAGGCGCAAGTAGAGGCAGTGAAAGAGGAGAACTGGAAGAAGGAAAGAATAATCGGTCAGTTAAAAGATTTGTCGGATGGAAAGAACGGGTTGAAGACTCGATCCGGAAGAATATGGGTTCCAAATTCTTGTGGGGTGAAGACGCTTCTACTTGATGAAGCTCATAAATCCCGATATTCTATTCATCCGGGTGCGACCAAGATGTACAATGACCTGAAACAAAACTATTGGTGGCCCGGAATGAAGAGGGATGTAGTAAAATACGTGGAGAAGTGCTTGACTTGTTTACAAGTCAAGGCGGAACACCAGAAACCATATGGAAAACTGCAACCTTTGGAAATCCCGGCTTGGAAATGGGAACATATCACCATGGACCTATTGACCAAACTACCTAAAATGATTCGGGGATTCGATGCTATATGGGTGATTGTGGATAGATTGACGAAGAGTGCTCATTTTATTCCTATACGCGAGACATATACTTCGGAAAAGATGTCTGAGGTATATACAAACGAAATAGTGGCACGTCATGGAGTACCGGTATCCATTGTGTAGGACAGAGATACCCGGTTTACTTCAAACTTCTGGCGGGATTTTCAAGAACAGATGGGAACGAAACTTTTCATTAGCACCGCCTACCATCCTCAGACGGATGGGCAGAGTGAAAGAACTATACAGACGCTAGAAGATATGTTACGGGCATGTATCATCGACTTCGGCGGAAGTTGGGATGTTTATCTACCTTTGGCTGAATTTTCGTAAAACAATAGTTACCATTCGAGCATCGGTATGGCACCTTACGAGATGCTATATGGTAGGAAGTGTAGAACCCCGGTGTGTTGGGGTGAAGTGGGGCCACGTGAACTGGCCCACAAGGATGTTGTCCAGGCCACTAATAAGAAAATTGACTTGGTTCGAGCTCACTTGAAAGCGGCCCAAGATAGGCAAAAGTCTTATGCCGACAAAAGACGAAAACCAATTGAATTCCAGGTGGGCGACATGGTTATGTTCAAGGTTTCCCCATGGAAGGGCGTTATCAGGTTCAGAAAGAGAGGGAAACTAAGCCCGAGGTTTATCGGGCCATTTAAAATCATTAAACGGGTTGGCAAGGTAGCTTATCGCCTTGAGCTACCGGAAGAGTTGAGTGGAATACATGGCACATTTCATGTATCCCAGTTGCGAAAATGTCTAGCGGAGGAAACAGCTTATATCCATCATGACGATATCGAAGTGGATAATAGCCTCAACTACGCAGTAAAGCCATTAAAGATTCTAAATCGAAAGGTTAAGGACTTGCGAAATAAGAGAATCGATCAAGTCAAGATCAAATGGGAACATAGAAAGGGTTCGGACACTACATGGGAGTCCGAAGAAGAGATGCGGCGTCTCTACCCGACATTATTTGGTACGTATTTCCGGTTTCGAGGACGAAACCCTTTTTAAGGGGGGTGGACTTGTAACACCCCGAAAATGTAAATCATTTATTTTAAATAAAATATTGGTAAATAAACAAGTGAACTAACTAGGATTAAAATAACCTAGTTTGGTAAAAGTCATGTAGTGACTTATAAATGGGTTAAAACACTAAAAATAAGAACTGAATGATAATTGAGGGGCCAAAAGTGTTTAAATTGAAACTAATATTAATAAAACAAAAATTAAAACTCAAAACACACTTGTGTGTGTGTGTTGAGATCGAACCAGACAAGGGGGGGGGCGACCAGGGTTCTTCAAAACCCTAACTTCCACAAAACTCATAGATTGAAGGTTCAAATCTGCTCCAAAACGAAATCCGAGCTAAGAATAATGATCTCCATTGCAAGGGGGTCATAAGGTATGTGAAATTTGATAAAAAAATCTCTACTTGAAATTCTCATGAATTTAGGGAATTCAAAATCTGATAATGCATGTGTGTTATGTAGATGAAATAGGAACATTGAAGTGTCTAGGAGTAAACCCTAGACAAATACATGTTGAAATCATACTTAATTCTAGCTAAATTCATGAACACCATTGTAGGTGGTTAGTGGGTTGAGTAGAACTTGATAAACCCTAGGAAATTGGGGGTTGTTCTAGTGAAATTGTCATGTGTGAAGTGATTTCAGAATTCTAGAGACTAATATTCATGTAAGGTAGTTGATTGATGAAAATTTAGGGCTATATGACAAGTTATGAACTTGTTAATACATTATGTAAATTGTTGCCCTTAAAGTGTTTGTATAATTGTCTCAAAGAAGGCTTAAAACTGAAATTTAAAGTTAAACCACGTAATTGTGATGTTTCGGCAAATTATGCGATATATGATTTGAAAAGAGTTCTAAACATGCCATGGTTGAACTCTATAGGAAAGGATACCGGAGCGTCGAGCGGACAAGCGGGTGGTGACTTGCGTTTGAAGGGCGTGCTTTGAAGGTATGTAACTTGACCCGTTACATTAAGTGAATTGTTGTTAAATTATGTATAGTCATATTGTAGAATAGAGGTTGCGTCGATTGTAGCAACCATGTTCGTTACTTGAATCAATAGGTTGAGGATTGACAAGAAACCGTTTGGTAGTCATTGTATTGGAGGATTCCATAAGATGAGCCAACGGGTCGAATAGTGGTGTAAATTGTAGTGTTAGTGTTTTAATAGTTAGCGATGGAGATAACAATCACAATAGCATAAAGCCATGAGATTGGTAAGGAAATGCGGGTGATGATAAGCCCCGGATGTTGGGTACAAGGCGCCTTAGGCTTACTATTGAAACGGTAGCAAAAAAATAAGTGAAGGTAGAGTGGGTCGAACAATGGTTTAGAAATTTTTGGTCATTCCTCCTGTAAATCAAATTTTTGGTATGGAAATTGTAATAGGTACGTCGGTAATGAATTTACAGACGTATAGGAAAAAGAATCACCAAAAACGGACTTACGAGTCAAAAGTTATGGTCAATTGAAGTCGAAAATCTGAATTTCCAGAGCTGGCAGGAAATGCAGGTCAAAAACCTGCATCTGCTGGAAAACCGTTTCCCCGCGCCACGCGACAGGATCGCATGGAACCGGCACGACACGCAAGAGCTGTCGCACCATGCGAAGACCCATCGCGCCACGCGACAGGGCAAAATTTCATTTTTATTTTATTTTTCATGATTTAATGATTGGAACTGGTTTATACACTCTATATAAATGTCAAAACTAACATCTTAAGTGGTTTTGACCTTAGGTGACAAAGGGGACTTTCCGGATGGCGATCAAGCAACATTTTGAAGAACCGAACACAAACCAAATCAAGCTTTCGCGTTATTTTAACTTTGTTAGATAACGATAATCGTTGTAGACAATTCCACTAATCGTGTTTGGAATGTTTAACTAGTGGTTAGATGTTTGTTACCTGAACACCTTAAACTTTAAATTTTGTACTTGTGACCTAATCAATCACTTTATTATATAAAATCATGAATATAATTAAATTCCTATGAAAATTAGACGGTTGTTACAGTCGAGTGGAAATCCGATCGGATGGTATTCCGATCGGACAGCATTTCGTTCGATGTTCAACCTCAAAAGTTTGAAATAAAAGTCAATTATGGGTCCAAGGTGCAAGCCGATCGAGTGGCAATCCGATCGGACAGCAGTCCGATCGGGAGGCCCTCCGTTATGGTCGACCTGATTGTCTTACACCTGGTTGTTTTGATGGTTTTGCGTTCTCTCGAGACGTTGTGACTTCGTGCCAAGCAACAGAACCTCGCCAAGACCCTTCGTGACCAGATCGGATAGGAATCACCCAAGTCCGATCCATTCACTGATTCGTGACGGTTGTTCATGCTTAACTCGGAATCGGTTGTCTCCTTGGTAGAATTCAGATCTTGAACCAACATATCACCAAAAAGGAGTAGAAGGTTAGAACATGGTCGATTCTATCAGTTTTGAGTGCATTGAGTGTAAAAGAGTTGAAAGAAAGTTAGAAAACCATCTTTCAATCCTTTTCACCTTGAATATGTTCAGATCTATGAAAGATCTTTGTTTATTTGTGTGGAAATCGTTCAGATCTAAGTTGTTCTTGGTGGATTGAAGCCAAAACATGAAGTTCATAAGAACACCATGATGACATCATCCTAGAACACCTCAAATCTAGTGATTTCACGGTTAAAAGTTAAGATTCAAAATATAGAAAGGTGTAGGAGTGCGTGTAGATTGAGAAAGTACAAGATTTAGATGGAGAACTTACAAGAATCGCGAGAAATCTGAAGAAAAGCGAGCTGGAGCGAGTGAGAGGGAGAGAGAGCTGTCAACATCAAATGATGTTGACATGAGGGGTATTTATAGGCTTTCCATAAAAGGAAAGGGAGAAAAAGGCTGTTCAATCGGGTGGTAACCCGATCGGGTAGCTGCTCGATCAAGTAGCACCTCGATCGGGTGGCAGCTCGATCGGTTGGCCACTCGATTGGAGGGCACGACGCGATGAGTTTTGCGATTTTGATTCGCGTGTTGAGCGTTGCGATGTGACAGAGTTTCCTATTTAATTACTTTTAATCCCAACTACTATATCTAACATACAATCATCCTTAATTGACTTGCGTTTAGCGTCTGCGATTCGATTGCGATTGAGTTTCGATTACGTTTCGATTAATCACCACAACATAAACATAAATAAACATGCACAAGTAACACATAAGGCACACACACACATAAAACAGTATCCAGAACGTGTAATTCGAGTTGCGAGTGCGATTGCGATAAGCGATAGAGCGATCAAACTTGCGCTACACATCGAATAAACCTCGATTATTAATAAGTACTCCACATAATACAACTAACGTAAAGCGTAAAATAGACTATCATCAAGCCAAAGAAGTCAAAACAGGAATTGAGCAAGGAGTGACAGATCGCAATTAGCAATCTTGTCTCCCTTTGACTTCAATCTTGACTTTGACTTTGACTTTCGAAACACGGGGTGTTACAGCCTCCCCTAGTTGAGGGAATTTCGTCCCGAAATTAGGCCGAAGCCATAACAAACAACTGCGGGTACTTCGCCTTCATGTCGCTTTCGAGTTCCCAAGTGAACTCTGCGCCTCGTTTGCCTTCCCATCGGACTTTCACAATAGGAATGTGCGAGCGTCTGAGCTGCTTGGTTTGGCGATCCATGATCTTGACAGGCTTCTCCATGAAGTGTAGTGCTTCGTTTATTTGGAGATCATCAAGGGGTACAATTAAATCATGCTCAGCCAGGCACTTTCGGAGGTTCGAAACATGAAAATTCGGGTGTACGTTACTAAGTTCCTCCGGTAGTTCGAGTCTGTAGGCGACTTTTCCGATCCTTTCTAGGATTTTAAAAGGTCCAACATATCGAGGCGCTAGTTTCCCTTTCTTGCCGAATCTGACCACACCCTTCCTAGGTGATACCTTTAGGAGTACGTAGTCGCCAACGTCAAATTCAAGGGGCTTGCGTCGTCTATCGGCGTAACTTTTCTGACGACTCCGAGCTTTCAGCAGATTGTCTCGAATTTGGAGAACTTTGTCAGTCGTTTCTTGCAATAGCTCAGGACCGGTTAATTACGAATACCTCGGATACAAGACGGCTCCTGATTTATTTTGCCAAGTGTTAATTCAGTTCGTTGATGATAATGTCGATAATACCTCGGATACAAGACGGCTCCTGATTTATTTTGCCCTTTCCCCAATGCTCCTATCAAAGCATTGGTCATGACTAGGTCATTAGTTCACACCCGTCCTCTCCGGTACGGGGTGAGGGTGCCAAACCTAAGTAGCGCTACCAACTAATACCTTGTTACCTCTCAGGTAACCAAACAACACGGAGGGACTTTAAAGGTGATAGGACGAGTATATTATCCAACATTCCAGATTTTCCACAAGACGTATTCCTCTCAGGAATACCCAATTGATTTACCCAAACCCATCCCTCTCAGGGATGCCCAATGACTGTCTCAACCACTGGGACGCATACTCAAGAGAAATGAACTCACCTTAGATTGCTCGGTATGTCACATTACTTTACCCATTCCAAGTTGGTCAACCAAACCATACCGTGGTTACCAAAGACAATCAGCTAACATGCACAAAAATCACATATTCCGCATTCATGTTGTGTACAAGAAGCACTCATATTGCACGCGTCATAATAGTTAATACACAGCCCATTTTCATCAAGTAATCACTTAACATGTACTCCGATCTCATACAAAACACATACAGTGACACATATTCAAGTCCATAATACACTAACATGTAATAGTTCAACCCTTGCTCACTTAAATATGTGACTTGACATGAATTGTTATTCTACTCGGCCCAACTTGCAACATTCTGCCTGATACTAGTGGCCCAATGTGGGTGTGAAATCCAACTGTTTTACCCATGTATGGCAATTTACTTATACCAAATCATCCGAATCAGATTATCACAATCATATTAATCAACACACATAATCAAATCACGACCCGAGAGTATTATCTGATTGTCACTAAGGCTATATTACTTAACATGTTGATTCTGATATATTACAAACATCGTGCAGCCCAACAATGGAACGGGCCTCAAAACATATAGGGCCTGACCAACCGATGTGCGGCCCAAATAACGTCCCGTGGCCCAGACCCGGATCAGAAAGGATGCGGCCCAACTCACACCGTAGCCCATGTTCATTTCCCTTAGGCCCATTACTCAGTTTCTTAAACAATTTGTTAGACTAGGGTGGTCCGATAACATGTCAAGCCCAAGTTTCTCATTGATATGGTTTATAGATTATTAAGTATAATCATCAGTAACACCAATAACCCCTAAACTAGTTACACCCACAATTATTAAGTCATTCTATCACTTAAAGTCAACAACAACAATACTAAATATTCATATGAACCATATCAAACAATTATTTTTATGATCCTAACATTATATAATCTGGATCAATAATTAACATATATCCTGTTAGTATCTAGATTAAAGATCCCCATGAACAAAACATCATCACATCATCTAATATTAACCATGCTAGTAGATCTTAACAACACCAATAGTCATGCAAACCCACCCCACTTAGACATGATCAAGAACAGCCGATCTATACTCGATTCGACAAATATGCTACTCAAACCAATCCAACTTGTTAATCAGAAATCATTCATTATACTAGCACCTAAGCCAATTCATAAACAACTCCAAAACATATTCTGTTCTTGCATATTATTAGTGATTATCACAATTACTTCTTCATACAAACACAACATCAAATATCAATACTACTAGGCATGACGTCGAAACATATCGAGATTAAACTAACCGTAGGGATCAAGATGGAGTTGAGAAAGTCTTTGAGATAGGGAGGGGTTTCGTCACCGATCTCCAAGAGAAGAGAGAAGATGGGAATATGTTAGGGTTTGTGCCACTAGTTTTCTAACTACACGTAACATAGCATTCCCTATTGTGTATACATAATTCACACAGTTTGGGGAATTGATTTGGGCCAGGTTTACCATCTGGGCCGAGATGATTGATTTAGTTAAAATGTGGCCCAAGCTAATTACTATCCACGAAACGACTCAAGTACATACTCAACTATACTTGGTTACCATAATGTTTAACAGGTTTAACAAAGTTCCGATCTTTTAACAGATTCACTAAAGCCAAAAGTATGCAAAGAAACAATTAATGAGGAATTGGAATCACAAAACTGAAAGACACAAACCTTGAATGTTCGGGTTGTCACATCATCCCCAACTTGAAAGAAATTGTGTCCCGAAATTTGATAAGTATCCCAAACAACAAGGTGTTAGATCAGGATGACTGTGGATTTTCCTCGGGTACCACATCATCCCCAACTTGAAAGTGAATTTCGTCCTGAAATTCGTCAATGACGTCCAAGGTTGAAACAACTGTTTGGCCAATCGAAGATACTAGAGCTTCATCCGATCATGGCGTTTCCACGTGAACTCCGGTCCACGTCTTGAGTTCCAACGAACACTCACGATTGGAATTCGACCAGGTTAACGAACCTTGACTTCCTGGTCCATGTGTTCGATAAATTCCTCCAGCAAAAGTATCGCACGTGTTTCATCAGACAACCACTGCCTTAGATCCGAAACATAAATGACATCTCGTACGTTACCCAATTCGTCGGGTAACTCGAGTTTGCAGGTTACGCTACCGCTTCTTCCCAGACTGTTGAATGGTCCATCGTGACGTCAGTTAAGCTCGTCATGCTTCCCAAGAATTCCACACCCTCCCAGGGTGAGACTTTCAACATGTTACGATCGCCTACATCGATTTTCCAACGTTTCCCCAGTTTATTAGCTTTCCTAACGATCACGCATTGCCGCCAATCGACTCCCGATTCAAACAACCTTCCCAAGAGTTTCGAGTACCAGTCCTGGACCAATAATTAAGTTGTCAACCATCTCAGTCTAAGAAGAAGGTTGGCATTATTGTCTATGTAATGCCTTAACAGAGCTGTCTGGTTACCAAAATGATAACTGCCTCTGTAGTACTCAACCGTAGGTAAGAGTCCTTCAAATTAGCACCAAAGCCAGTCACACACATGCTCGCAGGATGTCTTCGAGTGCTAGGAGAGTTCGTTTTCTCTGATCGTTTGTCCAACGGCGATAAGCAATGCTCTGGTCCTGACGTGAGCCAAGGGTGTTGTGTTTTGCCTGACATAAATCATGCATAGATCAAATTCAGAGGTAACAGGAGTTGGCACCTCATGCCTAAAAGCCACCTCTCTTAGAGGAGCATTCACCACTGTGAAGACTCGTCAGTTTTCTTGATTGCAAGAAAGTGTGCTGGTAACTTGAGTCCATCAACGATCACCCAGGTGATAACGTTTCCGTTTCGAGTTGTAAGTAGACCAGTGACAAAATCCATGGTAGTCTGTTCTCATTTCCATATGGATGTTTCTGGTTGCTGATACTTCACCTTGACTTTCCCACGAGTCGAACATCATTGGCATACATAGCTAGGTGGGCCTTCATGCCCGATCACCAGTGCAAGATTTATAGATCCTAGTATCTCTTATCAAAACCCAGATGTCTAGAATATCGAGGCCGATGTGCTTTGCACAAAACGAGTTCCCTGCAGTAGTCGTATAGTGAAATCCACATTCGTTCCATGAGGTAGCGACTATCATCCGACCTGCCACTGGTTGCTCCTCCATGCCCTGTATGGGTTTAACCTGAAAATTCTCTTCCTTCAGTTCTCCAATTTGAACATAGAGGGTCTGATCAGGTAAGTTAGAATCGATAGTGAACTGCAAAGCTCGTGCATGTTCAGGTTTCACAGTCTTAATCATTCAAAAGTTCCATCCAGCGATGCTATTACGTGTTTAGCTCCTCCGAAACAAGGTACACAGGAGGCCCTTGTGATCGGTCTTAGCAGTGCATTCGGTACCGTCCAAGTAATGCCTCCAATCTTAAAACCAAGGACCACGGTTTCCTCCGCAGGTTGTGTGTCGTGCAGTACCTCTTTGTATCTCCATTACGTAAGTCATCCCTTTTTCGTGTTGCATCGATGTGTAACTGGGACTCTGATTCGGAACATCATGGTATACCACTAGATCACCCATACCCTTAGGTAAAGACGATGCTCGGTGCATTGCAGAGTTGGAAATTCGAAAGCTGAAAAGACGTCCTCCGGTTTTGTCTCCCACGAACACAACACCCCGCTGTGCTAAAGTGATTTAAGCTGCTCGATCTTCGAAAATCCCCTGATAAATCTGTGATAGACTCTAGCGAAACCAAGGAATTGTTGTATCCCCGGCGGATTCCTTTGTGTTGATCAGTTTCCAACAAAATGGATCTTAGCGAGATCCACGTGTATCCCCACTTCGTTGGCTACATGACCAAGAAAAGTCTGCTTCTCTCAAATCCAAAAGTTACACTTAACTGGACTTCGCGTGTAGTGGATCCTCCCTCAGGAGCACTTAAGATAAGATACAAATGCCGCCCATAGTTCCCTTTCTCCTGGAACAGATTCAAAACGTCCTCAATAAACACGGTCGACTCATGTGATCCATAAAGCTGCTGGTGTGTTGGTTAACCCAAAGGTCATGAGATACAAGTCGTAATGGCCGTACTGCGTTTGATATGCCTTTTTAGGAATATTCTCCTCTTGGACTTTCATCTGATGATAGTTCGTTCGTTAGCCAACCCTCGAATAGGAGCTTGACCTGTGACAACTCGACTTTCCGAGATTCCATTCTCACATTTAATGCACATTGACTGTTTGACTGTTTGATTTATTTGCCTTGTACTTGTACAACTTTGAATTATTCATGTGATGAATGCATGGGAATACATGATTGATTGTTATGTATGTGTGGGACATGATAACATGCCAGATACTTAAACACTTAGACATTTTATTAGTTTGGACGAAACACAAAATGGATGACGAACCAGAACATTCACGCCGAAACAGGAGAGTCCGTTTCGCCATAACACTGCACGACGAAACAGACTTGTTTCGTCGGCCGATCCGTTTCGCCGGCCCACATGTTACGCGAGGCCCAGTTAAGGCCCAGTAACCTTAAACGCGTATTTAAATGAACGATCGATTATTATTCGATATTTTAACAAAACTAGAAACCCTAGAGGCCCTCCTTGCTGTGTGACGGCAATCTAGTGCTTACCGAAACTGCTTTAGCGCTTCCATCATAATCCCATACCTCTCGGTTAGTGATTTATGTTTTTCGAATAATTGATCATTCATGCTTACGTGTAATAGCCTCGAATTGCTGTGATTACATTCGCATATAATAAATCGATTGGTAGGGAGGTTAGGGATTTTTGATATGATAATGATTGAAGTTTTAAATGTAATAAAGTGCACATGCTATTGACTGACAAGATCACAACTAGCTTGATCACTAATGGACCTCACAAACACTAGCACATGAAATCTTAATTAAACCAATTTGGGTCATTGACTTAGTGAACCGGTTAGTCTTTTATGATTGGGCCGTTATTTTAGAACACGCACATATTATTGGTATTAATCGGGTACTTGCTGATTGTATTGACTATGTGTATGTGTCGGATATGATGATGATGAATGATTGCTGCTTGATGATGACGGCTATTAGGGTTTTCTGCACGTAACTGTTATATGCCGAAACAGATGTCTTTATGAAACGCAGATGTCGGCGAAACACTGATGAGTTTCGTCGACATTGGTCACCACGAATCTGAAACGACGGAACAAAGGGTGTTTCGCCGAGGGTAGTTATGACGAAACAGATGCGTTTCGTCATGGGCAAACACGGCGGATCAGATGTGTTTCGCCAAAGGGTAAATACGACGAAACAAGGGTGTTTCGTCGAGTTGTTAATCTGCACAGTAACTTGGTCTATTTCTATTAAGAGTTTACTGGACTAACTAACTGAGGTTAAATGATACGCATGACTTGTACGATCATGGATACATGCAATGTGTTACTTGGTGATTGTTTGATGTGCCATCTACTATGATTATACTTACGTGCCAACTTCATGAATACAAACTGATTATGTATACGTGCGTACTTTAGGACGTGATTGATTAACTGTGAGCATACTTAGCATACCGAGCAAACCAAGGTGAGTTCACACTCCTACCAAGGCATGGGATTCCCGGGGTTGGGAATGGGTTGATTGATTAGTTATGCTTAAGGGTTATCGAGATTACATACCATAGGCCTCGGGAGAGGAAGGTTATTGGTAGATACTGCTAGACTAGTGATACATATACTTCTCTTCGCACACACGCCGGGATTGGCCGCGATAATAGAACAATCTTCGCATACATGCCTGGAATGGCCACGAACCATACTTTAATCTTCGCACACATGCCGGTTGGGCCGCGATACAAATATACCTAGTCTAGAAAACATGGGAAACCCCCACTAAACTTCGCAAACATGCCTAGAGGGCCGCGATACCATTACATACGATACATGATTACTAAACGAGCTTACGATTTACGATACGAACACTATAACTGAATAACTAACTGTGAACTCGCTCAACTAGTTGTTGACTCTCTGTCACATGCCTTGCAGGACCATAGGTACTCTTGGAGCTTGCACGGGAGGCGCAGTTGTTGTGGAACATGGATCGAGGATGCTACGTTAAAACATTTAGACATTTGAACTTATTACTTGAATTGGGTTTACCATTATGCTTCCGCTAGACACTTAATATGTTTTGTTTGAACACCTTTCGTATCGTTTGGTTTAAATTACATTTATTACATATTATGTTTAATATGATTGGTGGCTTGATCCTGGCCAGTCACGCCTCCAAGCGGGGGTACTCCGCATGTGGATTTTGGGGGTGTGACAGATTGGTATCAGAGCCATTGGTTATAGAGAACTCGGTTTTAATAAGGGGAAACGTTTTTATTAAAACCAGACTATAACCAGAAGAGTGCTCAACGATCCACAACGACGCTTCGCTCCACGTGCAAGACTCAACATTCTAGGTAATATGGTATATGTTTCATTGCTTACTTGCTAGAATTACATAGAACTTTGCTCATGGTATGCTTAGATACACATAACCCCTATTGTTTGAGAATACTTGTGTGCTCACTCTCTTCTGTCATCGCACTATTCGCGAACCTCTCTTACTTATGTTATCTTTGCTATGAAGATCATGGCTGGACGTATTAACATGACACAAGCCCAGTTGACGGCTCTCATTAACGAACAAGTTGCTGCGGCAGTTGCAGCCGCACAAGCAGGAGGTATACCCTGCAGTTGTAACTCACACTAGGATCTTTAGATCCTACATTCCTAAACCAACTCTAGTGTTTAATCTTGTCCTAATTCTTTTACACAACAGGTCAACCACCTGTTTGCACCTTCAAAACTTTCATGGACTGTCGTCCATCTACATTCAGCGGCACTGAAGGAGCCGTAGGTCTCCTCCACTGGTTTGAGAAACTAGAATCTGTGTTTGAAATGTATGAATGCCCTGAGGCACGCAGGGTGAAGTATGCTACCGGTACTCTCGAGGGTTTAGCCCTCACATGGTGGAAAGCTCAGGTCCAAATGCTGGGGTTGGTTGCTGCTAACGCCACCCCATGGAACAATTTTAAGGAGATGATCAAGGAGGAATACTGCAGTCGTGACGACATTCATAAGCTGGAGGTCGAGTTCTTCAACCTCAAGATGACGGGGTCAGAAATTGAGGCGTTTACAAAGAGATCGAATGAGCTTGCGTTACTGTGTCCTACTATGGTGGACCCTCTAATTAAGCGTATCGAACTTTATCTTAAGGGTCTAGTGCCAGAGATCCAAAGTTATGTGACTTCTGCAAACCTTGCCACCTACCAGCAGGTTGTTTAGTTGGCTCACCGTCTCACTGATCAGGCGGTGGAGCAAAACAGGTTGCCTAAACGCATCAGTGCTACCACTACCGCTACTACTTCAGCTACTCCTGCTACTCCCAGTGACAACAAGCGGAAATGGGAGGGGGATTCCAGCAGGGGTTCGGCTACCGTTCAGTCTCAAGCACAGCAGCAGCGCAAGACAAATGATTTCCAGAGTCCGAGTCAGCAATCTTCTGGTGGTCAGGGGCAGGGTGGATATCGGGGAATTCATCCACTGTGTAACAGGTGCAACAGACATCACAGTGGTCAGTGTCATAAGGGCCGCTGTCAGAGATGTCTAAGGGTAGGTCATGAAGCTAAAGACTGCAGGAGCTCAAGGCCTGCGAATCAGAACCAGCAACAACAGCCACCAGCTCCACGAAACCAGCCGCAACAACAACAGCAAGGAAATAGGGGATGCTTTCAGTGCGGGGCTGAAGGTCACTTTAAGCGGGACTGCCCTCAGTTAAACCAGAATCAGAATAACAACAACAATAATCAGGGCAATGGGAACAACAATGGGGGAAACAACAACAATGGTGCTAGGGGTCGTGCATTTGTGATTGGGCAGGCTAATGCAAGGAACGATCCTAATGTGATTATGGGTAAGTTTGTTCTCGACGACTTTTATGTTACTGTGTTATTTGATTCGGGTGCGGATACCAGTTATATATCACTGAAAGTTAGTCAAATGCTTAAACGAGCACCAACACTTTTGAACACCAAACATGTCGTAGAGTTAGCTAACGGTAAAAGTTTAGAGGCCACACACATAGTTCAGGGTTGTAATCTTATCCTCGCTGGTCAGACTTTCTCTATCAATCTCATTCCTATAACTCTGGGTAGTTTCGACATCGTCATTGGTATGGATTGGTTATCCCAACAGCAAGCAGAGATTCTATGCAAGGAGAAGGTCATTCGTATTCCCCGTATTGGCAAAGAACCTCTCGAAGTTCAAGGCGACAAGAGTGGTGTCGTGAGTGGCATCATTTCCTTCTTGAAGGCTTAGAAGTGTTTACGAAAGGGCCACACAGCTGTTTTAGCACTCATTACAGATACATCGAAGAAAGAGAAAAAGATGGAGGATATTCCAGTGGTACGCGATTTTCCTCAAGTGTTCCCTGAAGATTTACCTGGGCTACCGCCTCATCGCCAAGTCGAATTTCAGATCGAGCTTGCTCCAGGAGCAGCACCCATAGCTCGAGCACCTTATCGCTTAGCTCCAAATGAATTGGAAGAACTGTCCAAGCAATTGCAAGAACTCTTGGAAAAGGGTTTCATACGTCCTAGCTCTTCGCCCTGGGGAGCTCCAGTATTGTTTGTGAAGAAGAAAGACGGTACCTTCCGCATGTGCATAGATTACCGCGAACTGAACAAGGTGACCGTGAAGAATCGCTATCCTCTTCCACGTATCGACGACTTATTCGACCAGTTGCAAGGGTCGAGTTATTACTTGAAGATTGATCTGAGGTCAGGTTATCACCAACTGAGAGTCCGGGACGAGGACGTCTCCAAAACAGCATTTAGAACTCGCTACGGCCACTACGAGTTTCTAGTCATGCCATTCGGGCTAACAAACGCGCCTGCGGTTTTCATGGATCTTATGAACAGGGTGTGCAAACCTTATCTTGACAAGTTTGTTATTGTCTTCATCGATGACATCCTGATCTATTCGAAGAGTCAGGAGGAACATGAGCATCATTTACGACTTATTTTGGAACTCCTTCGAACGGAACAACTGTACGCTAAGTTTTCAAAATGCGACTTCTGGCTTCGTGAAGTCCACTTCCTAGGCCACGTGGTAAACAAGGATGGGATTCATGTTGATCCATCCAAGGTAGATTCGATCAAGAACTGGCCTGCACCTCGCACACCAACCGAAATACGCCAATTCTTGGGTTTGGCGGGTTATTATAGAAGGTTCATCAAAGATTGCACAGCCGCTTACACTACTGACGCAGAAAGGTGTTGTTTATCGTTGGGGTAATGCACAGGAAACAGCGTTTCAGCACTTAAAGGATAGACTTTGTAGCGCACCTATTCTCTCATTGCCGGAAGGCACCGATGATTTTGTGGTTTACTGCGACGCATCCATTCAGGGTCTTGGTTGTGTATTGATGCAGCAGGACAAAGTCATAGCCTACGCCTCACGCCAACTCAAAGTTCATGAAAAGAACTACACTACTCACGATCTAGAGCTGGGAGCGGTTGTTTTTGCACTTAAGATATGGAGACACTACCTGTATGGTACCAAATGTGCTATCTACACTGATCACAGAAGCCTCGAACATATCTTCAAACAGAAGGAACTGAATATGCGACAATGACGATGGGTCGAACTGCTGAATGACTACGAATGCTCGATCAGGTACCACCCAGGCAAAGCCAATGTGGTGGCTGACGCCCTCAGTCGAAAGGACACCGCGCCTAAGTGCGTGCGAGCTTTACAACTCACTATTCAGTCTAGTCTTCCTTCACAGATACGAGATGCTCAGGTAGAAGCATTGAAACCAGAGAACGTCAGGGCTGAAGCCCTACGCGGCTCAAGACAACGGTTAGAACAAAAGGCAGACGGAGCCTACTATGTAACAGGACGCATCTGGGTCCCACTCTATGGTAACCTACGAGAGCTTGTGATGGATGAAGCACACAAGTCTCGCTACTCAGTACATCCTGGTTCGGATAAGATGTACCACGACCTCAGAACTATATATTGGTGGCCTAGCATGAAAGCCCATATAGCTACTTACGTTAGCAAGTGTTTGACTTGTGCGAGAGTCAAAGCGGAATATCAGAAACCTTCAGGCCCACTCCAACAACCTGAGATACCACAATGGAAATGGGAACAAATTTCCATGGATTTTGTTACTGGCCTGCCTAGATCTCAACGTGGGAATGATACTATTTGGGTGATCGTGGATCGACTCACAAAGTCTGCTCACTTCTTGGCTATCAAGGAAATGGATAAGTTCTCCACTCTAGCAGATGTATACCTTAAAGAAGTTGTCTCGAGGCACGGGGTGCCCACCTCTATTATCTCTGATCGTGATGCACGTTTTACTTCAGAACTATGGCAAGCAATGCACAAATCTTTTGGCTCTCGATTAGACATGAGCACAGCTTATCACCCTCAGACAGATGGGCAATCTGAGCGCACTATTCAAACTCTAGAAGACATGCTTCGGGCGTGCGTAATTGACTTTGGCAATGGCTGGGAAAAACATCTGCCACTTGTGGAATTTTCGTACAATAACAGCTACCACACCAGCATTGAAGCTGCTCCATATGAGGCATTGTACGGGCGTAAATGCCGATCACCTCTTTGTTGGGCAGAGGTGGGTGACAGTCAGATCACAGGTCCAGAAATGGTAGTTGATACTACTGAAAAGATTGCTCAAATACGACAACGCATGGCGGCAGCTCGTGACCGTCAGAAAGCATACGCAGATAAAGACAGGAAACTACTCGAGTTCCAGGTTGGGGATCGAGTGCTACTCAAAGTTTCACCCTGGAAGGGTGTTGTTCATTTTGGCAAACGAGGCAAGCTAAATCCACGATACGTTGGACCATTCGAAGTCATAGAGAAAATAGGCAAAGTGGCCTACAGACTAAACTTACCAGCAGAACTCAGTGCAGTTCACAACGTCTTTCACGTGTCGAATCTGAAGAAGTGTCTGTCAGATGAGACCCTCATAGTTCCTTTGAAAGAGCTCACTATTGACGAACAGTTACGATTCGTCGAGGAACCTGTTGAAATCACGGACCGGGATGTTAAGGTCCTCAAGAACACCAGAATACCTCTTGTTCGAGTTCGTTGGAACTCCCGTCGTGGCCCAGAGTTCACCTGGGAACGAGAAGATCAAATGAAACTCAAATATCCCCAGTTATTCGGAAACCAAGCAACCACTACTGAGGCCGAAGCTACTACAGAATTTCGGGACGAAATTCCAAATCAACGGGAGGATGATGTGACACCCCTGGAAAACCAGTAATCTTCGCAAACCTGCTCGGGGAGCCGCGATACGAAACAGGTAAACAAGTCGTAATGGCCGTACTGCGTTTGATATGCCTTTTTAGGAATATTCTCCTCTTGGACTTTCATCTGATGATAGTTCATTCGTTAGCCAACCCTCGAATAGGAGCTTGACCTGTGACAACTCGACTTTCCGAGATTCCATTCTCGCATTTAATGCACATTGACTGTTTGATTTATTTGCCTTGTACTTGTACAACTTTGAATTATTCATGTGATGAATGCATGGGAATACATGATTGATTGTTATGTATGTGTGGGACATGATAACATGCCAGATACTTAAACACTTAGACATTTTATTAGTTTGGACGAAACACAAAATGGATGACGAACCAGAACATTCACGACGAAACAGGAGAGTCCGTTTCGCCATAACACTGCACGACGAAACAGACTTGTTTCGTCGGCTGATCCGTTTCGCCGACCCACATGTTACGCGAGGCCCAGTTAAGGCCCAGTAACCTTAAACGCGTATTTAAATGAACGATCGATTATTATTCGATATTTTTAACAAAACTAGAAACCCTTGAGGCCCTCCTTGCTGTGTGACGGCAATCTAGTGCTTACCGAAACTGCTTTAGCGCTTCCATCATAATCCCATACCTCTCGGTTAGTGATTTATGTTTTTCGAATAATTGATCATTCATGCTTACGTGTAATAGCCTCGAATTGCTGTGATTACATTCGCATATAATAAATCGATTGGTAGGGAGGTTAGGGATTTTTGATATGATAATGATTGAAGTTTTAAATGTAATAAAGTGCACATGCTATTGACTGACAAGATCACAACTAGCTTGATCACTATTGGACCTCACAAACACTAGCACATGAAATCTTAATTAAACCAATTTGGGTCATTGACTTAGTGAACAGGTTAGTCTTTTATGATTGGGCCGCTATTTTAGAACACGCACATATTATTGGTATTAATCGGGTACTTGCTGATTGTATTGACTATGTGTATGTGTCGGATATGATGATGATGAATGATTGCTGCTTGATGATGACGGCTATTAGGGTTTTCTGCACGTAATTGTTATATGCCGAAACAGATGTCTTTACGAAACGCAGATGTCGGTGAAACACTGATGAGTTTCGTCGACATTGGTCACCACGAATCTGAAACGACGGAACAAAGGGTGTTTCGCCGAGGGTAGTTATGACGAAACAGATGCGTTTCGTCATGGGCAAACACGGCGGATCAGATGTGTTTCGCCAAAGGGTAAATACGACGAAACAAGGGTGTTTCGTCGAGTTATTAATATGCACAGTAACTTGGTCTATTTCTGTTAAGAGTTAACTGGACTAACTAACTGAGGTTAGATGATACGCATGACTTGTACGATCATGGATACATGCAATGTGTTACTTGGTGATTGTTTGATGTGCCGTCTACTATGATTATACTTACGTGCCAACTTCGTGAATACAAACTGATTATGTATACGTGCGTACTTTAGGACATGATTGATTAACTGTGAGCATACTTAGCATACCGAGCAAACCAAGGTGAGTTCACACTCCTACCAAGGCATGGGATTCCCGAGGTTGGGAATGGGTTGATTGATTACTTATGCTTAAGGGTTATCGGAATTAAATACCATAGGCCTCGGGGGAGGAAGGTTATTGGTAGATACTGCTAGACTAGTGATACATATACTTCTCTTCGCACACACGCCGGGATTGGCCGCGATAATAGAACAATCTTCGCATACATGCCTGGAATGGCCGCGAACCATACTTTAATCTTCGCACACATGCCGGGTGGGCCGCGATACAAATATACCTAGTCTAGAAAACATGGGAAACCCCCACCAAACTTCGCAAACATGCCTAGAGGGCCGCGATACCATTACATACGATACATGATTACTAAACGAGCTTACGATTTACGATACGAACACTATAACTGAATAACTAACTGTGAACTCGCTCAACTAGTTGTTGACTCTCTGTCACATGCCTTGCAGGACCATAGGTACTCTTGGAGCTTGCACGGGAGGCGCAGTCGTTGTGGAACATGGATCGAGGATGCTACGTTAAAACATTTAGACATTTGAACTTATTACTTGAATTGGGTTTACCATTATGCTTCCGCTAGACACTTAATATGTTTTGTTTGAACACCTTTCATATCGATTGGTTTAAATTACATTTATTACATATTATGTTTGATATGATTGGTGGCTTGATCCTGGTCAGTCACGCCTCCAAGCGGTGGTACTCCGCATGTGGATTTTGGGGGTGTGACATGACCCTTGTAGCTGGTCAACAGGTTGTCAATACATGGTCAAGGCAAACGGTCCTTGACTGTCACCTGGTTGAGTTCTTGATAATCACCACATATACGAAAAGACTTATCTTCATGGATATAACTGGGGCTCCCCAACGCGAAAAGCTAGGTCCGATAAAACTCCTGTTCAACAGTTCCTGTAGTTGATTAGACAGCTCTTGTCACCCTCCTGGTGAAAGACGGTAAGCGTACGAGTAATCAGGGCTGCCTCTGATGTGAGATCAAACTGAGATTCTGCCTAACAGTTGTGAGAGTATGCCTGAAAGTTACTCGAGTAGCACACTGAGAGGGATCTCGAACAATCGGTGGATCCTTGATCCTTTTTTCCTTAGCCTTAACATTAGTAATGGTTGTTAACGTAGCGGGGTAGTCCCTTCGTAGACACTTCTGGGCTTTCATTGCTGATAGGATGCTAACCTTTGTACCACTCTGATGCTTCAGCTCAGACAACGATTCTCCACTAGGGAGAGGGATACACAAGATTCTCTCCTCACCGAGTGTATCTGCACGACATCTGGATAACCAATCCATACTAACTACTCCGCCAAACTATCAAGGGTAGCAGAAAGAAGGTCGATGTCAAACACTTGTCCCACAAGGTTGAGTTTACATCTAACGAACATATAAGGTGTCAATTGACTTGCCATCAGCTGATTCCACAACAGGTTTGGTTTCGAGAAACATTAGGGTTAAGCAGAATAGAGTCAAAACGATTAGTTATCAAGAACGTGCAGGCCACCAAGTTGCTATAATCCTGGCGTCGCCCACGCCAACCCTAGATGCCTTTCCATGAGTTTCATTTCTGGTGTTTGTTGTTTTCGTTACGAGGGTTCCCAGTACTGCCGTCGTTCCCTTGATTTGTGGTCGTCTTGATTCAACATCGGCCAATCCATCTCGTACACACCTTTATTTCCATACTATAAGCTATGATTACGAGTACCTTGATGTTGGCTTGACTGTTGCCTCTACTGTCGTTGCTTGAAACGGAACCCTACAATCTTTCACCGATAGGGTCCATCTTTTCACATTCCATGTCACGTCCTAAGACGCTACTCACCGTGCTGGCAGCTACACACCCCACACCCTGGTCGATTGTCATTGCTTATGTCTCGATTGATTCGTAAGAGTGGACTCCCCTGAGCCGCTGACTAGGGTTAAGGATTCATTTGAAGTCAATTCACTGGTGTTAGTTGCCGGTAATCTGGGTCGTCCAAATACTGGGGTCGGTAAGTCCTACGCTCATCCTCTTATTCATCGACCTAACAAGTTGATTGAGTAATACACAGTATGTTTCCAGAGTGTTGCAGAAGTGATCACACTTCGGGTTCTAAGACGTCGGTACATTGAGTTACAGCAAACAAAGAGGAGTGAGAGAGGTATAGACTAATCATTGACGCTGCAACATCCGACTCAGGGACATTCGTACAAGCACCTAACATTCTACACGGTTCGCTAGGTGTTCAGATGGGTGTTCAAGTAATACTCGATATCATCGAGAATCGTAAGGATTCAGAGTGGAGTGAAAAGATCACGTTCAAGTAAGAGACAATCACTGCTATGACTCTTATAGACTGTTGTGTTTCACATTGATCAACTAATGGAACAGAACCCCTTTTTCACTTGTTAAGCCTCACTGGGACTCGCATGCACCCCACATTATTATTTTGTGTGCACCCACAATAATATTGTGATTTGCATGCTCATCTCAGCTCCTCCTAACTCATGTCAAATGGTTCCTCAAACTCGAGTAGCAAACAAAGAACATCACAAAACGTGAGTCGTGAATGTCTAGGGAAACACCACACTATCAATCACATACGCATGCAAGTAATTCATGAATTCATACTGTTGTGCTAAACGTGCAATCCCATGCAATTTCATATGTAAGTGTTCACTAGTTATGCAGTACAATGAGTAAACGAGAGACGAACCTTGCAATCTGGAGCCGAGTGTCGTGGTCGTATTCTTGTATTTGGAACTTGTTCGGTTATAGTCTGGTTTTATAAAAACGTTTTAAAACCAAGTTCACTATAACCAGTGGCTCTGATACCAAACTGTCACACCCCCAAAAGTATCCCAAGCGGAAACCCCCGCGAGGCGTGTGACGTTCCAGGATCTAGCCACCAATCACATTGAACTCATACAAGATTTTAAGTAAAACTTTCATTCGTTAACATAAAGTGTTACAAAACAATAATTACAAACCATCGTATTCAGCGGAAGCATAAATTCTTAGTTATGTGTTTCATAAACAATATGTATTATAACCATTAAATCCGTCTCGCGATTCCATGCATCTAGACCCATGACCACTCCAGCATCCCAGACAGCAAGTTCCACATACACGCGTATCAATAACCTGCGAGCATGCACACACGTGTATCAGACAACGCTGATGAGTTTATAGTTTTACAAAAACGTTAGTTACCAAGTGTTTAGTTCAGTTCATTGATGATAATGTCGATAATACCTCGGATACAAGACGGCTCCTGATTTATTTTGCCCTTTCCCCAATGCTCCTATCAAAGCATTGGTCATGACTAGGTCATTAGTTCACACCCGTCCTCTCCGGTACGGGGTGAGGGTGCCAAACCTAAGTAGCGCTACCAACTAATACCTTGTCACCTCTCAGGTAACAAAACAACACGGAGGGACTTTAAAGGTGATAGGACGAGTATATTATCCAACATTCCAGATTTGCCACAAGACATATTCCTCTCAGGAATACCCAATTGATTTACCCAAACACATCCCTCTCAGGGATGCCCAATGACTGTCCCAACCACCGGGACGCATTCTCAAGAGAAATGAACTCACCTTAGATTACTCGGTATGTCACATTACTTTACCCATTCCAAGTTGGTCAACCAAACCCTACCGTGGTTACCAAAGACAATCAGTTAACATGCACAAAAATCACATATTCCGCATTCATGTTATGTACAAGAAGCACTCATATTGCACGCGTCATAATAGTTAATACACAGCCCATTTTCATCAAGTAATCAATTAACATGTACTCCGATCTCATACAAAACACATACAGTGACACATATTCAAGTCCATAATACACTAACATGTAATAGTTCAACCCTTGCTCACTTAAATATGTGACTTGACATGAATTGTTATTCTACTCGGCCCAACTTGCAACATTCTGCCCGATACTAGTGGCCCAATGTGGGTGTGAAATCCAACTGTTTTACCCATGTATGGCAATTTACTTATACCAAATCATCCGAATCAGATTATCACAATCATATTAATCAACACACATAATCAAATCATGACCCGAGAGTATTATCTGATTGTCACTAAGGCTATATTACTTAACATGTTGATTCAGATATATTCCAAACATCGTGCAGCCCAACAACGGAACGGGCCTCAAAACATATAGGGCCTGACCAACCGATGTGCGGCCCAAATAACGTCTCGTGGCCCAGACCCGGATCAGAAAGGATGCGGCCCAACCCACACCGCAGCCCATGTTCATTTCCCTTAGGCCCATTACTCAGTTTCGTAAACAATTTGTTAGACTAGGGTGGTCCGATAACATGTCAAGCCCAAGTTTCTCATTGATATGGTTTATAGATTATTAAGTATAATCATCAGTAACACCAATAACCCCTAAACTAGTTACACCCACAATTATTAAGTCATGCTATCACTTAAAGTCAACAACAACAATACTAAACATTCATACGAACCATATCAAACAATTATTATTATGATCCTAACATTATATAATCTGGATCAATAATTAACATATATCCTGTTAGTATCTAGATTAAAGATCCCTATGAACAAAACATCATCACATCATTTAATATTAACCATGCTAGTAGATCTTAACAACACCAATAGTCATGCAAACCCACCCCACTTAGACATGAACAAGAACAGCCGATCTATACTCGATTCGACAAATATGCTACTCAAACCAATCCAACTAGTTAATCAGAAATCATTCATTATACTAGCACCTAATCCAATTCAAAAACAACTCCAAAACAGATTCTGTTCATGCATATTATTATTGATTATCATGTTGGTGCATTCATCTGTCGTCTTCGTCTTATATCGAGTCTCAGTCTCGTTGCGGATATGAAAGAGGATGATGTCACCATCTTTGATGATGACATCATATTAGTGATGTCATCATTGCATCATTACATATGAGACAAAATTAGAATGCATGCATGTGCACATAAAATTACATGTGATAGAAGTAGTTTCGCTTTTGTGTCATTGTTCAGGTTTCGCTCATATGTCATTGGATAGGTTCGCTTATATGTCATCTAGGGGTTTCGCTCATACGTACATGTCCGTATGAGCGAAATATGTTGGCCTATATATAGTTGTAAGAGCGAAACCACAGATATAGTTGTAGGTGTTGTCTTCCGGTAAGCCACGAAGTGCTGCCGAAGTGTTGTCAGAGCTTGTAATCGCATTCGTAATCAATACAACAACAGTTAAAGTGAATATTACTGAAATCGCACCAAAGCATTAGTTTTCGCCTCTTGTTTTGGATAGGAATTATTCTGATCGACTCAAACAGGGCCGAATACGATCCTACAAGTGGTATCAGAGCTCAGGAGGAAGAGTTCTTGCCATTTCAGCTGCATTTCTTCTGATTTTCTACACTTTCTTCAAAATTTTAAATTTTTTTACGGTAAAACCGGCTCAAATTCACACATAACACTCGTAATCATGTATTAATAAATCCTTGAAAGTTTCAAAGCTAAAATCGATCTAGAACTTAGGATTTTCAGGGTTTCGATCGTAGGTACTCGTGAAAATGATGATGTCATCAGCTGATTTCGCTCATAGTTCACATGTGATTTCGCTTATACGGTCACTTTTCGTCTGATTTCGCTCCAAGGGTTCAAGTTGGTTTCGCTCATTTGTACAAGTTGATTTCGCTCTTGTGACAAGCATATTTCGCTCTTGTGACAACTAAAGGTTTCGCGTATAGTGACACTTAGGTTTCGCTTTTGTGACACTATAGGGTTTCGCTCCAAGTTTGAAAAGTCAGATTCCACTCAAAGTGTTTAGGTGATCAGATTTATGTCGGGTTGCATGTGAAAGTTGATAAAGATGTGTAAGTTGGTCACATGAGTGTTTTGGTCAAAGGTGCATGTGAGCTGGTCAGTTTTTGCATGAGAACAAGAAGTGAGGCCCAATCAGATTTTGAGTAATATCAAATTAATCAGCCCAAGATTCATATTGTCGGCTCATTATTTGAAATCAGTGCATGTGATCATAAACTGAATTGACAGTTCATTAAAGTTATGCATGTGAGTTTGGGGTGTCGACATATTCTATATAATCAAATCCACTAACATTAGAGGTCCAATCACGTTACTTGTACAGTTAGACATTTGCCGACAAATCATTTGTTTTGTAGAATTGATTGTTGACCATTATCTACAAAGTATCAAGTCTTTTGAAAACTATCAGTACATGTTTTCATCGGCCCAAGTCACATTCTCGACCCATCAACATTCAAAGCTCATAGGCTTATTTGAATCTATATTCTATTGATCAAGCCCATTTATTCGGTATTTCTCGAGGTGAACTAGTTCGTTTGAAACTGTTTGTTTGTGAATCTTTAAAAATCAAGAACATGGAGAACGAATTCTATAACGCATTTGCTAGCCTGATCACAATCACTCAAAATGCTTTACTTGAAAACGAAACCGGGACATCTCAAAAACCGCCTAAACTCTTGGATATTGATGATTACAATGGTTGGTCCGAACGGTTTGGAAATTGGGTTGAAGCTTATCACTTGGATGCGTGGGAACACACTGAAGAGCCTTATGTAAGACCCATAACAAATGGTGTTCTGCAAACAATTAGAGAAATGAGTACTGAAGATAAAAAGAAATATCGAGATGAGAAATTGATGGTGAGTCTGCTTCAGCTAGCGATAAAAGAAGATATCTTAATACTGCTTCAACATGATGGAACTGCTTATTCAATTTGGACAGAATTGGAAGCAAAATTTGTTGGAAGTGATGATATGCTCAAAAACAAAATGTCGCTCATGAAGAAAGAATTCGATTTATTCCGTGGTTTGAAATCTGAAAACACCAAGCAAATAATTGATAGATATTGTAACTTGGTGAGAAAAATGACAAAACTTGGAATTAAGAAATATACTGATGAATTGATTGAAAAACTTGCAGATGCGCTACCATATGAAACTTGGGGAACGTTTCTGATGATGCTGAGATCCAACAGAAAAGATTATAAAAATATGACACTGGGAGATTTCATCAAACACCTGGAAGCTCAAGAGATGGAACAAAGAAAGATTGCCAGGATGAAGAACTACGATGGAGAACAAGATATCAGCCTGTATTACAAAGGTGGTGTCAACGAAAAGTCAAATTTTTCTCCAAAAGTCGAAACTGCTTACAGTGCGAAAGATTCTTCTGAAAAGAAATCATCCCAGGGATCAAGCAGCACAAGATTTTCTTCATTCGATCCAAACATTTCTGCAACAAAGAACAGAAGAAAACTTCAATGCAATATTGTATTAAATCTTGAAAGTGATCAAGATTATTCTGAAGAAGTAGCTAAAAATCAAATGTCTTTGTTGGGAATGGTGTTAGAATCCTATAGTAGTTTTGTGGCCGGAAAGATCGGTAATCCAATGCTCACGAAAGAGGATTACGATCAAATAGATGCTGAGGAAATGGAATTGATGGACATTAAATGGTGCATGACAAGTGTGTTGAGACGAGCTGAGAAGTTTAAACAAATCACGGGAAGAGATGATTTCCGTGATGCAAATGTTTCAACTTTAGGCTTTGATAAATCTAAAGTTACATGTTTTCGTTGCAGGGAAAAGGGGCATTTCAAGAGGGAGTGCAAAAATCGTGAAGCTAGTGGAGCCCAAAATCCTTTTGGAAACAACGATTATCACAAAAAGGCGATTTATCATCAAGTCACACCACCAGCACTGCATCAGGCACAAACTGCACATGGGAGAGATGTGATTGAAGGTTCAAAAAGAGCATGTCTAGTTAATCAAGGAAAATATGATAATTTTACCTGGGATAAATATCTTCCAACAAACAGCAAAGTGTGTTTGGCAGAACAAGATGATGAAAAGTTAGCTGAAGGATTCAATTGGAATGATTTTTGTCTAGATCAAAACTTAGGGCCAATGAGTTGTCTAAAGACACTTCATATGCTAAAGCTTTCATTGCAAATGCCTACGATTTGAAATGTGCCGAAAAGTGCAGAAAAGTAATGGAAGCTGCTGAAGCAAGACGGAGAAAGCTTGAAGAAGAGGAAGAAGAGGAAGAGAGATTAAAAGCTGAGGCAGAAGCTGAGAAAAAGAGAAGAGCTGAATTTTTATGATCAAACAGAACAGTCAAAGAGGTTCCTGAATTTGAAGTCAAAGTTGATGCAGAACTTGTTAAAGTTTCTGAAAAGTGCATGAACTGTGATTCTTTAATCAAGCAAAACAATGAGTTGCTGCATAATATAAACAGATTAAAAGAATCCTATGATACAATGAACAGAGAAATCAACAAGTATACTGATTCAAACGGTGAACAAGTTGTGGCAATGAATACACTAAAGAAAGCTTACCTGAGACAACTTGATGATGTCAACTTTCACATAAAGAAATGTGCTGATCTGGAGTTGAAGTTGTCAACACAAAGAATCGAAACTGAAAGAGTCAGCAAGTTATTAGAAAGTTACTCATGTTCTACTTTTGTTGTTGACAGGATTTATCCGGTTGTGGAGAATTTGAAGACTTTTGAAGAAGTAAAGACTTCAGAAGAAGAGAAATCTGTGAAAGAAGACAAAGATAAAGTGAAGATTTCTGGTAAGAAACCAAGTGTGGTCTACACTAGATGTCCGCCCCCGGTCGAAAATGGATATTCACCTCGAAATCCAAATTCCGAAAGAGTCGATAAGGCAATAAACTTACAATGGGATTCTGGGCCGTCGGATAACTTGCCAGAAAATATTGATGTTACATACACGTCATCCGACACTGATCATGAGTCAAAGTTGATAAAAAGTGTGGTCGATCAGGTGTTAGATAAAGATGACATAGAGGAGTCAAAACCGGAGTCCAAATCCAAGTCAAAGTCTGAGTCCGATGCGTCAAAGTCAACAGTCAAAAAGGACAAACGGGTTTATGATAAAGAGTTTTTGATATCAAAATCTAATTTGAATGATGAATCATTCAAAGTGGCATATACTTTGAAAGATTCTGACAAATTATATTCTGATGAAGCTTTTCCAATAAGAAGTGTTAGAATTGAAATGATTAAAAAGGTTTTCAAAATTACAGAAATTAATATTTCTGAAATAAAAGATTTAAATCTTATTGGTAAACCTAAACAATACACTTCAAGAGAACAACAAAGAATTAACAAGAAAATGAGTTACAATTGTGGTTATAGTTTCCAAAAGAAACCAAACCATAATCGTAATTTCAAAAAGAAAGGATTAGGTTTTATTCAATCGAAAAATTATAAAAATGAAAAAGTTTATAAACCAAAAACTGTGTTTGTTTCAGGGAAAACGACAGAGGATGAGAAAGAACAAGCATTCAGAAAACAGACGAATCAGGAATTCCTTGCCAAGAAGCAAGAAGAACTGAAGAAGAATGCTGTTCCAAAGAAGATTGAAAAGAGAACCTGTTTTCAGTCTAAAACTGTTGGTCATGTTGCTAAGGATTGTCCGAAGACATTCAAACCAAAACAGGAAGTCTCTGGTAAACTGAAAGAGAAAGTGGTCGAGAAAACTGAACTTTCAACCCGAAAGTTTACAGGCTTTGAAAATTCAATCTTTGAGAAGGGAGAATGTTCAAAAGAGGCTTTGAAAAGAAAAGAAAATGTTCAAAATCAAAAATGGGTTGTGAAAGGTTCAGGTAACAGTTCTGGTGATGAATCTGATTCCACAAAATCAGAGGAGCCAAAAGTTGTTAAAGAAAAGGCTGAGAAATCAGTTTCGAATGTGGATGATATGAATTTTCCACCTCTAGGAGCTGAAAATTTTAAAAGGAAAGTTGAAATTTCAAATCAATTTTATTCTAACAAGAAAAAAATTTGATGTTGATAAGGCTTTCAATGGAACTGTGAAACACATTTTTGGCAAAATGGTCAATGGTAAGGCCAAAGGTGTTAAAGAATTTTACGCTGCCAAAAGAGGAGTTCACAGGTTCGCTGAAAGAAAAGATGAAGAAGAAAATGTTGTTACACCCAAGGAAGGTCAGGCTTGGGTGGATATATTTTTCAAAGAATAAAAACCTGACTTGCCGGAGATCCCAAGTTGGTAATCGCGGATCATGAATCGGCATCTTTCTTATGTTGTTTGTTTAAAAATTGAAAAATTTTGGTAATTCATAATGCAGGATTAGCCGGAACTCCCAGGTTGGTAAGTGTGGAGTAGGAATCGGCACCTTGAGAATTCAACCAACAGATGATGATTGGTTGAAAATGCTTGATTGGTTTGTTCTTAACAAGTGGTAAATCAGGGACATTAAGTTGTATATGATTTTCTACAAGTGGTTGAAAAACAAAGTGATGAACCCCTAATTTTGCAAGTGGTAAAATCAAACTTATTTTCCGGAAAAACCATTTGATTAAAACAAACTTAAGTGTTTTGAAATCATTGGGAAAATAGTTTGTTGTGAGGGGGAGTTCTGATTGTTTATGCCAAGTGGATGGCGAATTGAAGTGATTCGATATCAGTTGTCATGTTACTTGTACAGTTTGTTTTTCAAATTTCCTAAAATGTGTTTGCATTTTAGGGGGAGTAGAAATTTCAGAAAATCCAAAAACATTTGAAAATTTGAAAAAGCCAAAAACATGATAAAATGAAAATGAGTTTTGTGTCAAAGAAGAGGAAACGATAGTACATCAGTGGACTATCATAACATGCTAAAGATATGGAAAGTTAAAAAGTGATAAACGGTCTCACTGATGATGTGCTAGTAGGTTTTTGCACATTTAGTAGATTGTGACGAGATATAAACCTAAATTTCAAACTTGCTTATATCGTGGGGAAACATCTCTCGGATATATGGGTAACCCCCGAAATCTCGTTTGAAAGATTCCTTTTTCCTGATATACTAGGTCTTTATACTCAGTGATATGTGGGGTATTATTCCGGGACTTCTGCTGAATGGAAGTTCTGACCTAGTCCTCGAATAATACTTTCTGCAATGCTTGAAACATATCACCACCCTCAGCATATATGATAAGACAATAAAATTGCTTAGCAATGCTGTTGTAAAAAAGATCCTCTAAATGGGACACACCCAAAAGTTGAGTCATGATCTCTCTGCTGAACGGTAGTTCTGACCTGAGCTCTCATGATTCTTCTTAATTTATTAACCCCTACAGATATCATTTGTGTCATAATTACCTGTAAGACTGAATATTGGGATATGAATACGGGAGTATATTCTAAGGTGGGACACGCGATTGAGTTTAAGTGCTTAAAACATTAATATCGTATCTCGAAACAATTGAACTTTGTGTGAAAATTTAAATGGACCAGTATACTGACAATCTAAGTGAATCGTTTAAAACTTAAAATGAAATCAAGCTTAACGGTGTTAGTGATTTGTCTCAAAAACTGATATGATCCTCTTGCACGAACTCACAAAAACATTGTTTGTATATATTTCATTTCTGCATTTTCTTGATTCTACAAGTAGTGTCAATTATTTTCTTTCAGAAAATCCAAAAATATTTTAGTGTGTTTTAGCATAAATTTTGAAAAATCCAAAAAGATTTTCGACAACTGGTTTTGAAAAGATGATTTTCAAAATTCCGAGTGCTAAACATGATGAACAAATGGTTTGGGTGAAAGTGTTTAAAGATTGTTGAATTGAAATGAGAAAAGTTTTTGCTATAAAACGTTATTCTTGCAAGTGGTAAATTAGATTTGAAAATCTTATCCACAAATGGTTATCAGAAAATTTATTTTTGGGTAGAGTTTTTGCAGGTTGATCAGGTTTCGATCCAAAGCAGGAAGAAAGCCAGGTTATGATCTTGAGAATTCCAGACTACGATCCCAGCAGATTGAGAGGGGGACTCTGAAGACATCATGTTATTCAACATTTGAGAGAGAGGAGTTTATTGAAGATAAAGATAGAGAATGAGGATTCTTGCAATGACAAATACTTCAGAGGAAGATCGAAGACTGATAAAGACTGAAGATGCAAAGACTTGACACTTAAGACTCGTCAACATCTGAGTGGGAGTCTGTTGGTGCATTCATCTGTCGTCTTCGTCTTATATCGAGTCTCATTCTCGTTGCGGATATGAAAGAGGATGATGTCACCATCTTTGATGATAACATCATATTAGTGATGTCATCATTGCATCATTACATATGAGACAAAATTAGAATGCATGCATGTGCACGTAAAATTACATGTGATAGAAGTAGTTTCGCTTTTGTGTCATTGTTCAGGTTTCGCTCATATGTCCTTGGATAGGTTCGCTTATATGTCATCTAGGGGTTTCGCTCATACGTACATGTCCGTATGAGCGAAATATGTTGGCCTATATATAGTTGTAAGAGCGAAACCACAGATATAGTTGTAAGTGTTGTCTTTCGGTAAGCCACGAAGTGCTGCCGAAGTGTTGTCAGAGCTTGTAATCGCATTCGTAATCAATACAACAACAGTTAAAGTGAATATTGCTGAAATCGCACCAAAGCATTAGTTTCCGCCTCTTGTTTTGGATAGGAATTATTCTGATCGACTCAAACAGGGCCGAATACGATCCTACATATCCCAATTACTTCTTCATACAAACACAACATCAAATATCAATACTACTAGGCATGACGTTGAAACATATCGAGATTAAACTAACCGTAGGGATCAAGATGGAGTTGAGAAAGTCTTCGAGATAGGGAGGGGTTTCGTCGCCGATCTCCAAGAGAAGAGAGAAGGTGGGAATATGTTAGGGTTTGTGCCACTAGTTTTCTAATTACACGTAACATAGCATTCCCTATTATGTATACATAATTCACACGATTTGGGGAACTGATTTGGGCCAGGTTTACCATGTGGGCCGAGATGATTGATTTAGTGATAATGTGGCCCAAGCTAACTACTATCCACGAAACGACTCAAGTATATACTCAACTATACCTGGTTACCTTTATATTTAATAGGTTTAACAAAGTTCCGATCTTTTAACAGATTCACTAAAGCCAGAAGTATGCAAAGAAACAATTAATGAGGAATTGGAATCACAAAACTGAAAGACACAAACCTTGAAAGTTCGGGTTGTCACATGAGCTGACGAGATGCGTAGGCGATAACCTTGTCTCGTTGCATGAGAACACAACCAAGACCAAGGTTTGAGGCGTCGCAATAGACAATGAAGTCGTCGTTTTCGTCAGGTAAAGTGAGGACGGGAGCATTGCAAAGCATGTGCTTGAGAGTTTGGAAAGCAGACTCTTGTTCGGTTCCCCAAACAAAAGGCTTGTCTTTATGAGTGAGAGCGGTAAGCGGCACAGCGATTTTAGAGAATCCTTCGATAAATCGACGATAATAGCCCGCTAGTCCGAGAAAAGAATGGACTTCAGACGGGTTCTTTGGTGTAACCCAACTCTTAACTGCTTCTATCTTCGCGGGATCGACATGAATACCTTGACTAATGACAATGTGACCGGGGAATTGAACCTCCTCTAGCCAAAATTCGCACTTGGAGAATTTGGCATAGAGTCGATTCCCTTGGAGTAGCTCGAGAATCAAACGTAGATGCTGTGCGTGTTTAGCTTTCAACTTGGAATAGATCAAGATATCATTAATGAACACGATGACGAAACGGTCCAGAAATGGTTTACACACGCGATTCATCAGATCCATGAAAACCGTGGGGGCGTTAGTTAAACCAAAAGGCATAACAACGAACTCATAGTGGCCGTATCGAGTGCGAAAAGCGGTTTTGGGTATATCCTTCTCTTGGATGCATAGCTGGTGATAGCCTGAGCGTAGATCGATCTTTGAGAAACACGAGGCACCTTGCAGTTGATCAAACAAATCATCGATTCGGGGCAGGGGATAGCGATTCTTGATTGTCAACTTATTCAGCTCCCGATAGTCGATGCACATCCTGAACGACCCATCCTTCTTTTTGACGAAAAGGACTGGTGCGCTCCATGGAGAGGTGCTCGGGCGAATGAAGCCTTTATCAAGCAATTCCTGGAGCTAACTCGAGAGTTCACGCATTTCGGAGGGAGCAAGGCGATAAGGTGCTTTAGCAACAGGGTTGGCTCCAGGAATGAGGTCGATGCGAAAGTCGATATCATGACTTGGAGGTAAACCTGGAAGTTCATCGGGAAAGACCTGAGGGAATTCGCAAATAACGGGAACGTCTTTCACTCCATTCTTTTCCTTCTCCGCTACTACAATGTTAGCTAAGAAAACTCTGTATTCCTTGCGGAGATACTTGCTAGCTTGGACACACGACATGAGCTTGAGACCTTTCGAGGGAGTTTCACCATAAACACACAATACATCACCATTAGCGAGCGCGAATCGAATCATCTTATCGAAGCACACAACTTCAGCATGGTTTTCACGAAGAAATTCCATGCCTACTATGATGTCAAAACTTCCGAGCTACATTGGAATAAGGTCGATCGGAAAGACGTGATTGTTGAGTTCAAGAGTACAATCACGAAGAAAAGAATTGACGGCGATGGTTCTTCCGGTGGTGACTTCGACATCGAACGTCGAAGGGAGATGGGAGCGCTTACGATTAAGGAGCTTCTCGAACTCAAACATAACAAAACAGTTATCGGCTCCAGTATCAAACAAACACGAAGCATAAATACCATTCACGAGAAACGTACCATTAACCACATTGTTGTCAGCTTGGGCTTGGCGCGCATTGATGTTGAAAGTTCTGGCGCGGGCGGCTTGTTGTTGTTACCGCTGAGGCTGTTACTGCTGTAGTTGTTGTTGCTGAGGCTGCTGCTGCTGGGGCTCTTGTTTCACAACCCTGTTCGGGCACATGTTCACGAAGTGGTTGGGATCACCACACGCGAAGCAGACTCTGGCGTTGACCGCGGGTGCCTGTGCCGCTTGTTGGCCTTGGGAAGCTGGAAGCAGAGCTTGATGAGCAGTAGCTTGAGTTGGTGCTTGGCGGGGACCAGTACGGTAGTTAGCAGTGAAGTAGGCGTACATATTGTAGTGCACGCAAAAACGGCAGGCGATACCCACCGGGTGATGATAGGTACAGGTCGGGCAGGCAGGGTGGGGACCGGTATATGCGCGCTTTGCAGGCGGCGCATAGGTGACTGGTGCTGGAGCTGATCGGTGTTGTTGTTGCTGAGCTGGTACCGCTTGGAGTGGAGCAGTGGTAGTGACAGCACAGTTCTTGTTGCTGGAGTTGCTGTTGTTGTTCTTCCTCTTGCGACGAGAGGACTTTGATGACTGAGAGGCGGCGGCGGCGGTGTCAGCGGTTGGTGCGACGGTAGCTTGGTGCAGGTTCTTTGAAGTTTTATCCCAAAAACCAGCTTTTACTCGCTTGTCATTGATTTCAGCGGTAAGCAGGTAAGTTTCCTCGATTGTTGCTGGCTTTGAAGCATGCACAAAATCTGCAACACAGTCTGGCAGAGCTCGAATGTACTTTTTGATTGTCATGTCACTAGTCTTCACTTGATCGGGGCAGATGATACTGAGCTGCTTGAAGCGAGCAGTTAGGGCAGCGTTGTCACCTTCTTTCTGCTTCAGATGCCAGAATTCATCCTCCAGCTTTTGGCGCTCATGGGGAGGGCAGAACTCTTCGAGCATAACGTTCTTCAATTCATCCCATGACAGACCATAGGCTGCATCGTTTCTGCGCTTGTTCCTCTCGACCGTCCACCAGTCTAGCGCGTGGGACTGGAAAACGCCGGTAGCATTTAGTGTGCGGAGATTGTCAGGACATCCGCTCTGTCGCAGGGTGACTTCGATTGAGTCGAACCGTTGAAAGAAGGTCGTAGGGCCATCTTCGCCAGTGAACTCTTTCAGTCCGCATGCCTTGAACTGCTTGAAGCTGAAAGCAGCTTTAGGAGTAGCTTTGGGGGCTTCGGTCCTGGATTCTTCAGATGATTTGCTCACATTCTCGTACAGTTCACTCACGATCTGAGGAACAACCTTTGCTACTTGTTTGGCGACGAGAGCAGCAAGGCGTTTGTCTCTCTGTTCTTGACGTGTAACTCGGGGGTGACGGGTTCCAGATGACGACATTGTCTGCAACAGATATCGCCATATGGCTCAATCACAACATAATCGAATCTCACCTCACACGCCTAATATTACAAAAGCTTAGGAACACGATCACGCAAACACATAGGCACATAATCACAAATCCACATAAGCACAGAAACACATAAGCACGTAAGGCACAGAAACACAGAAGCACATACGCATGTAATCACAAGAGGTAGTCAGAATACAGAAACCTATCATTCAAAGTCCGCGAGCGTTCGAAAATAGCGATCGCGAATAACATAGTGAATAGTATAGTATAAGCGCGTAACATAACATGCAACGTGGTGTAAAGTCATTCCTTGTGTGGTAGCGATTTGTTAACGTTTTGAGGTAGATGGGAAGTACGAATCTTGTGTGTCGATCAAAGCGAGGGGCGAAAAGAGAATAATTTACCAAAAATCGCAACACATAAACAGATAAGTCACATAAAACACGTAAAAATCCTCATAAAAATGACAAACATCAGAGTCGGCAGTAGCGAGCTCAGAATCGAAACACATGAAAATCGAGAATAGATTGTCTGCGGCTATTAGACATCGACTAACCAAAGTGATTCGACTATTCACAAGGATTCTTAGTACACATTTTGACTTTCGGGACTGTGCTCTCGCCTCGAATGTGGGCGTGATGGGATTTTAACATGTTTATCAAAGCAATTTCATCCATATGAAATAACAACGCAGCGGAATTAATATTTAAAACATGTTACTTTTAAGATATAAATTTCATTTATAAGCAAAATCCCAAAACCCGGATCCATATATGAAGATGCATACTATCAAACACAACCATATGATGTTTAGAAAACTACCTTCTTGGAGTACAAGGATGATGAAACGGATGATGCTTCTTGAAATGGTTGTCCTCAAGAGTAGAAGACCTCAAGCTTGTATACCCCAAGCTTCCAACAAACACCTTGAGATTAGCTAGGATTTTAACACCAAAGATCAAAAACCGAACACTTGAAAAACACCCTCTTATGACCGATTTTTAGAGAGTAAGAACACAAGTCTTCCTTGGCTCATTTGGTCATCCAATTTATTTATAGTCTAAGAGAGAACATTGCCACCACCAACTCCCAATCAAAACACATGCAAGTATGACAACATGCAAGCCATTTCATTGGTCCTTCCAATCAAAACACATGCAAGTTATGACAACATGCAAGCCATTTCATTGGTCCTTCCAATCAAAACACATGCAAGTTATGACAACATGCAAGCCATTTCATTGGACCAAGAAGAGGTTTGTGAGTTCCCATGTGGGGGGGGGGGGGCGGCCTAGCTTTGTTTTTTAATTTTTTTTTTATAAAATTCAAGTCTTTGTTTATATATTTATAACTTTTATAAATATAACACTACATAAATGCAAGACTTTATACAACCTTTTAAAATGTTATTTAACCCATTAAATAACAAAATAAAATATTCTCTCAAAATAAATTATCCATATAATTTATTGGTTTCTCAAGTGTAATTATTTAGAACACCAATTTTCTAAATATTGTAAGTGTTAATATTTATTTGTTTGATCATATCACAAATAAATAATATAAGTGTTTGTCTAGCTTGTTATTGGGTATGACTCGACTTGGATCATAACGTACTAGCCACATCAATTTAATATGTGTCTTGGGCATACAGAGTCCAACAATCTCCCACTTGCACAAGATACATAGAAGATTGATGCAAGCAGTAAATGACGCCTAACTACGGTTTACTACCCCTAATACGTATGACTATATGTGCCATTCAATAACATCATCCCTTTCAAGTCCCTTACTTGAACATGATTTAGGTGAATCTATCATTTATCCTTTCGTTTCAGATGTCATGTTAAATCCAGAGACACAGAGTGATCACTCTCTGTTGATTTAACTTTATCAGGCCTTAGACATCTTACTCTCAACGAATAAGAGGAACAAATCCCTTCTTGACTACATACGTCTCTCACAATCATCTTGTACCACACCTGAGTTTAGCCTTGTGTACTGCCTTATTACAGACAGCTAAGAACTAGGTCAAGGTATAATACTTGGTGAATATCAAGACCCAATATGTATCTCAGGTCAGAGGATACTATGATATTCGCCTTTACTCAAAATTTACTTATGATCAATCACAGATGATTCCATGCAGTAATATTTGTGAGCGAGTCAGTCCAATATTTGTATCCCACAAATATCTATGAACTTTGGCAGCAACACTTTGCTCTATATTCATATCTAATAAATATCCACCAATCCAAATTCATAATAGTCGTACATTCATATTTGTTCCCACAATTATGATCGACTACGGACATTTAGAATAATTAACTTATTCACGGATTTAAACATGCTAATGTGAAACGTAACTCAAAATACCATAAAAGAGTTAAAATAACAATTGTTTCAATATCCAAATACAAAATTGATCAAATCCAATCACTAGAATATCGAAGTCCTAAGGCACATGTATGACCCTCATGTTTTGCTCTGTCCAGGAGCTTCGTGAGTGGATCCGCAATGTTTTGATCGGTGTGAACTTGGCGGATACATATCTTTCCTTTTTCAACTTCATCCCTTATGTAGTTGAATCTCCGCTCGATATGTCTAGTCTTTTGGTGCGCACGAGGTTCCTTGATTTGAGCAATCGCACCCTCATTGTCACAAAAGATCTCTAGGGGGTCTTGAATGGTAGGGACCACCCCTAGGTCGGCTATGAATTTCTTCAACCATGCAGCTTCTTGGGCTGCCAATGAAGCGGCGATGTATTCTGATTTTGTAGTGGACAATGCTACCACGTCTTGTTTTGAGCTCTTCCAAGAGACTGCTCCTCCATTTAAAATGAAGACATACCCCGATTGTGATCGAGAATCACTTCGATCGTTTTGGAAACTCGCGTCCGTGTAACCCTTTACAACGAGTTCCTCCTCACCAGATCCATATATTAAGAACATATCCTTAGTTCTCCTAAGATATTTCAATATGCTTTTAACAGCCATCCAATGACTGTTACCTAGATTTTGCTGGTATCTACTCGTCATGCTTAAGGCGCATGACACATCCGGTCTAGTTCATATCATTGCATACATGATGGATCCTATAGCTGACACATATGGGATTCTTTTCATTTTCTCTTGCTCATCCTTTGAGCTTGGACATTGAGATGTATTCAATATTGTCCCCTTTTGAATAGGTACAAAACCTCTCTTAGAGTTCTCCATTTGGAACCTATTCAAGACTTTGTCAATGTATGCACTTTGGTTTAAACCTATCAAGCGCCTTGATCTATCCCTATAGACCTTTATTCCCAGAATGTAGGCGACTTCACCAAGATCCTTAATGGAAAAACAACTTCCAAGCCAAGCTTTTACACCTTCCATGGTTGGAATGTCATTCCCAAATAGTAGAATGTCATCGACATACAGTACTAAGAAAGTGATGACGCTCCCACTAGCTTTCTTGTACACACAAGCTTCATCGCCGTTCTTGATGAATCAAAAATTCTTAATTTCTTCATCAAAACGGTGATTCCAACTTCTAGATGCTTGTTTCAATCCATAGATTGATTTCTTTAACTTGCATACTTTGTCAGGATGTTTTGGATCGACAAAACCTTCAGGCTGAATCATATAGACATCTTCATCAAGATATCCATTAAGAAAACCCGTTTTGACATCCAATTTCCAGATCTCATAGTCATAATATGCAGCTATGGCAAATAATATCCTGATTGACTTTAGCATCGCCACAGGCGAGAAGGTCTCATCATAATCAATCCCTTGAGTTTGAGTGAAACCTTTTGCTACAAGTCTTGCTTTGTAAGTATCCAAGTTACCATGCATATCTGTTTTCTTCTTGAAAACCCACTTACTTCCAACTACTTTAGAGTTAAGTGGTGGCACAACCAATTCCCAAACTTGGTTATCATACATGGATTGCATCTCTATGTTCATGGCTTCAAGCCATTTGTCACAATCGGATTTTGACATTGCATCATAGTATGTGGTTGGTTCATCTGAATCCACCACATAGCATCCATCCATGAAAATTCCATATCTTTCAGGTGGATTACTAATTCTACCAGATCTGCGAACATTTTGTGTGTTCTGATCAACTTCTTGATCGTTTTCAACAACCTCTTGTTGAGTGCTAGTATCAACCAAATGTGTATCGTCTTGTGGTTCTTGATCCTCCTCAAGTTCCACTGTTCTATCACTGGTTCCTTCCATAAGGAACTTAGCTTCCAAGAACTTACCCTTTCGAGCAACAAATACCTTTTGCTCGGTTGGGTCGTAGAAATAATATCCTATATCATCTTTAGGATATCCTACAAAGATACACTTAGTAGATCGGACTTCCAATTTATTTGGAGTGTATTGCTTAACATAAGCTTCACAACCCCAAACCCTTAAGAATGATAATGATGGAGGGTTTCCATGCCATATTTCAAAAGGTGTCTTTTCCACTTTCTTGGTTGGGGCCATATTTAGTATACGAACTGCGGAGAGCAAAGCGTAACCCCAAAATGATAGAGGTAATGTGCTTCTAGCCATCATAGATCGAACCATATCTAATAGAGTTCGATTTCTCCTTTCGGACACACCATTGTATTGTGGTGTTCCAGGTGGAGTAAGTTGTGAGATAATTCCACAACTTCTAAGATGATCTTGAAAAGCACCACTTAGGTATTCTCCTCCTCTATCGGTACGAAGGACTTTGATTGTTTTCTCGAGTTGATTTTCTACTTCACTTTTGAAGTCTTTGAACATTTCAAATGCTTCATCCTTGTGTCTTAGTAAATACACATAACCATAACGACTATAGTTGTCGGTAAAGGTAATGAAGTATCTTTCACCATTCCTAGTCATCGGCTTAAAAGGACCACATACATCTGAATGTATGATACCTAGTAAATCCTTAGCCCTTTCAAAAGTTCCACTAAAGGGTGTCTTGGTCATTTTGCCTTGTAAACAAGATTCGCATACATCAAATGAATTATCTTCATTTTTATTCAAAAGACCATTTTTCTGAAGTGTATGCATGCGATTCTTGCTTATATGTCCAAGGCGACAATGCCAAAGATAGGAATCACTCAAATCCATTTTGAGTTTCTTGTTGGTTACTTGGTACATTGAGCTATTATATGATGCGTTATCATGATCTAATTCATAAATACTGTTATGGGTAAAATTCTGAGCCCATATCCTGAGAAATATCTTGGGTTGTATCTTGGTTATATGATATTTGTTCACATCCGGGATGCTGATTCATGATATTGGTAACATCCTGAATGGTATCCTCAGGATCACTAACGGATTATGTGCAGGTACGTGGGTTAGAAGCTAGTAACGTTCACAATGACTCATTCCGCGGAAGACTCGGTCCAAGTTGTTCAAATAAAGACGTTGAAGCCGCATTACTCGGTCTACAACGTTTACAATGGAATATTCGGAGCATCCCATATTTATAGGAATTTTTGTTTGTAATTCGTTACTATAAATAGGTGGGTATACCAGATCGAATAGGACATCACATCACATCAACACTCACTACACTCTTACACTCGCTCTCTAACAATTTTTACTTTCGCACAAAAGCATTGTAACACTTAGCGATCTGGTCAATATCCTGCACTGTATCCTGAAGTTCAAAGCAATAAGAAGAACAAGGCAGCTGCGATTGTCAGCTCCCGAGGTTTTATGCCGACGATCTAGATTGATCAAGGGCTTTCCTCGTATATCTCGTGTCACCCCTTTTTACTTTTTGCTCATTGTTTGATCGTAGATACAGCTCAATATCCTGAGCCGTATCCTGAATACTGTTTTTTTCCAAACAACACAACCAGCATATTTTCAACACACTTCTTAGCACACTACCTCACTTAACTAATTTGATCACTTAATTGCTTCGGTAATTTTTGACCAAAACAATTTGGCGCCCACCGTGGGGCAAGTGGTGCTACTTTTACTAAAAATCTTTGTGAAATCGTTAATCGGTTTTCTATTTTCAAAACTTTTTGCCACATTGTTTACAATGGCCTCAAGATCAAACATGAGCTCCTCCACTGTGTCTGCTACAACTTCTGCTACTACTGGTCCGGTGCTTCCACCACCTCCTCCAAGGATGCAATCTTCTTCACAACCTCAGGATATTATCCCTACTCGGAGTATTCAGGGATCTACTCCTATTTTAGCCTCTAATGATGAAATTCTAACCTTATTTGGAAGTGTGCAGGAACAAATGAGGCAGCAACAGGAAACAAACCAAATGCTGTTAAGGGAAATATAACTCCTGAAGTCTGGCTCGAGCAGATCTGCTAAGGATATCGTCACTCCACTACAACCCAGAACTTTGAACTTCAGTTCGGCCGTGTACACTGAGGATAATAGGGGGAATATTGTGCCCAGCCTTCCTCAGAATCATACTCCTGAAATACCCTCCTCGATCAGGATGTCAACCATGAGGAGCTCAGGATATGTGCAGAATCCTCCTACGGGTAACGTGTCAAATAATAATAATACTCATGCCGCTAACAATAGTGGATCTTTGCAGGATACAGGTGTAACATCAGCATTTACTAGGGAGCTTCAGAAGTTGAAGGACATGATATCCAGTGTACCTGGAGTGGTCCAGCCAATCCCGGAAGTGTCCCAAGACAGCCACAGGATATCTCGTTTTGCATATCCTATCTGTGATGCTGAGATTCCAAAGAGATTTCAAACCCCCAACATGAAGCTTTATGATGGAACTACGGATCCTAAAGAGCATATTACCCAGTATAGGGAAAGGATGGAGATTAACCCTATCCCTCCGGAGCTCAAGGAAGCATGCTTGTGCAAGGGTTTTGGTTCTACCTTAACAGGATCTGCCTTGAAATGGCTCTTGAATGTTCCTCCGCATTCGATCACATCTTTTGCTCACTTAGTGAATTTATTTAATAGTCAATTTTCTTGTAGTAGAAGCTTTCAAAAACTAACAAGTGACCTCTACAGTATAACACAGGGGCCACAAGAATCCCTGAGAGATTATGTGAACAAGTTCAGCCGGGAATCCTTAGACATTCCGCATCTTGATGTTGCAACAGCTGTGCAAGCTTTCAAGATGGGGCTGCAAAAAGAATCGCAATTTTACCAAGACCTTGTAATGAACCCATGCAGGAACTTGGATGAAGCTCGAAACAGGGCCCTAAGATATATTCGATTGGAGGATGACAGAAAGATGCAAGAGAGGATGAACTCATCCAACACCTATGAGTCAACTAACAGGAAGTCAGAATCCTCATTTAAGCCATATCGCCCTAAGCCATATGGTAGAAATGAAAACAAGAAAGTGAATGCTATCGAAGACGAGGATCCTGAAGAATATCCTGAGTTATCAGAATATTGCTTTTCTGTTAACATTCCTGAATTAATGTATGCCATGCAGGGTTTAGGAGACAAGGCTAGGTGGCCTCGAAAGAATCAACAAAAGGCTGATTGGAAAGATAAGTCAAAATGGTGTGCTTTCCACGAAGATTTCGGACATGTAACTGAGGATTGCATTGCTCTAAGGAAAGAAATAAGCTATCTTCTAAGCAAGGGATATCTGAAAGATCTCTTAGGAAGGAAGAAGAATAAGGGTCAGGATACTGAGAAGGATCCTGAGCGAGCAGCGTCACCTCCCGCGGATGCCAAGATAATCAACTTTATTTCGGGAGGATCCGACATTTGTGGGACTTCGTATTCGGCGGCAAAGAGACATGCAAGAGAAGCTAAGGCCAAAAGGGGAGACAAACCTGTCAGGATGGCTACCCTCACAACTGACAAAGTGATCACATTTGATGCTGATGATAGGGATACTGTCCAGGATCCTCATCATGATGCTCTGGTAATAACATTATATGTGGCTAACCATTTTGTACGCAGGATACTGGTTGATAATGGCAGCTCCGTCAACATAATCCAACTAGAAACTCTGAAGAGAATGAATGTATCTCCGATGGATATCACTTCAAAGTCCACCGTGCTTGTTGGGTTCAGTGGAGAGGCTAGGAACACAGTGGGAGAGATAAAGTTACCAGTATATGTTGAAGGAGTCAACTCGATACAACGTTTCTGTGTGATGGATTCTCTATCCTACTATAACATCATACTGGGAAGACCATGGATTCACGATATGAAGGCTGTGCCATCAACATATCACCAATGCATCAAAATCCCTACCCCTTAGGGAGTTGTCAAGGTTGAAAGTGATCAGCAGGAGGCGAAAGAATGCTACTCATCCTCGATGAAATCCTCAACCAAGCCTAGTACAGCATAGCAATTAAAGATGAGGGCCCAGGATATCGTGGAGGATTCGGAGCAGGATGTGAAGAAAATTATCCTGGATCAGGATAATCCTGATATCTCGGTGCTCGTAGGAACCAATATCCCTCAGGATATGGAAGAGCAGTTAACTAACTTTTTGAAATGCAGGATGTCAATGTTTGCATGGAAGCATGAGGATATGACAGGCATATCCAAAGACATTATCACTCACAAGCTTGGAATCGATAGATCATTCAAGCCTGTTCAGCAAAAAAGAAGAAAATTTGCTCCTGAGCGGAATACGATTATCCAAGAGGAAGTTGAAAGATTGTTGACGTCCAGGATGATCAGAGAAGTCAAGTTTCCAAGATGGCTAGCAAACGTAGTCGTGGTACAGAAGAAAAATGGGAAATGGAGAGTCTGTGTAGACTACACAGACTTGAATAAGGCTTGTCCTAAAGACCCATTTCCTCTTCCTCACATTGATGCAATGGTGGATGCTACTGCCGGGCATGAAATGTTGACCTTCATGGATGCATCCTCAGGATTTCAACAGATTCAAATGGAGCCTTCAGACCAGGAGGATACTGCCTTCATGACACATTGTTATACGGCTATGCCTTTTGGTTTGAAAAATGCAGGTGCAACATACCAGAGATTGGTAAACATGATGTTCAAAGACAAGCTGGGGGACACCATGGAAGTATACATTGACGATATGGTGGTAAAATCAAAGAAAGCTCAGGATCATCTCCAGGATATTAAAGGAGCATTTGATATCCTGGATCAATATAACATGAAGCTAAATCCTGCTAAGTGTCATTTCGGAGTGGGGGCAGGAAAATTTCTAGGATATATGGTGACCAAAAGAGGAATAGAGGCGAGCCCAGAGCAGATAAAAGCCATCTTGGATATTAAATCACCCTTAAATATGAAGGATGTTCAACGATTAACGGGGCGAGTGGCAGCATTAAACAGATTTATTTCAAGATCCTCAGAAAAATGCAAAGAGTTTTATGATATCCTGAAGAAGAATAAGAAATTCGAATGGGGAGAGAAGCATGAAGCAGCTCTGCAGGATTTGAAGAAATATCTCTCAACTGCACCTCTACTGATGAAACCTGAGAATGGTGAACCACTATCCCTATACCTCGCAGTATCAGGGAATGCTGTAAGTGTCGTCCTTATAAAGTGTCACACCCCGACCACGTAGAACATACAAAACGTGGCGGAAACATCGGGGAGTGTTGTAACAGAATTAATTGTTTCAAATCCATGGCAATTGAAGTTTCGTTTTATTGATTAAAGTGTTACAATGTCATATCAAACTAGGAAATACAACATAATTAACTAGTCTTGCATCTTTTATTGTCACTACAGCCCAAGTCTGCCTATATGTATCTTGATCATCTTATGCAACAGTTCCTGAAAAACACATGTGAAAATAGGTACGTCAGCATAAAAATGCCTGTGAGATACATAGGTTTTGTGAAAATAGGTTTCATGACTTATGTTTGAGAAAATGTTTAGTCATGAACCTTGTTATTTGCTTTGCTTTGTAAATCATTTGAAAATCGATAAGATCAGATGATAAGTATAAATAAATGTAGGGTTAAATGAATAACCCAGTAAAATATGTTTGCATAAGATAAGATGTTTATAAATCAATGTCTTGTGAAAAGTATGTTATTTGTATAAAATGTTCTATGTCTCAACTGAAATGATTCAAATAACGCTATGATATGTAATACCATACAAACACTTATATATAGGAAGTACCAGCGGCGTATCCACCATGCTTGTATCATATTACACACGCATCGTTACTTAATCACTTAATCAAACCAAACCAACCAATGTAAGAAGTCTATGTTTAAATCAATTGTCAAATGTATTGGGTAATATGTCAAAGTGTTCATGTCAAGATGTAAATCATATCAAAATGTCTATGTTAAATATCCATGTCAAATGTCTATGTCAAATATCCATGTCAAACGTCTATGTCAAGATGTCATGTATGGCAAGTGAAATGTCTCAACTAAACCATATGCACAAAAACAAAGTATTGAAGTAAATCTTGGTTTAAATCAAAGTTATGTTTTGTGGGAAATGCATGATCAAATGTCAATCATGTTAAAATGTCTATGCCGAAATGTCTATGTCAAATGTCTATGTCAAAATGTCATGTAAAACGATGTACTAAGTAATGCACACAATTGGGCACACCTAGCATGAAATGTCATAAAATCATGTACTATAATGTACTAACGAACATAGCAGTATATGATGTTAAAACAGGAAAGCATGAAAGTAACAAGTAGGCACATGTGTTCCACCCCAAAACAGTTTGGAAAACAGTAAAAGAGGGGTCTATGTACTCACTTGAGATTGCTCAGAAGTCCTTGAGTAACAACCAAACAATGCTAGAGATCGCGGATATCAAACGGCACCTAATATAGGTAACTATGTTAATTAACCGGACCTAGATCGGAAGATCGGGTAGCATTAGGGTTTGTAAACCAAACGAGTGTAGAGACTCGTGTCATTTGGTTTAACAAAGCCTACATACTAAATGAAACTTAACCTAAGTGTCTACGACCCGTTTAGGTAGCTTATGCTACTTTAACGCGTCGTTCGCGTGAAACGCGTTCGGACCGCCTAACTAGCCCTATGACAAGTGTTATATGCCTAAACATATTACATAATCAGTTATGTGACAAAGGTTTAGGTTACATATGCTTAATTACCAATTATACATGAAAAGGGTATTCTGGTAATTTACCTAAGGCATATAAACTACTTATCATACAACTACTTAAACGATGTGACCATAGGGTATAACCTCGGAAGGTTATGCCCTATACTAGGGTCACCTAATGTATTTGGTCGGATCCTAATGATCGACCAAACTGGGTCGGGTTCGAAGGTATAGGCGATTTATTAGATCGCTTACCCTACGACCCTAGACAACGTGGTAATCAGTGGGCATAGTCCCAAGGGACTATAACCAACGTGATTACACTCACGTTGCGAAGTTCAAACGAACTTCGCATTGACCATTACTGGTCAACGCTGAAAGTCAAACAAAGTTTGACTTTCTGACTCGAAAAGCAGTAAAATAAGGAAAAGAACGAAAGAATACTTACGAAGGGTCCCCGAATGCTAATCTCGATCCAAGAACTCAGGTATGAAACAATGGTTTCAACTTAGAGCTCTCAAATCAAGATTCTTGTGAGAAATGAGGTTGGGGTGGATGGGTATTTATAGTTTTCGGGTAACCGTTAAGATCGTTTCTTGGAAAAGGGGGCACGATCAAGGCCGTACACTTGTCGGAATGTTATGGTACCTCAATTGGCCACCCACCATAAGGTATCAACATGTGGAAGAGAGATTAGGAGTGCAAAACAGCTGAAAACAGGCTGTTAAGTACTCTGCATCTGGTCTGAACTTGCTTTACGGACCTCAAAGCTGCCAATGTTGAGGTCCGTAAGGTAACAACTTTGGCAGATTTACAGTTTTGGTCCCTGCAGCCCCTAAACTTGGTTTTCGATGCATTTTTGACACGTTTAAGCCCCGTTAACCCCATTTCAAAGCTCTAAAATGAAGTTAAAGTATAGGGAACTTAAATTGTGCTCAAAAATATCTCGGATGTCGGTTCGTTTAGCCGTACAGTTGCGATGTTCGGTTAATTACGACGGAATGCGCATAAGCGCGAAAAACGATCCAAATGACGAAACGAATGGATTTTTCTTATGGCGAACACTAAAATATAATATAGTCATGCTTTCATAAATTTTTGGATGTCCGGATGTATTCAGAACGTAAGTTATGCGCGAAAATGCAAACTTGTGCACTTTTTGACACTTTTAGTCCCTGAATGACACAAAAGTTTATTTTAGCATACCGAACACCTCAAAGCCTATTTCTAAGCTATGTAAAGGATATTTATGGTATGTTTAACTTATGTTCATGTCCCGGAAGGTCTGTTACAGTTCAAATTGGCATACTTTCGCAGTTTGTCAACTTTAGTCCCTGTAAGCGATTAAACTTTGATTTCACCACACCAAACCTTCCAAAACTTATATCTAAGCTATGTAAAGGTTATTCAAGGTATGTTAAGCCTATTTCACTATTCCGGAGTGTTCGTTGGATTAAACTGGTTATATTTACGCATTAGTGCGCGTATAACCTTCCAGAAAGCGATTTAGAGTTTGAAATCGAACAAGAGTTGATATGTGCAAAAGATACACATATTTATACAAGTCCAAAGTATGAAATACAATTTTTCATTGGTTTGGCATTTGTTTGATGGTTGAAATGACACAGGTGTTACATAAAGGATCATGAAGGTCAGCAATATCCTGTTTATTATTGTTTTGGTCAAAAAATCTGATGAGGATAATGCAACCAAACTCTCTGTTACAGGGTATGATGCTTGGATTGGTTTATAGCAATAAGGATCACTATGAAAAATAAATAACAAGTGACACAAGGTTTATACGGGGAAAAAGCCCTTGATCAAGAGTTGATCTCCGGCACAAAAAACCCCGGGTGATGGAAACTACCGATCACCAACTCAAATTAAACAAGTAATGTGTTACAACTTCGGATGATAGCGAGCTAAATACAAGGATCACTATAGTGTAATGTGTAAAAAGTATATGAAATCGCTAAGTGAATGAACGAGAGCTGGTGTGAGCGGTTTTCAGAGTGTGTGTAGCCAAAAATAGCATAAGTGTTGTCTAATTAGCTCGCTACCCCATTTAAATCTAATAAAAATCTAAGTAACAAACTATCCGCAAATGGTGCAAGTCCTCCACGACTCCACAACGTCCATTTCTGACCAAGCACGTGCGGAATAGAGTTAGAATATTCTCTAGAAATATCGCCAAGACCAAGTCCCATTTGATATTCCTGCAAAACAGTTACGAATTCAAAACAGACAATCATTAGTATAAGGATCCTTAGGATGATCCATGATCCTGATCCTGAAGCACTTCTGAGGATCACTAACTGACACAGAAGTAAGGATCACCAAACAGGATAATATTTGAGGATCACGGGTCATTTAGAAATCCACCCCTAACAATTGCCCCCAAAATATAAGGAGTTATATCGTAAATAAATGAGTTATATTTTTTCGATCTTATCCCCAACAAACTAACGGATAACTAGCCGTTGGAGACGGACTAGCCATTGGAGACGGACTAGCCATTGCAAAGCTGACGTCACTGAAGTGACAATCCTGCAAATCATCATTATAAATAGGAGTTAGAGATAGGATCAATATGCATTTAAATTCGACCCTTTAAATTCTCAGTCGAAGATCAATCAGGTATCTCTTCTCTTATCTCTCCTTCTCTTACTCTGTTTTTCTTTCTTTACCAACATCAATGATGCTCCGGTCTTCCCCCTCCAAGGATCACCAGAAGGATAGCCCCTTGAAGAGTCAAGGGATTATCAAAGACTCAATACATGAGAGGTGTTGCTTTAACGATGCTCAAATAGATAAGATTCATCACTGCTTTCCGGCGAATGCCTTTTTCAAACCCTTCGATCCCACTATTCTGAGCGACTATGTTTCTGAAACATGGGTTGCCTTTCCAGTTACTCCATTCACCATAGGATACACCTATCCTTTCCCAGACTTTACACAATCCTTCTTTTCCCTTACCGGCATCTCTTACATCCAAGCTATGCCGATGATTTGGAGGGTCTTGTATACCCTGGAGAGGATCATAGAGCAGGAAGGGATTGATTTAGGAATGTCAGAGCTGGCACAGATGTATGATCTCACGATGTTTGGATCACATCGATATCTGTTTAAGCGAAAACCCGGCAAAGAACACCCCATTTTTAAAGCCACCAAGAATGACACAAATTGGAAACGACGCTTCTTCTTTGTCAGGAGGGATACCATTCCAAACGGAAAGCATTTACCCAGGAAGTGGTCCACCAATGGTAGGACAGAGGATCCTGAGAAGGATCATCAGGTCATCTGACTCTTGTGAAAGGATCACTAGCCCCTTTTTGTTTTGTGTTATGCAGCTATTTCTGTTTCGCACCTCATCGCAACACCCGCAACCAAGGATAGGCTTGCTGCTTTTTGGAAGCTTGATCCTGAAATAAGGTCATTCAAGATAGACACCCAAGACTCACAAGAAGTATCCTCAGGTTCCATCACCATGTCAAGTAAGTATCCTGCTTTTTGCATAGTTGAATATTAAAATAAATAGTTATATTGAAATAGGATAAGGATACTTATCTTGCTTTAAATGTGTAGGTGCCGGAAAATCTTCCAAGCCTGCCTCCCAATTCAACACGGCCGACCTTGATGTTGTTCGATCCAGGAAGAAGAGGGCCACTACCAGTCCTAGTATCTCCATTCCCAAGGCACCCACTAAAGGAAGAGGTGGCAAGAAGAGGAAAACTTCTGACACCGAGGACCTACAAGGCCTACCACTGATCCGCCACCAGTTCCTTGAATACTTCAATGACGTGAGGATCATCAATTCTGCCTAGGTATCCTACTCATTTGAGGATCATCTGATCTTGAATTGCTTTGTCTTTTTCTTTGCAGAAATTTGCTGAGATTGAAGATTATGTGGGAAGCGTCGAGGAGCTGGATAAGAAGATTGCTGACCTCCAACAAGTTGCAGTGCTTAAGGATCTTAAGATTGCTGATCTTGAAAAAGCCTTTCAAGATGCCAAGACTAAGACAGCTAAAATCCTGATCGACATTGACTATGAGAAGCATGATCTCATAGAAGGTGCAAAGGTCTCTGCTGCCATCACAATGTATCAGACAAAACTAAAGATGGCCCAGGAAGCTCAAGATCCTAACTTCGACAGAAGCAGCTGGGATGTTGAGGGCTGGAAAGCAAGGTTGGCTGATCTTGAAGATGATGAGGAGGCTGAGGAGGTTTTGGCGATCGAGGCTGGAGGTAGCGGGAAGGATCAGGTTAAGGATACCGAAGCTGGAGGGGATGAGGATGCAGCGAAGGTGTAGGCTGCACAATTGGGCGATGATGGACATTCCTAGACGTAGCCGGAGCCCAATTTTTAAATTTGGTAGTAGTTTTTTGTGGTTGTGATGTTTTTAAAACAATGATGGTCTGTAATAACTAAGCAATAGCTATTAGGGTTAAGGATCATGAATGATCCTTTGGACAATAGGTAGGATTACAACTGGTGGAGGGATCCTCTGTTTGGGGGATGAAGCCATTGTGATCCTGCCATCTTTTTAATTCCTGCACTACCAAGACCTTTAGACAATGGACACCCTTTACCTACCCCAGCGGACGGGCCACGTATTGCTGGTAGATGCTCGGGGTAGGTAATTTTGACAACCTTTGATGGTTAAACTTTTGTTAATAAAATAACCTTAATCTTTTTTGGCTTATCTTGTGTTGATATCCTTGTTGTTGTTTTATTTTTTCTATTGTTTTGATTTACACTTGTCTGAGTAAGAAAAGTTGAATAACTTAGATAAAAAACTTAGGATATAATGCAGGATCAAATATCCTATAGTTGAAAAATTCCAAAAAGTGGTATATTTTAAGGATCATGAGTTCAGTTGTCAAAGTATTAGGGTTATTCAAATAATCAATGAACAAAATCAAAATAGTTAAGGATCATACCTGAGGGTCCAAGTTAGGATCCTAACTCTTAATATTATTATAACCAGGATAATCACACAACAAACCTTAGTAAAAGGTAAGGATCAAGGATCCTTGGTTGTTTAACTTCGAAAACCTGAAATAAAACTTAACTTGGGACTAAGCCATTATAAGATAAAGGTTAGCAACTGGGGACAAGCCCAAAGGATAACTGGGGACAAGCCTAAGGATAACTGGGGACAAGCCCAAGGATAACTGGGGACAAGCCCAAGGATCCTGTGTTAACTGGAGTATGGCCCTAACTGGCGACTATCCAAACTTAGTGGCATGAAAATGCCAAAACCTTAGCTAGCGTGAAAACGCTAGAAACCTTAAGAACGGATGTATGGTACGTCTACCATTATACGTAGGATCCTAGGTATAGCCAGTACAATGGAATTATCAGCCCCTAAAACGAGTACTGGTCCCACTGCTATGAACTATACCAGGATCATCGTGCGCTACTGGCGGAACTGGGGTCAAACCCAAGGATAACTGGGGTCAAACCCAAGTAACTAGTTGCTTGTGTGGATAATCATGCTTTTGCTAAGAGTACCTGAACCTTCAAAACTCAAAATCTCGTGAAATGGGGATAAAGGATGCAAGATCCTTATCCTTATGTGAAAAAGTAAGGAAATGAAATAGTTTAAGATTAGAATGTTACCAAAAATGAGGATCATCTGTGCTTTAAGGATCCTTTAAGGATATTTATCATGTGAGGATCATGGATCCTTATCACATGAAATATCTCTTCAAATGGACATCATTCCAAGCTCTTGGTAGTAGGTCACCTTCCATTGTTAGCAATCGATATGCCCCCTTTCCTGCCTCAGCTTCAATCAAGTAAGGGCCTTCCCATTTTGGTGCCAACTTCCCATCAGCAGGATTGGTGGTATTCTGGAATGCTTTCCTTAGTACCATATCACCAACTTGGAATTTCCTGATCCTAACATTTTTGTTGTAGGCACCGGCCATTCTTTGCTGATAACTGGCCATCCTTATCCTTGCCAAATCTCTGATTTCTTCTATAGTATCCAGGTCTTGAACCAAGTTCTCATCATTTTCCTCAGGATCACGAATACTGGTTCTAGCAGTTGGAACCACCATTTCTGTAGGGATCACTGATTCTGCCCCAAATACCAAAGAGAATGGAGTTTGGCCTGTAGCATTCTTAGGAGTTGTCCTATCAGCCCAAAGCACATAAGGTAATTCTTCTGCCCAATTCCCTTTCTTGGATCCAAGCTTCTTTTTCAAATTGTTGATGATGATCTTATTGGAGGATTCTGCCTGTCCATTAGCTTGTGGGTGGACTGGTGTTGATGTTATCATCTTAATCCCCCAGCTGTCACAAAAGTTAGTGGTTCTGCCCCCAATGAATTGGGAACCATTATCACATATAATTTCAGAAGGAATACTGAATCTAGTTATAATATTTCTTTTAATGAAGGATATGACTTCCTTTTCTCTGACTTGGGCAAAAGCTTCAGCCTCTATCCACTTGGAGAAGTAATCAGTCATAGCGAGCATGAATACTTTTCCACCAGGTGCCTTAGGGAGCTTACCAACTATATCCATACCCCATCTCATAAATGGCCAAGAGAAGGATACAGGATGCAAAAATTCAGCTGGTTGATGAAGGATATTGCTGTGTCTCTGACAAGGATCACATCTCTTAGCATACTCCACGGCATCTCTCTTCATGGTTGGCCAGTAGTATCCTGTCCTCAGGATCCTTGAGAATAACGCCCTGCCCCCAGTGTGGTTTCCACAATCTCCTTCATGGAAGTCTTTTAAAACTTCTTGGATTTCAGGATCCTCAATGCATCTTAAGTATGGTCCTGCAAGAGATCGTCTATACAACATATTATTTAAAATTGTGAATTGAGATACCTTAATTTTGAAAGCCCTAGGGTTTTCTCCTGTAGGAATCTCTCCATGTTGTAAGTATCTCATGATTGGGAGGATCCATGATCCTGAATGAGTTTGAGTATCCTCACTAGGGATAATTGCAGAATTCTCTCCTATCTCCATAGCCACATGATCCTCGATAGCCGGGGTCAGGATATGGATAATAGGGATCTTGATATCCTCTGGGATCTTCAAGGATGATCCTAAATTGGCTAGTGCATCTGCCTCTGCATTCTCTTCCCTTGGTACCTGTGTCAAACTAAAGGATACAAAAGAGAGTGCCAATTCTTTGACTAACTCCAGATATTTGATTAGCGTTTCCCCTTTAACAGCATAGGATCCATTAAAGTGATTAGTGATTAACAAAGAATCTACATGTACCTCAAGATACCTGATCCTCATATGCTTAGCAATTTGCAAGCCAGCTATCAAGGCTTCTTATTCAGCCTCATTGTTAGTGGTTTGGAACTCACAAGCTATAGAGTGGGGTATTATGTCCCCCTGTGGCGATTTTAGTAGTATTCCAAGCCCTGTTCCCTTGATGTTTGAGGATCCATCAGTGTAGAGTATCCAAGGATCCTTGGTCTCTTCTAGCTGCTGGACTTCTAATTCAGCTTCCTTTTGTAAATCACTACTGAAATCTGCCACAAAGTCAGCTAATGCTTGGGATTTAATGGCTGTCCTGGGCTCGTATCTTATATCATATGCACTTAGCTTCACTGCCCACTTAGCCATCCTTCCTGACATTTCAGGTTTCCTGATTGGAAAATTAGTTTTAACGATAATAACATGAGTTTCAAAATAATGTCTTAATTTGGTAGATGCCATAATTAATGCAAGGATAAGTTTTTCTAAGTGTGAATACCTAGATTCCGCATCAAGTAAACTCTTACTTACATAATAGACAGGATGTTGTGTACCTTCGTGATCCTTAACAAGGACGACACTTACAGCTTTTGAGGATACCGCAAGATATAAGGATAACACATCTCCTTTTTCTGGTTTCATCAAAGCCGGGGCCGAGGATAGGTAATCCTTAAGAGCTTTTAAGGCACTTTCATGCTTCTCAGTCCACTCGAATTTCTTGTTCTTCCTTAGGATATCATAGAATTCCTTGCACTTTTCTGAGGATTTGGATATGAATCTGTTTAAAGTTGCAATCCTGCCTGTTAACCTTTGAACATCCTTACCATTGGTATGGGACTTGATGTTCACTATTGCTTTGATTTGTTCTGGACTGGCTTCAATGCCTCTCTTTGTGACCATATATCCTAAGAATTTACCTACTTTAACACCAAAGTGACATTTTGAAGGATTAAGCTTCATATTGTATTTATCAAGGATATTGAATGCTTCCTCCAAGTCTCTTAGGTGATCCTCAGCCTTTATTGATTTTACCACCATATCGTCTATGTAAACCTCCATAGTTTGTCCAATCTGATCCTTGAACATCATATTCACTAGCCTTTGATAAGTTGCACCTGCATTTCTTAGTCCGAATGGCATAGCAATATAGCAGTATATACCAGTTGGAGTCATGAAGGCTGTATCCTCTTGATCGGATGGTTCCATTTGAATTTGTTGAAATCCAGATGAAGCATCCATAAAAGTTAACAGTTCATGACCCGCAGTTGCATCCACCATGGAGTCAATGTGGGTTAATGGGAAAGGATCCTTGGGACATGCCTTATTTAAATCGGTAAAATCGACACATACCCTCCACTTTCCGTTTTTCTTTTGAACAACAACCACATTGGCCAACCATCTTGGATACTTGACCTCTCTAATCATACCTGCTCGGAGTAATTTCTCTACCTCCTCCTGGATAATGGCATTTCTTTCTGGTGCAAATTTCCTTCTCCTTTGATGGATTGGTTTGAAGGACCTATCGATGCCAAGTTTGTGAGTGATTACATCTTTAGATATGCCTGTCATGTCTTCGTGTTTCCATGCAAAGGTAGTCTTTCTCCTTTTGAGGAAGGATATGAGGTCTTCCTTCATTTCGCCAAGGATCCCTGATCCTATATAAACTATAGATTCAGGATCATCAGGATCCATAAGGATTTCTACTATATCCTGTTCTCTTGCCTCCAAGACATCCCTTGGAGGATACTTTGATTGCTATTGCTCCCTAGACTTTGATGCTGGTTTCATTGATGAGGTGTAGCAGTTCTTAGTCTCTTGCTGATCACTATCAATCTTCACTATTCCCCAAGGACTAGGAAGCTTCACACATTGATGATAAGTGGATGGGACTGCCTTCATATCGTGTATCCAAGGCCTGCCAAGGATCACATTACAACAAGATAAACAGTCAATAACACAAAACTTTTGGTAAGAATGTAGGCCTTCGATATAGATTGGGAGTTTAATGTCCCCCAGAGTATTCTTGGTCTCGCCACTGAATCCCACGAGCACAGAGGATCTTGGTATGATGTCGGATTCAGGGATGTTCATCTTCTTGAGAACGTCTAGCTGGATAATGTTCACAGAGCTTCCTCCATCTATAAGGATCCTGCGAACAAAATGGTTAGAAATAAAAAGAGTGATAACCAAACCATCATGATGAGGATCCTGGATGTCAACACGATCATCATCATCAAAAGTTATAACTTTTCCTTCGGAGACACTGGATGTTCGAATGGGTCTATCTCCATTATCCATCTTGGTTTCCTTCGCATGTCTTTTGGCTGCGGAGAAGGATGTTCCACAAATGTCTGATCCTCCAGATATAAAGTTTATAATTTGTGCATCTGCTGGAGGGGCTGGAGCTTTCTCTGGGATCCTTTTGTCATCCTCTAGCCGGATGAACCTAAGGGCCCGGGTCCTTACCTCATCTAGGTTCCTGCATGGTGTCTGTTTTGGTCAGAAAATCTGTTGAGAATATTGCAACCAAACTCTAGATTACGGGGTATGATGCTCAAAAGGTTTAACAACAATGAGGATCACTTCAATGTGGAATGCACAAACAACACAAGGATTTATACGGGGAAAAAGCCCTTGATCAAGAGTTGATCTCCGGCACAAAAAACCCCGGGTGATGGAAACTACCGATCACCAAGCTCAAATAAATGAATAAACGTTTACAACCTCGGATAGTAACGAGCTAGGTACAAGGATCACTACGGTGAAATGTGTAAAAAGTGTAAGTAATTGCTAAGTATTTGAACGAGAACTTGTATGAGAGTGTTTGCGAGTGTGTGAAACTGCCAAGAAATGATTAAGTGTCACTAACTAGCTCGTTGCCCCTTTCAAATAAGGTAAATATCTAGTTAACAAACTCTCCGACTTTCAAGCCAAGCCTCCACGTTCTCCATAACGTCTAGTTTTGATCTAGCACGTGCAGAATACTTCGGGAATATTCTCCAAGAATGCCGCTAAGACCTGGTCAAGCTTGTTACACCTGCGATATGTTATAAAACATAAGTAAACAATTGTCAGTATGAGGATCCTTGAAGTGATCCATGATCCTGATCCTAAAGCCCTTCTGAGGATCACCACCTGTCACAGAAGTAAGGATCACTAGTTAGGATAACAAATAAGGATCACTAATTGTTAGAAAATCCTCCCCTAACAATTGCCCCCAAAATATAAGGAGTGAAATTGTAAAATTAGCGAGTTATGTTTTCTCGATCTTATCCGTAACAAACTAACGGATATATAGCCGTTAATTTTGAACTAGCCGTTGCGATGATGATGTCACGGAAGTGACAACCTGCAAGATCATGATTATAAATAGAGATATAGATAGGATCAAATGCATTTAAATTCTCAGAGAAACTCCCTTTATAATCCACATTCTGAAGACGATCAGGTATTCTCTCTCTCTATCCTTCTCCCTCTCTTGCTCTGTTTTCATCTTTCCATCAAATATGTTGCTCCGAAGTTCTCCGGGCAAAGATCACAAGAAAGATAGCCCTTTGGAAAGTCAGAAAACCATCAAGGACTCCGCGAATGAAAAGTGTTGTTTTAACGAAGCACAGATAGACAGAATCCGTTGCTGTTTTCCGGTGGATGCCGTCATCAGACCCTTTGACCCTACTACCCTTAGCGACTATGTTTCAGAAACATGGGTTGCATTTCCAGCCACTCCATTCACCATAGGATACACCTATCCTTTCCCGGAGTTTACACAATCCTTCTTTTCTCTTACCGGCATCTCTTATATCCAAGCCATGCCGATGATTTGGAGGGTCTTGTATACCCTGGAGAGGATCATCGAACAAGAAGGCATTGCTTTGGGCATGTCAGAATTGGCGGAGCTGTATGATCTCACTACTTTTGGTTCCCATCGTTATTTGCTTAAACGAAAATCCGGTGCAGATCATCCTCTTCTGAAAGTCACCAAGAATGACAAAGACTGGAAACGTCGCTTTTTCTTTGTCAAGAGAGATTCTATCCAGGATGGAAAGGATCTTCCTAGAAATTGGGCTACCCATGGTAGGATGGAGGATCCTGATAAGGATCACCGGGAACTTTCTTTGTTTGCAAGGATAACTTATATTTTTGCTTTCTTGTTTTGCAGCTATCACCATTTCACGTATCCGCACATCACCTGAAACCAAGGATAAGCTCGCTGCTTTCTGGAAGCTTGATCCTGAAACAAGGACATTCAAGATAGACACCCAAGACTCACAAGAAGTATCCTCAGGTTCCATTACCATGTCGAGTAAGTATCCTGTCTTTTACATAGTTTAAATATTAAAATAAATAGATAAATTGAAATAGGATAAGGATACTCATCTTGCTTTGAATGTGTAGGCGCTGGAAAACCTGTCAAGCCTGTTTCCCAATTCAACACAGCTGACCTTGATCTCGTACGACCCAGAAGGAAGAAATCCACCAGCAGTCCCAGCATTTCCATTCCAAAGGCACCCACTAAAGGGAAGGGTGTCAAGAAGAGGAAGATTTCTGATGCTGAGGATCTTCAAGGGCTGCCACTGATCCGCCACCAATTCCTTGAGTACTTCAATGAAGTAAGGATCCTTAACTTTGCCTAGGTATCCAGCTCTTATGAGGATCACTTGACTTTGAACTGCCTTATTTTCTTTTTGCAGAAATTTGCTGAGATCGAGGACTACGTGGGTAATATTGAGGAGCTGGACAAGAAGATAGCTGATCTTCAACAGGTTGGTGTGCTCAAAGATCTTGCACTTGCTGATGCTCGGAAGGAACTCCAGGATACCAAGCAGGCAATGGCCAAGGCGTTGGTTAACTTTGATTATGAAAAGCATGACCTCATCGAAAATGCCAAGCTCTCTGCTGCCATCACGATGTATCAGACTAAGTTGAAGATGGCCCAAGAAGCTCAAGATCCTAGCTTTGATAGGAACAGCTGGGATATTGAGGGTTGGAAGGAAAGGTTGGCTGAGCTTGAGGATGAGGAAGAGGAGGCTACTGAAGTCTTGGCGATTGAAGCAAGTGGCAGTGGGAAGGATCAGGTGAAGGATACCGCAGCTGGAGGAGAAGATGATGCAGCAAAGGTGTAGGCTGCACAATTGGGCGATGATGGATATATGTGCTAAGGCCGGAGCCCAATTTTTTAGTTTGGTGGTTGTTTTTGTGGTTGTGATGTTTAAGACAATTTCATGGGTTGTATTTTGAACAATAGGTTTTTAGGATTAAGGATCATGTATGATCCTTTGGACAATAGGCAGGATTGCAATTGGTGGAGGGATCCTCTGTTTGGGGGATGAAGCCATTGTGATCCTGCTGCCTGCACTACTTTTGAACTCATTATCATGGACACCCTTTACCTACCCCAGCGGACGGGCCACGTTTTGCTGGTAGAAGCTCGGGTAGGTAATTTTGACAACCTTTAAAGGGTTAGTCTTATGTTAATAAATAAAAACTTAACCTTTTGTCGCTTATCTTGTGTTGTTATCCTTTTTAGTATGTTATTTTCCAACTGTTATAATGTTCATCCTGTTTATATTTATCAAACCTTAGAAAATATATCCATAAAGTTTAGGATATAATCAAGGATCACATATCCCATAACCGATAAGTTCTAAAAAGTGACACAGTTTAAGAAACACAGGTTCAGTTGTCAAGTATAAGGGTTCATCAAAAGAATAATGAATAAAATCAAAGGAGTTAAGGATCATACCTGAGGATCCAAGTTAGAATCCTAACCATAATAAGGATAACTATAAGATAAACCTTAGAGTGAAATAAGGATCAAGGATCCCTAGCTGCCTTCCTTCAAGGACCTGAAATAGAGCATAACTTGGGACTAAGCCAATATAAGAAAAGAGTTAGCAACTGGGGACAAGCCCAAGGATAACTGGGGACAAGCCCAAGGATAACTGGGGACAAGCCCAAGGATAACTGGGGACAAGCCCAAGGATAACTGGGGACAAGCCCAAGGATCGTATGTAAACTGGAGTATGGCCCTAACTGGCGACTATCCAAACTTAGTGACATGAAGATGCCAAAACCTTAGCTAACGTGAAAACGTTAGAAACCTTATGAACGGATGTATGGTACGTCTACCATTATACGTAGGATCCTAAGCATAGCCAGAACAATGGAATTATCAGCCCCTATAATGAGTACTGGTCCCAAAGCCTTGAACTATACCAGGATCATCGTGCGCTGCAGGCGGAATCTGGGGACAAGCCCAAATAACTGGGGTTAAACCCAAAGGACGGATTGCTTCTGTGGATAACCAACGTTGTGCTAAAGATACCTGAACTTTCAAAACTTGAACTCACGTAAGAGATGGATAAAGGATACATGATCCTTATCCTTATATGAGAAAATAAAGAAATGAAATAGTTCAAGATTAGGATATTACCTGAGTAAGGATCACTGATATTTTGAGGATCCTATAAGGATATCCCTATCGTGAGGATCGCTTATGTCATAAGGATCCTGCTTACATGAAATATTTCTTCAGGTGGACAGCATTCCAAGCTCTTGGTAGCAAATCACCTTCCATGGTTAGCAATCTATATGCCCCATTTCCTGCTTCAGCTTCAATCAAATAAGGGCCTTCCCATTTTGGAGCCAATTTTCCATCAGCAGGATTGGTGGTATTCTGAAATGCTTTCCTTAACACCATATCTCCAACTTGAAACCTCCTGATCCTAACATTTTTATTGTAAGCACCAGCCATTCTTTGTTGATAACTGGCCATCCTGATCCTAGCCATATCCCTGATTTCTTCAATAGTATCCAGGTCTTGAGCCAAGTTTTCATCATTTTCCTCAGGATCACGGGTACTTGTTCTAGCAGTAGGAACCACCATTTCTGTTGGGATCACTGACTCAGCCCCAAACACCAAAGAGAATGGTGTTTGACCAGTAGCATTCTTAGGGGTTGTCCTGTCAGCCCAGAGCACATAGGGTAGCTCTTCTGCCCATTTTCCTTTCTTGGATCCAAGTTTCTTCTTCAAGTTGTTGATGATGATCTTGTTGGATGATTCTGCTTGACCATTAGCTTGTGGGTGGACTGGTGTTGATGTTATCATCTTAATCCCCCAGCTGTCACAAAAGTTAGTGGTTCTGCCCCCAATAAATTGGGAACCATTATCACATATAATCTCGGAAGGAATTCCAAATCTAGTTATAATATTTCTTTTAATGAAGGATATAACTTCCTTTTCTCTAACTTGGGCAAAAGCTTCAGCCTCTATCCACTTGGAGAAGTAATCAGTCATAGCTAACATGAATACTTTCCCACCAGGTGCCTTAGGGAGCTTGCCAACTATATCCATACCCCATCTCATAAATGGCCAAGAGGAGGATATAGGATGCAATAGTTCGGCTGGTTGATGAAGGATATTGCTGTGTCTCTGGCAAGGATCACATCTTCTGGCATACTCCACAGCATCTTTCTTCATGGTTGGCCAGTAGTATCCTGTCCTCAAGATCCTTGAGAATAAAGCCCTGCCCCCAGTGTGATTTCCACAATCTCCTTCATGGAAGTCTTTTAAAACTTCTTGAACTTCAGGATCCTCAATGCATCTCAAGTACGGTCCTGCAAGAGATCGTCTATATAACATATTATTCATAATTGTGAATTGAGATACCTTAGATTTGAAAGCCCTAGGGTTTTCTCCTATAGGAATTTCCCCATGTTGTAAGTATCTCATAATTGGTGAGATCCATGATCTGGATCCTGAATAGGATTGAATATCCTCACTAGGGATAACTGCAGGATCATCTCCTATCTCCATAGTCTGGTGATCCTCGATAGCCGGGGTCAGGATATGGATAATAGGAATCTTGATATCCTCTGGGATCTTCAAAGATGATCCTAAGTTAGCCAATGCATCAGCTTCTGTATTTTCTTCCCTTGGTACCTGTGATAAACTAAAGGAAACAAAAGAGAGTGCCAAACTTTTGACTATCTCCAAATATTTGGTTAGTTTTTCACCTTTAACAGCATATGATCCATTAAAGTGATTTGTAATTAACAAAGAATCTACGTGTACCTCAAGATACCTGATCCCCATATGCTTTGCGATTTGCAAACCGGCAATTAAGGCTTCATATTCAGCCTCATTATTAGTGGTTTGGAACTCACAAGCTATAGAATGGGGTATTATATCCCCTTGTGGCGATTTTAGTAGTATTCCAAGCCCTGTGCCTTTGACATTTGAGGATCCATCAGTGTGAAGTATCCAAGGATCCTTGGTCTCCTCTAGCTGCTGGACTTCTAACTCAGCTTCTTCTTGTAAATCACTACTGAAATCAGCCACAAAGTCAGCTAATGCTTGGGATTTGATAGCTGTCCTAGGCTCATATCTTATATCATATGCACTCAATTTCACTGCCCACTTAGCCATCCTTCCTGACATCTCTGGTTTCCTGAGGACATTCTTAATTGGAAAATTAGTTTTAACAATGATAACATGAGTTTCAAAATAATGTCTTAACTTAGTAGATGCCATTATTAATGCAAGGATAAGCTTTTCAAGGTGTGAGTACCTGGATTCGGCATCAAGTAGACTTTTACTTACATAATAGACGGGATGTTGTGTACCTTGATGATCCTTAACAAGGACCGCACTTACTGCTTTTGAGGATACCGCGAGATACAAGGATAACACTTCACCTTTTTCTGGTTTCATTAAAGCCGGGGCCGAAGATAGGTAATCTTTGAGGGCTTTTAGAGCATTTTCATGCTTCTCCGTCCACTCAAATTTCTTGTTCTTCCTTAGGATATCATAGAATTCTTTACATTTTTCGGAGGACTTGGATATGAATCTGTTCAAGGCTGCTATCCTTCCTGTTAACCTTTGAACATCCTTAGCATTGGCCGGAGACTTGATGTTCACTATTGCTTTGATTTGTTCCGGGCTAGCTTCGATGCCTCTCTTGGTCACCATGTATCCCAAGAATTTACCTGCTTTAACACCAAAATGACATTTTGAAGGATTAAGCTTCATATTATATTTGTCAAGGATATCAAATGCTTCCTCCAGGTCTCGTAGGTGATCCTCAGCTTTTAAGGATTTTACCACCATATCATCTATGTAGACCTCCATAGTTTGTCCAATCTGATCCTTGAACATCATATTCACCAGCCTTTGGTATGTTGCACCTGCATTTCTCAATCCAAACGGCATAGCAATATAGCAATATATACCAGTTGGAGTCATGAAGGCTGTATCCTCTTGGTCGGATGGTTCCATTTGGATTTGTTGAAATCCAGATGAGGCATCCATAAAAGTTAACAGTTCATGACCCGCAGCTGCATCCACCATGGAGTCAATGTGGGGTAGAGGGAAAGGATCCTTGGGACATGCCTTATTTAAATCGGTAAAATCGACACATACCCTCCACTTTCCATTTTTCTTTTGAACAACAACCACATTGGCCAACCATCTTGGATACTTGACTTCTCTTATCATACCTGCCCGGAGCAATTTTTCTACCTCTTCCTGGATAATGGCATTCCTTTCTGGAGCAAACTTCCTTCTCCTTTGATGGATTGGTTTGAAAGATCTGTCGATGCCGAGCTTATGGGTAATAACATCTTTGGATATACCAGTCATGTCTTCATGTTTCCATGCAAAGGTAGTCTTTCTCCTTTTGAGGAAGGATATGAGGTCTTCTTTCATTTCGCCAAGGATCCCTGACCCGATATAGATTTTGGATTCAGGATCATCAGGATCCATGAGGATTTCTACCACATCCTGCTCTCTGGCCTCCAAGACATTTCTTGGAGGATACCTTGATTGCTATTGCTCCCTTGACTTCGAAGCTGGTTTCATCGATGAAGTGTAGCAATTCTTAGCTTCCTGCTGATCACTATCGATCTTTACTATTCCCCAAGGACTAGGGAGCTTCACACATTGATGGTAAGTGGACGGGACTGCTTTCATATCGTGTATCCAGGGCCTGCCAAGGATAACATTACAACAAGATAAACAGTCAATAACACAAAATTTTTGATAAGAGTGTAAGCCTTCAATATATATTGGGAGTTTAATGTCCCCCAGGGTGTTCTTGGTTTCGCCACTAAATCCCACGAGCACGGAGGATCTTGGTATGATCTCTGATTCGGGAATACCCATCTTCTTTAGAACGTCAAGCTGGATAATGTTCACTGAACTTCCTCCGTCTATTAGGATCCTGCGGACAAAACAGTTAGATATAAAAAGAGTAATAACTAAACCATCGTGATGAGGATCCTGGATATCAGTACGATCCTCTTCATCAAAGGTTATGACTTTTCCTTCGGAGACACTCGATGTTCGAACTGGCCTTTCTCCGTTATCCATTTTAGTTTCCTTCGCATGCCTCTTAGCTGCTGAAAAGGATGTGCCGCAAATGTCGGATCCCCCAGAGATAAAGTTTATCACTTGTGCGTCTGCTGGAGGGGCTGGAGCCTTCTCAGGGATCCTCTCAGGATCCTGAGTCCTTGACTTTTTCCTACCCAACAACTCTTTTAGATGCCCTTTGCTCAACAAGTACCCAATCTCCTTTCTTAATGCAATGCATTCTTCTGTGAGGTGCCCAAAATCTTCATGATATGCACACCATTTTGATTTATCCTTTGTTGCAGCTGACCTTTCATTCTTTCTTGGCCATCTAGCTTTATCACCTAGGTTCTGCAAGGCAAGGATTAGTTCATTGTTATCAACACTAAAGCAATATTCAGAGATTGGAGGATAGTCCTCATCATCCTCTTCTTGATCAATAGAATGCACGTTCTGATTATCGGATTTGTTGTAGGATCTGAACTTGTTGTTTCTGAATGAGGATCCTTGCTTATCCTGCTTTGAGGATCCTGTTATCCTCTCCTGAATCCTCTTGTCATCCTCTAGCCGGATGAACCTGAGGGCCCGGGTTCTTACCTCATCTAGGTTCCTGCACGGTGTCATAACAAGATCATCATAAAATAAGGAATCCCTAAGTAATCCCATTTTGAAGGCCTCAACAGCTGTGGCTATATCTAAGTTGGGAATGTCTAAGGATTCTTTACTAAATTTGGTAATGTAATCCCTTAATGATTCATTATGACCCTGGGTTATCCTATATAAATCACTAGTTAGTCGTTCAAATTTTCTACTACAAGAAAACTGAGTATTAAACAAGTTAACTAGGTTTGCAAATGAGGTAATAGAATAGGGAGGAAGACTTAGCAGCCACTTGAGAGCTGATCCAGTGAGAGTGGATCCGAATCCTTTGCATAGGCATGCTTCCTTTAACTTTTCTGGGATTGGATTGATCTCCATCCTCTCCCTGTATTGTGCTATGTGTTCTTCAGGATCCGTCGAACCGTCATACAGTTTCATTGTAGGCACATGGAACCTCTTGGGTATCTCAGCATCACAGATTGGTGGTGCAAAGCGAGATATCCTGTGGCTCCCATCTGCAATCTCTGGAATAGGTTTGACTACTCCCGGAACACTCGAGATCATATCCTTTAGCTTTTGCAATTCTCTGGCCATGGCATGGTTGATACCTGGATCCTGCATAAAACCATGGTTAATAGTATGAGAATTACTAAAAGTGTTACCTCCCATTGGATTCAAGTTAGGAAATATGGAGGTTAATCCATATTGTTGAGATTCTGGAATGATCGAGGGGCCAGCAGAGGCATTGGTCTGCATTGGAATAAAATCTCCTTGATGGACATCTGAACTCCCTGTTTGCAAACTCCTCAAGGATCCTGGCATCTGGAAGGATCCCTGAAACTGGGATGATCCTGGAACAAAGGAGGATCCTTGAACCTGGGATGATCCTGGAACGAAGGAGGATCCTTGAACCTGGGATGATCCTGGAACGAAGGAGGATCCTTGAACCTGGGATGATCCTGGAACAAAGGAGGATCCTTGAACCTGGGATGATCCTGGAACGAAGGAGGATCCTTGAACCTGGGATGATCCTGGAACGAAGGAGGATCCTTGAACCTGGGATGATCCTGGAACGAAGGAGGATCCTTGAACCTGGGATGATCCTGGAACAAAGGAGGATCCTTGAACCTGGTGCATTCCTGAATATCCTCCTGTACTCATGAGGGATCCCATATGCTGGGGATAGGATCCTGCTGGCTGGAAATATGAACCTAGTGCCTGGGTCATAGCTGTTGTTCCATAGTGCACTCCTTTTGGTCCACCCGCATATTGAATGTTTGGAACCACTGACGGCTGAGAAGTAACCACCGGAGTGTCAAAATTCAAAGATCTGGGCATCAGTGGAGAATGATCCTCTGCCGTTTTCTTCTGTTTCTTAATTTCATCAATCTCCCGGAGGATCCTTTCGTTGGTCTTATCCTGTTCTTGTGCATGATTCCTCATCTGCAAAATCAAGGTATAGAGATCATTAGTAGTAGGATTAGTTGAAACAGAAGAAGCAGGTGGTTTTGAGAAAATGGGAGTCGGTTTCTTCGCAGCATTTTCTGTATTCTTCTGGGATCCAGAAGGTGGTGGAGGCAAAGGAGGGACGCCTTGTGAGGAAGTGAATGAGGGCATCAGGTTTGAAGCATTCTTTGATGAGGAAGCCATCTGCTTGGTTGTAGTGAGCCGAATTAAGCACAGAAATGTGTATTTTCTTAAGGACGAAGCACCAATTGCCCCACGGTGGGCGCCAAACTGTTTTGGTCAGAAAATCTGTTGAGAATATTGCAACCAAACTCTAGATTACGGGGTATGATGCTCAAAAGGTTTAACAACAATGAGGATCACTTCAATGTGGAATGCACAAACAACACAAGGATTTATACGGGGAAAAAGCCCTTGATCAAGAGTTGATCTCCGGCACAAAAAACCCCGGGTGATGGAAACTACCGATCACCAAGCTCAAATAAATGAATAAACGTTTACAACCTCGGATAGTAACGAGCTAGGTACAAGGATCACTACGGTGAAATGTGTAAAAAGTGTAAGTAATTGCTAAGTGTTTGAACGAGAACTTGTATGAGAGTGTTTGCGAGTGTGTGAAACTGCCAAGAAATGATTAAGTGTCACTAACTAGCTCGTTGCCCCTTTCAAATAAGGTAAATATCTAGTTAACAAACTCTCCGACTTTCAAGCCAAGCCTCCACGTTCTCCATAACGTCTAGTTTTGATCTAGCACGTGCAGAATACTTCGGGAATATTCTCCAAGAATGCCGCTAAGACCTGGTCAAGCTTGTTACACCTGCGATATGTTATAAAACATAAGTAAACAATTGTCAGTATGAGGATCCTTGAAGTGATCCATGATCCTGATCCTAAAGCCCTTCTGAGGATCACCACCTGTCACAGAAGTAAGGATCACTAGTTAGGATAACAAATAAGGATCACTAATTGTTAGAAAATCCTCCCCTAACAGTGTCATAACAAGATCATCATAGAATAACGAATCCCTAAGCAATCCCATTTTAAAGGCTTCAACAGCCGTAGCTATATCCAGATTAGGAATATCTAAGGATTCTTTACTAAATTTAGTGATATAATCCCTTAATGATTCATTATGACCCTGGGTTATCCTATACAGATCACTAGTTAAACGCTCAAATTTTCTACTACAAGAAAACTGATTATTAAATAGATTAACTAGATTAGCAAATGAGGTAATAGAGTAGGGGGAAGACTTAGCAGCCATTTAAGAGCCGATCCAGTAAGAGTGGATCCAAATCCTTTGCACAGAAATGCTTCCTTTAACCTTTCTGGGATGGGATTGATCTCCATCCTTTCCCTGTATTGAGCTATGTGTTCCTCAGGATCCGTTGAACCATCATACAACTTCATGGTAGGTACATGGAACCTCTTGGGTATCTCAGCATCACAGATTGGTGGTGCAAAACGAGATATCTTGTGGCTCCCATCCACAATCTCTGGGATAGGCTTGACCACTCCTGGGACACTTGATATCATATCCTTTAACTTTTGCAATTCTCTGGCCATGGCATGATTGATACCTGGATCCTGCATAAGGCCATGGTTAGTAGTATAAGAATTATTAAAAGTGTTACCTCCCATTGGATTCAAATTAGGAAGAGTGGATGTTAATCCATATTGTTGGGGCTCTGGAATGGCCGATGGACCCGTAGAAGCAATGGTTTGCATTGGAATGAAATCTCCCTGATGGATGTCGGAACTTCCTGATTGCAAACTCCTTAAGGATCCTGGAATCTGGAAGGATCCTTGAAACTGTGAGTATCCTTGGACCTGGGAGGATCCTTGAACTTGGGAGGATCCTTGAACATAGGGAGGATCCTTGAAATGGCCAGTACCCTTGAATCTGCTGCGCTCCCGAGTATCCTCCTGAGCTTGCAAAGGATCCTATATGCTGAGGATGGGATCCTGATGGTTGAAAGTGTAACCCTGAAGCCTGAGTCATTGCTGATGACCCGTAATGCACTCCTTTTGGTCCTCCAACATATTGAACGTCTGGAACCAGCGAAGGCTGAGAAGTTATAACCGGAGAATCAAAATTCAAAGATCTGGGCATTAGTGGGGAATGATCCTCTGCCGATCTCTTTTGTTTCTTGATGTCTCCAATTTCTCTAAGGATTCTTTCATTGGTCTTGTCCTGCTGCCGGATATGCTCCTTCATCTGCAAAATTAGAGTAAACAAGTCACTAGTAGTAGGAGTATAAGAAGCAGAAGAAGTTGGAGGTTTTGAGAAAATGGGAGTTGGTTTCTTCTCGGCATTTTTCTGAGGTCCAGAAGGTGGTGGAGGCAAAGGTGGAATGCCCTGGGATGAATTGACTGCAGACATCGCACTGGAGGTATTCTTTGATGATGAAGCCATCTGCTCGTATGCAATAAACCGGAATGATCACAAAGATGAGAATTTCTTAGAAATGTAGCACCAATTGCCCCACGGTGGGCGCCAAACTGTTTTGGTCAAAAAATCTGATGAGGATAATGCAACCAAACTCTCTGTTACGGGGTATGATGCTTGGATTGGTTTATAGCAATAAGGATCACTATGAAAAATAAATAACAAGTGACACAAGGTTTATACGGGGAAAAGCCCTTGATCAAGAGTTGATCTCCGGCACAAAAAACCCCGGGTGATGGAAACTACCGATCACCAACTCAAATTAAACAAGTAATGTGTTACAACTTCGGATGATAGCGAGCTAAATACAAGGATCACTATAGTGTAATGTGTAAAAAGTATATGAAATCGCTAAGTGAATGAACGAGAGCTGGTGTGAGCAGTTTTCAGAGTGTGTGTAGCCAAAAATAGCATAAGTGTTGTCTAATTAGCTCGCTACCCCATTTAAATCTAATAAAAATCTAAGTAACAAACTATCCGCAAATGGTGCAAGTCCTCCACGACTCCACAACGTCCATTTCTGACCAAGCACGTGCGGAATAGAGTTAGAATATTCTCCAGAAATATCGCCAAGACCAAGTCCCATTTGATATTCCTGCAAAACAGTTACGAATTCAAAACAGACAATCATTAGTATAAGGATCCTTAGGATGATCCATGATCCTGATCCAGAAGCACTTCTGAGGATCACTAACTGACACAGAAGTAAGGATCACCAAACAGGATAATATTTGAGGATCACGGGTCATTTAGAAATCCACCCCTAACAATTATGTTAGTAAAAGTTTGTTAAATGCTGAAACTAGATATTCTCATTTAGAAAAATTGATACTAGCATTAGTTATGGCATCAACGAAGCTTAGACATTACTTTGAGACACATAGGATTCATGTTAAAACAAATTATCCTGTCAAAAATGTGCTTAGGAAACCAGAGATGTCAGGCAGGATGGCCAAGTGGTCAGTAAAATTGAGTGCTTATGATTCAGTATACGAACCTAGAAATGCCATAAAGTTGTTATGGGTGAAATTCTGAACCCCTGTATCCTGGAAAATATCTTGGTTTATATCTTGGTTATGCAGTATCTGTTTACATCCGGGATGCTGGTTCAGGATATTGGTAATATCCTGAATGGTATCCTCAGGATTACTAATGGATTATGTGCAGGTACGTGGGATGGAAGCTGGCAACGTTCATAAGACTTATTCCGCGGAAGACTCGGTCCAAGTCGTTCAAATGAAGACGTTGAAGCCATATTACTCGGTCAATAACGTTCATAATGGAATATTCGGAGTACCCCATATTTGTAGGAATTATTGTTTGTAATTCATTACTATAAATAGGTGGGTATACCGGATCAAATAGGACATCACAATCACACTCGCTGCACTCTAACACTTGCTCTCGTGCAATTCTCACTTTCATTGTAACACTTAGCGATCTGGTCTATATCCTGCACTGTATCCTGAAGTTTAAGCAATAAGAAGAACAAGGCAGCTGCGATTGTCAGCTCCCGAGGTTTTATGCCGGCGATCTAGACTGATCAAGGGCTTTCCTCGTACATCTCGTGTCATTTCCTTTACTTTTTGCTCACTGTTTGCTCATTCTTTGATCGTAGATACAGCTCAATATCCTGAGCCGTATCCCGAATACTGATTTTCTAAATAACTTAACAAGCATATTTTCTACACACTTTTTAGCACACTACCTCACATTACTAATTTGATCACTAAATTGCTTCGGTAATTTTTAACCAAAACAATTTGGCGCCCACCGTGGGGCAAGTGGTGCTCTCTTTACTAAAAATTTTGGTCAAATCGCTAATCGGTTTTCTATTTTCAAAACTTTTTGCCACATTGTCCATAATGGCCTCAAGATCAAACATGAGTTCCTCTACTGTGTCTGCTATGACTTCTGCTACTACCGGTCTGGTGCTTCCACCACCTCCTCCAAGGATGCCAGCCTCTACACGACCTCAGGATATTGTCCCTACCCACAGTATTCAGGAATCTGCTCCCGTTTTAGCTTCTAACGATGAAATTTTAACCTTATTTGGAAGTGTGCAGGAACAAATGAGGCAGCAACAGGAAATAAACCAAATGCTTTTAAGGGAAATACAACTCCTGAAGTCTGGCTCGAGCAGATCTGCTGAGGATATTGTCACTCCATTACACCCTAGAACGTTGAACTTCAGTTCAGCTGTGTATACTGAGGATAACAGGGGGAATATTGTGCCCAGCCTTCCTCAGAATCATACTCCTGAAATACCCTCCTTGGTCAGGATGTCGACCATGAGGAGCTCAGGATATGCTTCAGGATATGGGCAAAATCCTCCAACGGGTAACGTGTCAAATAATAATAATACTCATACTACTAACAATAGTGGATCTTTGCAGGATACAGGTATGACATCAGCGCTTACTAGGGAACTTCAGAAGTTGAAGGACATGATATCAAGTGTACCCGGGGTGGTCCAGCCGATCCCGGAAGTGTCTCAAGACAGCCACAAGATATCTCGTTTTGCATATCCTATCTGTGATGCTGAGATCCCAAAGAGATTCCAAACCCCCAACATGAAGCTTTACGACGGAACAACGGATCCTGAAGAGCATATTGCTCAGTATAGGGAAAGGATGGAGATTAATCCTATCCCTCCGGATCTCAAGGAAGCATGCTTGTGCAAGGGTTTTGGTTCAACCTTGACAGGAGCAGCCTTGGAATGGCTCTTGAATGTTCCTCCACATTCAATTACATCTTTTGCTCACTTAGTGAATCTATTTAATAGTCAGTTTTCTTGTAGTAGGAGCTTTGAAAAATTAACAAGTGATCTCTACAGGATAACACAGGGGCCTCAGGAATCCCTTAGGGATTATGTGAACAAGTTCAGCCGGGAATCACTAGACATCCCTCATCTTGATGTTGCGACAGCTGTGCAAGCTTTCAAGATGGGGCTGCAAAAAGATTCTCAATTTTATCAAGACCTTGTAATGAACCCATGCAGGAACTTGGACGAAGCTCGGAATAGGGCCCTAAGATATATTCGGTTGGAGGATGACAGAAAGATGCAAGAAAGGATGAACTCATCTAACACTTATGAGTCAACTAACAGGAAGTCAGAATCCTCATTCAAGTCATATCGGCCTAAGCCATATGGTAGAAATGAAAACAAGAGAGTGAATGATGTCGAAGATGAGGATCCTGAAGAGTATCCTGAATTATCTGAATATTGCTTTTCTGTTAACATTCCTGAATTGATGTATGCCATGCAGGGTCTAGGGGACAAGGCTAGGTGGCCTCGAAAGAATCAACAAAAAGCCGATTGGAAAGACAAATCAAAATGGTGTGCTTTCCACGAAGATTTCGGACATATGACTGAGGATTGCATCGCTCTAAGGAAAGAAATAAGCTATCTTCTAAGCAAGGGATATTTGAAAGATCTCTTAGGAAGAAAGAAGAATAAGGGTCAGGATACTGAGAAGGATCCTGAGCGAGCAGCATCACCCCCCGCGGATGCCAAGATAATCAACTTCATATCGGGAGGATCCGACATTTGTGGGACCTCGTATTCGGCAGCGAAGAGACATGCAAAAGAAGCTAAGGCCGAAAGGGGAGATAAACCTGTCAGGATGACTACACTCACAACTGACAAAGTGATCACATTTGATGCTGATGACAGGGATACTGTCCAGGATCCTCACCATGATGCTCTGGTAATAACGTTATATGTGGCTAACCATTTTGTACGCAGGATATTGGTTGATAATGGCAGCTCCGTCAACATAATCCAACTAGAGACGCTGAAAAGAATGAATGTATCTCCAATGGATATCACTTCAAAGTCTACCGTGCTTGTTGGGTTCAGTGGAGAGGCTAGAAACACAGTGGGAGAGATAAAGTTGCCAGTGTACGTTGAAGGAGTCAACTTGATACAACGTTTCTGTGTGATGGATTCTCTATCCTGCTATAACATCATACTGGGAAGACCGTGGATTCACGATATGAAGGCTGTGCCATCAACATATCACCAATGCATCAAGATACCTACCCCTTGGGGAGTTGTCAAAGTTGATAGTGATCAGCAGGAGGCGAAAGAATGCTACTCATCCTCGATGAAATCCTCAACCAAACCTAGTGCAGCATAGCAATTAAAGACGCGGGCCCAGGATATCATGGAGGATCCGGAGCAGGATGTAAAGAAAATTATTTTGGATCAGGATAACCCTGATATTTCGGTGCTCGTAGGAACCAATATCCCTCAGGATATGGAAGGACTGTTAATTAACTTTTTGAAATGCAGGATGTCGACGTTTGCATGGAAGCATGAGGATATGACAGGCATATCCAAAGACATAATCACTCACAAGCTTGGAATTGATAAATCATTCAAGCCTGTTCAACAAAAAAGAAGGAAGTTTGCTCCTGAGCGGAATGCGATTATTCTAGAAGAAGTTGAGAGATTATTGAAGTCCAGGATGATCAGAGAGGTTAAGTTCCCAAGGTGGCTAGCAAACGTGGTTGTGGTACAGAAGAAGAATGGGAAATGGAGAGTGTGTGTAGACTACACAGACTTGAACAAAGCTTGTCCTAAAGACCCATTTCCTCTTCCCCACATTGATGCAATGGTAGATGCCACTGCCGGGCATGAAATGCTGACCTTCATGGACGCATCTTCAGGATTTCAACAGATCCAAATGGAGCCTTCCGACCAGGAAGATACTGCCTTCATGACACCAACAGGTATTTATTGTTATACAGCTATGCCTTTTGGTTTGAAAAATGCAGGTGCAACATATCAAAGATTGGTAAACATGATGTTCAAAGACAAACTGGGGGACACCATGGAGGTGTACATCGACGATATGGTGGTAAAGTCAAAGAAAGCTCAGGATCATCTCCAGGATATTAAAGGAGCGTTTGATATCCTGGATCAATATAACATGAAGCTGAATCCTACTAAGTGCCATTTCGGAGTAGGGGCAGGAAAATTCCTAGGATATATGGTGACCAAAAGAGGAATAGAAGCAAGCCCGGAGCAGATTAAAGCCATCTTGGATATTAAATCGCCCTCAAATATGAAGGATGTTCAACGATTAACAGGGCGAGTGGCAGCATTGAATAGATTTATCTCAAGATCTTCAGAAAAATGCAAAGATTTTTATGATATCCTGAAGAAGAACAAAAAATTCGAATGGGGTGAGAAGCATGAAGCAGCCCTACAGGATTAGAAACGATATCTCTCGACTGCACCTCTATTGATGAAACCTGAAAATGGTGAACCACTATCCCTATACCTTGCTGTATCAGGGAATGCTGTAAGTGCCGTTCTCATAAAAGACCATGAAGGTCAGCAATATCCTGTTTATTATGTTAGTAAAAGTTTGTTAGATGCTGAAACTAGGTACTCTCATTTAGAAAAATTAATACTAGCATTAGTTATGGCGTCAACAAAACTTAGACATTACTTTGAGACACATAGGATACACGTTAAAACAAATTATCCTGTCAAAAATGTACTTAGGAAACCGGAAATGTCAGGTAGAATGGCTAAGTGGTCGGTAAAGTTAAGTGCTTATGATTTAGTATATGAACCTAGGAATGCCATAAAGCCTCAGGCTTTAGCTGACTTTGTGGCTGATTTTAGTAGTGACATTCAGGATGAGGTAGACCTAGAAGTTCAACAATTAGGAGAATCCTCAGGATCCTGGACATTATATACTGATGGTGCATCTAATATAAGAGGAGTAGGATTAGGAATACTACTAAAATCGCCACAGGGGGACATATTACCCCAGGCTATTAGATGTGAATTTCCTGCTACCAATAATGAAGCAGAGTATGAGGCCTTAATCGCAGGATTAGAGTTGGCTAAGAGCATGAGTATCAAAAATTTACAAGTATATGTTGACTCTTTGTTAATTACTAACCATTTTAATGGATCCTATGCAGTTAAGGGTGAGAAATTAATAGAATATCTTGATATTCTCAAAAAATTAGCAGGATATTTCGATGTTTTTACACTTGAACAGGTACCAAGGGAGGATAATGCTGAAGCGGATGCCTTAGCAAATCTGGGATCATCAATCAGGATACCGGAAGGGACCCAAATACCAGTATTACATGTCTTATATCCTGCAACGAATCCTCAGGATAAAGAAGTAGTAGGTATTCAGGATCCTGGGGCGGAATATCCTAAAGAGGATCCTAAATCCTGGACGGCTCCAATTGTGAAATATCTCAAAGAAGGACACATCCCCGGGAATGAAAATCCTAAGGCGTTTAGGATGAAGGTATCACGATTCACTATTATAAATAACGTTTTATACAAGAAATCTCTTGCAGGACCGTATTTAAGATGCTTGGAGGATCCTGAACCCAAGGAAGTACTTCAGGATATACATGAAGGGGATTGTGGTAATCACACTGGGGGCAGATCATTGTTCTCGAAAGTATTAAGGACAGGATATTATTGGCCAACGATGAGGAAAGATGCTGCAGAATATGCTCGAAGATGTGATGCATGTCAAAGACATAGTAACATACTACATCAACCAGCTGAACCATTATATCCTGTAGTTTCCCCTTGGCCATTCATGAAATGGGGGATGGATATAGTGGGGAAGTTACCAAAAGCTCCGGGAGGAAAAGTCTTTATCTTAGCTATGACAGATTATTTCTCCAAGTGGGTTGAGGCTGAAGCATTTGTCCAAGTTAGAGACCAAGAAGTAGTATCCTTCATAAAGAGGAATATCCTGACTAGGTTTGGAGTACCGGCTGAGATCATTTGTGATAATGGGTCCCAATTTATAAGCAAAAGGACCACTGACTTTTGCAAAAGTTGGGGAATCAAAATGATCACATCTACTCCAGTACATCCTCAAGCGAATGGACAAGCTGAATCTTCAAATAAGATAATAGTCAGTAACTTAAAGAAGAGACTTGGGGCCAAAAAAGGAAGATGGGCGGAAGAGTTACCTTTTGTTTTGTGGGCTGATAGGACAACGGTAAAGAATGCAATCGGCCAAACCCCGTTTTCCTTGGTATTTGGAGCAGAGGCGATGATTCCAACAGAAATGACAATACCTACTGCAAGATCTATGCTTCAGGATCCTGAACAGAATCCTGAAGTCTTATGTCAGGATTTGGATACTATAGACGAAAAAAAAGATGCAGCAAGGCTAAGGATAGCAGCATATCAACAAAGAATATCCAGAGCATATAATAAGAACATAAGGACTAGAAGATTTCGAGTTGGTGATTGGGTGCTAAGAAAGGCTTTTCAAAATACCACTAATCCTGCCGATGGCAAGCTAGCTCCGAAATGGGAAGGACCTTATGAAGTCGAGTCAGAAGCAGGGAAAGGAGCATATCGACTCAGGAATATGGAAGGGGATATACTACCAAGATCCTGGAATGCAATACATTTGAAGCTCTATTTCAAGTAAGAGTAGAATTTATTTTCTATCTCGGAATGGTATGTATTTTATTTTTAAATATATTTGTTTATTGTCTTGAACCCAATACTGACTTAAGCATCGGAGGGGTGTTAGCCAAGCTAACACCCACCTTAGTTTACAATTGTTTTGCAGGATATGTTTCAGGATATAGCTCCAGGATATATACTCAGGATATGTCGAAAGATTAGAGGATTGGCCCCCTCTCTCACGTTTAAGGGATCCTGGTCCCTTCAAAGGTTTAAAGGTATTCACCTTTCTTTCGAATTGGGTTTAAACACCTCGCCTGGAGCGCAAGTTATCTAGGTGTAGTTCAAGGTAGCGGGACCAGTTCATGTAAAAGTGGCTGACAATTTCGTTACTGTTGGCTATATCCTGGATCCTAAAGGTATATGAGGATTGATCACCCTCTCTCACGAAAGAGTATTTTCATACTCTCAAAGGTTTAAAGGTTTTCACCTTTCTAAGGATTGGAGTTTATACACTCTCGCCTGTAGCGCATGAAATTTAGGGTTTATCCCCAGATATCAGGGTTTATCCCCAGGGTATTAAGGGTTTATCCCGAGTATGCTAAAGATTCATTTCAGGATAGCATGGGTTTTGCCCCAGGGTATGCGGAGTTTACTTAAATCAAGGTATAAATGCATTTGCGTTTCTGTGTCAAACACAGGGGACATACATTATACTGTTCAAAGGATGGATCCAAGTTCACAGGTATGCACTGGGGACAAAACTTATGATGGAGAATTAAAATTGATTCTGTAAGAATCTCTGGTATGATCTCTCCTTTTTATTTGGACAAGTTATAGGTTATATTTTAATATCCTTATCAAGATATCTTTCAGGATACCTTCCAGGATACATCTATAATTTGTATTCCTAAAAATGTACAAACCAAACAATTTTCGCAAGTAAAATTGGTATAGGAATGACAACAATAATAAGGTCAAAAGAGAAGTTATATTATTAACATACCAAAAGATGTGCTCTTAGTTTCACCTCAAAACAAGGCCCATCCACTAAGAGCACTAATAGTTCATTACCATATTTACCCAACGGTTGAAGGCTTCATCTCAAACCGAGACCCATCCACCTTCAACTGTTGTATTGTTCAAAAAGCATGCAGGAAATGTAAATTGTTCAGGTGCAGGAAAGTAAAGTGCAGAAAAGTAAATTGTTTATGGGACTACAAACCAACATTCAAATTCAAAAAGGTGGGCTCTGGCCTTGGCACGTATATCCGTCATCGCCCACCTAAACGCCCTCACACAGCGGCATCTTCTCCAACCTTCTCAGACTTCTCCGCGCCAGCATCCTGACCAGCATCCTGCGCAGCATCCTGACCTATGTCCATCCCGGCATCAGCTCCAGCATCCTTCTTGTCTCCAGCCTGGACCACCACCTCTGCTGACTTAGAAGACTCACCGACTTCAGCAGGAAATGGCACAGCTTTGCCTCCGAGCTCCTTTAACTTGGCCACCCAGGAGTCAACTGGCCAAGATGGACAAACAAGGCCCGTCTCCTTGGCCTCATAGGCCATCTTGATGCGTGCCTGTAACAGGGAGATGATAGCAGAAGCCTTGATTCCCTCCCGTAAATTGATCAAGGCCTGATCGTGATCCATTTGAACGGTGGAAAGTTTGACCTCAGCGTCTTGGGTGACCTTCTTCAGCAGGCTTTCGTAGTGCCGAGTCTTCGCTTCAGCAATGGCACCTTGGTCAGCAACGGTGCTTTCGAGCTGTTTGATCCTGGCTTCATGGAGTGCCACGGTACCGCAAGCGTCATTGTACAAGTGGAACAAATGCTGGAGGGCCTGCACGTCAATTACAGGTATAAAATTAGAATATATGTTGACCAAGATATCCTACCAGGATATCCTGTTAGGATATACGTGCAGGATATATGTGCAGGATATACATGAAGGATATGCGTCAGGATATTACCTTGTTAAGGAAGGATGTCATTGGCTCTAAGGAATCAGAGAAGCTGAGTTCGTCATAGGAGAACCCTTCTGAGCCTGGAGCACTGACTTCAAGACCCTTCCTCTTTTTCGCTGTGGAAGCACAGGTTCTTGGATTGGCCTTGGGAGCCGGGAGTGGCTTGGAGCTGGTAGCAGCAGGAGTCTCCTTCTTGACTGTGGCTGGAGTTGGATAGCTGTCGAGTTCATCAAGGTCTAGATAGACTGGGACTTTGCTGGAATCTGCACACAGGGAGTAAAAGTCTAAATCTCTCCTAAGAATATCAAATAAAAACATGTGTGTGCAGGATATTTTGCAGGATTCTTACCAGACATGTTTGCACTTGAAAGAGGGCTTGGAGTTGGTGGAGATGGATTAAAGCTTCTCTCTGTTTCTGAAAGCAGTCTGATGGCGTCTATTCTCTTTTGAGAATCAGCAAGGGGAGGTGCGATCTTTCTAAAATCAGCTGCATACACAAACAGAAGAAATAAAATTCATTAGCTTAGGATATGAGACAGGATAAGAGACAGGATCATTCTTAAACCCTAAGTCCTACCCTTTCTTAACCATCTCATCGGATAATCCGTTCCACCAGGGATTGAATCCCTTTTTACAAAGAAAAACTTGGATTGCTAACCATCCTCGTTCCTGGTGGCACGAAGTATCAATGGGTCACCGGAAGTAGAATAAAATAGGAACCTAGATGAGCCATGGCATCTAAGCTTGTAGGCTAAAGGGAGATCATGGACGGAAAGGTCAGGTATGTGGTTTCTCTTGATTTGGTCAAGAACAGACAAAACACGCCAGAGCATTGGCATGGTTTGGCTGAAAGAAATTTTGGTGATATTAAAGAACTCGGTGATGAAGTCCGGAAAGAGGAATTGTAACCCTAAGGTAAAGGGGAAAGCATTGAAACAAATCCACTCGTTGGAAACCATATCTGACCGGATTTCTCTATCAAAGGGTCGGAATATAGTCCCTTCCGGAAAAATACCGGAGGATTTCAAGGCTGACAGATGGGCACTGTCAAAGGTGCATGTTTCATTCTCCGGTTCTTGGAGAAGATTCTGTTGGATGAATGTGGGAGCCGAGTCGCCTGAACTGGACCTTGTTTGCCTAGGCATTTGGTCGCCTGAATCCTCGCCGGAGAAAGATAAAAGATGAATATGAAGATGAGGGAGAGAATATTACCTTTTCTTGTCGATTGTGGTTAAAAAAGAAGATGGGGATGAGAAGATATAGGGCATGATGAGTAAATATAGGCCGGGTGGTTGAAAGCTGTCACATCAATGGTCTTATCTCTTAATTACCTCGGCCACCGTGAAAAATGTAACCGTTAGTGCAGGATATCAAACGGTAACATTTTTGGGGACAATTGTTATGGGTGAAATTCTGAACCCCTGTATCCTGGAAAATATCTTGGTTTATATCTTGGTTATGCAGTATCTGTTTACATCCGGGATGCTGGTTCAGGATATTGGTAATATCCTGAATGGTATCCTCAGGATTACTAATGGATTATGTGCAGGTACGTGGGATGGAAGCTGGCAACGTTCATAAGACTTATTCCGCGGAAGACTCGGTCCAAGTCGTTCAAATGAAGACGTTGAAGCCATATTACTCGGTCAATAACGTTCATAATGGAATATTCGGAGTACCCCATATTTGTAGGAATTATTGTTTGTAATTCATTACTATAAATAGGTGGGTATACCAGATCAAATAGGACATCACAATCACACTCGCTACACTCTAACACTTGCTCTCGTTCAATTCTCACTTTCATTGTAACACTTAGCGATCTGGTCTATATCCTGCATTGTATCCTGAAGTTTAAGCAATAAGAAGAACAAGGCAGCTGCGATTGTCAGCTCCCGAGGTTTTATGCCGACGATCTAGACTGATCAAGGGCTTTCCTGGTACATCTCGTGTCATTTCCTTTACTTTTTGCTCACTGTTTGCTCATTGTTTGATCGTAGATACAGCTCAATATCCTGAGCCGTATCCCGAATACTGATTTTCTAAATAACTTAACAAGCATATTTTCTACACACTTTTTAGCACACTACCTCACATTACTAATTTGATCACTAAATTGCTTCGGTAATTTTTTACCAAAACAAAAGTCTCAGGCTTTAGCTGACTTTGTGGCTGATTTCAGTAGTGACATTCAGGATGAGGTAGACCTAGAAGTCCAACAGTTAGGAGAATCCTCGGGATCCTGGACATTATATACTGATGGTGCATCTAATGTAAAAGGAGTAGGATTGGGAATACTACTAAAATCGCCACAGGGGGACATATTACCCCAGGCTATTAGGTGTGAATTCCCTGCTACTAATAATGAAGTAGAGTATGAGGCTTTAATTGCAGGATTAGAGTTGGCTAAGAATATGAGTATCAAGAATTTGCAAGTATATGTTGACTCCTTGTTAATTACTAACCATTTTAATGGATCCTATGCAGTTAAGGGTGAGAAATTAATCGAATACCTCGATATTCTCAAAAAATTAGCAGGATATTTCGATGTTTTTACACTAGAACAGGTACCAAGGGAGGATAATGCTGAAGCAGATGCCTTAGCAAATCTGGGATCATCGATCAGGATACCAGAAGGGACCCAAATACCAATATTACATATCTTGTATCCTGCAATGAATCCTTAGGATAAGGAAGTAGCGGGTATTCAGGATCCTGGAGCAGGGTATCCTGAAAAGGATCCTAAATCCTGGACGGCTCCAATCATGAGATATCTTAAGGAAGGACACATCCCCGGAGATGAAAATCCTAACGCATTTAGGATGAAGGTATCACGATTCACTATTATAAATAATGTTTTATACAAGAAATCTCTTGCAGGACCCTATTTGAGGTGCTTGGAGGATCCTGAAGCCAAAGAAGTACTTCAGGATATACATGAAGGGGATTGTTGTAACCACACTGGGGGCTTATCATTATTCTCGAAAGTATTAAGGACAGGATATTATTGGCCAACGATGAGGAGAGATGCTGCAGAATATGATCGAAGGTGTGATGCATGTCAAAGGCATAGTAACATACTACATCAACCAGCTGAACCGCTATATCCTGTAACTTCCCCTTGGCCATTCATGAAATGGGGGATGGATATAGTAGGGAAGTTACCAAAAGCTCCAGGAGGAAAAGTCTTTATGCTAGCAATGACGGATTATTTCTCTAAGTGGGTTGAAGCTAAAGCATTTGTTCAAGTTAGAGACCAAGAAGTAGTATCCTTCATAAAGAGGAATATCCTGACTAGGTTTGGGGTACCAGCTGAAATCATTTGTGATAATGGGTCCCAGTTTATAAGCAAGAGGACTACTGACTTTTGCAAAAGTTGGTGAATCAAAATGGTCACGTCTACTCCGGTACATCCTCAAGCGAATGGACAAGCTGAATCCTCAAACAAGATAATTGTCAATAACCTGAAGAAGAGACTTGGAGCTAAAAAAGGAAGATGGGCAGAAGAATTACCCTTGGTTTTGTGGGCTGATAGGACAACGGTAAAGAATGCAACCGGTCAAACCCCATTTTCCTTGGTATTTGGAGCAGAAGCAGTGATTCCAACGGAAATGGCGATACCTACTGCAAGATCTATCTTACAGGATCCTGAACAGAATCCTGGAGCCTTATGTCAAGATTTGGATACTATAGATGAAAAAAGAGATGCAGCAAGGCTAAGGATGGCAGCATATCAACAAAGAATATCCAGAGCATATAACAAGAATATAAGGACTAGGAGATTTCGAGTTGGTGATTGGGTGCTAAGAAAGGCTTTTCAAAATACCACATCCTGCCGATGGCAAGCTAGCTCCAAAATGGGAAGGACCATATGAGGTTGAGTCAGAAGCAGGGAAAGGAGCATATCGACTCAAGAATATGGAAGGGGATATGCTACCGAGATCCTGGAATGCAATCCACTTAAAGCTTTATTTCAAGTAAGAATAGAATTTAATTTCTATCTCAGAATGGTATGTATTCTATCTCTTTTAAATATATTTGTTTATTATCTTGAACCCAATACTGACTTAAGCATCGGAGGGGTGTTAGCCAAGCTAACACCCACCTTAGTTTGCAGTTGTTTTGCAGCATATGTTTCAGGATATAGCTCCAGGATATACACTCAGGATAACTCGAAAGATTAGAGGATTGGCCCCCTCTCTCACGTTTAAGGGATCCTGATCCCTTCAGAGGTTTAAAGGTATTCACCTTTCTTTCGAATTGGGTTTAAACACCTCGCCTGGAGCGCAAGTTATCTAGGTGTAGTTCAAGGTAGCGGGACCAGTTCATATAAAAGTGGCTGACAATTTCGTTACTGTTGGCTATATCCTGGATCCTGAAGGTATATGAGGATTGATCACCCTCTCTCACGAAAGGGTATTTTCATACTCTCTAAGGTTTAAAGGTTTTCACCTTTCTAAGATTTGGAGTTTATACACTCTCGCCTGTAGCGCATGAAACTAAGGGTTTATCCCCAGGATATCAGGGTTTATCCCCTGGATATTAAGGGTTTATCCCCAGTATGCTGAGGATTCATTCCAGGATATCAAGGGTTTTGCCTCGGGGTATCCAGAATTTAGTCAACCCAAAGTGTGAATACATTTGCATTTCTGTGTCATACACAGGGGACATACATTATACTATTCAAAGGATGGATCCAAGTCTGTAAGTATGCACTGGGGACATTCCTAAGGTGGAAGATCGGAATTGACTCTCTAAGAGTCTTTGGTATGATCTTTCCTTTTTTCAAATGACTTAAGTCTTCTAAGTTATATGACAATATCCTGACCAGGATATCTATTAGGATACTTCTCAGGATATTTTCAGAATGTGTTCCCATAGTATTCCCAAAAATGTTCAAACAAAACAGTTTTCATAAATAAAATTTATGCACTAATAACAACAATAATAAAGTCAAAAGAGAAGTTATATTATTAACATACCAAAAGATGTGCTCTTAGTTTCACCTCAAAACAAGGCCCATCCACTAAGAGCACTAATAGTTCCTTACCATATTTACCCAACAGTTGAAGGTTTCATCTCAAACTGAGACCCATCCACCTCCAACTGTTGTATTGTTCAAAAAGCATGCAGGAAATGTAAATTGTTCAGGTGCAGAAAAGTAAAGTGCGGAAAAAGTAAATTGTTTTGGGGATTACAGACCAACATTCAAATTCAAAAAGGTGGGCTCCGGCCTTGGCACGTATATCCATCATTACCCACCTGAATGCCCTCACACAGCGGCATCTTCTCCAACCTTCTCCGGCTTCTCAGCACCAGCATCCTGAGCAGCATCCTCACCAGCATCCATCCCAGCATCTGCTCCAGCGTCCTTCTTGTCTCCATCCTGGTTCACCACCTCTGCTGACTTAGAAGATTCACTGGCTTCTGCAGGAAGTGGCACAGCTTTGCCTCCAAGTTCCTTCAGCTTGGCCACCCAGGATTCAACCGGCCAAGATGGGCATACAAGGCCTGTCTCCTTGGCCTCGTAGGCCATCTTGATGCGAGCTTGTAGCAGGGAGACGATAGCAGAGGCTTTGATCCCTTCCCGGAAAGAAACCATGGCATGTTCGTGATCCATTTGGACGGTGGCAAGTTTGAGCTCAGCATCTTGGGTGACCTTCTTCAGCATGCCCTCGTAGTGCCGGGTCTTTGCTTCAGCAATGGCACCTTGGTCAGCAACGGTGCTTTCAAGCTGTTTGATCCTGGCTTCATGGAGTGCAGCAGTACCACAGGCATCGTTGTACAGGTGGAGCAAATGTTGGAGGCCCTGCACATCAAGCTCAGGTATAAGTTAGAATGTATTAACCAGGATATCCTATCAGGATATATATGCAGGATATGTATCAGGATATTACCTTGTTGAGGAAGGATGTCATTGGCTCTAAGGAGTCAAAAAAGCTGAGTTCATCATAGGAGAACCCTTCTGGACCTGGAGCACTGATTTCAGGAGCTTTCCTCTTTTTTGCTGTGGAAGCACGAGTCCTCGGATTGGCTTTAGGAGCCGGGAGCGGCTTGGAGCTGGTGGCAGCAGAGGTCTCTTTCTTGACCGTGACTGGAGTAGGGTAGCTGTCAAGTTCTTCAAGGTCTAGGTAGACAGGAACCTTGCTGGAGTCTGCATACAGGGAGTAAAATTTCTCCTAAGTATATCAAATAAAAACATGTATATACAGGATATTTTGCAGGATCCTTACCAGACATGTTTGCACTAGAAAGGGGACTTGGAGATGGTGGAGATGGGTTGAAACTTCTTTCAGCCTCTGGAAGGAGTCTGATGGCGTCAATCCTTTTCTTTGAATCAGCAAGGGGAGGTGCAATCTTCCTAAAATCAGCTGCGTGCACAACAGAAAAAAGAAAGTTAATCAGTTCAGGATATGGAACAGGATAAGACGCAGGATCATCCTTAAACCCTAAATCCTACCCTTTTTCAACCATTTCACCGGATATTCCGTTGCACCAGGGATTGAGTCTCTTTTTACAAAGAAGAACTTAGATTGCCAGTTATCCTCGTTCCTGGTGGCACGAAGTATCAGCGGGTCACCGGAGGTGGAATAAAACAAAAATCTACATGATCCATGGCATCTAAGCTTGTAAGCTAGGGGGAGATCATGAACAGAAAGATCAGGAATGTGATTTTTCTTGATCTGATCAAGAACGGACAAAACACGCCAAAGCATTGGCATTGTTTGACTGAAAGAGATTTTTGTGATTTTGAAGAATTCGGTGATGAAGTCTGGAAAGGGGAATTGTAACCCTAATGTGAAGGGAAAGGCACTAAAGCACAACCACTCATTGGAGACCATATCCGACCGGATTTCCCGGTCGAACAGCCGGAATACCGTTCCTTTCGGAAAGATACCGGAGGATTTCAAAGCCGACAAGTGGGCACTATCGAAAGAGCATATCTCTTTCTCCGGTTCTTGGAGAAGATTCTGTTGGATGAATGTGGGAGCCGAATCACCAAAACTGGATCTTGTGTGTCTCGGCATTTGATCGCCTGAATTTTTGACCGGAAAAGAAGGATGAAGATGAAGATTAGAGAGAGAATGTTTACCTTGTTTCCTTATCGATAGTGATTAAAAAAGAGATGAGGATGAGAAGATATAGGGTGCAATGAGTAAATATAGGCTGAGTAAGTTGCAAACAGTCACATCATTGGTCGTATCTCTTAATTACCTCGATCTCTGTGAAAAATGTAACCGTTAGTGCAGGATACTAAACGGTAACATTTTTGGGGACAATTGTTATGGGTAAAATTCTGAGCCCATATCCTGAGAAATATCTTGGGTTGTATCTTGGTTATATGATATTTGTTCACATCCGGGATGCTGATTCAAGATATTGGTAACATCCTGAATGGTATCCTCAGGATCACTAACGGATTATGTGGAGGTACGTGGGTTAGAAGCTAGTAACGTTCACAATGACTCATTCCACGGAAGACTCGGTCCAAGTTGTTCAAATAAAGAGGTTGAAGCTGCATTACTCGGTCTACAACGTTTACAATGGAATATTCGGAGCATCCCATATTTATAGGAATTTTTGTTTGTAATTCGTTACTATAAATAGGTGGGTATACCAGATCGAATAGGACATCACATCAACACTCACTACACTCTTACACTCGCTCTATAACAATTTTTACTTTCGCACAAAAGCATTGTAACACTTAGCGATCTGGTCAATATCCTGCACTGTATCCTGAAGTTCAAAGCAATAAAAAGAACAAGGCAGCTGCGATTGTCAGCTCCCGAGGTTTTATGCCGGCGATCTAGATTGATCAAGGGCTTTCCTCGTATATCTCGTGTCACCCCTTTTACTTTTTGCTCATTGTTTGATCGTAGATACAGCTCAATATCCTGAGCCGTATCCTGAATACTGTTTTTTCCAAACAACACAACCAGCATATTTTCAACACACTTCTTAGCACACTACCTCACTTAACTAATTTGATCACTTAATTGCTTCGGTAATTTTTGACCAAAACAAATACCATTTAAAGACATAGCTTTAAAATAAAACACATCATTCATAGAAACATAAATGTCTTGGTTAACAAACTCAAATTTAAAACCACATTGTTTTAAAAGGGAAACTGAAATTATGTTCCTAGTTAAACTAGGAGCATACAAAACATTTTTCAAAATAACTTCCAAGCCACTTGGAAGCTTTAAAACGTAGTCTCCTTGAGCTTCGACTTCGACTTCAACTTTTGCTCCGTTGCCCATAAAGAGACTAGTGTCTCCCTTCTTGTAATGTCTACTTCTTCTGAACCCCTGCAACGAATTGCAAATATGAGTTCCACATCCGGTATCTAGTACCCATGTGTTAGAAGAAATAACATTAAGCTCAACATGTATCATAAAGATAGTACCTGAGGTTTGCCCTGCATCCCTCTTGTTTTTCAACTCTTTGAGATAGGTCGGACAATTTCTCTTCCAATTTCCTATCTCACCACATTCAAAACATGGGTCATTCGTAGCAACCTTTTGCTTCTTCTCTTTTGGTTTGGCGGGTTCTGCTTTTGCTTTTCCTTTTCCCTTGGCGTGTCCCTTTCTTTTAGCATAGTTTGCTTTAGAGTCGGGTAAAGCCTTTTTGCCCATACTTGCTTCGGCCGTCTTGAGCATTGCATGAAGTTCATCAATGCACTTGTCCCATCCATTCATGTTGTAATTCATTACAAAGCTTTCAAATTTCTTTGTTAAAGAGTTGAGGATCAAATCCGTAGCCAACTCTTTAGAGACGGGACAATTTAGCCTTTCGAGGCGATCAATGTGGCTTTTCATCTTAAGGACATAAGATGATACCGATTGGGTTTCCTCCATTCGACATGCATGAAGTGCCCGAACAGTTTTGAAGCGTTCTACCCTTGCTTGTTGTAGGAACATTTCCTTTAACTGGGTAATCATGTCGTATGCCCCGTGATGTTCAAAATCCTTTTGAATTTCGGGAATCATAGTTCCTGTTTTGGTCAGAAAATCTGTTGAGAATATTGCAACCAAACTCTAGATTACGGGGTATGATGCTCAAAAGGTTTAACAACAATGAGGATCACTTCAATGTGGAATGCACAAACAACACAAGGATTTATACGGGGAAAAAGCCCTTGATCAAGAGTTGATCTCCGGCACAAAAAACCCCGGGTGATGGAAACTACCGATCACCAAGCTCAAATAAATGAATAAACGTTTACAACTTCGGATAGTAACGAGCTAGGTACAAGGATCACTACGGTGAAATGTGTAAAAAGTGTAAGTAATTGCTAAGTGTTTGAACGAGAACTTGTATGAGAGTGTTTGCGAGTGTGTGAAACTGCCAAAAAATGATTAAGTGTCACTAACTAGCTCATTGCCCCTTTCAAATAAGGTAAATATCTAGTTAACAAACTCTCCGACTTTCAAGCCAAGCCTCCACGTTCTCCATAACGTCTAGTTTTGATCTAGCACGTGCAGAATACTTCGGGAATATTCTCCAAGAATGCCGCTAAGACCTGGTCAAGCTTGTTACACCTGCGATATGTTATAAAACATAAGTAAACAATTGTCAGTATGAGGATCCTTGAAGTGATCCATGATCCTGATCCTAAAGCCCTTCTGAGGATCACCACCTGTCACAGAAGTAAGGATCACTAGTTAGGATAACAAATAAGGATCACTAATTGTTAGAAAATCCTCCCCTAACAATTGCCCCCAAAATATAAGGAGTGAAATTGTAAAATTAGCGAGTTATGTTTTCTCGATCTTATCCGTAACAAACTAACGGATATATAGCCGTTAATTTTGAACTAGCCGTTGCGATGATGATGTCACGGAAGTGACAACCTGCAAGATCATGATTATAAATAGAGATATAGATAGGATCAAATGCATTTAAATTCTCAGAGAAACTCCCTTTATAATCCACATTCTGAAGACGATCAGGTATTCTCTCTCTCTATCCTTCTCCCTCTCTTGCTCTGTTTTCATCTTTCCATCAAATATGTTGCTCCGAAGTTCTCCGGGCAAAGATCACAAGAAAGATAGCCCTTTGGAAAGTCAGAAAACCATCAAGGACTCCGCGAATGAAAATTGTTGTTTTAACGAAGCACAGATAGACAGAATCCGTTGCTGTTTTCCGGCGGATGCCGTCATCAGACCCTTTGACCCTACTACCCTTAGCGACTATGTTTCAGAAACATGGGTTGCATTTCCAGCCACTCCATTCACCATAGGATACACCTATCCTTTCCCGGAGTTTACACAATCCTTCTTTTCTCTTACCGGCATCTCTTATATCCAAGCCATGCCGATGATTTGGAGGGTCTTGTATACCCTGGAGAGGATCATCGAACAAGAAGGCATTGCTTTGGGCATGTCAGAATTGGCGGAGCTGTATGATCTCACTACTTTTGGTTCCCATCGTTATTTGCTTAAACGAAAATCCGGTGCAGATCATCCTCTTCTGAAAGTCACCAAGAATGACAAAGACTGGAAACGTCGCTTTTTCTTTGTCAAGAGAGATTCTATCCAGGATGGAAAGGATCTTCCTAGAAATTGGGCTACCCATGGTAGGATGGAGGATCCTGATAAGGATCACCGGGAACTTTCTTTGTTTGCAAGGATAACTTATATTTTTGCTTTCTTGTTTTGCAGCTATCACCATTTCACGTATCCGCACATCACCTGAAACCAAGGATAAGCTCGCTGCTTTCTGGAAGCTTGATCCTGAAACAAGGACATTCAAGATAGACACCCAAGACTCACAAGAAGTATCCTCAGGTTCCATTACCATGTCGAGTAAGTATCCTGTCTTTTACATAGTTTAAATATTAAAATAAATAGATAAATTGAAATAGGATAAGGATACTCATCTTGCTTTGAATGTGTAGGCGCTGGAAAACCTGTCAAGCCTGTTTCCCAATTCAACACAGCTGACCTTGATCTCGTACGGCCCAGAAGGAAGAAATCCACCAGCAGTCCCAGCATTTCCATTCCAAAGGCACCCACTAAAGGGAAGGGTGTCAAGAAGAGGAAGATTTCTGATGCTGAGGATCTTCAAGGGCTGCCACTGATCCGCCACCAATTCCTTGAGTACTTCAATGAAGTAAGGATCCTTAACTTTGCCTAGGTATCCAGCTCTTATGAGGATCACTTGACTTTGAACTGCCTTATTTTCTTTTTGCAGAAATTTGCTGAGATCGAGGACTACGTGGGTAATATTGAGGAGCTGGACAAGAAGATAGCTGATCTTCAACAGGTTGGTGTGCTCAAAGATCTTGCACTTGCTGATGCTCGGAAGGAACTCCAGGATACCAAGCAGGCAATGGCCAAGGCGTTGGTTAACTTTGATTATGAAAAGCATGACCTCATCGAAAATGCCAAGCTCTCTGCTGCCATCACGATGTATCAGACTAAGTTGAAGATGGCCCAAGAAGCTCAAGATCCTAGCTTTGATAGGAACAGCTGGGATATTGAGGGTTGGAAGGAAAGGTTGGCTGAGCTTGAGGATGAGGAAGAGGAGGCTACTGAAGTCTTGGCGATTGAAGCAAGTGGCAGTGGGAAGGATCAGGTGAAGGATACCGCAGCTGGAGGAGAAGATGATGCAGCAAAGGTGTAGGCTGCACAATTGGGCGATGATGGATATATGTGCTAAGGCCGGAGCCCAATTTTTTAGTTTGGTGGTTGTTTTTGTGGTTGTGATGTTTAAGACAATTTCATGGGTTGTATTTTGAACAATAGGTTTTTAGGATTAAGGATCATGTATGATCCTTTGGACAATAGGCAGGATTGCAATTGGTGGAGGGATCCTCTGTTTGGGGGATGAAGCCATTGTGATCCTGCTGCCTGCACTACTTTTGAACTCATTATCATGGACACCCTTTACCTACCCCAGCGGACGGGCCACGTTTTGCTGGTAGAAGCTCGGGTAGGTAATTTTGACAACCTTTAAAGGGTTAGTCTTATGTTAATAAATAAAAACTTAACCTTTTGTCGCTTATCTTGTGTTGTTATCCTTTTTAGTATGTTATTTTCCAACTGTTATAATGTTCATCCTGTTTATATTTATCAAACCTTAGAAAATATATCCATAAAGTTTAGGATATAATCAAGGATCACATATCCCATAACCGATAAGTTCTAAAAAGTGACACAGTTTAAGAAACACAGGTTCAGTTGTCAAGTATAAGGGTTCATCAAAAGAATAATGAATAAAATCAAAGGAGTTAAGGATCATACCTGAGGATCCAAGTTAGAATCCTAACCATAATAAGGATAACTATAAGATAAACCTTAGAGTGAAATAAGGATCAAGGATCCCTAGCTGCCTTCCTTCAAGGACCTGAAATAGAGCATAACTTGGGACTAAGCCAATATAAGAAAAGAGTTAGCAACTGGGGACAAGCCCAAGGATAACTGGGGACAAGCCCAAGGATAACTGGGGACAAGCCCAAGGATCGTATGTAAACTGGAGTATGGCCCTAACTGGCGACTATCCAAACTTAGTGACATGAAGATGCCAAAACCTTAGCTAACGTGAAAACGTTAGAAACCTTATGAACGGATGTATGGTACGTCTACCATTATACGTAGGATCCTAAGCATAGCCAGAACAATGGAATTATCAGCCCCTATAATGAGTACTGGTCCCAAAGCCTTGAACTATACCAGGATCATCGTGCGCTGCAGGCGGAATCTGGGGACAAGCCCAAATAACTGGGGTTAAACCCAAAGGACGGATTGCTTCTGTGGATAACCAACGTTGTGCTAAAGATACCTGAACTTTCAAAACTTGAACTCACGTAAGAGATGGATAAAGGATACATGATCCTTATCCTTATATGAGAAAATAAAGAAATGAAATAGTTCAAGATTAGGATATTACCTGAGTAAGGATCACTGATATTTTGAGGATCCTATAAGGATATCCCTATCGTGAGGATCGCTTATGTCATAAGGATCCTGCTTACATGAAATATTTCTTCAGGTGGACAGCATTCCAAGCTCTTGGTAGCAAATCACCTTCCATGGTTAGCAATCTATATGCCCCCTTTCCTGCTTCAGCTTCAATCAAATAAGGGCCTTCCCATTTTGGAGCCAATTTTCCATCAGCAGGATTGGTGGTATTCTGAAATGCTTTCCTTAACACCATATCTCCAACTTGAAACCTCCTGATCCTAACATTTTTATTGTAAGCACCAGCCATTCTTTGTTGATAACTGGCCATCCTGATCCTAGCCATATCCCTGATTTCTTCAATAGTATCCAGGTCTTGAGCCAAGTTTTCATCATTTTCCTCAGGATCACGGGTACTTGTTCTAGCAGTAGGAACCACCATTTCTGTTGGGATCACTGACTCTGCCCCAAACACCAAAGAGAATGGTGTTTGACCAGTAGCATTCTTAGGGGTTGTCCTGTCAGCCCAGAGCACATAGGGTAGCTCTTCTGCCCATTTTCCTTTCTTGGATCCAAGTTTCTTCTTCAAGTTGTTGATGATGATCTTGTTGGATGATTCTGCTTGACCATTAGCTTGTGGGTGGACTGGTGTTGATGTTATCATCTTAATCCCCCAGCTGTCACAAAAGTTAGTGGTTCTGCTCCCAATAAATTGGGAACCATTATCACATATAATCTCGGAAGGAATTCCAAATCTAGTTATAATATTTCTTTTAATGAAGGATATAACTTCCTTTTCTCTAACTTGGGCAAAAGCTTCAGCCTCTATCCACTTGGAGAAGTAATCAGTCATAGCTAACATGAACACTTTCCCACCAGGTGCCTTAGGGAGCTTGCCAACTATATCCATACCCCATCTCATAAATGGCCAAGAGGAGGATATAGGATGCAATAGTTCGGCTGGTTGATGAAGGATATTGCTGTGTCTCTGGCAAGGATCACATCTTCTGGCATACTCCACAGCATCTTTCTTCATGGTTGGCCAGTAGTATCCTGTCCTCAAGATCCTTGAGAATAAAGCCCTGCCCCCAGTGTGATTTCCACAATCTCCTTCATGGAAGTCTTTTAAAACTTCTTGAACTTCAGGATCCTCAATGCATCTCAAGTACGGTCCTGCAAGAGATCGTCTGTATAACCTATTATTCATAATTGTGAATTGAGATACCTTAGATTTGAAAGCCCTAGGGTTTTCTCCTATAGGAATCTCTCCATGTTGTAAGTATCTCATAATTGGTGAGATCCATGATCCGGATCCTGAATAGGATTGAATATCCTCACTAGGGATAACTGCAGGATCATCTCCTATCTCCATAGTCTGGTGATCCTCGATAGCCGGGGTCAGGATATGGATAATAGGAATCTTGATATCCTCTGGGATCTTCAAAGATGATCCTAAGTTAGCCAATGCATCAGCTTCTGTATTTTCTTCCCTTGGTACCTGTGACAAACTAAAGGAAACAAAAGAGAGTGCCAAACTTTTGACTATCTCCAAATATTTGGTTAGTTTTTCACCTTTAACAGCATATGATCCATTAAAGTGATTTGTAATTAACAAAGAATCTACGTGTACCTCAAGATACCTGATCCCCATATGCTTTGCGATTTGCAAACCGGCAATTAAGGCTTCATATTCAGCCTCATTATTAGTGGTTTGGAACTCACAAGCTATAGAATGGGGTATTATGTCCCCCTGTGGCGATTTTAGTAGTATTCCAAGCCCTGTGCCTTTGACATTTGAGGATCCATCAGTGTAAAGTATCCAAGGATCCTTGGTCTCCTCTAGCTGCTGGACTTCTAACTCAGCTTCTTCTTGTAAATCACTACTGAAATCAGCCACAAAGTCAGCTAATGCTTGGGATTTGATAGCTGTCCTAGGCTCATATCTTATATCATATGCACTCAATTTCACTGCCCACTTAGCCATCCTTCCTGACATCTCTGGTTTCCTGAGGACATTCTTAATTGGAAAATTAGTTTTAACAATGATAACATGAGTTTCAAAATAATGTCTTAACTTAGTAGATGCCATTATTAATGCAAGGATAAGCTTTTCAAGGTGTGAGTACCTGGATTCGGAATCAAGTAAACTTTTACTTACATAATAGACGGGATGTTGTGTACCTTGATGATCCTTAACAAGGACCGCACTTACTGCTTTTGAGGATACCGCGAGATACAAGGATAACACTTCACCTTTTTCTGGTTTCATTAAAGCCGGGGCCGAAGATAGGTAATCTTTGAGGGCTTTTAGAGCATTTTCATGCTTCTCCGTCCACTCAAATTTCTTGTTCTTCCTTAGGATATCATAGAATTCTTTACATTTTTCAGAGGACTTGGATATGAATCTGTTCAAGGCTGCTATCCTTCCTGTTAACCTTTGAACATCCTTAGCATTGGCCGGAGACTTGATGTTCACTATTGCTTTGATTTGTTCCGGGCTAGCTTCGATGCCTCTCTTGGTCACCATGTATCCCAAGAATTTACCTGCTTTAACACCAAAATGACATTTTGAAGGATTAAGCTTCATATTATATTTGTCAAGGATATCAAATGCTTCCTCCAGGTCTCGTAGGTGATCCTCAGCTTTTAAGGATTTTACCACCATATCATCTATGTAGACCTCCATAGTTTGTCCAATCTGATCCTTGAACATCATATTCACCAGCCTTTGGTATGTTGCACCTGCATTTCTCAATCCAAACGGCATAGCAATATAGCAATATATACCAGTTGGAGTCATGAAGGCTGTATCCTCTTGGTCGGATGGTTCCATTTGGATTTGTTGAAATCCAGATGAGGCATCCATAAAAGTTAACAGTTCATGACCCGCAGTTGCATCCACCATGGAGTCAATGTGGGGTAAAGGGAAAGGATCCTTGGGACATGCCTTATTTAAATCGGTAAAATCGACACATACCCTCCACTTTCCGTTTTTCTTTTGAACAACAACCACATTGGCCAACCATCTTGGATACTTGACTTCTCTTATCATACCTGCCCGGAGCAATTTTTCTACCTCTTCCTGGATAATGGCATTCCTTTCTGGAGCAAACTTCCTTCTCCTTTGATGGATTGGTTTGAAAGATCTGTCGATGCCGAGCTTATGGGTAATAACATCTTTGGATATACCAGTCATGTCTTCATGTTTCCATGCAAAGGTAGTCTTTCTCCTTTTGAGGAAGGATATGAGGTCTTCTTTCATTTCGCCAAGGATCCCTGACCCGATATAGATTTTGGATTCAGGATCATCAGGATCCATGAGGATTTCTACCACATCCTGCTCTCTGGCCTCCAAGACATTTCTTGGAGGATACCTTGATTGCTATTGCTCCCTTGACTTCGAAGCTGGTTTCATCGATGAAGTGTAGCAATTCTTAGCTTCCTGCTGATCACTATCGATCTTTACTATTCCCCAAGGACTAGGGAGCTTCACACATTGATGGTAAGTGGACGGGACTGCTTTCATATCGTGTATCCAGGGCCTGCCAAGGATAACATTACAACAAGATAAACAGTCAATAACACAAAATTTTTGATAAGAGTGTAAGCCTTCAATATATATTGGGAGTTTAATGTCCCCCAGGGTGTTCTTGGTTTCGCCACTAAATCCCACGAGCACGGAGGATCTTGGTATGATCTCTGACTCGGGAATACCCATCTTCTTTAGAACGTCAAGCTGGATAATGTTCACTGAACTTCCTCCGTCTATTAGGATCCTGCGGACAAAACAGTTAGATATAAAAAGAGTAATAACTAAACCATCGTGATGAGGATCCTGGATATCAGTACGATCCTCCTCATCAAAGGTTATGACTTTTCCTTCGGAGACACTCGATGTTCGAACTGGCCTTTCTCCGTTATCCATTTTAGTTTCCTTCGCATGCCTCTTAGCTGCTGAGAAGGATGTGCCGCAAATGTCGGATCCCCCAGAGATAAAGTTTATCACTTGTGCGTCTGCTGGAGGGGCTGGAGCCTTCTCAGGGATCCTCTCAGGATCCTGAGTCCTTGACTTTTTCCTACCCAACAACTCTTTTAGATGCCCTTTGCTCAACAAGTACCCAATCTCCTTTCTTAATGCAATGCATTCTTCTGTGAGGTGCCCAAAATCTTCATGATATGCACACCATTTTGATTTATCCTTTGTTGCAGCTGACCTTTCATTCTTTCTTGGCCATCTAGCTTTATCACCTAGGTTCTGCAAGGCAAGGATTAGTTCATTGTTATCAACACTAAAGCAATATTCAGAGATTGGAGGATAGTCCTCATCATCCTCTTCTTGATCAATAGAATGCACGTTCTGATTATCAGATTTGTTGTAGGATCTGAACTTGTTGTTTCTGAATGAGGATCCTTGCTTATCCTGCTTTGAGGATCCTGTTATCCTCTCCTGAATCCTCTTGTCATCCTCTAGCCGGATGAACCTGAGGGCCCGGGTTCTTACCTCATCTAGGTTCCTGCACAGTGTCATAACAAGATCATCATAAAATAAGGAGTCCCTAAGTAACCCCATTTTGAAGGCCTCAACAGTTGTGGCTATATCTAAGTTGGGAATGTCTAAGGACTCTTTACTAAATTTGGTAATGTAATCCCTTAATGATTCATTATGACCCTGGGTTATCCTATATAAATCACTAGTTAGTCGTTCAAATTTTCTACTACAAGAAAACTGAGTATTAAACAAGTTAACTAGGTTTGCAAATGAGGTAATAGAATAGGGAGGAAGACTTAGCAGCCACTTGAGAGCAGATCCAGTGAGAGTGGATCCGAATCCTTTGCATAGGCATGCTTCCTTTAACTTTTCTGGGATTGGATTGATCTCCATCCTCTCCCTGTATTGTGCTATGTGTTCTTCAGGATCCGTCGAACCGTCATACAGTTTCATTGTAGGCACATGGAACCTCTTGGGTATCTCAGCATCATAGATTGGTGGTGCAAAGCGAGATATCCTGTGGCTCCCATCTGCAATCTCTGGAATGGGTTTGACTACTCCCGGAACACTCGAGATCATATCCTTTAGCTTTTGCAATTCTCTGGCCATGGCATGATTGATACCTGGATCCTGCATAAAACCGTGGTTAATAGTATGAGAATTATTAAAAATGTTACCTCCCATTGGATTCAAGTTAGGAAATATGGAGGTTAATCCATATTGTTGAGATTCTGGAATGATCGAGGGGCCAGCAGAGGCATTGGTCTGCATTGGAATAAAATCTCCTTGATGGACATCTGAACTCCCTGTTTGCAAACTCCTCAAGGATCCTGGCATCTGGAAGGATCCCTGAAACTGGGATGATCCTGGAACAAAGGAGGATCCTTGAACCTGGGATGATCCTGGAACGAAGGAGGATCCTTGAACCTGGGATGATCCTGGAACGAAGGAGGATCCTTGAACCTGGGATGATCCTGGAACGAAGGAGGATCCTTGAACCTGGGATGATCCTGGAACGAAGGAGGATCCTTGAACCTGGGATGATCCTGGAACGAAGGAGGATCCTTGAACCTGGGATGATCCTGGAACGAAGGAGGATCCTTGAACCTGGGATGATCCTGGAACGAAGGAGGATCCTTGAACCTGGGATGATCCTGGAACGAAGGAGGATCCTTGAACCTGGTGCATTCCTGAATATCCTCCTGTACTCGTGAGGGATCCCATATGCTGGGGATAGGATCCTGCTGGCTGGAAATATGAACCTAGTGCCTGGGTCATAGCTGTTGTTCCATAGTGCACTCCTTTTGGTCCACCCGCATATTGAATGTTTGGAACCACTGACGGCTGAGAAGTAACCACCGGAGTGTCAAAATTCAAAGATCTGGGCATCAGTGGAGAATGATCCTCTGCCGTTTTCTTCTGTTTCTTAATTTCATCAATCTCCCGGAGGATCCTTTCGTTGGTCTTATCCTGCTCTTGTGCATGATTCCTCATCTGCAAAATCAAGGTATAGAGATCATTAGTAGTATGATTAGTTGAAACAGAAGAAGCAGGTGGTTTTGAGAAAATGGGAGTCGGTTTCTTCGCAGCATTTTCTGTATTCTTCTGGGATCCAGAAGGTGGTGGAGGCAAAGGAGGGACGCCTTGTGAGGAAGTGAATGAGGGCATCAGGTTTGAAGCATTCTTTGATGAGGAAGCCATCTGCTTGGTTGTAGTGAGCCGAATTAAGCACAGAAATGCGTATTTTCTTAAGGACGAAGCACCAATTGCCCCACGGTGGGCGCCAAACTGTTTTGGTCAGAAAATCTGTTGAGAATATTGCAACCAAACTCTAGATTACGGGGTATGATGCTCAAAAGGTTTAACAACAATGAGGATCACTTCAATGTGGAATGCACAAACAACACAAGGATTTATACGGGGAAAAAGCCCTTGATCAAGAGTTGATCTCCGGCACAAAAAACCCCGGGTGATGGAAACTACCGATCACCAAGCTCAAATAAATGAATAAACGTTTACAACTTCGGATAGTAACGAGCTAGGTACAAGGATCACTACGGTGAAATGTGTAAAAAGTGTAAGTAATTGCTAAGTGTTTGAACGAGAACTTGTATGAGAGTGTTTGCGAGTGTGTGAAACTGCCAAAAAATGATTAAGTGTCACTAACTAGCTCGTTGCCCCTTTCAAATAAGGTAAATATCTAGTTAACAAACTCTCCGACTTTCAAGCCAAGCCTCCACGTTCTCCATAACGTCTAGTTTTGATCTAGCACGTGCAGAATACTTCGGGAATATTCTCCAAGAATGCCGCTAAGACCTGGTCAAGCTTGTTACACCTGCGATATGTTATAAAACATAAGTAAACAATTGTCAGTATGAGGATCCTTGAAGTGATCCATGATCCTGATCCTAAAGCCCTTCTGAGGATCACCACCTGTCACAGAAGTAAGGATCACTAGTTAGGATAACAAATAAGGATCACTAATTGTTAGAAAATCCTCCCCTAACAGTTCCCAACATGAGGCATGAGGCTTGCATGGAGTCCTCGGTATACTTAACCCAATCGTTGTAGGCTTCCACATCTTCCACGTTAGGTTCATCGGGAATAGGATCGTCCAACACATAGGATATCTTCTCTTGCTTGAGAACGATTCTCAAGTTTCGAAACCAATCCATGAAGTTGTTATGGTTGAGACGATCATTTTCAAGGATGGTTCTTAGTGATAGGTTTCGGACGATTTGGTTAGTCGGGTTTGCATTGTTAGCGGCCATCTACAAAATTTAACAAGTTCAATTTTAGTATTTTCGATATTATTATATTTTAATCATTACTACCCTTTTATGTCTTAAAGACAATTAATAATTAAAATCTAGAATCCAACGTTACATTTAAATATTGGTTAGGTGACCTTTATCCCTCTATTTAAATTAACAAGGTAGTCAACGTTTGACAATTGCAACTCTTTGCAATTTCTAGCCATATGGGATCGATTAAACATCTTTATGTTTAGTTGACATGTTTAATCCCATCAACACCTTTGTTCCCCATGCTTCGGTGACCCTAAGTTCATGGTTTCCAAATCAAGTCGTCCAACTTACACACACGTGTGAGTTTATACACATAAGTGGTTAGGTGACCTTTATCCCACAAACATGGTAAACCCACCTCGAACATACAAGTTCCCTCAAATGTGGTTAGGTGACCTTTATCCCACAATAAGAGTTCCCAAGTGTTTCGAGTGTTGTATAAAAGGATGGTGTTTGACTTGTTTTATAAAAGGGTTTTTAATATTTCAAAATTCTAGTTTAGAAAATATTATGTACCATACATTTGCATGCATTCAAATCAATGGTACTTTAGTGAAAACTAATTTTCAAGGTTCTTTTTAATAAAACCCATTTTATTATAAAATCATTAATTTTTAATAAAAACCTTTATTAACCATTTTAATGATTTTGTTAAGAACCAATTTTATGCTTGTTGTTGATTATTAGTTTGTTAAGTCATGCATATCGACATATCATCTAAACAACAAAATAAACAACCACACAAGCATAACATACATAACAAATAGGTGCATAACCATAGCCAACTATTTTTTACAACACTTGTTAGCCGAAACAAGTGTGCCAAAAGGTCCTTCCTAAGGGGTGAAAAATGACACAAGTAATGTGTCGATGAACTCCCACTTGATCCCGCATCCATATGCTTCAAGTCTCCATCTTGTGTTGTGATTTCTTCACCTTCTTTGAGCTTCCAAAAGTCTTTTATATTCAGCTCCAAACTCTTTTGGACTTCAAAAATGTGTTTTGGTTATCGGGTTAAAATCCCGTTGAGAACGATGAAGTTCTTTGGACCGAATATTATGGTCCAAACCAAAACCGTATTTTTGTGTGCATCTTCTTTTACAAAATATATCCTAATACATTTTTCTAGTAAAATAAAATGCACCTAATCTATTTATTTTACATACCAAATGAAAATAAATAAATTACATATCTTCTAATGGAAGAACAAAATAAATAATTATTACAACCCATTGAAATAATAACAAAATGAATCACGACACAATCATTCAACACAAGGTCATGGCTAGGTCATATGCACCAAAATATATATCCAAATATATATATATCTTAATTTCAAGAAGCATAAAAAAATGGTTCCCTTTTATAAACATTTTCGGCTATTTTCAAAAAACCGAAAAGGTAAGTTTTGTCCAAACAAACAAATCATCCATATGAAATAAATTTTTCAAGATTCTCTTATGCATGTAAGAAAATAATCTTGAAAACCCAAGGGATAACCATATTAAAATTTTCGGCCATAGGGTTTTATTCAAACCCGAAACCCGAAATTTTTAATCTATTGAAGCATGCACTCATATAAGCGGCTCTAGATGCCATTGATGGGATTTTAACATGTTTATCAAAGCAATTTCATCCATATGAAATAAAAACGCAGTGGAATTAATATTTAAAACATGTTACTTTTAAGATATAAATTTCATTTATAAGCAAAATCCCAAAACCCGGATCCATATATGAAGATGCATACTATCAAACACAACCATAGGATGTTTAGAAAACTACCTTCTTGGAGTACAAGGATGATGAAACGGGTGATGCTTCTTGAAATGGTTGCCCTCAAGAGTAGAAGACCTCAAGCTTGTATACCCCAAGCTTCCAACAAACACCTTGAGATTAGCTAGGATTTTAACACCAAAGATCAAAAACCGAACACTTGAAAAACACCCTCTTATGACCGATTTTTAGAGAGCAAGAACACAAGTCTTCCTTGGCTCATTTGGTCATCCAATTTATTTATAGTCTAAGAGAGAACATTGCCACCACCAACTCCCAATCAAAACACATGCAAGTATGACAACATGCAAGCCATTTCATTGGTCCTTCCAATCAAAACACATGCAAGTTATGACAACATGCAAGCCATTTCATTGGTCCTTCCAATCAAAACACATGCAAGTTATGACAACATGCAAACCATTTCATTGGACCAAGAAGAGGTTTGTGAGTTCCCATGTGGGGGGGGGGGCGGCCTAGCTTTGTTTTTTATAAAATTCAAGTCTTTGTTTATATATTTATAACTTTTATGAATATAACACTACATAAATGCAAGACTTTATACAACCTTTTAAAATGTTATTTAACCCATTAAATAACAAAATAAAATATTCTCTCAAAATAAATTATCCATATAATTTATTGGTTTCTCAAGTGTAATTATTTAGAACACCAATTTTCTAAATATTGTAAGTGTTAATATTTATTTGTTTGATCATATCACAAATAAATAATATAAGTGTTTGTCTAGCTTGTTATTGGGTATGACTCGACTTGGATCATAACGTACTAGCCACATCAATTTAATATGTGTCTTGGGCATACAGAGTCCAACGGGGCGAATGGCACGCATCCTTCCAGTTTCAATGTGACAAGTCGTTGGAGTCCGTCGAGACTTTGGTGAGAGTTTTGTAAAACCAAAATGAGATCGGAACAGTTTGTCAAGGTTAGGGTTTCACCCCTGACTTAACAACTTTGTTCCTGTTTTGATAAAATAAAGAAGAATTATGCGTCAAAGTATGGATTTCACTCCTGATTCAACGCAAATCCTCCTGTTTGTAGATAAAAGTGCGGGTCGAACAAGCAATTTAGTCAAGAGTTTGCGGTTTTCACACCTGATCTTGACCTAATCACTCGTTCATTTCGAAAATTAAAGTGTAGTAATAGTGTAGCGTAGGCGAGAATAGTGAGAAGTAGCAAGCAAGCTTGTACGCAATCCCTACAGGATATGCACAAGTCGGTATGTTGGTTCCTAACTATAGACTAGGTCATTTCTAAGACATCGACCCGGACTAGGTCGAGTCTTGCCTAATTCCCTATAGTTATGGCTTTGATACCAATCTGTCACACCCCAACCGATGGCGGAATCATCGGGGCGCGGCACTGAGCGAAACAAATTGTCCAAAAGTTTCCATAACAACTATAATTACCAATTATTTAAAGCAACATGTCCCATACCATGTCATAAAAGATAAAATAATTACTACAGACAAGATCTAGTCAAATTGTTTTGTTCCGACAACTCAGATTTCAATTACAGACAATTGTTAATTTGTTTCTAGACCTTTCCTAGCCTCGATTTCATAGCAAGCAAAGCATATAAGCATACTAAGCACCTGTCACATACGTTAAAGTAAAAGTCAATACACATAGTGTAAAGGTGAGCATACAAGTTTAATAGATATAATAGAGTTCGAAATTGTTACGCATAACCAGCACGTACACAGTGTAAAATGTGGCACGTTAGTTATCGACATGAACCTATCGATACCAATGACTGCGGGTTGACTGCCCAAGGCAGTTCGTAATACACACTCACCACTGTGAGCCATGTAACAAATTGTCCTTAACAACCCCTGAGTGAACAGGTGCTGAGTCCAAACAAATAGTACTATCGTTGCTAAGGCAGGTAGACAGCATTCCATATGTAAACATAACAAACAAGCATTCATTAAGTCACGTATAACATGCGGTAACGGTTAGCGTTAAAGTATAGCATAGTGTGTTCGATGTGATTTAGAATAAGTAACGTATGTAACACCCAAAAGTGCGTAAAGCAAAAAGGGGTCGAGTTTACTCACAGCGATGGATTGAAGGGAGCGCTAGAGAGTATGGTTAGCCTGATCAGAACGATAGCATAACGATAAGTGATACGTAAAACGAACAAAGTGTCAGTGGGTCGAAAAGCAATCCGATCTGGTGGTAGTCCGATCGGGTGGCCGGTCGATCTGGTGACAATCCGCTCGGATGGTCATCCGATCGGGTGACATTTCGAGTGGATTGTTACTTCGTTTGGGAAGGATGTGTTTGTGTATGATGGCTTGTCTTTTGAAGTTTTCGTTGTAGCATTTTGAAAACATAGAAGTATCTCTACCTTTCAAGTCGGTCGATCGAACGGCCGTTCGATCGGGCGACAATCCGGTAGGTTGGACACTTAGTGAGAACAAGTTCACAGCAGTTTGTCACTCGATCGGATTGTAGTCCGATCGGGTGGCAGTCCGCTTGTATTGAACATGTTTGAAAATTGTTTAAGTGTTAAAGTCAAAACATCACATGGTCGAGTGGAAATCCGATCGGATGGTAGTCCGATCGGACAGCATTTCGTTTGATGTTCAACCTCAAAAGTTTGAAATAAAAGTCAATTATGGGTCCAAGGTGCAAGCCGATCGGGTGGCAATCTGATCGGACAGCAGTCCGATCGGGCGACCCTCCGTTCTGGTCGACCTGATCATCTTACACTTGGTTGTTTTGATGGTTTTGCGTTCTCTCGAGACGTTGTGACTTCGTGCCAAGCAACAGAACCTCGCCAAGACCCTTCGTGACCAGATCGGACAGGAATCACCCAAGTCCGACCCGTTCACAGATCCGTGATGGTTGTTCATGCTTAACTCGGAATCGGTTGTCTCCTTGGTAGAATTCAGATCTTGAACCAACATATCACCAAAAAGGAGTAGAAGGTTAGAACAAGGTCTGATTCTATCGGTTTTGAGTGCATTGAGTGTAAAAGAGTTGAAAGAAAGTTAGAAAACCATCTTAGAATCCTTTTCACCTTGAATATGTTCAGATCTATGAAAGATCTTTGTTTATTTGTGTGGAAATCGTTCAGATCTAAGTTGTTCTTGGTGGATTGAAGCCAAAACATGAAGTTCATAAGAACACCATGATGACATCATCCTAGAACACCTCAAATCTAGTGCTTTCACGGTTAAAAGTTAAGATTCAAAAGATAGAAAGGTGTAGGAGTGCGTGTAGATTGAGAAAGTACAAGATTTAGATGGAGAACTTACAAGAATCGTGAGAAATATGAAGAAAAGCGAGCTGGAGCGAGTGAGAGGGAGAGAGAGCTGTCAACATCAAATGATGTTGACATGAGGGGTATTTATAGGCTTTCCATAAAAGGAAAGGGGGAAAAAGGCTGGTCGATCGGGTGGCTGCTCGATCGAGTAGCACCTCGATCGGGTGGCCGCCCGATCGGGTGGCAGCTCGATCGGCTGGCCACTCGATTGGAGGGCACGGCGCGATGAGTTTTGCGATTTCGATTCGCGTGTTGAGCGTTGCGATGTGATAGAGTTTCTTATTCAATTACTTTTAATCCCAACTACTATATCTAACATACAATCATCCTTAATTGACTTACGTTTAGCGTCTGCTATTCGATTGCGATTGAGTTTCGATTGCGTTTCGATTAATCACCACAACATAAACATAAATAAACATACACAAGTAACACATAAGGCACACACACACATAAAACAATATCCAGAACGAGTAATTCGTGTTGCGAGTGCGATTGCGATAAGCGATAGAGCGATCAAACATGCGCTACACATCGAATAAACCTCGATTATTAATAAGTACTCCACATAATACAACTAACGTAAAGAGTAAAATAGACTATCATCAAGCCAAAGAAGTCAAAACAGGAATTGAGCAAGGAGTGACAGATCGCAATTAGCAATCTTGTCTCCCTTTGACTTCAATCTTGACTTTGACTTTGACTTTCGAAACACGGGGTGTTACAGTGGTCGTTTCAGTGTGCTTCAGGTTTGGTGAAGCATGAAGGCGGTGGTCGTTTTGAGGTGCTTCAGGTCCACCTAGAAGAAGAGGTGCAACAGTGGCTACGGTTTCGAGCAGGGGTTCACTTACCCCACAGGTTCAGCTCGGCCAGATTTCTGAGGAGGACTTGAATGCTTACAGCGGCAACGATCCTCAAAGGCCTCTTCTTATGGCCATCAAAGGCCAGATCTATGAGACTATGATGTCTCGCAAAACAGGTTATCTATCATCAATTTCGAGGGTTTGATTTAGTATTACTTTCAGCTCATCGGCGCCATTCTTAGAGCCGATTCTCATACCAGCACAGGTATATTAGTCTGAGTTCTTCTTTTAATCTACAAACTGATGGAAACTGATTGAATTGCATTTGAAATTTGGATTTAGGATTGTACGTGGCGAATAGAGCTTCCGACAAGATCACTCAGCTCACTAATGTAGGCGTGCTTTGGTCGTAGTAATTCGATTGTCCCCCTTATATGTATGGAATCATTTATGTTCAGTTCTTGAGTGGTAAACCATTATCGTTATAAAATGCCTTTCTTGCAACCGGACAAAGCATCGCCTTTAACATCCTTGAAATAACTGGTAACGAATGTTGAGAATCAATCGAGAAAAAGAGGAAAGGAAATAACTGGTAACAGATGTTATTTTGGTACGTTTGTGAACTGGCTCAAAGTAGGAAATATATAAAAAGGGTGCAATACAATACTAATAAGTAATATGTGCATTTTGTAGCTATGAGTTTGCTTTTACTGAAAACTTGCAAAATTAATTGTTATAGAGTGTTGCCAATTGTATGTGATTAATGTACCTGCAAACAAGATTTAGTCACTGGTAGTTTTATGTGCTGTGGAATAAGTAGAAAGTGGACTAAAATATTATACCATCAGTTAGTAGTTCTCTATCATTGTGTTGTACTTATGGTGCCCGGCAGCATTACTTTTATTATTCTAATATTATCATAATAATTATTATGAATTTTGAAGCTGCAACACAAGTTAAAGAAGACGGAAGATGGTCGGCTCGCGCTTAAGAAGGCCGTCGGGATTTATGAGCAACAGCTTGAGAAGATGCAGAATGAAAAACTACAGCTGAAGAAGGGTAAGAAACTAAGAATACGTAGTATGTAATTTGTAGACTCCTTTTAAATTATATAATTTATATATATATATTTAGGGTACAATGGTGTATGTATAGCCATAGGAAAAGTGGGCAACATTACTCGGTGGATTTATCATTTATGAGATTAAAGGGACAATGGGAACATTGCATCTTCATTTTCTAGGGTTAAATGAGTAGCTATTGAGATCGTATAGTTGATGTAAAAAGACATATTTGTTCTAAAACCAGTAATGGAGGTTGATAGCAATATCAATATTTATGGACTGAGCTACCCGCTATTGTATGATCTCATTTCAGTTTCTTAGAAGAAACGGTTTAATTACTCATTAGATGACTGAATTTTGTTCATAACTTACTTTTAAAGACAACTATACAAGTATACGCTATATTGCCTTGATACTGTCAAAGGGGCTAAAGTATTATCAATAAATGAATAACCTTGCTAAGTGGATTTTTTTTTTCTGGAAACGAAAAGAAAAAGCTAACACAGGATCTTCAAAAAGAGAGAGCTAGAGCGGAATCGGAGAAAAAAAGAGCTGATGAAATGTCGAAAACTTTAAAAACCAAACAAGCGAAAGTTGAAGCTCTTAAGTCCGAGAAAAAGAATAACGATCTAAGTTCACAGAAATCCGAGCATCGGAATTTGGAAACAGAAATTGGGCGGCTCAAAGAGCTTTATGAAAACGAGAGAAAACTAGCTGATTGTGAGGCAAAAAAAGCCGAAACCGAGAAGAGAAACACTCACAAAGTGAAAGAAATGTTGAAGGCTCAGCAATGGGGTGGGTCAATTAACCAAAATGCATCGCGTGAGGAATTTCCCGCGCAACGCGCCGGCCGTGAAACCACTAGTTAAGCATAAAAGTAGCAATGGTGGAGCAATTATGTGTGCACCCCATCAATGGATTGGCATAGGTTCAGCCGTTCAGGACCAATTGAGGGGCGATTTTATCTATTTTTTTTTACCTAGTTAGGCCCAATAATTTGTTGGGCTTGTTAATAGTTTATTTAATTAGTTGGTAATCATGTTAGGCTTGGTTCTTAATAGTTTGTTTAATTAGGGCATGTTTGGTTAAGCTTTTTGAAACAAGTTATTGACTTATTGGCTTTTTTGAAAAGTTATAAACTCCAAAATGATGTTTGGCAATGAGGGTGTATGTGAGAGGAAAAAACCAATAAGTCACTTCATACTGACTTTTCCAAAAAGCCAATAAGTCAATAAGTTGTTTCAAAAAGCTTCTTAGCTACTTTTTTTCTTGGACTTTAATCAAACATTAAGTTAATGAGGTTGTAATTACTAAAGGTTGACTATACATTTGTTTTGTACGTAGCTTTTTTAGAGAAAACAACATTGAATCGTCTTAATATTCATTATAATAATGTTAGATATCAAGAAATTGTTTGGAGAGATTGTTAATCACTTCCCTTTCATAACTCCTCACTTATTTCCACCGCGGCGGGAAAAAAACTCATTATAAACTCATTAGAAACTAACATATATCTAACTTATCATAAAAGACTCCAAATAATGTCATATGACATTCTCTCCTTCAACCTCATAAATTTTATTTATATTTGTTTAATAAATTTCTTTTAATATTAATATTAATTAATAAACAATATATGGATATCACTTATTTTTATTCAAAGGGACTTCAACCTGATTGGTTGCATCTCGAAAGTAGTGACCAAGATCCTTGCTAGCAGGCTTAAGAAAGTAATGGACTTTTTGGTCAGTGATGTGCAAACGGCTTACATAGAAGGTCGAAGTATCCTTGAAGGCCCACTAATTATCAATGAACTCATATCTTGGGCAAAAAGTTACAGAAAAAAGATGATGTTATTCAAGGTGGACTTTGAGAAAGCGTTTGATTCGATAAGTTGGGAATTCATGGAATCGGTTCTAGCACAAATGAGATTTTCGGCTCTTTGGAGGAAATGGGTTATGGGAATACTTAAAACTGCCAGAAGTTCGATCTTGGTCAACGGGTCACCGACTGCGGAATTTGAAATTCAAAGGGGGGTGAGACAAGGTGATCCATTATCTCCTCTCTTATTTATATTGGCAATGGAAGCATTGCATATAGCAACGGAAAGTGCGATCAACTGTAACATATTCAAAGGCATTACAACACCAGGTTCGGGTCCAACAGTCTCACATCTTCTATATGCAGACGACGTTCTTTTTGTAGGTGAATGGTGTGAAGAGAATTTCCATAATCTTGCTAGACTTCTTAGATGTTTCCATTTATCCTCGGGCTTAAAAGTCAATTTTTCAAAAAGTAAAGTGTTTGGTGTGGGTGTGGGAAACGGAGATGTCTCAGAGATGGCTACAATACTCGGATGTGAAAAAGGCTTGTTACCATTCTCCTATCTAGGATTGCCGGTGGGTTCTAACATGGGATTGGTAAAAAATAGGAAACCTGTCATTGAACGTTTTGAATGCAAACTGTCATTATGGAAGGCACGGACGCTATCATTTGGCGGTAGAATGACACTTGTGAAAGCGGTTCTAGGTAACCTTCCAACTTACTATTTCTCTTTATTTAGTGCTCCGGTTCATGTCATTAAATATTTAGAGAAAGTAAGGCGCAAATTCTTATGGGGAGGTTGCTTGGAAAAGAATAAGATGTGTTGGGTACCATGGTTCAAAGTCGTGGCACCTAAAAAACAAGGTGGGTTGGGCATTGGCAGCTTGCCTTCAATGAATAAAGCTATGATGGTGAAGTGGATAGTAAAATTTAGGAATGAATCTACACATTTATGGGCAAGGGTTATAACGGCAATTCACGGGAGAAATCGAAATTACCCGTCTATTCCATTAATGAACTCGATAAGCGGGGTTTGGAAGAACATCGTACAGTTAGGTAAGGGTGCAAATCTGAAGTTGTCCGATGTAGAGAGCAGGCTGGAGGTACAATTGGGTTGCGGGAACAAAACCTTTTTCTGGTTGGATAAATGGGCAGGAGATTTTTTATTAAAAGATCAATTTCCTCATCTCTTTGCATTGCAATCAGACAAGCGATGCTTGGTTCAGCAACGTTACACACTGTCGGACGGGCTTATTAACTGGAAGTGGGGTGGCGAGTCCCCGATTTCCCTTTCGGAGACAGCTAGTATGTGGGAGGATTGTGTTAATCGGCTACAGACGGTTCAATTAAACAAGAAATCTGATCGTTGGCTATGGAAACAAGATGAAGACCGAGAAGAATTCAGGGTGGGCAATCTACGTTCAGAATTAGATGGGATTAGCATGCTTCCAGAAACACAGGTTCTTAGATGGCTTTGCTGGTTACTGAAGAAAATAAACTGCTTTCTTTGGAGAGTGGTTCTGGATCGAGTTCCGACTAGAGATGCCTTGGTTATTAGGAGCATACATATCCCTTCGGTTCTATGTGTGTTATGTAACTCAAGAAATGAATCGTTGGACCACTTGTTGATCTCATGTCAGTATAGTCAACTGGTTTGGTCAGCAATATCGTCATGGGTCAAAATACCCCTTCCAAGATACTTACTAAGCGTCGTGGGTTTATTTGAATATATTGAAGCACAAAGTTCATCACAAGATATAAAGAAGGTGGTCTATTTAATCATCGTGGCGACATGTTGGACACTATGGCGAATTAGAAATAATGTGACTTTCAACGGCAAAACGACACACGTTTCGAGGGCGGTTGGTGACATTAAGGCACTTTCGTTTCTTTGGGTTAAAGCACAAGCTGGAAAAACGGATCTAGATTGGAAACAATGGGGCGAGTTCAGAAGTTTCAAATAATGTTTATGTATTAAGCTTTCTGTTATTTTTGTTTTTGTTGATGTACCGGTAACTATGCCTTAGCACCTTGCTATGGTTTGGTTGCTTTCTTTCTTATTTATAAAAATCGCCTCTTTTCAAAAAACTTATTTTTATTTTTATCTTTATCTAAAATTAATAAATAACTTCAATTTTGCAATTTAGACCCTTTGTTTTTTTACTTTTAACCCAAAGTTTATCATGTTTTCCAATTTAATCCCAACTCTTTTTTATTTTCAATTTTGGTCCACCATACTTTTCATCTTTCCCAAGTTTTTCGTTTCGTTCTAAATTTTGTGAGTTAACGCACCGCAACATGCGTGTGGGGTTCAACATTTTTCGTATATTTTTTTCCCGTTTAACTGGCCCGTCGCGCCACATCTATTTTTCTGCGTTTGACAAGTTCGTCCAACACGCGGGTCCTGGATGGACTTAGTTATTTGTTTCTATGTTTACGTTTCGGTTTAATTTCCCAGCAACGAGCGTGCGTGATTCAAAGATTTTATGTCTGCTTTTCGCTCGGCGTTATTTTTTCTCGTTTTTATTTATTTTGTTTTTACGAACTTTTCCGGTGTTGATGATCGCTATAATGATATAGTATTGCTACTACAGATAAAAAATTTTATTCTGTAAAAAGATTAACAAAAGCTGTTAAAAGTTCGTTATCCAGTAGTTTTCATATATATTGCCGCCTTGCACCGGTTGAGTTCATGCATGTCCGCCACGTTTCACCACCCTTGACGATTCGGATCATCCAAAATAATATCCAGATGAGTATATAATCAAATCTGTTCTGTTCATCTAAAACCAAGAAAAATTTCCAACAAACTAACATCAGATTCAATGGAGAAGAAGAAGAAGCTCAAACATCTTTCCACCATTGCTAACACCCTTCTTCAACGATCTGCTCAGTACGTTATATCAACTTGCTTTTTCTTCTTTTGTTTTTTAAACGACAAACATAACTATCATTCCATTAAAAATGGAATACACAAGCAGAAAAAAAAAAAACAAAAACAAAAACAAAGCACGAGAAAAAACACCAAGAAAAACACAAAAAAATAAAAACTAAACCAAAAACAACATAGGAAAAAATAGAAACTAAAAACAACCAGCAAAAAGCTAGAAACACTGAATAGAAAAAAAAATAAATAAACAAAACACGAGAAAAAACATCAAGAAAAAAAAAAAAAAAAACTAAACCAAAAATATCAACACAGAGAAAAATGGAAACTAAAATCCCTATGAGCTAGCTCCCATAAAAAACCAGCAAAAAACTAGACACCAAATAGAAAAAAAAAACACAAGAAAAACATAAAAAAAAAAAAAAACTAAACCAAAAATATCGACACAGAAAAAAAAAATAGAAACTAAAATCCTAAAATCCATATGAGCTCCCAAAACAGATCACGGTGGAGTGACGGAACTAGAACGATTTTGTTGGGTCGTTATAAAGTTGTTTTATCTACAGGTTACCGTTAGGGTGCATCTCATTTTTTGTTAAAAAAAATACAATTTATATATATTTAAAAATCCAACAAATTCTGGTGACCGGAGGCTCAGCGGACCCAGCCACGGCCCGTCCTTCATCCTTGTGGTGTCAATGGGAAGTTGATTGATTGTGATGTAGACTTTGATTTGTAATTTGCAGGAGATTGGAGACGTCTGTGAGTGAGTTCGTGGATGAGTTTGAGGTTGAATGGAAGGCGGAATCAGGAATGTACTCGAGGGGATTGGTGGAGTATTGTGCCGCGAAGGTGCTCAATGAAATGTCTACGAACCTCGAAGAAGCGATTACTGAAGGGGATTTTAGTCGGTATACATTCGATATGATGCTTGCTTGGGAAAGGCCTAGCTCTTCTGATGAAGAATCTCATAAGGTATGCTTTGTTCGAACCATTTTAACGACATTTGAACAGCTGTTATACATTTAATGTGATGATGTGTCCTTAGGTTTAACATGGTTAGATTAGATTTACTTTAGATTACTGATTTGATTAGGTTTCCTTCGTCTTTTCGTAAAAAGTTAATTAATAATGCACAACTAGTATTTAGGACCCGTGTTTGCTTTGTGGCGGGACCGTTAAACCGAACAAAAAGTAAACGTGTAAAAACGTTGAACTACGGACGAGCGTTACGACGCGTTAACTCATAAAAATCAGACCAAAATGTAAAACATAGAAAAGAATAACTAAGTCGGCTTAGGACCCGCGAGTTGTAATGGGGCTGTTAAACCACCAAAAAATATACGTAAAAACGTTGAACCACACATGCACATTGCAACATGTTTACTCGCAAGATTTAGACCGAAACGTAAAACGAAAAATCTGTAAAAAAGAAAATTAAAGAGGTTAAAAAATAAAAACTAAAGGGGTTGATGTGTATAAAAATGAAAGTTGAGGGGTCAAATATTTAAGAAAAATGAATGGTAAAAATCACTCACAAACCATTTTTGCTAAATTAAGGATAGATAGATAATATAAAGTTAACTGACATTATTCTATAGACTATAATTCCTTGCAGTGTAACAACTAATAAGTAATAACATTGCAAGTTATATGTAATAAGCATTGTGATTAGGAAATTAATTACTCTTAATTTAATTGTTGAGAGTTAAACAAAGGGATGGCAATCTTGATAAAAATTATGGTTAATAAGATTCAGGAATGAAATTGATTGGTAGCAAAATGAAAGAAAAAAAAAAGTGTGACATTGGTAAGTGCCTCTTTTTCCTTTATCACATTTTAGAAATCCGTCAACGGATTTGACATGTTTGATTGCATAAACGCAAGTCTGAATTAACGATGCTCATATTTTCGTGGTTGTAACATGCAAAAAAACAATAACACATACAAGACGAAGACGAAAGGAAAAGAAACATGTTTTCATGTTTCCATCGTCAAACGAGCAAGATTCAGGGTAACAAATCTATCATCTTAATTGATATTGGTGCCTAAAATTTCTAAACCAAGTTTTGAACAATTCATAGCCTAAAGCCTCACTCTATAGGGATAGTGTGATATGTATAGGACATGTAAACAAAGTTTGGAACAATTCATAAACTAAAGACTTACTCTATATATATACCATTGTGTGATATTTATAGGACATGAAAAGTATTACCGAAAAAGGGAAGTGTCATCTCTACTTGGTGTGAGTTTTGATATTTTTCGGTATACTTAACCCTATATTGTTTAAATCGTGCAATGGTTTTCTTTTTTTCTTTTTTTCTTTCGTTTTTGTCATATTTAGACATAATTCGCTACAATAGTTTGGTCAACTAACGAAGTATATTTTTAGTAGCCAAGAAAGTAAAATGGGGCCTTTGATTTTAATGGACATCCTTTATTTTTAGGAGTATGCGGCCAAGGAGAAAGAAGACGATGAAATACATGCAACTACCAAATCGACTAACGAGCAGGATGACATTTCTCTGTTTTATTCGGACATCATGCCACTCCTTGTAAGGCACCTTGTTCTTTCATCTAGTGTTTAGCTTGTTTCCAAGGCTATTGAAATTCCTCCCCATGGGTTTTTCTTGTAGGGAGAAAAATCACTTGGGGTTAGATTGAGTTGAAATGAGTCATTTTTAATTACATGTCAAATTTGGGGTCGTGGCAGGTTTGGTTGGCCCAGAAATCTTTTTTTTTTATTGTCCTTTTTATAAGTAATCGTGTTTTAAACACTTAAAACGCTATCATAGTAATATTATTTTCCCAAGTAAGTTTTGTATGCATCCCAGCTTACAAACATACTTTGGGTGATTTCACACATTGGGCCCATTTGAGCCATACGACTTGACCCCCCCCCCCCCCCCCCCCCTCTCCCCCTAGTTAAGTTCTAATTTTACTTAAAACAGTAGAATACAACCCAATTTGGCCCGTTTACTATTACATTTAGTGTTACTTTGTCGCCACATTTATGGGATGGTATTCTAATATGTTGTGTTGGTAGGTTGATAATGAGCCAAGTGTTGGAGATGATGCATTTGTGTGGTTGGGATCATTAGTTCCTTTAGTGGCCGATTTCGTGAATGGGAAATTCACTTTTGAGACCCTAACTAGCTCTACTATGAACCGCCTACATTTCCCTGCCTATGACCGGTTCCTTAAAGAAATTGACAAGTAATTCTTTGCAACCTTATTTTGGCTTTTTCTACATGCAATCTAGTAATCTTTGTTTCTAAATAACAAACCAAGTTTTACCAATGTTTCATTGTCCTTCAAGTTTCTTGCAAACAAATAATTATCTCATTATAGTTACTAATCCTATATGCATACTGATAGGGCTGCAAACGAACCGGACGAACATGAACAAGACCTTGTTCGTGTTCGTTTGTTAAGAAATTTATGTGTTTACGAATTGTTCATGAACGCTTACCGAACAAGATTTTATGTGTTCGTTTGTTAAGGAAATGAACTCGTTCGTGTTTGTTTGTTAATTTTAGGCAACGAACGTTGATGAACACAAATAAGCACAAACTAATGTTCATGAACACAAATGGAAACAAATGAACACAAACAAGTGTTCATGAACATAATATATAATACATTGACACTTATTAAATATTTAGTTTGTCGGAAATTTTGAAGTATTTAAATAAATTATAAAAACTAAAAACACCAATAAACTATCGAACACATAACCGGACGTTCACGAACATAAATGAACGAACGCGGCATCTGTTCATGTTCGTTCATTTAACTAAAACAAACGAAATTCTTGTTCGTGTTTGTTTGTTTTATAAACGAATAAACACAAATAAACTTCCCGCCGAATAGTTCACAAACTGTTCGCCGAACGTTTGGTTCGTTTGCAGCCCTATGCATACACAAATAATCTTGGCATGTGTTATTCATAATTAATTAGATGATCTTCTCAATACGCAATCCCAAACGCCCTCTTAATGACATTGCTTCCCAACCATATATATTCTTTAAAATTTGGTTATGGATTAATTTATTGTAGATGCATAAAACATTTGCAAAATCTAGCACCACCTAAGAACGTTATCATGGCTGATGATGAGTTCATTCTGCATGTTGAGGGAACCGCAAGTTCACAGAGAGTTGTCCGCCATATCGGAGGACAAAGCTGGCCTGGTTAGCCTTGATTTTCTGTTTTTCTTCCTTCAATTGAGCATGTGTAATTTTTTTTTTTTTTTTTGCATAATATCACTAAGATATCGTTGTTATAATATTGGTTCTCTAGGAAGGCTCACATTAACGAACTATGCTCTCTACTTTGAGGCCTTGGGTATTGTTTCTTATGAAGATGCAATTAAGCTTGACCTTTCAAAGGACATTGAGCAGTCTATAAAATCAGCAGCCACGGGCCCTTTGGGTGCTCCTCTTTTTGACAAGGCAATAATATACGAGTCATCCGAACTGTAAGTTTTATCCTCATAATCGATTCATATGGTCACAACTCACAACTACAATAGATGTGCAAGTTGCACACATTTTTTACACAACTTAGAAAAATGTGCGCAATTTTGTCAAGTTGTTACACTTCTAAACATGTATAACATGCTTACATTTATAAGCGCGAATTAACATAAGGAATTAGAATTTAACTTCCACACTGAAACATTTTTTTTTCCTTCGAGTACTTTAGGCAAGAGGATGTCCAAATCGAGTTCCCGGAGATGACTAGCTCCACAAGACGTGACCATTGGCTCGCTCTCGTGAAGGAAGTTATGTTACTGCACAAGTTTTTAAAAAAGTTCAACATCGAATCTCCTCTACAAGCATGGGAGATGCATTCAAGGACCATATTAGGAATAATAAGGCTCCATGCAGCCCGGGAATTGCTTAGAATTGCACCACCCGATCCCAAAAGCTTCCTAATTTTCACCTTACTTGACGAACTGCCTACAGGTAGTAACGTGTTACAGGAGATTGCTGAGAGTTTGAAAACAGTCGACAGTGGACACCCGTGCAGTGCTACTTCCATACTCCGTAACTTAAACGTCTCCCAACTTGTTAGTGGGCACACAGAAATGAAAGTAGGGATTGAGCATTCTGAAATTGCAAATAATAAACCAGAAAATCAATCGTCATTGGAAACAGCGGTTGAACAAGTTAGAGAGGAAGCAAAAGAGATTAATATTGCAAAATCTAAGGCCGATGAACTGAAAGATGAAGGGATTGGCAATAGTGCTCTTGTATTGATGGTACATTCTTGCACACTTCTTTTTATTAATTTAAACAAATTAATTATGAAAATGTGTAAATTTGCGTCATGTTATTCGCATTTATAATTATCTAAAAGATGCTTGCATGATTGCATCTCTACTTTAGGAGAAAGTAAGAAGTGATCATGATAATTTGTACGCTTGTACGCGTTTAAAAACATAAAATTTGTCGGACCGTTTTATTTCCTTCCTTCGGCTAAAGAAAATTGGTTGCATTACTGCATAACCAACTTTATGTTTTTTTATGCCTATTAGTTCTTTTCTTCTACAATTATGAGCGTGAAAATTTTCATGCTTTTGTAAATGTATATATCCTTTTAACATGTTTGTAAGTTTGAACAATGTGATAAAAATACATTGTTTTCCCTAAACCATGTAGATAAGAACGCGCACAAATTGCATCGCGCGCCTTCGTATCTACTTATATATATATGTAACATATAAAAGGTTATGACGCCGCTACATTGATATCGTTGTGCAGGAGTTGGTGAAGCCATTAAAAAGTATATGGCCATGGTTTCAAGAGGTTATCCAGTGGGAAAGACCAGCATCCACACTCACAGTGATTGGCTTAACTCTCCTAGTTGTATACAAGTAAGGTGTTATGAAATATAAACATCTTAATTATTAATCTTTGGATATAAACAATTATAAGAAAATTAATACCTCTATAAAGATGTAATAAGTTAGCATGCTTGCAGAGAGTGGGTTGGCAAGGCGATGGCGGTGTTTTTAATGTGGGTTGTTACAACGATGATTTGGGCAAGACGACACGGAGTAGGTAAGAAAACCAAATTTGTCGTGTGCACTGCTTCGGATCAAACAACAATGGAGAGCATAGTTTCAGCGCAACATGGACTCAACACTGTGTACAACATCATGCAGTTGGCAAACATCGCGATTCTGAAAATATGGTCAATATTGTTGTCCAATGCCCCCAAGGTATGTTATTACAACAAGCTGATGTTTGTCAAAAGCGTACGTATCGTACTATTATTAACAAAACGATATAGGACATTTTATGAACCTTGCAATCTGTGTGCGTCTTCTATCAAGTTATTTTCATTTATCCGTTTAAGTCGATAGAGATAAAATCGTATCAGTTGAGATAGTTGATGTGTATGTCATATATGATCTTTTGAGGTTAATATTGGTTGCAGCACACGGATATGGCGATTACAGCAATGACCGGGGTCGCGATTGTATTGGCAGTTATTCCTCTGAAGTATATAATTATGGCCCTCGTGGTGTTGATGTTTGCGGCAACATCAAAGCTCGCGAAGCGCGTTAACAAGAACGACATGGGGAACCGGAAATTGCAGGGATGGTGGGATTCAATTCCAGTTATTCCTGTTGAGATTGTAGACAAGGTTGAAGATATTCCGAAGGCTGAGAAAACAGACTAGTAACGGTATTTATTTATTTCATTTTCCAAAATTCTAGTACTAGTACACTAGAGAGAGTTTGGCTTTCTTTTGTAAATAATTGTCTGTCGAGTTGAAATGTTACAAAATCAGAAAAATGTTAAATAAATGTATAATAATTTGGACATATACGTACATTTATTTGTGAACCAACACCCTTTTGAACCATTTTGTAACTGATCAAGTTCATGAGATTTTATCGATTTTTGATATAGAGAAATTAGTATGGAATAAATATTCGATATAGAGCTCTATTTCTGTTTGGCTAGCTGGTTGTGGTCGAATGCAGTCAGGAACATCGGCTTACATAAGTCGAAACTAGGGGCGTGATCATTGATGGAAATTATTGACCGATAGCTTGTGTTGGTTGAAACCGTCGATTGATGAGTGAGACTATTTAAGGGCTATAGCGAAAACAATGCCGCCGGTATTGTTTTGTTCTTTTATTTTTAATTTTCTAATATATGAACACAGTTGGAAAAAAAAGTAAAAAATAGTTTTTGTATAACCTAGCACTATGCCGATGACAAGTCGTTAGGATATGTTTACAATTCCTTAAAATCTGAAACAAGGCCTACGACGTCATGTCGCTGTAGTAGGGGAGGGGGGGGGGGGTTATATGCCAACGATACATGTCGCAGATCAACTTTACTGCAGTGGAAGGCATTGGTGGGTCTATGAAGAAGGTAAGGGTAGCCCGGGCTACCCTAAACGTTGTCGACGAAGTGCAAAATTAATGTAATTTTTTTTTCTTCTCTGTTTCATATGTATCAGGATACCCTAGGTCTAAAAAAGTTTTTTAGTATACCTCTAAATTTTTCTTCTAGATCCGTCACTGGTGGAAGGTCTATCCAAACAATCTCCTTTTCGATCGATATAATAACTAGGTGTAGATCTGATTGAGTTTAAGTGTATGTTTAAAGAGTGTGCAAATTACTCTTTCTTAAAAAAATTAACATATAAATATATATCTATATCTTTGTTGTTTATATAATCACTAAAATAACATAATAGTTAAATTAATTTAAATGCTTCCATAGGAAAATTTACATTAGTATGACATGTAAACGGACAACAAGTTGCGTCGCAGCCCTATTTTGAATAGCAAATCCGATCCTACCGAAAACAAAAGTTTGGTTCCTTGACATGCACGACCGTCTGCTCTATCCAGGAAACCGATAGCTTTGAAAGCAAAGAAACCAAATGTATTAAAGGCAAAAAGAATAAATACTTCAGTATCAAATAATTATTAAATAAACACTTATCGAATCTAATTAAATGAATATATTCAAGATAGTATCTAGTATTTTTAAACAAATCTAATTTTAGATAATTAAATAACATACTTTGTAAATTCAGTACACGGTATCCAAAAGGTACGTATGAAATTAGAAATAAAACAGGCGAAGTTATCGAAAAGGTATTATGAAACCGGGAACAGAACATGTACAGAATAAAACATGTGAAGTACACATACTTTGTGTGTATGATCAGGAGTCAAGACACGTGTACATTGCAATCTCAGTTTGATCCACTTATCTAAAAAAGTCAAAAACTACTTAAGGTACTTAAGGGTGGAGGGTATAGTCAAACAAGTTACGGTGTTTGAGTGAAATCCTACCCAATAGTATTATGCCATGTCAACTCCTCATTTTACACTCAATCACTAGGTATAGTCAAACACCCCTCAATTAAAAAAAAAAAAAAAAACATGATTGGTCCCTCCTCTCCCCTCTCCCCTCTCCTCTCAATCACACTCAATCATGTTCGATGAGAGTTCACCGATTTTGGATGCCTCTCTCTTGGTCACCGCACATGTTCAAACACCCAGTATAGTCACCGAGCGGTGACTATCATTCCCCGCACAAGTCCCCGAGGGTTATACCCTCAACCCTAACACTATGTTCCAGAGTTTAGTAATGAAAGGAAAGGAAAAGAAACAAAAAGAAAGTAAAAATATAGTGTTCCAGAGTTTCATTTACGGAAGGAAAAGAAAGGAAAATAAAACATGTCGTGTTCCCGAGTTTCATTTAAGGAAGGAAATGAAAGGAAAAGTATGCTAAATTCTTTAATTTTTTATCCTTCCGATTTGGAAGGAAATGGGGGGAGATACATCTTTTTTTTTTCTTTTCTCATCCTTTCCTTTCTAACTTTTATTTTCTTTTCCCACGTTAAGTTAACTCGGGAACAGAGCGTAAGAGAGTAAGTGTAAAAGTTCTCATCCACCAGTCAAGAAAAGATTTTTTTCTTTAATCTAATTGTTAATATAATTTTAGTATTTCTTCAACACAAATCACTATAATTACTTAATTAGTGGAAAGAGTTAGAAATTTCTTTTTCTATGATGTCGGTTTTTTTTGGTATTCAAAATTGTAACATGGGGTTAAATTTTTGGATCAAGACAGGTATATAATAAAAAGGCAATACCAAAATAAAAGTTTTCAATAATTAAACCCTAAAAACCTAAAACATCAAGTAATAAAAAAAATAACTTTAATCAAGTCTACAAACATAAAGACATCTAATTATAACCAAATGTACAATCACATAAGCAAATCTAATTTCAATTTTAAGCTTCAAGAATAACAAAAGATAAGAAAGAAAGTAAGAAACGAACCTTTACTCGTGTTTCAAGCTTTAATAGGCTAATCACTTGATTCCACGTTAAATTTTAAGCTTCAAGAATAACAAAAGATAAGAAAGAAAGTAAGAAACGAACCTTTACTCGTGTTTCAAGCTTTAATAGGCTAATCACTTGATTCCACGTTGAATTTTAAGCTTCAAGAATAACAAAAGATAAGAAAGAACGTAAGAAACTAACCTTTACTCGTGTTTGAAGCTTTAATAGGCTAATCACTTGATTCCACGTTGAATTTTGACCCTTGTTCAAATGCTCAATCAACCCTCGTATGATCGACTATAGTTCTTGATATTCGATAGTCAATCGCCAATAGAACAACTCAACCATTTGGGCAGCTTATTTTTACGTTAGGTTAATAATTGGAAGAATTGTGTAAATAAAGAAAATGGGCTTATGATTCGTTAATATGGGCTACGTTTTAATTGGAATTAAGAAATTGGACTTAATTACTAAACGATATTTTTATTTGGTAAAACAATTATATATTTTATTAATCGAGTAAAAGAATGGTGTTGGTTGACCATTATATGTTCTATACGTGAAAAAGAATGGTGTTCATTGACAATTTGACACCGACACTGTGTGTATGCAGTATGTAGCTCAGCCATTTTACATAACACAATCACATGTGAACTGTAAAATGGTATGGATCTAATACAAACAAGATGAACAACAGAAATAGCGACAAAACAAGTGACAACTTTTATTAGTTAACCAATCTAGAAAAAGACCCAACCAAACCCTAGATCTCAATATTATGAGATCTGAGATATACAATGATCAGATTCAACAGATGTAACACCTTGTAAAAATCGTGTCCAATTATATAAAGACACGTGCCCTAAACCCTAAATGTGTGAAAGATTAGTCTTGAAGGACTAAAGTTGTCAATCGACGTAAATACGTATGCGGAGGGACTAAAAGTGTCAATATGCTAATTTATGCCTCTGAGTGACCTTTTACCAAACCCGATGCTTTACAATGTTAAAAACATGCTCTCGGGAATGATTAATATTGAATATGAAAGTTGAGGGGTCGAATATGAAAAGTTTCAAATTCTAGTTCTCTGATCAATCGCTTACGGACCGCAAGGGTTCAGGCTTACGGTCCGTAAGGACTGTACCTGGGCGATACAATTCAAATGCGGTTACGGACCGTAAAGAGTCAGGCTTACGGTCCGTAAAGCCTGTATCTGGGTAGAAATTTTGGACAGCTGCAGGTTTTCACCATAACCGACTTAAACTCACAAAACTCGATACCAGGAGCTCTTTGATAGTTTTAGGAACCAGCTAGGACACCTGTGATGATCTCTGGACACCCCTTAACACCTGGCTTGATCTTGAATCATCCTCCTCAACTATAAATAGAAGTTCAAGTTGCCTTATTTATTTGCTCATATAAAAAATCCCTTATTTCTCAATCTTCTGAGGTTCCTGATAAAAAAGGAAGCTATCTCTAGTTAAAAGTTTGAAGCTAGGACCCTTTGTAAGTGTCCTTAGCCACTTTAGTTAAGTTTTTCTATGTTTAAAGACCAAAAGTCAAAGTTGCCGCAAAACGGCTTTGGCCTTCGGTTTAGACCTAAATGGTCCAGCCATTGTTCGAGATGAATGTGGCTACGTGATCATAAATAGATAGGTGTTAATCCCTCAAAAGGGCACCTCCTAATTATCACGTTTACTTAGTTAATTGTCGGGTCAAAGTAATTAACCAAAAAGTCAAACATGTCAGATTTGTAAATAATAATCAAAACTAATAATAAATCATATTATTAGAACATGTTTAAACATGTTCAACCCGACAATTCTGAGATTAAGCTCGGTTCGCAACCGAAAGTCGCGAAAGCTTGACTTTTGCTTTGACTTTCAGTTCTGGCCCGATTAAGCTTAATTCCTTTATGTTTTAAGTTTTCATTGTGACCATATAATGTTGTAGTATAACCCTCTGAGGTTATATTATCTGGTCACTAATTATTTTGAATTATATGCATGTTTCACTTATTATGCTTATTGTTGACCAATATGCCCTTATAGTCTAAAAATAAGATTTTTGAATAAATGAACATACAAATGAGTTGGGTACGGATTTCTAAACATGTCTAAAATATTTTAACACTACATTCTGGTCTCAAATTGATATTATGCAATTTATCGAAAATAATGCTTTTTAAAGGACTAAAGTACCCTTAAGCATGTAAATCAAGTTTAAAACATAAATTTGATTCTAAATTCATTACCTAATGTTGTGATATTATTTTTAAGGATTTTTGGAATGTTAGTTCAGATTATATATTGACTATAGCAATGAGTTCTTGTATAAGTTCTATAATTGACGATAATGCCCTTTTTGCAAATAAAATGTGTTTTACATATGCTTAACATGCAAAACCTTTTTCTGCTGATCTAATATGAAAAGTAAAATATTTTGACCATCCAAGGCTGGTCAAGATCTCAGAATCACATAAACTTTGCAAATACCGTCAATTATCGACTTTTACGCTAATTAGGTGCATAGTATGGTTTAAAACCATATTTAGCACCCAAGACTTGTTACCTACTGAATTTATAAATAATTTTTAATATTTATACAGTAGGTATAAGTCATGAACTCAGACTTTGAATTATGTCCTTAAAAGGATATGTGAAATGACCAAAATACCCTTTCGGGGCATAGTTTGGCCATAAATGGTAAACCACACATATGTATGATATCCTACTGTTATAACATCATAAAATAAATATTTTTACAGAATGTTTTGACCAGAACATCATTTTACCTATAAATCTCCTTCATAAATCTTAAAATGACCAAAATGCCCTTATGGGGCTTAATTCGGTTTTAGATTCTTTTTGGGCATATGTGTTGACATCCTAATGATGTCTTAACATAATTCAAGCATAATAATATATGGAACTTGTATATGGTTCAACTGGTTACCCGTTATGTTAATACGCGTTCGGTTCGATTTATGTAACTAGTTTACATAAATTAGCCGAAATGGGTTTAACCTTATCATCTAAACTTCAAAATCCAAAATGTGTTTAGTTTACCCATATTAAACAAGTATTCAAACTTGTCGGGTCTAAATCACATTCCATTCCGGTCTCCGCTTAATCTAGCGTTTCAAGTCGTAAACCATTTTTATAACTAACCGGTCTAAGTCTTCGACTTAAATAAGACCGTTACTATCCTAATAGGTTTATAAAACCTTCCTTACAGATTAAGTAGCTTCGGTAGAAGATATTTGCATAAGGTCTTAAGAATATACGGCTGAGTAGCATTTTCTTGCATACTAACTCAGGTAAATACTTTTAACTTATTTTCCCTATACGGGCTTGGGATACGGTAAATTATTACCGCTTGGTCGGGTATGGGATTATTTAGTCGGATTGTGATTTAATAAATCCGCATAACCTGTTTTAATCTGTTTTGTTTGATAACATAAACATTGGGGGTTAACGACCGTGTCCTGGATATCATCGGCTCATTTAAGTTATTAATGGCCACGACCTATGCACGGGGTGTAGGCATACACCTGACAGATGCAAAATGCTAAATTACCCACAAGTTGGGGATAACTCCTTTGTGGGTTTTATAAGTGGTGAGTCGGTTAATCATGACCGGCTTCCATACCGGCCCCAATTGTATGACAAACATGTAAACATGTATACAAGATTTTTAAATGAAATTGTCCCAAGTTATAAATGATTTTGTGCCTTGTGCGCCTAAACCAATTTTCATAAACTCTTTTCAAAAGAGTCAGTTAATTGTATTTACCAGTGAAAACTGACGTATTTTCCAAAGACTAAGTAACAAGTACCTCTCATAACTAGGCTGGAGCTACTTGGTATAAATAAGAGGATCTTGCAAATCCCTAGATGCCTGAAGTCTGTTGAACTCAGTTTTATGTATTTGTTTTATGGTCCGCCTGTGGATCTCTATTACAATCCGTTTGTATATTCTTTTGTTTTGAACTTTGAACATTATGGGTTGTAATAGTAATTAACTTCCAGCCTTCCATTGTGCTAAAATTGTGTTAATTGTCTATGATGA